>CM031697.1:8390103-9590103 GCA_018466805.1 Hippocampus abdominalis | reverse complement strand
TAATACAGGATGGGGGCAGACTGTACCACTGCGGTTCAGATAGGAAGGATGCAGCACAGAGGACTGCTGCAAAGAGAGAGAGAGAGAGAGAGAGAGAGAGAGAGAGAGAGAGAGAGAGAGAGAGAGAGAGAGAGGCTAGATCCATCCTTTGCTTTTCTAATCCCTCAGCTCTTGTTTGCGTGCTGCCTGTGTAGTCAAAGTGATGCTCCCTTTACGTACATGATTCCGATTTTAGGGTGATTACTGAGATAGATTTATGGTGACATCGTGACACCACTGAACACTCGTAAACTTCTGTTTGACTCCTTCCTGGTAAGTCAACTATTTTGTAATGTGTTTAATGTGAAAGGCATGTGATGTGTCTTTATTGAAGCATTATTGGAGTTCAAAGTTATATGGAATGCTGTGGAATACAAAACAAACATTTCAAGTATTTTGTTCTGTCCAAAGGATGAGATCAATGCCAATATTGTTGAGATAACGATGCATGCAATATACTTCTTATTTTATTGAATGTGATGAATGAAAAAAAATATGCACCTATATTCTGCACATCACTATATACAATCATTCAAGTCATTTAGGCCATTTTATATTGTGCTGACGTAAGACAATAAGTCAAATGTGTTGGCACAGAGGCAAAGATTGTGTGCCACTGTTATATAAGCAACGTAGATAATCAAAACGCATTTTCCGTCCTGCTTATACATCATGCATATGATAACAAGGCTTTGTGTTCAATGGAACTTTATTGTTTCTTTGAACCTACCTTCAGTTTCCCTTCACACCAGTGTACCTACACTCGTATTTGAAGTCCTGCACTTTAATGAAAGCCTTTACTGTATTCATCGAAACCTTTCCCTTGACAGAAGGTAACATGCAGAAACGTATTTTTGTACTGACTCTCCAATCACAATTTAACCCTTTCAAAGATCATTTATATGCTTTATTTCTCTTGACTACTTTCATTTAAAAACTAACTATTATTCTGAAAGATTTAAAGTCTGTGAATTGTCAAGATGAATTTGAGCATAAATGATTGTCAATATGCCCTGTCGCTGAGTAGTGACATGTCCAGCGTTAGCTTCGACACCCAGCTGACGCATTGACCCAAATGAGGACAAGCTCTGTAGAAAATGGATAAATGGATGGGATTCAATGTTTTCATTATTTTCGTTACCATCCATCTTTGATTAAAAAGAGGCGTGCGACTGACCTCATGTTTAAGTGGTCAAAACAGTGATACACAAGCAATATTGTGAGAGAGGCAGAAGGCTTTCGCTCCCATCCTGTTAAGTTGCAGGATGGGCGTGGACTACAGACCAAACAGTGAAGGAGCTCGACAAATGACCATGACCCAATTTTTATTTTTTTTAAATAAAATGCTAAACACTAAATGCAATAGCAATTGAAGAAACTTCCATTGTCCTTCAAATCCAGCTGGCCTCAGATCTGGTCATGCTGCTATATTGCTACATTGAGCAGGTTGCTTCAGCTCCAATTTGATTCAGTAGACTGCACTAATGCAAAAGTGTGTGTGTGTGTGTGTGTGTGTGTGTGTGTGTGTGTGTGTGTGTGTGTGTGTGTGTGTGTGTTTGACTTAGAGAGGGAACAAGAGAGAGCGGTAGAGAGAGTGTCTTCCTGCTGTAGATAGGAACACGATGCATTATTAATTGTGTCTAAATGACTCGGCTGAGTCTTCAGCTACCCCTCCTCACATCCATCACAGCCCTAAGCACTGTTGTTTTAGTTTTTTCTCTCTCTGATCACATCACAGCAATTTTCATAACGTACAGCCCCTTGAGAACAAGTTTTTCCATTCAAAACAAACTATCAGCTAGGAAGTGTTGTTGTGTTTAAAGGTTGCCATATGACGCGTGCCTAGAAAGGTTTTGCGCTTTACGCAGTCAAAGTATTATATAAACAGTAGCCCCCGCAACGAACCTCATCCCGCCGACGTTCAGTTGAGACTCACAAAGGCTGCTCGGTGGAAGCTGCATGACAGTAGAACAGCTGCAGTCGTGTTTTGGGACATACTCCACTTTTTTTTCAAATGAGTCCAAGTGGTCCAATTCTACAAAGTCCTTTTTAATTGTGTTGTTCCTTGCTGAGTTTGTACAGTGCAGTATGAATAGCATTCCTGCGTTCCTCCGTACTATGTGAACCTGCAGTCGAAATCCAGTCAAATCAGTTGGCTGATATCACTGGGATAAATATACAGTGGCCCCTCGCTATTTCCCCCTCGCTATTTCGCAGTTCGTTTCGTTCAGTGCATCGCGGATTTTTTCCAAAAAAATAAAAAAATCATATACACTCAAACCTCGGTTTTTGTACGTCTCGGTTCTCGTCCAATTCGGTTTTCGACCAAAAACTTCGAGTTTTTTATGCCTCGGATGACGAACACATTTCGGTTCTCGAACAAACTGAGCGCACTTGAATGCACCATTTGACTCCTCTCGCCTTCCTTACACAAGGAAGTGACGCTTCCTCGGGTAGACGAGGAAGTGACGCTTCCTCGTGTTGTTTTCCATTGTGAGCAGACGTGTTCAATAAACATTTTAATTTGAAAAAGAGCGTGGTTTCGGTTTTCGAACAATTTCGGTTTTCCAACAGCCTTCTGGAACGGATTATGGACGAAAACCGAGGTTTGACTGTACATGGAGTACAGTACTGTATATGTTGCTCTTTGTGACTCGCTGTTGTTTTGCTGACTTTCACAGCTTCTCGCGGACCATTTGCGGACTTAAAACAAATAAATAAATTATATGTTAATTGGTCGCTACTTTGCGGATTTTTGTTTATCGCGGGTGGTTTTGGTCCCCATTAACCACGATAAACGAGGGATTACTGTATTTCATATGGGTAAGGTTAACAGCTGAAAAAACCCACAATGGTTTTAACAGAGCAGATATGGAGGATCTTTGGGACCTGAAAGTACTGAGGGGAAATACAGTATTGGCCATTTCTTGCACACATTGAAGTGGAAAGACGGGCATTTTTGAATATTTTCAAAGCCAAACTATACCTGGGAAGTCCCTCAAAAAGAAATGCATCGATGTAATGTTTTCGTGATGATGCTCCATATTTTGAAATTGGGTAGAATTGTGAAAAACCTAAATTATCAACTGGACATTATTTAAGCAATAGTCTGTCAAGTTCATTTGTTGGGTATTAACATTTTTCAAGTTCTCACCACAACATAAGAGATGGTTTCAAGCAAGTGGGCTGTTTTTGTTCTGTGCTCTTGAGTTTGCTAAAGTTAGTGCTCATATTTTTCAGAGGTTAAAAGTTCTTGGTTTTGACATCATGTTTTTTTTTTAAACTTAAATATTTTCTCATGAAGCTATTGGACTAGGAAGACTGTGGTTTTAGGTCTTTGTAAGCAATCCACAGGGAAGCCTAAAGACAGGAAAATTAGAGCATATTTCCATACTACTGTGCATGTGAATAAGAGTCTTCAAGGGGTGAGGCCGATGTGAGACCAGAGTGAATGCACCATTGGTTGAACAAGCCTGTCTTCATAGAATATACATGAAGGCACCTGCAACATTTATAACCAGCGAGAGTGGAAGGAAATAGATTTGGGGGGAGGGGTCTATTTACAGTGTTTTTTGGGTGAAATATTGTCTTAGCTGTCAGTGGCACGTCAACAAGTCTTGTAGTTGAACCTAATGAGGATGAACTTGCAACACCACACAGAAAGGTCAAAACCTGTGTTCAAACCCAAAATCTTGAAACGTAAGGCAGACATGCTTCACCCTTCAGAAGTCATTCAGTAGAATTAATTATTCACAAGTGAATCTTCTTCTCGCCAAGACAAAGAAGGCCCTTTCTATTCTAGCCTAACGATACCCCGGCACACAAAATAAGGCATGGTGTGGTGAGTTTGGTGTGAAAAGACCATGACTGTTTCAAACAAAGCTCCAACATCAAGCGCCGTCCATCATTGTCGAGATGAACTACAACAGACGTCGGATATCAGGCTTCCTTGAAGATTGGCAGCTTGTGCGTTATTGTCTTGCTCTGCAATCTCCGTATTCCTGGCATTTTCGGTTACAGAAGGTAAACTGACGCCGGCCATATAGTGTGCGCGGTGAACAGTTTAGGAGATTATTTGCAGCAAGGGTAAACAGCATTTAGAGTATTTACCACAAGCTACAAAAAAAAACACACACACACAATAGAATAAACTGTTTGGCAATTTAGCATGTTTTCCCAGACGCATTCACGGCTGATCCCGGTGAGAAACCAGCTTCCACGTCTGTTTGCATGAGCAATCCTGTTTGCGGCCATTGCTGCACTCGCAAACCTTCCGTAAATCAGGCTCACGGAGTCCTGATTAGTTTTGACAGTGAATGTGAGAGCTTGCGTGCATGTGCGTTTTGCACGTGTTCTTGTGTGCAGTCCTTAACAGAGTTAAAAACTAATTAACCATCAGATTCCAACCTGACTGAGCATCTGTTCTGGACAAAACTCATCTCTTGAGCCAAGCTAATTAAAGGACGAACCAGAAGAACACGTAAAGAATAAACAATAGACTTGTGTTAATTATTAATTATTGTTGCAACCATCTTTGTCGTTGTATGACTTAGTTTTGCTCTATGTACAGTAACGGTGGTTATTTTAAAGTGATCTGTAAATAAAGTTCACTTGAATTGAGTTTATTTCATGTAATCATGACTGTGGATGATATGATACACAATTATTTCTCAGCCAGATTGTTTGTTTGCCCACGTGTGAAAGAAGCCAATTTGATGGGAAGAAGTGACTGTTCTTTATTTCATCCTCATTCTTTGTATTCACATAATTTTTCCATGTATTTTAAAAAATATTCAGTAAATATATGGTTATATATATATATATATATATATATATACCCTGAACTGGTTGCCAGGCAATCGCAGGGCACACGTAGACATACAACCATTCACACTCACAATCACACTGAGGGAAAAGTTAGCGTGTTAAATCAACCTACCATGATGCATGTTTTTTAGAATGTGGGAGGAAACCGGGGAACCCAGAGAAAACCCACGCAGGCAAGGGGAGAACATTCAAACCCCAGGAAGGGCAGAGCCGGAATTGAACCCTGCACCGCTGTTTGGTTGGCTGATTGAATGGCAGCATCGTTTAGCAGTATAATTGCTTATTGCTGTTTTAAATTCTATTAAATTGCTAATGTACGAAAACATGCATGTGGGAATGAGACATTCTTGGAATCAGAAATAATCAGATTATATTTTTACAAGTTGTTGAAAATCCATGGTGCATGCTGTTGACTCTATCATAATAATTATGCGCGTTATTCAAAGATGGAGGGCAGATAATGCCTGGCTGTGCAACAATGGCGAACTGATAATGCTGCAAGAATTTAATTTCCTGCTGCCCTTCTGTCAGTAGCAAATAGCCTGTACATGGTGGAAGGTTGGATCAATGCTTGTCAAGTGTCACCTGAATAAATCAACATTGGGTTTTATTTTCTGTGCTTTTTATTATTATATGCTTTGAAGAGAGAAAATAAGTAGGTAAACAACAAACAAAAAATGTGGCCTGTAAACTCCAACACATCGACAGTATTTTGTTGTTCTTAAAGAATTATTTTTCACATTCATTCATCTGGTACATTTTCCTGCTAGGTCCAGATTTAATCTTGCATGCACATTTAATCCCAAATACAGCCACGAAGGAAATTATGTCAAATCCAGTACTGTAAGAAGGATGACACACATTCATGCTTTCAAATTTCATATTTCTTTCCATTTTTAGTGAACTTTTAATTCTATTAAATACAATTCTGCACCTTTACGGATTACTGAGTTAGAACATATGCACTACATTCAATTAGTGGTATAAATGTCACCCTAACCTATGGGCTTTCATCCATCCATCCATCCATTTTCCGAAGGTCGCGGGGGGTGCTGGAGCCTATCCCAGCAGTCTTCGGGCAGTAGGCGGGGGACACCCTGAATTGGTTGCCAGCCAATCGCAGGGCACACAGAGACGAACAACCATCCACGCCCACACTCACACCTAGGGACAATTTAGAGTGCCCAACGAGCCTGCCATGCATGTTTTTGGAATGTGGGAGGAAACCGGAGCTGGGCTTTCATTATATGTATTATTTTTGTAAACAAAGTGTTAAGTCTTTCAACTACAATTATTATGGGCTGTAGCTTATTTTCAACCACAAGTGATGTAGCAAATATACTTGCAGACCATCTCATTTCTTGCGAATTGGTGATTTCACACTAGAAGCCTTTAGTCTGTTTGGTCAGCAACTTCTTGCTGTTGGGAGAAATTGTTTTGTTGTCTTTTTGTGAAGCACTGTGTTGCGATATTTTTAAGTACCGGTATGAAAGATGTTCTATAAATAAGTGACCGACTGATCAATTGTTTGAAGAATATGTGAATATGAAAGAATATGCCAAAACATCCATCCATCATGTCGAGTGTAAATAAATCTTAATATTCCTGTTTAGAAATATCAATAGCAGTGTTTGTACTTATTTGTGTTGCCCCCTCCTATTATTTGTCTTTTTGTTTTTAGTTGTTTTTTTTTTTTTCATTCATTTGCCATCTTTTTCTTTTCATTTGTCCTCCTGTTTACAATTTATGATGGCAGCATTCAAGCTTTTATAGCTGGATCATATGGTCACGTCGATACAAAATGTGTTAATATTGGCTTCTCTTAATACCAGTTTATAAAGCGTGGAATGTTGTACCGGAAGATCAAAATGATTTTCAGGTACATTTTGAAACACTGGCAGCACAGTCGACGAGTGATTAGCACGTCCACCTCACAGTGTAGGTTCGATTCCGGCTCCGGTTTCCCTGTGTGGTGTTTGCCTGTTTTCCCCGTGCCTGCGTGGGATTTCTCCGGGTACTCTGATTTCCTCCCACGTTTCCAGAAACATGCATGGCAGGTTAATAGAACACTCTTAATTGTCCTTAGGTGTGATTGTGAGGGTGGATGGTTGTTCGTCAATGTGTGCCCTGCGATTGGCTCCGGCATGCCTGCAACCCTCCTGAAGATAAGCGGTTTAGAAAATGGATGAATGGATTTAGAAACACTTTCAAAATCAGGCATTCTCCCTTGGGTCACTGTTGGTCAGGGGTCTCAAACTCCGTTCCTCGAGGACCGCTTTCTTGCTTTCCATCTCTCTCTGCTGCAACACACCTGATTCAAATGATCAGGGCCGTTATCAGTCCTCTGCAGAGCTTGCTGATGAGCTGATCATTTGCATCAGGTGTGTTGTAGCAGGGAGAGACGGAAAACAAGGAGGAAAGCGGCCCTCAAGGAACGAAGTTTGAGACCCTTGCTGCGCCCGTGGGTTTTCTTCAGGTTCTCCGGTTTCCTCCCACGTTTCCAGAAACATGCATGCCAGGTTAATGGAACACTCTAAATCATCCCTGGGTGTGAGTGCGGCTGGTTGTTCGTCTTTGTTTGCCCTGCGATTGGCTCGCAACTGGTTCTATTTTCTGACATGAAGGGTCACGAAATAGGAAAGGTTCTGGAATCTGGGGTTAACCACGGCCCAAATTATTTTGCGCCTTTGAGCCTCCTCGACCAAGCAAACCCATCCTCCCATAACCCATTATAGCTTGATTTAAGAAAATACAGCCAGACTTAAGAAAAAAAAAGGTTGAAATTCCCACAACACTCTTCATTGTTGGCAAATCGGGCTGTTGCGGCACCCAGGAATATAATGTATATGTCACGTCAAGATATGGAAAAGCTCATTGTGGTTTGACAATTAACAGATTTTTTTCCCCTGTCTTTAGGTTTGGATGTTGGCGACACATTTTCCAGTTCTCTGAAGTGATCTCTGCACCACTGCAGCAACTGACATCAGATCTTAAGACGTTCAGGCATGCATTATTACACATTCATTACAAGAAAGCAACAGGTGCAGTAACTGTGACTAACGTATCAGATATTTTCAAGCGATGCTATCACTGAGGCTTCACAGTTTATACCCTTAGAAGTTCAAACAGGCAGCTGATTATTTCCACTGATCACAAAAGCAGACACCATTCACTTGTTTCAATTAGTTTGTCCACATAGAGAGAACGTAGAACCAGACAGGATGGCCGAGCGCTACCAAAACAACATATACCACCAAAGTGACGGCGACAGCTACGGGACGTACGGAGAAGGTGATGGAGGTGGTCACGATGGATACGGTTACCAGGCCGAATACCCTCCCCAGGAAGAGGACGCTGCCAGTGACGTAACTGAAGGTCATGACGAAGAAGAGCAAATGTATGAAGGAGAATACCAAGGTATACCACATCCCGATGAGCTGAAGGCCGCACAGAGAGCTGCGAGGTGAGACACATCGATGAGGGGGGAAACATTTGGACCAAATATCTTTTGATGCCAAAATCAGAACCAGAACTTCTCTGAATAGATCAGGGGTCACCAACCTTTTTGAGAGTGAGAGCTACTTCACATGTGCTGATTGTGTGAAGGGCAACCAAATTGATACACGTCCGAAATAACATTAGTACAAATTACATTTACTAATATTAGAATGTGTTATTTTTAATAACTCACTCATTCACTCCCAAAGACGTATTTAGACGTCTTTTCAGATGCCACACATTTAATCCCAGCTCCTCATTTTATATTGACTGTACTTGAAAAGTGTCTGAATGGGTCTGAAAATGGCTTTCAAGTACAGTCAATATAAAATGAGTATGGTCATTCTGTCCAATTGACGTCATGCCTTATTTATTTATTTTTATCCTTTCCATACTAATTAACCCCCATGCAGTAATTATCCTAAAATTGGACATTTCAGACACTTTGGACGATTTTGGACTGTTGGACAAATGGACACCACAGACAAAACAGTGAAAAATAACTCCACGAAGCTGAAATTTTGCATAGGATGTATATCTATGTCTTGGCCAATTCCCACTGAACAGGGGTTGAAAGTGAAAAAAAATTCAAAGTGAAAAAAGTTGTTGCACATTGGAAGAGGGACATTTTTGGGACTTAATACCCTTCATGCATCCGCTTAAAAATACTGCATGAGGGTTATTGTGAGTCCAATAGGGAGTTTCTCAACCTCAAGACTTGATTTCTTTTCCTTGCAATCTCAGGGCGAAATCTCGAGCTGGCGCTGCACTCTCGGAACTTCAGGAGTTATCCGAACAGTATGAGGATATCATGGAAGATTGTGGCCATGGGAAGTTCCAATGGACGCTCTTCATGGTGCTCGGCCTCGCTCTCATGGCTGATGGGGTCGAATGTTTTGTGGTTGCCTTTGTTTTGCCATCTGCCGAAAAGGACCTGTGCCTGTCCAATGCAGAGAAAGGGATGCTGGGTAAGGCTGACTGGCTGACTGATTTGATACTGGCTTCCCGGTTATGTATGCTCTTTGACTTTGTCTACATCCACTATTCACCATTCCAGGTGTGTGTTATCCTGTATATTGACACATAGCGCTCGGCAAAAGTATTCGAATGTGTAGAAATTATTTCAGAAATGAATCAGCTTGCTGGGAATGCGTGCGGCGTCTTCATTGCGCTGCATATTCAGGACTCACTCGAGTTGCTTATTTGTATTCTATAGGTTAAACGGGGCTGGGTTAAAAATGGAATCACACACTGCTGATGTTCGTAGAACTGTGAGAACAAATATTTAGTGAGATAAAGGCTAAGCAACCAAACTCCACCGGGAGATGAGTGACAAATAACTATAAACAAGTAGCAGAAACGAAAAACAAATAGCATTCAAATGCAGAGTTTTTAAATGAATAAGCAGGGCAGTGGATGCGAAAGGGAAATGAAAATGGAACGCAAACAAATATGGGTGGAGTAAATATGGTGCTGCAGCGCAGCCACCAAAAGCCATTTCTGTTTTCGATTAGATGTTGTTAAGTGGATTCTGGACACCAACGCTATTAATCATATGAAATGTTGTGATGTGTTGTCATGTAGTCACGTAACATATATGCAGCATAAATAGGGATCATAATATGAATTTTCACAGCCAGCGCTCCCCCACCCCCTGTTGTATGACCATCTGCACACTGACGTTTGTGTTGCCGAGTTAGTCGTGTTGCAGCAGATACAGGACATCGAGTGCATTATTTGCACCACCCAACTATTTGAGGAAATGCTGTAATTTCACCCACCACAGCCAAGCAACCTTGTCTCAACCTTGAGATGAATAAATTAATGTTTTTTTTTAACACAACACAATGCATCATTACTGGAATTTAATTTACAGTTTCAATTATACTCGAATAAGAAAAAACAAACACCAGCAACAACAAAAACAAACACAAACAAACAAGAGAACAAGAAAACAAAATCAATGAGTCTACTACGTGCAAGAAATCAGAATATTGATCCATATGTAGATCCCTCAGGATGTAGCATGAAACACGATACAAAGTCCCATACAAAGAGAGCTGCAAGGACAAGCCTTATTGGTCGCAGGCTTGAGAGGTGTAAGGGGGCTGGTGTGAATGCTCCCGACCGGCATATTTTTCCATCCGGGGGAAAGTCCAAAAAACAATTGTTTAGGAAACAGGCCATCCACAATTTCACTTAGCCTTGAAGGTCTTTTAGCTTGACTCTCAACGGTGCCAATTTGTCAAATCCTCGATCAATCAGTCAATTTTCCACGCTGGACAGTCATGAAAACAAAACGATTCCAAAGTACCAAACCAAAACCATGGCTGTGGCAAAAAACTAACAGGAACAGAAACATGACAGCAGCAAACAAGCAACAAACAAACAATGACCCGACAATGAGTGGTCGGGCGGGAGTCCTTTTATACAACTAATTACATAATGACCAACAGGTGTGCAGCTGCAGGGGGAGCCCTACAGTGCCACCTGTTGGTCACAAACCGAAACGTGAAATAAAAGCAGGATACCTGTTCCCAGAAGGCCAATCACGAAGATGTCTTCCATATCCTCTACGGATAGTATTGTCAGGCAATCCATATTCCACTTCTGCTAAGGATCTAAAGTATACCCAGCAGCAAACACCTCAGAGGGGCCAGAAGGCTGCCTGCCCTTTCCATTGAAAAAAAATTTCATCCATACTGCTGAGAGTCCAGCAGACTAATTCCATGGTTTGGTTTTTTTTGGAAGACAAAAATGCGGTTGGAGGCTGTCTCGACAGAAGACAGCATATTTTGGCAGAGTTAGCAAGCAGAGGAGTGGGTGGGGATGGTGTGTGGCTGAGCACAGTCTGAGTCTGAGTGTTGGACATCCGCACTTTTTATGCTGCATATATGTTACGTGACTCATACGGCACTTTCCATATTGATTAGGACAAGAAGGATGCACCTCACAAAAACAAGTAAACCCCACACGAGTAAACACAAGATGACAGAGGTAAGAAAAAACTGCCTCCTACTCAGGTCTATAAGACTCCTGTTTCTCTTCTGCAGGTCTGATTGTCTTCCTGAGTATGATGGTGGGAGCCTTCATATGGGGTGGTCTCGCAGACAAAGTTGGCCGCCGATGCTGTTTGGTTGTCGCCTTAGCTATAGACTGTGTCTTTGTCTTCCTGTCCTCCTTCGCCCAGAGCTATGGCTTCTTCCTCTTCTTCAGGCTGCTCTCAGGCATCGGGTAACTCACACATAACCACACGCATACATCACAACATTTGCCTTTGTTCATACTTGTGTTGTTGTCTTCGCACATTTTTTTTTGTGTTTTATAAATACCTTTATTCTTCGATATCCACCTATATTATCCACGCTTGTCATGCATGATTATGTTTGACCATTACATAGAGGTAAAACATCTTACCTGCTTTAACTAAGAAAGTTGTCTGTGGTAGCTGCAGGTGACAGTTTCAACGAAGTAGTTTTTAAAATTAATTAATCGCATTTAATCAAAATTAACTTCGTCATCTGATGTATGACATGAAACATTCAATTATAGATTTCTTGTGCAGTGACTCACATTTACAGCACCGTGTGTATGCAGTCTGGTGGTTCATTGCAGGGACCAAGCGCAATGTTTAAGCTTAGAATAACTCCAGTCCGCTGGGATTCACACACACTCAGAAATCAGGTCACGGCAGAGCATAAATGATCCCATCCACAAACAGCTTGCACCACAACAATAAATGTCTTGTAGGTGTAGCTTGCCTGCCATGTCCTGTCTCATTGTATGTGTGTAATAACCATGGACCTTCATGTGGCTGTGCAAACGTCTAGTTTTGGCATACTTTTAGCATGGTGGATGGATATGACTCATGGTTCCTTTATAATATGTACACGAGTTCCTGTGTGGTGGTATGCGATGCAGGCTGGCTTTGTCTTACTTTTGACTTACTTTGGAGATATACACTAGTACTGCTGCTTTCATCCATCCAATGTTTATACTGCTTATCTTCACTACCAGATGACTCTGGGCAAGAGGCAGAGTATACACTGGACTGGTCACCAGTAGATCAGTGGGCATATTCACAATCATTCACCCTAACATTGACACCTATGTATAATTTTGAAATTTGGTCTAACGCACTAGTGTTAACTTTCGTAGCTGACGTGTACCGTTTTAAAATGCTTCTCTCGGTCCTTCAGATTGCCATTCTTTGCCAGTTCCCTCAGTGAATTGGACATGAAACGCCATTTCTTCTTACAACAGCCTCCTGCCTGGCATCCCGCTCTGCTAATAGAAACGTGTGTCGCAGGCTAAAACGCAAATCTTCGTTGACAGAAATGTGGAAATGTAATATTTATTCGACATATTTTTACAGCATTGGAAAATGTTAAGAATGGTTCTCCTCCTACCGAAACCATATTCAAACCAAAATATATTTTCAAACCCCCATCTTTTTTCATTTTCAAACATTTTAAAAAGCTACGGGGAGCCACTCGGCGGCGCTAAAGAGCCACATGCGGCCCCGGAGCCGCGTGTTGCCGACCCCCGGTCTAACATTACTCTTTTGGGGCGGAAGCTGAGGAATGCAGTACAACCGCACACAAGCAAAGGGGAAACCTTTAAACTCATCACGGAAAGGCATGTCGAGCCGAAAATCAAAGCCGTAACCTCTCGAGTAGGGACGAAGATGTGCTAACCAACAGGCCACCCTGCTCCCCACTACTGATATTGAATAATGATTCATAACTAATTAATAATAAATCTAAAGATAATAAAGAATCATGGTAGCATATTGTAATAGTAACTTATATCTCATTTCTTAACATATCCTCATATCGTGCCAATCACGTTGGCCAAAAAAGACAAAATGTCAACGTGAGAAAGATGAATTATGTTTTTAAAAAATTATACCATTTGCAAATACTAATTAAAATGAGTAATGCAAGTACAGTACGCGGTATGCATTCTAGTCAGATATAAACCTATATGTGTATTACCTGCAGATCACTGTTTTCGTTGTCCAAGTGTACTTTGCTCTTTTTTTGCATGACTTTTATATCCAGTATTATTTTTAATCACAGCTCGTGTTTACGTCATGCGATTATTCTATAGGAAAAACAGTTCTGTGCCAATAATTCTTTGAAGAAAACAGCTGTAGTTAAAAGAGTCCATCTATTTTTCAGTATCGGTGGCACAGTGCCGATTGTCTACTCGTACTTCTCTGAGTTCCTCCAGATGGACAAGCGAGGAGAGCATCTTTCCTGGTTATGTATGTTTTGGATGATTGGTGGGATTTATGCCTCTTTCACTGCCTGGGGAATCATTCCCAGATATGGTAAGATCCTCATATATCTGTCTAATGTGATCATAGCAACATGTGCAGTAAAACTTGCCATAAGCTTAATAATTTACATTTTTTACATGTATTTTGTGTAGGTTGGGGGTTCAGTATGGGCACAGAGTTCCAGTTCCACAGTTGGAGGTTATTTGTTTTGGTTGCAGCTCTTCCTGCCATCGCCTCTCTGGTCGGACTAACATTCATGCCTGAGAGTCCCCGCTTCTTGCTTGAGGTGAGACTACCACCTAGTTTGGACTTGATGCCGACTTTTGGATATTAGGATATAGATGTTGTGTTTTTTTCAATGGAGCCATCTGCATGACTTAAGAATTCAAGAAAGAGCATTCATTACGCAACTCAGTAATAGGCATTAAGAGTGTATCAAATAACTTTGAATACGGAATGTGCATTGAATATGTCCAGACATCTTTTTGTTCTTGTATTGCGCGGCAAACACGAATAATCCAACTGTGGATGTCATGTCTGGAATCGGTGCTAAAATTGGGATCTCTTTCGGAGCAGAATGCCAAGCACGATGAAGCATGGATGATTCTGAAGCGGGTCCATGACACCAACTGGAGAGCCAAAGGACAGCCGGAAAAAGTCTTCACTGTGAGTACACACTTTGGATTGGAGCCTTTCGTATTTATCAATCAAGGTCTCAATATGGACCGTATTGGATATGCAAAATATAAAAAAAGTCAACTCGACTTTTAGTTCAAACAACATTAAAGTTCCAACATTGCATATTCTTACACAGCCAAGTGCAGATTCTAAAAATTGGTTTTCCATCTTCAGTACCACATTTTTTCGGACCAATACCACTGCGACTACGAATCTCTTGAGTTCTCACCGATACAAAGTCATCGATACCACATATACTTTGGATGTCTACAATCTCGATGATCATTTTAAACATAGACATTTTGTTTATATCTGAGCACAGCGACAATAAAAAAAACATGGGTCACATTCCCAAAACGGGTTGAAATCTAACAAAAACACTTAAATCGTGTCAATTGTGCGGTGGCCCTGGTGACGCAATATGTCATTGTGGAAGCTACACCAAATTTAGCTGGATGCTAACGACTAAGCTGAAACCCGTTCAGTGCTAGTTTTAACCCCTCCAACTATCCATTTTCAACACCACTTATTCTGACCAGGGTCGCGGGGAGTTGCAGGAGCCTATCCCAGATAACTTTGAGCGTAAGGCAGACTACACCTCGAATTGGTCGCCAGTCATTTGCAGGGCACATTTAGAGACAAACAACTATTCTCACTCAAAATCACACATAGGGACAATTTAGAGTGTTCAATTCATCTTCAGTGCGTTTTTAGTAATGTGGGAGTACCCGGAGAAACCCCACACAGGCACAGAGGGAACATGCAAACTCCACACAAGACGGCCACAGCCTGAAATCCACCCCTGCACATCCGCACTCTCAGGTGGACGTGCTAACGGTCGATCACCGTCTCACACACACACACTCGTATAATGGATGGATGAATCGCATTCAATATTTTTCAGAAGTATGATAGCATTCATAGTCACATTCAGCCAGGGTGAAGTTTTCAGATCATTTTAATGATGAAACGGAACCCTTTTTGTTGGAAAAATTGCATCAGGCATTAATATTCTCAGGATGGCTTTGAATATTCTGACACATCTGAAGGGCAAAATTTAGAAGAGTTTTATGTTAAATGGATATCATTGTAGCATTTACATATAATTAGCCTCAGGGTTGTGTTAAAGAAGATAAGAAACAAGACCAAGAAGATATGTTCAAGATTCAGAGTTGGTGATGTCGTGAACTGCATTAAAAATTTAGTTTTCTCTTTGAAAGTTGCTTTTAATTGAAGAAATTTTAAATGACACCATTTGAGATGTTGAAGAGTTTCATTGGTAGTGGGACAAAGGTATATCAGTTCTCCTTTTCATTCTTTAGGTGACGCACATCAAGGCTCCAAAGACTGCAGAGGATGAGTTAATTGAGATTCAAAGTGCTACAGGAACAGCTGTACAACGCTGGGCTGTCCGTTCACTTACACTCTGTAAACTGGTAAGTATATCACACACACAAAAATGATGGCTCACTAGTGTTGAAATCAGTCAAGTATTTGTTCAATTATTGCTCAAGTGCGTATAAACGGGCTAACAACATTATTACAAAATGTATCTGTTTTTTATTACGTAGGACAATTTGAGAATTCAGTACAGATTTAAGCAAGGATCATGGAAGTTGACACAGATTAATTGCTTTCGCCAGCTACATAAAATGACGTGGCGGGCCAGATCTGGCCTGCCACTGGCCCAGATCTGGCCTTGACTTTGACACAGGTGCTCGACACATTATTTGACATTAAAAACAAACTACTGTAGTTACGTTCATGATGATTTGGTTTGAAAGTAAGTTAATATACAAATTACATTATTAAAACCCTGGGGAACACACGGGGTCAAATTTGGCCCCTATAAATTTTGCTACTCATATGCTACACATAAATCTGAAAGGGTCAAATTTGGCCCTAATCCTAAATTCGGATTAAAGCATTAAATGTTTGAAAAAAACCCATATATTTTGGTGTTCAGTGAACATATAGCAGTCATTTAATGTATAATTCCTCATTTTCCAAAGAAGAAAAGGGTTCTTCGGTTCTCCAGGGTTAATTTAAACCAACAGCTGCAAATGCCAACTCAACATAAAAATGACAGCCAGTTTTCCTCATATTTTTTCTTGGAAATTAATCATAGTATATTAACCCTTTCATGCACCACTAATGATAACCTGTAACCTGATAACATGATAGGCTGTTCCTGAAAGGGTGACTCGCGTGATTGATTTAGAAATAATTTTGATGAATGAATGAATGAATTGGGCAACAAGTGCAGTGAACCTTACTCCTGCGCAAAAATGAGCATTTGGCATCTACGAAAATGGAGCCCTATGGTGGACAAGTGATAAGTGATCACTAGATTGCAGCTTCCCCTATAACTCTGAACAGAATTTTCAGTACACTGTATGAAATAAGCCAATTATAAACATTTAACTAATATAGATTTTCTGTAATATGTATTTGTGTTTGGTCCCAGGTACTAAAGAACGTAGCATCTCTCTTTTCTGCCGAGCTGAGGTTTGCTACTCTCTTCATGGCCATCATCTGGTTCTGCATGGCTTTCAGGTTTGCCCACAGTCTCACCCACTGGATATAAAACATTCCAGTCATTGTATTTTAAACATTTGCTTTTTTTTTGTTTTGGTCACACTGCTTTGTTACAGCTACTATGGCCTATCTGTGTGGTTTCCAGACATGATCAAGCACCTTCAATATGAGGAGTATGAGTCGAGAGTCAAGGTAATGTAAAGCATTACATTGCATTCATTGATCTGTTTCGTTGTATCTCTTCTGTGGGACCCCTCGCAAACCAGATGTTAAACCTCTAGGGGTTTATCCCAACTAAAGAATTTTCAACATCTAAACATCCTCATCTATTACTTTTATCAGACCAAACTTTTATGTGTATGGTGGCATGTACCGTATATTCTAATCTATGGCATCCCTTTAGCACTTGATTTATACAAATCCCCCATCCCATCTGTGAAATGTTAATTTTGTCTTGATGATTTATCAACCTGTAAAACTTCACCTTGACACGGTCCCATTGTATAGATTAGATTTAGTTAGACCATTTCAAGAATATTTGTATCTGGCTGAAGTTGTTGCTGTCTTCAGGTATTCCATAGAGAGAAAGTGGAGAACTTTCATTTCAACTTTTCTTTAGAGAACCAGGTCCATAAAGAAGGGGAATATATCCACGACAAGTAGGTGCCACTTTCCCATTCTCTTAAATTACTTAATTGACATTTAAATAACATCATGAGGTTACCGAACTGATATCAAAATATCAAATTGTTGTCCAGTTTTAATGACTTCACCTTCTCTACTGAGTCCTCCTCAGTTATTATAAATCATCTTGATGGGAAGCGTACAGTTCCTGTATTGTGAATATGGTCAGGATTCAATGCATTGCGATTTCAAAAGCATCATGAGCACCTTGTGTGGCAAGTACACAAGAGTGACTGCAGATTATCATTCATTTCATTTGTTGTTCCCACAAAGGTCATGCTTTGCTCTATGTGAAACATTCGCTATTCGTTAGTGATTAATCATTTTCCTCTTGCGTACACTCATGTCCAAATGCTTAAGTTTTGAAGATGATAAACCTCAGGAGGTTTACGGCTAAGCATCATTTAATTGCTGGATACCGATCGATAAAATGCAGGTAAATGCTACTGACCTTTTAAAGCATCCACTGGGTCGAAAGATCTGCTCTGGTCAGTCTTGGTGTTTTAAATGAAGTGTTCAATTGAGATGAAGGCAAAATGTTAGCAATATTGCCTTGGTGAAGAGGAATAGGTGGGGTAACGTTTTTGTCATAAAACGAAGTTGAAATCGAAATGTGAGGTTAGGCTAAGACCTGACGCAGTTCTAGTTTTTATGTTTTGTCACTGTATTTTGATACAGAAAAAAAATATCTACGTAATAACAGCTTTCGCTGGTAATTTTGAATCATTATGTTCCTCTTGGTTTCAGCTTGCAAGGGAATGTCCATCCATCCATTCGTTTACTTCCGCTTATCCAGGGTTGGGTTGTGGGGGCAGAAGCTTCAACAGGGAAACCCAAACTTCCCTCTCCCCAGCCACTTTGTTCTGCTTTTCAAGGGGAATCCCAAGCTGTTCCCAGCCCAGCCAAGAAACAAATCTCTCCAGCGTGTGCTGGTCGTTCGTCCCCGGGGCAGCCTCCCCCGTGGGACGTGCCGGCTGACTAGCTTTCTCTTCGGCACCATGACTGCTGCGGCTAATGTTTTGCCAATTTAAAAATCTGGCCCGGCATCTGGGCCAATCAAGGCCTTTAACATTTGCCCATCCCACCTTCCCCCCCACACCCCGCGATGTTTCCAGTCCATTGCATTTTGTCTCCGGTGGCCTGAAATGTGATTGACGCAGCTGCCGGAAACACAAATTAGCATGACAGAGAGTGACGGTGATCGCGATACTCTTCAGCGCGTTGTGTGCTGTTGTTCTTTTCCATTACAAAGTAAATGAGGGATGTGTGTAAAGCCTAAGCGCCTTGAAAGACAGTTTTGGCAGCCAATGAAAATATTAGTTCAACAAAATGAAATCAGAAATTAATCCAGAAACGAATCCATTTTCATTCATTGGAATCTACATCACCAAATGTGTGTCCTGCCGTTGGTTCACAGATGAAACATTCTCATTTCTCCAAATTGAAAATGTTGTAGTTGCTAATAGGCTTCAAATCATCTGTACATGACCACATGAAAAGGACATAAAACAAAGTTTTCAGTATACAGTATGTGACTACTACTGCTGTATAATACTTGACTTCTATGCTATTGCAGAATTCAAACAAAACAAAACGACAGAATGGGACTTCAATACAATAACAAGTTTTCCGCTGAAAACAGGATACTACCATGGAGCTCATCATGTGTGCATACATGTATGCACTGTATGGTGTCCATATTTATGCGTGCGGCAAAGCTTGTTTGCATAGCAGCTGTGATTGACTGCTACAGTTTGTATTACTGAGACCATTCTGCTCATTCTGCAATGCCCCAGCAATAGAAGTCCGAGTCCATGTTTTCTTTGTCTATTGGCTTGTCTGTGTGTCCCATCCCATGCTCATAGGTTCATCAAAATAGAACTGAAGTCTGTGAAGTTTGAGGACTCGTTGTTTGAAGACTGTCTCTTTGAGGACATCAAGTCCACTGACACGGTGTTTGACAACTGCACCATACGCAACACTGTCTTCACAAATACAGGTAGGTATCAGGTGAAGCAGCTCATTGTTGGTGAGGTTCAGCGGTTGGGCCGATATATTATCTCAGTGTTATGGTTTGAGGCTGAAAGAAAAAAAAAAAAAAACTTCATTGGGTCGACCAAGTTCTTTGCAGCTCCATACGCGAGGTGTAGAAGAAATGATCGGAAATAGAAATGTTTCAAACTTAATCTCCAAATTATGAGTTTCCATTTTCACTGTGTTGGTGACCACGAAAGAAATTCTGTGGTTTGATTCCTTTAGTGGGCGAGAAGAGCTGTGCTGGAGCAATCTCCCCACGTACTCAACCTGGCTCTGTTTTTATTTTATTTAAATTCCTGCCTCCCAAACCCATTTTGAAAACATGATCCAAAACGAAGATCCCAGAAACATCCTTCCAGGAGTACACGAAAGCTTAGAATGGGGGTCGGCAACACGCGGCTCCAGAGCTCTTTGGCGACATCTAGTGGCTCCCTAGAGCTTTATAAAAAATGTTTGAAAATGGAAAAACATTTTGATAGTAGGCTAATATAGCTCAAATAGATATAGATACATGTTGCAGCTCCGAAAAAGGAGAGCTGTGGTGTTGGTTTTTTAAAACGTACACTTTATTTATGCTTTTAACAGTCTCGACAAACACAGACACGTCTACTTCCGACTCCGTGCCTCTCTCTTCTCTTCAACTCGAGAGGCGTTCAAAGACAGCCTCCGAAAAACGGAAATCCACGATCACTTCCCTGACACTAAGAAAAGCGAAAATAATGCACCAAAACAAAAATAAAGTGAGGAAATCACAAAGTAAATCCAATGGGGGCGTTTGTGAACACACAACAAAGGAATGAATAACAAACAATTCTGAGACAGTAGATAGAGTCTCCTACATACATACAGCATGTGTTTCCTTAATTCTAAGTTTTATAGAAGGCCTTTATTTTTTTGCGGCTCCAGACATTTGTTTTTTGTTTTTTTTGGTCCTATGTGGCGCTTTCATTTTGGGTTGCTGACCCCTGGCTTAAAAGAAGAAGAGAAGGCTTGGAAAGTGCATTCGACTCCAGAGGGTTTACTTTGATGGGGAAACTTATAGTTTGTATTTTGGATTTGATTGAGCCACCTCTTGACTTTTCATTTCATCTCACTGTCCCGATACACAGAGGGACAACAGCCTGCGCTTCCCTTAACCATGGTGTTCTTTGTCTCTGTAGATCTGAAGGAGAAGTTCATTGACTGTAAAATGGAAAACAACACCTTTGAGCACGACAAACATGGCTGCCACCTGGACACCGGTGAAGAAAATGATATCCTCATATATCTGGTCAGCTTCCTTGGCAGTCTGGCCGTGTTGCCTGGCAACATAATTTCCGCCCTCTTCATGGAGAAGATTGGCAGAGTCAAGATTATAGGTGATGTGTATTTTACTTTGCTGATTTCTCTGCTGAGATTGGCTTATTTATATACCCAAACGGCTCAGTGAGAGTGCAGATTTGGCATCTGGAGACATGTTTCAATACATCACAAGCACTTTTTGATCCATAAATCCATCAAGAGCTCCACTTTTTTTTTTTTTACTGACCCTTAGAAGAGGTACCTATGGGTGCTTGAGATGAGTTCATAATACCGTATTGGCCCGAATATAAGACGGCCCTGATTATAAGACGACCCCCTCTTTTTCAAAACTCAAGTTTGAAAATAGACTTTTTGAGCACCAAATTAATTTCTATACAGAAAATAATTACAGTTCATCTGAAGCAAATGATTCTAACAATATATTTGAGAGAAAAAGCATGTTATTTTGCCTCATTCAAATCTTAATATCTGAACAGTTAAATGTGTAAACTAAAATGCAATCATATTCGTAAATGAATGGCTTCTGGTTATTGAAATGTAAATTACATCATAACTTCTCCTCAGCTGCCGGTTAACCTGGCCGATCTTCGACCGACTTTTCTCCAGATTGTCGCTACGTTTCTCCATTTTCTGTCATCTCTTCTATTTTCTTCTCTTTTCTTTCTTACCGTTATTTTTATTTTTATTCTTCGCGCTACCGCTATTTTTATTTTTATTCTTTGTGATAGGGGTTCACTTTGGCCTGGGGAGTCAAGTTCAGCATTCGCTTCAATGATATCTGGCGCCATCTAGCGTCCTGAATGGGTATAATGTCTAGACCCCGAATATAAGACGACCCACACTTTTTCAGTCTTATTTCAATGCAGAAAACACCGTCTTATATTTGGGCCAATACGGTAGTATTCCGAAATAACATTAATACTGAACTGATCCCACGCTGCCTGTATACAAGTCAGGCGAGTGTACCATCAGTGACAATGTTGCTGTCAGGATGATCAGGCAATCAGAGCCTTAAGACTAACTTTAAAACAAAAGAGCAGCTCAGAGTCAGGCAGAGTTGTCTTTCTTGAAAGGAGAGTTGCGCTAAGACGTGTCTCGGTTTACAATCTCGGAACAGCTCAGGAGCCGAGATGTGTAAACCGTGATGGTCTCGGGTCAGCTCTGAAGAAACTGCGCCGTCTCCTCGCTTTTATTCTCTTTAGGGAATTTACAGAGGGGTGGAGGCACATGCACACAATGCATTCCTAATTGGTTAGAGGGGTCATGCTGGAGGTCAGGATCTGTGATTGCAGCTGTTGACGTGTCACAGGCGCGACGTCCTGGGGCTGGTATCTTTACTTCTTCTTTAAAACAGAGGCTGTTAACCTCACTTCAAAGCCGCTTTAAGTAACCAGCTAGTCTTCTCATATCCAATTACTCTTACGGTTGCTTTAGAATATATTTATATTATATAGTTACAGTATTTGCCTTTATGTTTGGTCACTCTGGCTGTTGTGTTTGCACGTTTGGAATTGCTAAATAAAAAAATAAAATACATTACGTTGACAAAGATCGTCCTTTGGTGGTCTCGCTGCCCACCGAAGACGTCACGTCAATGTTTCATGGTTTGTGTACATACATTACATACATACAATCTTGCACTCGTCTGTGAAACTATGGGTCGAATCTGCCTTTGCGCAGAGCTATGCTGTGAGCCACGAAAATAGAGCCAGCATTGTGGGTAGGACAGTCAAGCCTTTGAAGGAGGATTTTGCCATTTGAATTGGAATTATCGTCTCCTCAGGTGGCTCGATGCTGATCTCAGCAGGCTGTACCTTTTTCCTGTTTCTGAGCTTCAGTCAGTCTGCAATTATCGCTCTCCAGTGTCTCTTCTGCGGCGTCAGTGTGGCTGCGTGGAACGGCATCGAGGTGGTGACAGTAGAGCTGTACCCTGCTTCGAAAAGGTACGTACCTGGAAACCAAAAAATAATGAAATTATATCAATGAATCTCTCCAAACACCTGAACATCAGCATCCAATCAGATTGATCTTGTGTGGTCACTAAAACTGTTTACCTCCACATCTGTGGAATTGATTTGACATGTGCTCACTTTTTCTATCTGGCATTGCATTTTGACCACAGTAATTCGGGGTAGGGGCGATACGATTTCTACTTTCTGCCAAAAATGGCGCATCAAGCTATTTTTAGCTTGGGGGGGAAAAAAATCAAATAAAATCTTCTTACATCTGTCTGTATCCCAGGGCAACAGCCTTTGGCGTCCTGAATGCTCTCTGTAAGCTGGCGGCGGTTCTTGGCAGCTCTATCTTCGCCAGTTTTGTGGGCATCACCAAAGCCATCCCCATCCTGCTGTCATTTGCTGCGCTGGTCTGCGGCGGCGTGGTGGCCCTCAAACTGCCTGACACGCGAGAGAAAATTCTCCAGTGAGGTCACTTGAAGTCCAGTCATGCGCACGTTTAAGACATGATGTTGATGTTGAAGTCTTGGCAGCACCAATTGACTTTTACTGCACTTTTTTTCTCCAATGCAAGAATGGAAGCAACTAACACATCTCCAATACAAAATACCAGGTTCTAATGTTTATTTTTTATGCTGACAATGTGTGTTTTGAGAGGCTGATCAGGCAGCGTGTGATGGGATACATTTAGTTCAAGCTCATTAAAATTGCGGGCAGGCACATTCGATATGATGACACCAGTCACACCATGCGCTCTTTGTTGAATATATCATTTGATTTGACCTTACAAAGTGACGACAAAAAGTTTGGAATTGTCTCCGGCAACAAAACAAGAATCCATTTTTATTGTTTTGGAAACATGACAATACAGTTATGATGAGCGAACATCAGGCTTGTCTAAAGGCCATTAGTGTCCTTGTTAAATGTTTACCTCTGTCAGTTCTATAGACTGGTACATTTAAGGGTGAATAAACTGTGAAAATTAAATCAATAGGCCACATTTTTAAGTCTACTTAAATTAACGGCGAAATCGCACCTACGCCTTTGGCCAGAGATTTGCCAAATAACACGTTTTTATAACTATCGTCGGTTATGTATTATTATTCAGAGCTGCTTTACATTGTTGGTGTTTATTTTCTTGCTGACACTATTAGAGAGGTGTTAATTTGTTAAATGTTCATCCACGTATTTCCTATTATCCCGCTGATGTATTGAAGAAGATAGACAACACTCTGGACTTGTAGTTAATCAATCACAGTTAACGTGTAGGGACAACATGTTCGTTTTTGTGGCAGCAGCAACGAAATGAATTGACTTCAAATCAAATGTACCCATTGCATGCGAAACATTTTGAATGTTAAAGTGAATCTCTAATATTGTCAGTGAGTAATACCTTACCTCTGTAAAGGCAAAACAACTACAGTCAAACTTTTGGTTTTCGAACGTCTCTGTTATCGACCAAATCGACAAAAATCGAGTTTTTTACGCCTCGGATTACGACCGAAAACCGGTTTTCAACCAAACTGAGCAAACCCGAATACGCGACTTGACTCCTCTCGGCTTCCTTACACAAGGAAGTGGCGCTTCCTAGTGTTCATTGTGAGCAGATGTCGTTTGTTTTGATTTACACCAATCTGACTGTTTTTATGTTATTTCTGCTTAGTGTATTAGCCCCGAATCACGAGCTAATAAAATAGTTTCAGATTTCGGACACATCGCTTTTCGAACAGCCTTCTGGAACGGATTATGGTCGAAAATGATTGGTATTATTGTGATTTGAGAACTCTTTAACATGTGCGGCTGTGTCTGATATATAAAAAGTGTCCCTCAACGGGTGCATGGTTACTGTATTGCATCACAAGCCGTTCCTACAACTGATGAGCCGAAACAGACTACACGCATAGAAAAACGTACAAAAGAGCTCTACATGTGTGTGTGATGGAGCTAAATGTTTTATTTTCCTTGTAAAATTTGATGTTGACGTGTACTTGTCTCAAGTGGTTCCGTGCTGCAATTGGTCGTCTAAGTGACTAACTGCATGTTTGTCTCACGTTGTATCTTGTTTGTATGCCGTGTGCACCTTCAAAAATATCCTCACCTGCTCTGTGCTTCATCGAAAGTCGAAATCATTCATTACTCTGCGCAAGACTCAAATCACTGACATGCGCTCAGCATTCTCCAAAGAGAAAGGGCAGATGATTTCAAGATTTCAGTCTCCGTCCTGGTTTACCTCCGCTTGTGGAGCTTCAAGGATGATGTCTGATGACAGTTGTTGTCTTGCGCCATCAGATACAGTATACTAGCTTTAGGTCAACATACACGAGCTGTCACCAAACCAAAACTTGCACACAGGGGATACAGCTATGGAATCAATGCCATTAAATCGATTTGCTTAAATTCAGTGAACAAAGTAATAGTGAGCATAATATACAGTAATTATACAAAATACGTTCACTAAATTCCACCCGCCACATGATGTGTTGGTTACCAGCCACCTCTGCATGTCGGCTTGGCCACCGCAGCATGTGGGACACAATCAACAACATTTGACATAACAACGCAGCAGCGAAATCCCCACTGTGTCAGAGGGGCTTCTCAGAATCGGAAAATATCCAAAACACTGAGAGCAATACCTTACGTGCGCTATAATTGCTGTTGCTATCAAATGCAATTTTGGGAATAGTCATGTTGACTCTTGTTAGACTATTTTCTTTGGGGTTTCAGAAAAGTAGCCAGAACGGTGTTACCACAAAGTGTGTTCTCTTGGAAGGATTCCACATTGTAACCATACATGAAGCAAGCCAATCAAGTGCATATTTTGTTTTGCTTGTGTGAATTTTTCTTTTATCTTACTGGTTTTCATATTTTATACTATTTCACAGATTTTACTGCAGATTGTTTTACAAACTGTGAAGTATTCAATCGTAATTTTATTTTGCATTGTGGCAAGAAAGGGCAAATCAGCACATGCTGAGAGTAAGTCGTTTCCTTTTTTTTTTTTTATGTCATAACACCAACAACGAAATTGCTTCTGACAGCGAAATAGTCACATACACTATGTATGTTCCCGTGTCATTAGTTGTGTCTGTTCCAAGCGAAAGCAAAGCCCCCTGTTTGTTCCAAGTGCTTGTGATGGAAATTATTGTCTTGCATTTCATTGATTGCTCATGGTTTGATTTGATTTCTATTTATTACGTGTGTGTTGGTGGCAATGACAAATCTGATCATTAAAGCAAAACTGTCAGTTCTTTGAACTACATTTATTTATTCTTCCTTTCTACATAAACTCTTGTCATTCTAATCTTAGTACAGTACTGTATTATGATGCATTTGTACTGTTACTCATAGGAGACCCAAAAATAAGTTGGATGGCAATTTGGAACAAAATTTTGAAATGTTCACAAATTATTATACAGACCAGCTTCAACACACTCTCTCTCTCTCTCTCTCTCTCTACACACACACACATATACTATATATATATATATATATACACATATGTACATACATGCATTCATACACACACCAAGCACAATTGACACTGAACTATAACTGAGTCCAAATTTTAAAATAGCTGATAAAATGAACACTACCTACATGCCATTGGTCACAATAATGGTGGAAAAAATCGTGTTCAATTATTTATTTTGGTCATTTCTTTTATATCACCAAAAAATGGCATTTAAACAAAGGCATATACTTTTTTTATATTGACTTGTAATATTCCATCCCGGACTTTAATTTCCCTCCTCACCCCCAGAAGTTTTTTTTCGCAAGCAAGTGACTAATATTTACTTTCTGACATTTCACTGGTCTGTCTGGCTGGTGAACCAGTCTAGGATCTCCTGTTTGTTCTGCTGTAGCCATTTGATATTGGCTCTGGTCCTCTCCAGGGCCTGCTCCACTGCCTGAGTTGCTGAACCAAAGCCCGTAGCATGGTGCTCGCTCACAAAATCCTCCAGCTACCAGAAGAGACATGAAAAATAGTTCAGACACATGCATAAAACACATAACTATTCTTAACACTGACAGACCTGTTGTAAGTGGGCAGGTGTGGAAAACCTTGCTGTGACTTCATCAATTATCGAGGCAAAATTGAAGGAGCCCATACTATATCTAGAAAGAAGAACATGTTAACCAGGAACAGTTTGAACTCCACCCACTTTATTCCACTTATCGTGGTCACGAGCGTTCTCAGGCCAGCTGCAAGAAATATTCCCGACAGCATGTTCAAGGTCTGCCCTTGGGCCTCATGATTGGACCATCTTGAAACACTTGGGTTTTGCGAGTGTTTTGAGGGTAATGTTGTGTAAAAAGTAATTATAATAAATCATTCAATACAAATATATGAACTACGAACTACGCACGACATCGCTGATAGTGTAGTGGTACACACGCGGATTGTGTGCGGGCAGCCTGGGATCAGTTCTCACTCACTGACGGTGTGAATGTGGGTGTGAATGGTCGTTTGTCTCTATATGTGCCGTGCGACTGACTGGCGGCCAGTTCAGGGTATCGTCTGCTTTCCGCCCGAAGTCAGCTGGGATAAGCTCCAGCAACTCCCCATGGCCCTGTTCAGGATAAGCGGTGTTGAAAATAGATGGATGAACTGAATACAGTCAAACCTCGGTTTTCGTCCATAATCCGTTCAAGAAGGCTGTTCGAAAACCGAAACCACGCTCTTTTTAAAATAAAAATGTTTACTGAACACGTCTGCTCACAATGGAAAGCAACACGAGGAAGCGTCACTTCCTCGTGTAAGGAAGGCGAGAGGAGTCAAATGGTGCATTCAAGTGCGCTCAGTTTGTTCGAGAAACGAAATTGTTTCGTCATGCGAGGCATAAAAAACTCGAAATCTTTGGTCGAAAACCGAATTGGTCGAGAACCGAGACGTTCAAAAACCGAGGTTTGACTGTACATTCATTCAATAAAAAAAAAAAATTAAAAAAGGTTTTGAACTGAATTTTGAACTCGTTCCCCAACACTGTTTGTTTCTCATTCATTTTACCATTGCTCTGTTGAAGTTGTATGTCACAAATAAATATGAAATTACAAAACGGGAAACTAAAATGACCTGTCCAAATGTAACGTTAAACCAGAAACCAGATGATGAACTAAAGACAAATCAAAATCAAATTCAGTCATAAAAAAATAATCCAAAAGAAACAAACTTCACACCCATTCGCTCCTATCCATTTACCACAGAATAATGCATAAGTGTAGAATACTTACTGAGTGAACATGTAGTCCCATTGTAGCCTAACAAAGTTCCACGCTAATTCCTGACCCAAACTGTTGCTGGCCACAGCCCCAATTACAAAAGCGGCGTCCTGCCTGCGAATCATAGACGGCTCTAAGGTGTACGAGAGATACCTGTGAAATCAGGGATGACGGCTATTGAAGACAGATTCCAATTGAGATCATTTGTATTCAAAGCGTGAATAAGTAGAATGCGCTCACCTCTTCAGCAATTGTGTGTTGCCGGTACAGGCAAGGGCAGACATGAGCTGATTTGCCTCGCTGGCGACAGACGTGTTCTTGAACTGGTTCCAGCCAAACTCCCACTCTTCCTTGTTACCAGACGCTATGGCGCTGCAGTATACTGCATCCCGCAGGTGTGGATGGATTCTGTCAAGAGAAATACACGGTGGTCATATGTTCCAAAAAATTGAATATCATGTATCACACACACACACACACACACACACACACACACACACACACACACACAAGTTATGTTGAGGGTTGTCCATCCATTGCTTGAACCAGGTGCTGGTCAACGTTTGGCAATGAGTTATTCCAGTCCTGCAGGCCATTCGGATGGCATTCACCTGATTGTACCTGCAGGTCAGAAACAGCATGGCCATTAGCGTGATCTGTCATTGATCCCTTTATAGTGTGTGGCTTGGAATATTTTTGAAAAATCATCTCCTCGTCACATCACCGTGACGACAGCTGTCTGAAACACTGTCATTTCAAAGTCAAAAGGTCGGCAGAGTGGCACTGAATTTTTTTTGGGGGGGGGATGCATAGATTAGCGTTAGCTAACGCGAGACGATTGAATTCTTTGAGTTTGATTTGACAAAAGCATGGTACATACCGTACATGTTAGGAAGAATTCTGAGAGCGGTTTTGAATTGTGAGAAAATGTATAGTATCTTTTCTTAAATGAACATCATTTTATAATGTTTGTCTCAAAGAAGCACTGAATGATATCGATTAACCAAGCGACACGTATAACCAATGCACATTGGATTTTTACTTTTAAGCTCTTGAACAGTCGACACGCGCTGTCTACCTTGATGGCTGAACAATTTCCCACAACTCACAGCAACCAACAAATGTCAAACATCAACTGTACTGACAGACTCAGCATTGATATGGGCGCACCAAATACTCCATGCATACTTAATACATAGTCCAAAAGCCTCAGCACAGTACAACCTAAACATATCTTGAGATCTTTTGTGTTGTTCTTGAAAGTGCGTTTTCCAGCCACAACACACTCCAATTAACGCGATATACTCACTGGTCTGTGTGTCTCTGTGGAACCTGGATCCAGTCTGATGTCATGTTTTTAAAATACAGGTAAAGAGGGGTGACTAACTTCTTCATGTACTCCTGGAAGTGTTTCAGAGAAGTGAGTGAAGTATATTCTGTAAATGTTGTTTTCCATAGCTGTGAGGTAGAAGAAAACATGACGTGCCTCAGTTTTGATTAAACGTTACTATTTGTACGTACCTGCATAGGATGATAGACCTCAGTTTGGTCCAACATAAGGTCATAATAGTGAAAGTTATTCAAAGCGGTCTGCCAAGGAATGTACTCAGTCTCAGCATATAAATAAGATGTGGTTCTCAGAGCAAGCGAGGCAGAGACGAGCCGAGCTCTGCAAAGTAAACACAAATGCTTCAATTTGACTTGTTTATGGACTATTTAATTTAAAACCTTGTTGAAAAATAATGAATTTTCTTTGCAGCCTTTTCCCCTATTCGGAGTTGCTGTTTTTGGATGACGTTTTGGCTGTTCGAAGACCGATTTGTTCGAAAACCGAAACAACGCTGTTTTTGAAAAAAAAATCTTTATTGAACACGTCTGTTCACAATGGAACGCTACACAAGGAAGCGTCACTTCCTCGTCTACCCGAGGAAGCGTCACTTCCTCGTGTAAGGAAGGCGAGAGGAGTCAAGTGACGCATTCAAGTGCGCTCAGTTTGTTCGAGAACCGAAATTCGGTTGTCATCCGAGGCATAAAGAAATTTTTTGGTTGAAAACCGTTTTGGTCGAGAACAGAGACTTTCGAAAACCGAGGTTTGACTGTAAAGGCCATGGTCCACTTAGTGTTGTCCTGTGAAACAGCAAATTACCTGTAAAAGGTTGCAAATGGAAAAGAAAATCACAGACACACATAAATGTTCTACCTGGCCAGATTGAAGGCATCATCCACAAGCTGGGCTCTGTTTGCTAGCGGTATAACCTGCGCAAGAGATTTTAATGTTCGCACATACAACATGATAGCAATTCTATTTATTTCATGAAAAAGTAAGACAGAACCACAAAATAATGGCTAAGTATTGAAATCCGAGTATACTGCACCTGGTGATTTCTGATAAGCTGAGCCAGAAGTCTTTCCCAGTTTCCTGGATCATAATTTACCCGATAATAACCCTCGACGTTGATATTAGCAAGAATCCACAGGCCGCCACTCCTCATCTCCAAGTTTACATCTAAAAGAGGCAAGGCAGGAGAGGATATACAGCACGGTACGTGATTTGTCAGCTTTGTCAGAAATGTTCCAGGTGTGATGTTAAAAAAAAAAACATCTTTCAAGTTACAAATTAAGAGATGTCATTTCCCCTTCAATGTAGGTCAGACAATCAACCAGAGATATGAGGTTTTAGATTTGAATTTGGCACCCATATTTCGTTGTACGCTATACAATGACAATAAAGGCGATTCTGATTCTGATTCTGAATTTCACTTCCAGACTACTTGTGTGGCTTATCAAAATATACTTTCTTCCTCTCGCTTAAACAAAACGTGATACAGGTTATTGACTGACTGGTTGGGCACCCCTGATTTAGAGCATTCCATTACCCTTCCATGCATGTTTTTGGAATGTGAGAGGAAACTGGAGAAACTGCACGCAGGCATTGAGAGAAAATTCAAAGCCTATGCAGGAAATCCGGAATTGAATCCCAGATCTCTGTAATGTGAGGCGGACATGCAACCCAATGGTCCACCGTGCCACCCGTTTCCATCCATCAATTTTCTCATGAGAACGCAGCAGGATTAGTAGGGGAGCCCAGACTTTTCTCCCCCCCGGCCGCTTCTTCCAACTCTTCCCAAAGGCATTCCCAGGCCAGCCAGGAGACAATAGCCTCTCCAGCATCTCCTGGGTATATCCCCCAGGCCTCCTGACGGTGGTACGTGCCTGAAACACCTCACCAGGGAGGCGTCTCGGAGGCATCCTCCCCAGATGCCTGAGCCACCTCATCTGAGTCCGTCCCGGATGACTGGCCTTTTCACCCGATCTCGATGGGAGAGCAGAGGTAACTTTTCAGCCGCTAATATCTGGGATCTCATTCTTTCAGTCATGACGACAGCCTGTGACCATAGGTGATGATACGAACATTGATTGACTAGTAAATGGAAAGCTTCATCTTTCGGCTCAGCTCCCACTTACTGCCGGCAATGCGAACCACGGTATGGTCCAGTGAGTAGGCTGTGTGTTTATCGCCACAATGGCGCAAATGCCACTTTGTACCTCCACCCACGTACAAATATATGACAACAGAAAGAAAACTCCACCCTTGCCCACACACATTGTGCTCGACTTCTTCTAGGCACAAAAATAGTGTGAATTAGTGTGACTGGTTCTTTGTCTGTACTGGTGAGTGGTCCAGGCCGCACCCAACCTCTCGCCATAAGTCAGCTGCGTGCCAAATGAGAACAAGGGAGAATGGATGAAAGAATCATGGTTGTGTTCTACGAAGTCAAGTGTTATGTAACAAGAGCATGTCATCAACCCTATAAACCCCTGTTTGTGCATTTTTAAGACATATGCTAAATCCGTTCTTTTGTTCAATACCTGTTTTTTTCAACAGCCACCAGATATGTCTTTGGACCTCGCCAGACTTCATCCATTGAATTGGAATCAGCCACTCGTAGCTGTCGAATTCATGATAAAAGCAAATTGGATAATTTGCATCAAATACTCTTTGTACAATTTCTTTGATTAAAAAAAATTGCATACTTATATGGTGATTCCACTGAGACTTCGGACTCAGCGTCCAGCAAAAAATGCTTCTGAGTCACTTTTCCTGTGGCAGTATCTATCGTAACGACAGGGAAGCCCATCTGGAGCACCCAACGATCCATGATGTCATGAACTCGATGAGGAAGATACAGATTGTTGGCTTCCACAGCCTGTTGAGAAAACCTACATTAAGGTTACACTATTTTAGCGCACGTGCTATCGAGGGCAAAAACCGGCACACCCTGATTTTCATACAGGCACAAGACTCCAATTTGGCAGACCGGTCTACGTCAAGCTGGACTTTCTGGCCCTGGCCTGGTGGCAGAAAGTCAGTCTACACATGCTCGTATCATGTCGAAATACTACTACAGGCAGTCTCACGCAACTTTGGTGAATTTGACTGGGGCACAGGCAGGCAAGTTCTGGGCTCTGCGAACATGAGTGGTGGATGTCACATGTATTTTAATCATAAAAATGTGAACAGCGGGCATCAAACCCTCTAAATCAGTGGTTCCCAACTACTGCTGCCTTATGTACACTTTTGTCAGGCCATGAGTGCTCCATCACTCAGAAAGTACAACGCACCACAACACTTAACAATAATATGTTTCAGGCCCACCAAGGCAGCTTTACTTTTTTCATCAGTGTGGCTGAGCTACAATTTATTGTCTCCCCAAGGAAACAAGTTGTAGCGCACCCATAAAATTTTATTGATCGGCTTATGGAAGGACTACAGTACCGCATTTAAATATCATCGTGGAAATAAATTACGTTTCCCTGTAACCCCTGCAATGTGCTTGCATATCCCTTGGAAATACTGCTCATAACCATTGTAGGAATCAGTTGATCGAGCAAATTATTATTGTTCTTCTCATTAAAATAAAATGGGCTTAACTGGAGGCTACCGTTCCTGTCTGGCACACAAACATGCCACACCGGATTTACGTCGGGCATGAAACCAGAGCCCTAAGCATTGATCAGATTTTTTTAAGAATCAGTTCTCCATTAATATATTTGTTTTCATTCACCTCATCATATGATAGAGTTACAGGTGCTTTAACAAAGTCATACGTTAAAAGTTTTGTGTTTGTGTAGTTTTTCATGCATTTCACACTATTTCTAATACCATCCATACATTCATTTGTGCGTTTTGACATCAATTTTTAGTTGGAAAACCTGAGATTATTTTCATCTCCGGTGAAGAATAAGCAGCAGCAGATTTAATCAAATCTCTGTAATTAAATAAATAAAAGGAATGTAAACTCATTACCGTTTGCAAATTGTCCCATAGGTCATTTCCTATTGTGTTACTGTAGGCAAAGTGGCTCAAATATTTCTGGAGAAAAAAGACAAGCAGATGATGCTGCATTAGATTTGCAATGAGTTTGTGGGTTGTGGATAATACTGCTAATTATGATTGATCAATAAAATTGTTTCAGCAAAACTAATGAATAAAAATGTGTTTCAACAAGACCGCATACATTGAGTCCTTGGACAAAGACAGGCTCTGACAGGAAACCAGACAACATTCTCAAAATTGCTGCACCCTGAGGGACCAGAAAGCAACAGTGAAAATCAATAACACAATACAGACACCGATCAAATGATTATGCAAATAATATTTTGCTCACATGTTCCTACAAAGTAAATAGTCAATGAAAATGACAGTCATCCATCACCCTGCTGTTCACGTGATCACCCATTACATTATGTTTCAGATGTTTTTGAACAAAGTTCCCAATGATAACAGTCTAATACAGGGGTCGGCAACCCAAAATGTTGAAAGTGCCATATAGGACAAAAAAAACAAATATGTCTGGAGCCGCAAAAAAAAAAAGAAAGCCTTCTATCAAACTTACAATGAAGGAAACAAATGCTGTATGTATGTAGGAGACTCGGCTGTCTCAGAATTGTTTGTTATTCATTCCTTTGTTGTGTATTCACAAACCATAGAATTTATTTTGTTATTTCCTTGCTTGATTTTTTGTTTTGGTGCATTATTTTCGCTTTTCTTAGTGTCAGTGAAGTGATCATGAATTTCCGTTTTTCGGAGGCTGTCTTTGAACGCCTCTCGAGTTGAACGAGAAGAGAGAAGGCACGGAGTCGGACGCAGACGTGTCTGTATTTGTTGAGACTGTTAAAAGCATAAATAAAGTGTACATTTTAAAAAAAAACACCACAGCTCTCCTTTTTCGGAGCTGCAACATGTATCTATATCTGTTTGAGCTATATTATCCTACTATCACAATCTTTTTCCATTTTCAACCATTTTTTATAAAGCTCCAGGGAGCCACTAGATGTCGCTAAAGAGCAACAGAGCGGCTCTGGAGCCGCGTGTTGCCGACCCCCGGTTTAAAGCAAGAGACTGAAAAAATGTTAAAGTCCACATCTGCGCAAGAAAAGCAAAATGTTACGAGAATAATGTGAAACTAAAGTCAACAAAAGTTATATTCAGAGAAATTAGTGATACCGTATTCTTATTTTAGCAACTGAAGCTGACCGAGAGAAGGGTCCGGCGCCACCACATATTGCCATGGTCACACCCTGAGTCCAGACAACCGGGAAGGGGCCAGTGGCAATTATGAAAGAGACGAGCCCCATGTGTTGCATGCACCTGACCGGGGACATTCTCCCCCCGATCAGACTTCCGCCAGATGACCTGCCTGCACCACAGCCATTGCAGCGGTGACGGCCCAGCCTCCTTACGATTCCCAAGAAATGATCAATAATTGGTCCCCAGCCCACATGGAAACCAGTGTGTGTGGATGTGGTTGCGTGTTTGAGTTATGTATGCATATGTTAAACCTTGTTGTATGAGATGGTATCAAACTGCTGACTGATCTGCTCAGGCAGTAAAATACTGTCTTCATTCAAAGACAAAGGATGAGAGGAGGTCAAGGCATCGACTGCAAACGCTCTGTGGATTTTTTGGAGCACAAACTGATCTTTCTAGAACAAAGAAACAGTGATATCTTCAGTCAGTTTCTGGTGTTCACAATTGAGATGTACATAGGTACGCAAACAAAACAAAACAAAACTGTCTGCACACCACTCAAAAGAGTAACATTAGCATCAATGCACAAGTGGGACTGGAACATCTTGAACAACCATCAGAAAAAAATAATTTGAAAACGTATTGCCAAGAAAACAAGAGAAGCTGCTTAGCTGCATGTATGGAAAAATATTGAAAATATAAAGAACAAAATGAAGTCCTCACCAAGCCCCAAGTTGGCTGCAAATAGTCAGCTGCCAGATAAGACACATAAGAAGCAAATCCCTCATTGAGCCACACCTCATTCCACCACCGCAGGGTCACCAGGTTACCAAACCACTGCATGAGAGAATGACATCACGTAGCATCATCATTTGTCAATCGCTCAGCTGAAGGACTCCCATTAAATACGAGAATGAAATCATCATCATCATCACCATGTGCGCCAGTTCATGAGCGATGATGGTGGCTGTGCTCTGTTTATTTCGACTGGAGGAGGTCAAGGGGCTGTAGAGCAGTTTGTTTTCTCTGTATGTCACCAAACCCCAATTCTCCATCGCCCCATAATAGAAGTCTGGCAAAGCGATTTGATCTATGAGATGAGAGAGCAGGAGAGAAAGTATTGATTGGACGGCCTTTGGAGGCAGCCTCGAACGTTTTTACAAATAAAGCCCAGACAAGCATGTATCACAGAGCATGATGCTGTTGTTGGGATGCAGCTTCCCATCGAACTCAACAAACACCAATGTTTTTGAGAATCACTGGCAGTTGAACACACTTCCACCATTGAGTAAATCCAGAATTATTTTTCTTGAAGAAATATGAGTATAAATATCAGGGGGGAATTTTAATTATGAATGAGGCCCACCCAACTTCCTTAGAGGATAGGAGATGTTGCAATAGAATTGAAGAAATTCCAATAGGGGTCTTGTCACACTGTGCGCATAGTTTCCTTGTCCTTGCTCCAGGGCCTTCCTCCGAGCCCAGATACGTAACTGAAAACACACACATGTTTTGATTGCACACATCAGTTCTTGATGTAAGGTTTCAAAAGAAAAGGAAATAACACAAGTACAATACTTTGACATTCACATTTTAAGTGCGTGGAATTATACAGCAATTCGTGTCAGCATGTACATGCAGCGCTGAACTCACAAATGTGATTAAAATGGGCATATATATATATATATATATATATATATATATATATATATATATATATATATATGTATATATATACAGTATATATACATGTATATATACAGTATATATACATGTATATATATACTGTATATATACATGTATATATGTATATATACATATACAGTATAAATATATATGTATATATATACAGTATAAATATATATGTATGTATATATATATACAGTATATATATATATACTATATATATATACAGTATATATATATATACTGTATATATATACATATATATATACATCTATATATACAGTATATATTTATTATATATATATATATATATATATATATATATATATATATGTATATATATATATATATATATATATATATATACATATATATATATAGGGCGGCCCGGTAGTCCAGTGGTTAGCACGTCGGCTTCACAGTGCAGAGGTACCGGGTTCGATCCCAGCTCCGGCCTCCCTGTGTGGAGTTTGCATGTTCTCCCCGGGCTTGCGTGGGTTTTCTCCGGGTGCTCCGGTTTCCTCCCACATTCCAAAAACATGCATGGCAGGCTCGTTGGGCACTCTAAATTGTCCCTAGGTATGAGTGTGAGCGTGGATGGTTGTTCGTCTCTGTGTGCCCTGCGATTGGCTGGCAACCAATTCGGGGTGTCCCCCGCCTACTGCCCGGAGACTGCTGGGATAGGCTCCAGCACCCCCCGCGACCCTAGTGAGGATGAAGCGGTTCGGAAAATGGATGGATGGATATATATATATGTGTGTGTGTATATGAGGGTCTCTAGCCTGGTGACACAAATGATAAGCATATTTATAGGAGAACGTATTACAAGATTTAAAAAATCCATTGGCACAAATCAAATATTACCAAGATGTCGCCTTGTGTATCATTGAGGTGTGTGTAGTCTGAAATGACAATGGCTAACAGATATGTTGACATTTTCTTAGTTGGCTCAAATGTGGTCCTTGTCACAGCGATGCCATCAATAGTTGCGTTGACTGCATCTGAAAGAACCGCAAACACAAAAGATTGTTCCACAAATATCGAAAATCAACGGGAGACGCATTCGTTGCAGAGGACCGGGAAGGGAGTGAACGTCATCCTAGCAGCCAGTTGTTGTATTTCATCCTCCACCCACGGCATGCAAAAATTATGATTCTTAGTTGTGGTGTGTGGTTACTTGAAATCGCAAAAGTAAATTTTTCTTCATGAAGAAAAATGTTTTGCTCCTGGATTATCCATCCATCCATCCATTTTCTGAACCGCTTCGCCCTACAAGGGTCGCAGGTGTGCTGGAGCCTATCCCAGCTGTCTCCAGGCAGTCAGCGGGGGACACCCTGAACTGGTTGCCAGCCAATCGCAACGCACACATCCGCACCATCCGCGCTCAAACTCTCACCTAGGGACAATTTAGAGTGTTCCATCAACCTGCCACGTAAGGTTTTGGAATGTGCGAGGAAACCGGAGTATTCGGAGAATTTTAAGAGAAGATTTCAAATATTTGAATGGAATCAAGGCTAAAACAAAAGAAGCAGAGGGCCTATCTGAATGGTGCTGTTCCAACTGACCTGTTTTAATGCCATTGGACAGGGCGGCAGTTTCAGGTGAGTGGATGAGAGTTATATTGAAAACGGCTTTCATAGCTGGTTCATCAAAACAAGGAAAGGTTTTTCTTGCGTGGGTTGGATGCATTTGAGAGCTGGCAACAATCCTGTGAACAAGTCATCGTCATTCGAAGCGCCTGGAATTACCTCGTGCAAAACTGATATGCAAAGACTGCACTGAAGTATACAGCTTACCTTCTGACTCCATCCTCCTCATATTCACTTCTGTAAAGGCCAGCTAAGTCATCAGCCAGCTCTCCAGTGAACTCCGAGTACAGAAGGTATGTCTTTCCTTGAGTCAAAACGGCATTTAGCTGCACCACCAGATACTGTTGCTTTGGCTGCAACCAGGTGGCCGTAATACTTGGAACAAAACCATCGCCTGCATGAAAATACACATTTAAAAGTGAAATACAGTATGCACACTTGCATCCAAGCCTGGACTGATCGCCAAATGACATTCGGCTCATATAAATGGTTTTCCAGACATGTTTAACTTCACATTAATGGTAAAAAACAATCAGGGTTAACCCTTTCAGGGACAGCGTTTAAAACAGTGGGCAGCTTATTATGTTATCAGTTTACAGGGTGCATGAAAGGGTTAATATACCGCTTCTTGAGCTGCAAAATAGAACACACGTGATGTGCAGTAATCCCTCTCCGTAAGCAACTGGCCCGAATATAAGACGGCCCTGATTATAAGACGACCCCCTCTTTTTCAAGACTCAAGTTGAAAAAAGACTTTTTGAACACCAAATTAATTTTTATACAGAAAATAATTACAGTACATCTGAAACAAATGATTATAACAATATATTTGAGAGAAAAGCATGTTATTTTGCCTCATTCAAATCTTAATATCTGAACATCTAAATATGTAAACTAAACTGCAATCACAATCGTAAATGAATGGCTTCTGGTTTTTGAAATGTAAATGACATCATAACTTCTCCTCAGCTGCCGGTTAACCTGGCCGATCTTCGACCGACTTTTCTCCAGATTGTCGCTACGTTTCTCCATTTTCTGTTATCTCTTCTATTATTTTCTTCTCTTTTCTTTCTTACCGCTATTTTTGATTTTTCTTCTTCGTGCTACCGCTATTTTTATCTTTATTCTTCGTGACAGAGGTTCACTTTGGGCTAGGGAGTCAAGTTCAGCATTCGCTTCAATGATATCTGGCGCCATCTAGCGTCGTGAATGGATATAATGTCTAGACCCCGAATATAAGACAACCCGCACTTTTTCAGTCTTATTTCAATGCAAAAAAACACCGTCTTATATTCGGGCCATTTGTCGGTGTGTATGTTGAATGCACCTGAAGCAAGAAGCAGAGCAATGTGTTTGTTCTGCAGCAAAGTGTAGTTGAGCCTGTAAGAGTGGATCAGGATCAGATCGGTTTCTGTTGCACACTCAAACGCCACAGTGGAAGTACCTAATGGGGGGGAAAAAAGAGGATACTATACAGCAAACATTTTCGTGAACTTTGGTGAACAAGATTACATTTTGGGCTTTATATTTGCAGACAGCGCAGCTCCGCTTTTGCGTAAAAACGAGCATATCCTGATTTTTGCATGGTGCATATATTATACGGAGTGTCACAGTGTTTCCCCCGATACAACTATTGAATGCTGTGACTCACCCGTGAAGAGGTAGAGACCAGAGTCGGGGTCAGGGCTTAGATGAGGCCACAGGGTAATGTTGTAAGAGAGGGGGATCAGTGAAGTGGGGAGACGGTACCTGAGGGGATAACATACACACACGCACAGATTATCCATTTATTTATTTATTTAATTAATTTGAGATTGGGGGAAAAAACTTGCTCCAGAAGATGGTGTGTTGCCACAACATCATTTACTGTGGGTCCAGAACAAGTTAAATGAGCCTTGCTCATGAAATAATAACAGCAGGGACAATGTCAAGAGGAATGAAAGCGTTATGCAAGGAGTATAAAAATTGTCAGTTGGGATGTTAGGGGCTTGGTTAATGCTGTTAAACGGTGCAGGGTGTTCTCTCAGTTAACCCTGGAGAACCCACGGGGTCAAATTTGGCCCCTATAAATTCTGCTACTCAAATGCTACCCTTAAATCCCAAAGGGTCAAATTTGGCCCGAATCCTAAATTAGGATTAAAGCATTGAATATTTGAAAAAACATATATTTTGGTGTTCAGTGAACATATAGCAGTCATTTAAATCATCATTTTTCAAAAAAGAAAAGGGTTCTTGGGTTCTCCGGGGTTTTAAAACGTTCAAAACCTGATCTAGTTGGGGTTTTTTTTCAACAGGAAACACATATGAGGATTAAAGACCAGATTAGATAAAAATGCCCCCGTCAGCATCACTAAACTAAACTGTTACGTACCTGTCCCAAGGAGCGGCAACATCATCACTTTCACCTCCTCCTGTCAGGGCAATAGTCCAAAGCGTGATAATTGTCGTGACAGAGGCAAGGGTTAAGAGCACACACAGAATACACAACTTGCTGACCCGACGTCTTTTCTCCATCGCCTATAAAACAACACAAACGGGATGTAAAAAGGCCGAAAGGACAACAAAAAAATTCCGCCCAATGTCCAATCCCAATGACATTAACGCAAAAGGCTATGTTAGCCAAAGCACGCTTACTTTCCAAGGCTTCAACTCCGAAATAACAAAAACAAGTGAGTGTTTTTATCATGCACTCTCCAAGTTTTACTCCCTTGTTCCTTCTTAATTCGGTTCTCTCACTATTGCAAGGCAACGGATGAGCTATTCGGACAGAGGAGTGACATAAGCAGCTGATAACCACTGGCTCAAAGGGAGTGATAAAAGGAGTTTACAATGTTCTCTTTTTTAAATGTCCAGTGCAGGTTCCCACGGCTTCATAAAACATTCCCTTCATCGCAGTGATCATAACTCAATCTTTCATCATTCCTATCGTAAACTGGTTTCAATTAAACATGAGCATTGTTTCAGTCCATGTTTTAGCAGAGTGTCCAAGATATTAACCTTTGTCGTTTTGGAAACGTTTCCCAAATTCAAGCCAATATACTACAGTAAGGTTGTAACATCCAAGTCATAGGTGTCAAACTCCGGTCCTGGAGGGCTGCTGTCCTGCATGTTTTCCAAGTCTCAAGCCCTGCTGAAGCCTGACATTGAACCTGTTCATTTGAATATATACAGTATATATATATATATATATATATATAATTTTTATTTTTTTAAGGGAGGGATACTAACATTAGATATGCGCATCCAGTGGAAGAGCCCACTTAAATAGTACTATCACATTTAGTATCGTCAAGCATTTTTCATGCTGCACAGGAAACGGCTGTCAAATGACAGCAACTTGAAACTTTTGTCGCAACAAAACCTATCATGAAAGTTCCTTCAAATGAGTTGAAAGTTGAGTCTATCTTCAACCGAAGCAAAATCGATTATAACCTACCCCCCCCAAAATAAAATCAATATATACACATAAATTGGTACATTTCTTGGTTTGTTTCAAATGAAATATGTACTTATGAAGTAATCAGCAACAAAATGAGTGAACATTCACACATTTATTAAAGAATGTTGATGGAGTCACCTTTGACAAAACCAATAAAGCTTTAGTACATGATACATGCTAGAAAAATAAATAAGGCAATTACAGTATGCAAATTGTTATTCCAAGCACTTGTCTCAAAATTATTTTTGAGTGACAAAACTTTACAGAACGTACATTTGTTTGTTTCTTTGTTTGTTAATTCAAATCATGTAAGAGAATAATGCAATTCTCAATCAACAAAAATGTTTCGCAAAAGTTCATTTGCCAGAGGAATCTTCCTGTTGACTGGCAAAAAAGTCAAAACAAATCTTTCATTTTTAAGATTATATTTTCAAGGGGAAAAATGCAAAAAAAATATGCTTACTCTGTCAAGCAGAAAGGATCAACATAAAAAAAAAAGAATTTGTTAAACAAGAGACTTTTTTTTTTTTTTAATCCGGTGGCAAGTGAAGGCATCATAACAGTTCAGCTTCCGCTTCGAACCAATTTTGGACACTCTTCTTGTTCTCTGCTATCCACTTCATGTTGGCGATGGTTCTCTCGATGGACTGATCCACTGCCAGGGTCCCAGAGCCAAAACCAACCTCCGCATTATTTGCTTTGAACTGCTTTAGCTGTAATGGCAAAGAAAGTATGCATTATTATTAGAAAAGATGATCATGCGTTTGAAATTATCTTGGGCAAAATAACATAAATTCATTCACGGGACTGCTTGTTTGCCACTGAAACAGATGCATTCGTGAAGGGGTTGCTATTAAAATATTTGTAAGATGGTAATAATTATAATCGATTCAATGAATTAATTTTTGCAATGACCAACAGGGATGGTCCCACATCAGCGCCGATAATTGTCAACATGGGCCTTAATATTTTCAGGTTGTGGCTAAATGTCTACAGTCAGGAATGGTGACTGTCAAGTGGTAAAATGAGCGTTAGAAGCTGTTAGGTAATCAAGAAAATTGAACCTGTTGAAGTTCAAAATCACTGGAAAACCGTTTGGTGACTCCATTGATGAGGTTGGAAAAGGAAAAAGATCCACCGCCATACCTGTAAGCGAAGAAAGACAAGAACTTAACATGATATTGTTATGCCTTTAAATTGGCTATCAATTCTGTAGTAATAGTAAAAGTACAAGGAAATTAATGTGTTGGCAGGAATATTTTAAATATTATTTAAGGGTGGGGGTGAGTTAAAAAAAGTACACTTAAAATTAAAGTAAAATTTTAAAAAGTGATTTTGTAAAATGTTAACTAATAATTAGATAAACATGGACATAAATGTTGTCTTTTCTTGTACTATTTTTTTCAGTACAACCCGAAAATAAACTGTTAAAACTTCATCCGGGACATTCAATCATTAGAAATCAAATTTTTTTTTTTTTTTTAACTCTCCATTTTGACAGAGAGGACCACACTTGTAACACACTCTAACTGAGGGATGGGGAACTGGGGCCCACACTCTGAGTGGCCCCTTGGAGAAAAAAAAAGTTTATTAAAAAAAAAAAAAAAAATGGGCGGGGAAATTATTGTATTTTTCACACCCAAAGAATTCTTCAGAAAAACACAAATAAATATTCACAATTTCCACGAACAACAGGGGGTCTGCGGGGGTTAGTGGGATGTGGTTGGAAGCTCGTAAAAAAAAATGACAGACATGTCTTAGTTTTCCTACATTGTGTCTTACACTGCCCTATATTACGTGAGTAAGCGTAATCATTTGTTTGCGGATTTGGAATGACCTTCAGGAAAAACATAGTATGTCAATAATTGGAATGATTGTATTTTAGTATGCTTATTTTTGTGAAAATGAGTTCTTGCTGTCAATGTTGGTGTCTTTCACAGCAGTTCTATGCAGTCATTTTTAGGGGAGAGAGCCACTGGAAAAAAAAAAAAATCATAGGCTGCAGTTATTTTGTTTGTTTCTGGGTTTAGATAGTTGATCTTTTATACATGGATTGAAAAACGTAGTATCAAAAATTTACTATATTAAGAGCACATAGTTTGCACGTATGCACAACATTTTGTCTTTATGTTAAAATAGCATTTTTGTCACGAATCGCGTTTGGAAGTCCGTGGTCCCCCACTCACAATTACCCAGTAGAACTGATCAAAACTTGTGGACCCTGTACACCTCATGTGCCTGCAGTAGTTAGTTACCGTATTTTTCAGACTATAAGTCGCTCCTGAGTATAAGTCGCACCAGCCATTAAATGCATAATAAAGAACAAAAAAACATACATAAGTCGCACTGGAGTATAAGTCGCATTTTGGGGGTAAATGTATGTGATAAAAAACTGCGATTTATAGTCCGGAAAATACGGTAATTAGTTCAAAAGCTCACGTTGCATTTTCAGCTGGTTGTGTTTTAACCACTGGATTGATCGTTAACTTGAACCTTCCGCACTTGGCTTGAGAGCAACAGTCAGCACGGCAGAGTTTGAATTACAACTCTCACAAGGCCTGTAAAGCTGCCATTCAGTTTTTTTTTTATGTCACATGAGTCGGAAGTTTGTGAGAACATTTTCATTACTTTCGGCTCTTTTGGTCAAAGGTTATGTAAATACGTTTCCTGACCTACCGTATACTGAAGTAACAATGATGAGAATCTTTTACTCTTTGGGTGTAAAGTCATTTTCAGCACTCTTAAACAGTCACGCTGTGAACTTTAATGATGGGCAGGCTTCATTTGTCATTTGAAAGAATGAAAAAGGATTACATTATACTCACTGGGTGAAAATGTATGACCAATGTGCCCTGACAAAGTCCCAAGCCAGAGGCTGACCGATCACATTGTTGGCAATGTAGACAATGGTGGAGGTGGCATCCTGCTTTCGGATCAAGGTGGCATTCAGCGTGTATTCCAGGTACCTGAGAAAACCCCCACCAAATTCATTTTGGTCGTTGAAGTAAGCGTATGCTAGAACGCACAACGACTGAGCGATGCCGGCTGATCGTACCTATTGAGCAGCCAAGGCTGCTTTGTGCAGGCCAGTGCAGCGCGGAGTTTTTCCGCTTCACTAGCAATGGTGGCGTTTTGAAATTCAGACCAAGCAAACTCCCACTCTTTAGCGCCCCCTGCTGCGATGGCATTGCAGTATGCAGTGGAACGGAGGTTGGGGTGTATTCTGGAAACGGATAGCGTTTGAGTCATTCAGAAACAAACCGCGATGAAAATACAAAATGGACACATTTTACTGTTCACTTACGGGTTTCTTTTCTCGTCCATCCATTGCTTGAACCAGGCCGTGGTCAGATTTTGACATTCCTGATGGCCTGTCCTGCATGCCAGACTGATGGCATTCACCTGATTGTACCTGCATGCCAAACCAAAGTTATCAACATGAGCTGTGTTGGAGGCACAACATCTGCCTTGGTCAAAAGATCAGTCATGCATGCTGGGCACTTGTGTGAATGGATAACAACAGTCTCTGCGATTGAAAACAGGAAGTTTGATGAACATGTGCAATGGCATGGCCGGCAATACCTTACTGTCTTTTTAAAGGATTTACTTCGAGATTCATGAGTCTCGCCGAATGCACAGTGTGACAGATTCAATTATTAAACACATGTTTGCTTTAAATTTTACTCACTGGTCCATGTGTCCTTTTGGTACTGTGGCCCAGTTGTCAGTAATTCCCTTATAATGGTTGAAGAGTGGGATGACCTGCTTCTTCAAATAATCCTACAACAGACAAGAAGGTGCTTGAATTTTACAGAACATTACAGTACAGCGGTACTTACGAAATGTATTGTTTCTGGAAGAATTTTTTTCAGTAGAACATTTTGTAAGTAGCGACGCGTTTTCCATGTAAATGCCCTAATTCGTTCCAACACCCCCACGCCCCAAAAAAAAAAAAATCTGACATAAATGTTGGATAAATTATATAAATTATGGAACAAATACATGTTACGATTAGATTATTGTGCAATAAATGAGAGTTGTGCATAACGTAAAGAATACAAATTTGGGTCATTTTACTTTTAACTGCGTCCTCATCGTATTTATTTATTTTTGGCCTCTTTAGTCCATATTATTTAAGAAGTGGTTTTTGCCTGGCGTTTTGTAAATAACTGATCCAAGGACGTTTGCTTTAGTCGGCTTTTAACAATCCTTCAAAATTGTCCGAGGCAAAAATCAGCGAGCGATGGCTCGACTGGTGGACAATTTTTATGGGTGGTTCACATTTATGTGAAACAAGCCGAACACCTCACGGCCGAAGGGCGAATGACGAGGACGCTGCCTAAACATATACCTATCTATCTATAGGCATACACACACACACAGCAGAGGTCCCTCTTGGCCAATGGGATGCCAGGAAGATGTACGGTAATAGCCAATGGAAGAGCAGCTATAACTACTGTATGTTGCGTTCAGGAAACTCGGAGCTGTGAGTTTTTAGGCCATGCTGTATTTTTAACTTCCGCATCGTGACATTTTTTTCGTAACGAGGCAATATTTTCCTGTTGAGATGTTTCGTAACTTGAAACTTTCGTATGAAGAGACGTTCGTAAGTAGAGGTACCACTGTAGGTGAAATCAGAGATCACTGGTGCCATATCACAAACTCATCTCGAAGTTGTGTGTGGCTGTGCGTGGGCCAGTCAAGGCCTTCATCGTCAAGCGCCATCCATGCCTTCTTGGGCCCTGCCTTGAGGCCTTCACCAAACTTTCTCCATAAATCTCACTTCCAACATGTTTATTCAGAGACAACTCATCACTGATTGGGTGATTAAGAGGTGTCCCTTCCGAATTTGAATAAATGTAGTACAGTTCTTGTATTTTTTGGGCGAAAGGAAGAACCCCCACCTGCATGGGACCGTAAACCTCGCTACGATCAAACATGAGGTAGAAGAAGTCCAGGTTGTTCAGGGCCGACTCCCAGGGCATATATTCTGTTTCTTTATCCAGATACTTGGTGGTCTTAAGAGCCAGCACCGTGGGGATGAGCTTTGCCCTTTTGGAGTGAAATAAGTTGTGAAGATGAGTACAACATGATACAGTTTTGTTTTTGGTTTTTACATGGATTATATTTAATACATGATCGGATCAGTTGTGTACATGAGGAGCTGCTCTGTGGTTTTTAAACTGTTTTATCCATTGAATGGTATGAACTGTCTACTTGACTAGTAAGTCATTAGCTATGTAACACAGTAAGTTAATGTTCGTGTTAACACGGATTGCATTGTCATGATTTTTGGTGAAAATCCATGTATGTGTGTTCTGTACGCATCTACAGTATGCATGCACGTATAGATGTGCAGTAGTTAGTTACCGTATTTTCCAGACTATAAGTCGCTTCTGAGTATAAGTCGCACTAGCCATAAAATTCATAATAAAGAACAAAAAAACATACATAAGTCGCACTGGAGTATAAGTCGCATTTTGGGGGGAAATGTATGTAATAAAAAACTGCGACTTATAGTCCGGAAAATACGGTAATTAGTTAGTAGTCTTAAAGAGTGAGGCTGAATCCACAATTGTTGTATATATATATATATATATATATATATTGAATTTACGAGCAGATGATATCAATGTTTACGAACGGTGTGTACCTTGCCAAGTTGAAAGCGTCATCAACTAACTGAGCTCTGTTGATCACTGGTATGGTCTTGAGAAAACATAACAAAAGTCTTATCACTTGACTGAAACCAGTCAAAAGGTGGAGAGAAAGTGTGATGATGTCACAAAATGTCTTACAGCGTGAGCGGTGCTCAGAACCTCCAGCAGTCTGTCCCAGTTACCTTGGTCATAGTTAACTCTGTAATAACCCGACACATTGAGATTGACCATGAGCCAGTCGGACCCCGTCAACTTCATGGACTCGACTGTATCTAGAGAGGAAAAATGCAACATGGGTTTGTCACTACAGTAAATGTGCAAGGCTGATCAAGGGATTGGCAGTGGGGCTGTAGAAAGACTGTAACGTGATACTGAAGGTAACAATACATTTCCCGGCTACATCTGAACACATTTGATATATTACTATTTGTGGATCTCATGCAGGTACAGCATATGCTAGTATTTTCACAGTAATGCCCTCAAAAAACATGCACAATTTCCAGTAACGACTAATTTAACGTGTTACTTTGACCAGTCAAGTAATCAGACTACTGTTACTCATCGTCCATCCATCCATTTTCTCAACTCAACTCAACTCAACTGTATTCATAGAGCACTTTCAAACAGCCATCGCTGCATACAAAGTGCTGTACATGGAGCAACTAACATATACAACAGTAAAGCAACAAATCGGTAACAAAGACGGTAGAAAGCACCAAACAGCAAAAACCAAGAACAAATCTGTGTCATGCTGAGTCAAATGCCAAAGAATACAAGTGAGTCTTGAGGCGGGTTTTAAAGATGGGCAGCGAGGAGGCTTGCCGAATGTTCAGTGGGAGGTCATTCCAGAGAGAGGGACCAGCAACAGAAAAGGCTCGATCCCCTCTGAGCCTCAGTTTAGTTCTTGGTACTTCTAATAGTGTCTGGTCCGCAGACCTGAGGCGTCGGGCAGGGGTGGAGGGGCGGATGAGCTCAGAAAGGTAAGGTGGCGCGAGGTCATTTAGAGATTTGAAAACAAATAATAGGATCTTGAAAATAACTCTAAAATGTATTTTCTGATCCACTTATCCTCACAAGAGTCGCGGGAAGAGCTGGAACTTATCCCAGCGGTCTTCGGGCAGTAGGTGGGGTACACCCTGAACTAGCGCCAGCTAATTGCAGGGCACACATAGACGAACAACCATCCACGCTCGCACTCACACCTAGGGACAATTTCAAGTGTTCAATCAGCCTGCCGTGCATGTTTTTTAGAATGTGGGAGGAAACCGGAGTACCCGGAGAAAACCCACGCAGGCACGGGGAGAACATGCAAACTCCACACAGGAAGGCCAGAGCCGGAATCGAACCCTGCACCTCTGCTCTGTGAGGCCGATGCGCTAACCGGTTGCCCACAGGGCTGCCAGTTACTCATCAAACATCGCAAAATACCTTTACTACCAATCATGCAAAGAGACACACCTATCACCACCAAAGACAGCTGCAGTTAGCCACCTCCAGGTTGCAGCAGCAGTGAGAAAGAATTGCCAAGACTACCCTAAAGAGCACATATCGCACATATTGTCCATTCATCCATCCATCCATCCATTTTCCGAACCGCTTGATCCTCACTAGGGTCGCGGGGGGTTCTGGGGCCTATCCCAGCCGTCTTCGGGCAGTAGGCGGGGGACACCCTGAATTGGTTGCCAGCCAATCGCAGGGCAATTGTCCATTCAATAAAACTGATTTCTACCACCACAGGACTACCCAAAGGTACGCAACAAGTAACTGTACATTGTGCCCCTTGATGAAGACAGCCCAGGGTTCCTGCTGGGTCTTCCAATTCTGGATTCTGGCCCTAAACACCACAAAAGCAGCAAGCTCGCTACAGACAACCTATCTTTACAAAAGCTAGCAGGCTACTGATATGAAGAGGCATGGTCATGCATCGAATTCTGCAACGCGGACGGGCTAACGCGCCAACAGGCGACACAAACATCTTTGCTTTTCGGGTTCATGACGGTTCAGGTGACAGCCCAAAATCACTTTTGCCGTGGGTGTTTTGAAATTTACGTCAGGCGTCACTCCGCCAACGAAACAGGAGTCCATCAATGATGGACTGACGGACCTTCCGTCGGTACTGACCGACTGCCCATCGCTAAATTAAATTTGGCCATGGTGATCAAATGTTACCGCTCTGATTCCATCCCGATCGTTCGCGGCCATGTGGGAGTCCCCGGCACCCCCCATATGTGTGCGATAACCAAGAAGGGTGATTTTTAAATATAATAAAGAGGCTAATTATAATAATGCATTCACTGACTTGATTTCTACAATGATTCACAGGGTTAGAGGCACACTTTTGTCATATTTGTGAATGAAATACAATGACATCCACCACACATATCCGTGGAGGTCACTTTTTTTTTTTTTTTTTGCTGGTGAAATTAAATGCAAGGGGAATTATGTGGAAAATGATAACATGATGATCTTACTTTGGTTTTGTATTTACAAGCCTAATGGTGGCATGGCGCGGGATGAACATATGTTTGAAAATGCTCATACAAATTACCTGTTTTGCCCGATAACCATAGTCGATTTTGGATTTCTCCAGTCTTCATCCAATTGATGGGTATAATCCATTCATAACTGCAAAAGATGGAATTAATCATACAATTTTGTTGGACCTACTTGCCAAAATCTTTTCCGTCTTTCCTTTTTAGTTAATTACACCAATGCGGAATAGCTCTTAAGTGATTTTGATTTCTAAAATATAGTGGTGTTATTTGGTAAATTTTGACTGCACAATTTACACATAACTATTATTTGTTGATCGAGATCAAAACTTGGATTGAAAAAAATAATGGCGTGCGTGATGTGCTTGCATTTGGATGGAGAAATTCTAAAAACAATTATAACTGATCACAGTTCATACTTAAAAGGGGATGGAGCAGTAACTTCGGAGTCAGGATCCAGGAGGAAATGTTTCTGGCTTATAACTCCAGTCGTAGCATTGATTGTAACCACGGGAAAGCCCATCTGCAGCACCCATGTGTTCATGATGTTATGGACAGTTTCAGGAAGATCGCCGGAGCCAACTTTGTCGACAGCCTGCAGAGACAGAAATTGGTTTCTTCTTTGTTTTATTGTATAAATATACAGTATATACTTTTTGAGACTGTTTTTTTTGGGGGGGGGGGGTGTACCATGAGATATTTGGAATATAAAATACATGCCTTGGCATAATAAAGTTTAGGAAACACACCCATTGTGCATGAACTCAGCAAAACAACTGTCCCCACGTGAATCAAGCCAAGAAATTAGACGGAATGTGATTGTAATAAAGGTTATGAAACATATATGATGTGAGTCTTAATGTAGACAACACACAGTCATTAACTTGGACACAGTGTCTAGTAGAGAGGATGCCATGATTTGATGTTCCAGGGTATTTTTTTTTTCATATACTGTATTTGATACATAAAAAAATACTTGCCATTTGCAGATGTTTCCACAGGTCTATGTAAACCGCACTCCCATGTGCAAATTCAGCCAGGTACGTCTAAGGGGACATGGACAAAAAAAAAAAAAAAAAAGGGTAAAAGTGGATAAATACTGTAAATGTTTTTTTTTTCCCGACAAGCTTAGCATCGCTTCCCTTTATATAGTTGCGTGGAGTGACATGTTGGCTAAATTCAGAAACCTACTTTTTAAAACTTTTGGTCATATTTGAAAAGGTTATAATGATTTAACAGTTGTACATAGTAGAACGTTGGCGATACTGCGACGTCCAAACCACCCCTACTACGTCGTCTTTTAACCCTGGAGAACCCACGGGGTCAAATTTGGCCCCTATAAATTCAGTTTTTTTTCCAGTTCATGATTATGCAAACTGTCAGAGTTAAAAAAAAATACCCATTTCGGGAGTATTCTTCATATTGGTGCAAACAATCCTTACCCTGAGGCCCATTGTGAAGACATCTTCAGTGAGAAAATCTGACAACATCCTCAGGACAGATGCTCCCTTAAGATGAAAAATGTCAAGGTCAAATTGCTAATCTGACCATGACTTCATAGAAACGTGCTATTTTGTTCCAGTTTGAGGGATGTAAAAAGTTGAGAGTTACGGCGGGTGTGAAAGACCCGATGGAGGATGTTACCTTGCTGTATGAAATGGCATCAAACAGCTCACTGATTTGTGCTGGTTTCTGGATATCTTCTTCTTTCGACGACAAAGGGTGAGAGGACGCCAAAGCGTCAATGGCAAACACCCGGTGCATATCATTCAGCACAATAAGATCTTTCTGTTCAAAGAAATATTACTACTTGTAACCAACTGCGACAGTCTAACGTGAGAGTGATTCTGAAGGCTTTGAGTTGGAAGGCAAAGCTCACCACATTCCACTCAGGTTCAGCGTCATGTGCTCCAAGGTACTCAACATACGAGGCAAAACCTTCATTCAGCCACAAGTCATTCCACCATCTCAGGGTGACCAGATTCCCAAACCACTAAAGATTTTTAAAAAAAATGACGCACACAGTGCAGATGAATTATCCTGAAAATACAACTAAATAATTTGAAGACATTTTAAAGGAAAATATTCCAAGTTACTGGGCAGATCTCAATCATTGTTGGAAAAAAAAAAAACATGTCTGAACTGGAGTTGTCTTGACTTGGTTTGGTAGACAGGGGGTGTACTCCTTTGGATCCGGTTCATGTAAAGTACCCACCAAGAAACTGAATCTCTATCTGCTTGGAGTACATCTCTATCCTTATGCGAATGTAGCATCGTCATACAAGGGTTGTACATTCAATTTTCTCATCATTACAGATTGTTCTTGTTGTATTTTGAATTGGCTAACTAGTCACGTATTTGCATCCGCCACACTGGTTTAAAATGTGCACTTTAAAGACTTTCTGAAAAAGAGTGTGGCATTAACCACTACATAAACCAACCATATGAGCCAATTCATGACTGATGATGGTAGCAATCCTCTCCTTGTTGCCGTTGGAGGAGAAGGCTTCATCGTAGAGGAGCGCCGTCTCCCTGTAGGTGATTAGTCCCCAGTTCTCCATGGCTCCAGCATTAAAGTCGGGTAGGGCTATCTGATCTGTAAAATGCATTTACAGGTTGTTTAACTCTCTTCACTTTAAAGCAGAAGCAGTGCATTTGACATACCTGATTTAGGCAATGGGTATGTGGAATTGTAATACTCCTCAAAAAACTTCAGGATTGGTCCGGTTATCTTAAGAGCATACGCTCCTTGGCCAGCCTCAATAGCAGATTTGCGGGCAAAGATCCGGATCTACATCCACAAAACAGAACAGAAGCTAACGCACAAATGAAATGGATCTCATTGAAATGAAGTCTACAACGGTCTTTCAATGCTAACGCTCACAGCTTGATGATATATTTGTGTAAGACTTTAGTGAACATTTACTTGCGTTAGTATATCTCTGTTATGCTAGCAAGCTAACGCAGCTAAGTTTAGTGTGGAAAGTGACAAGGGCTGTCAGAACCGCGTGAAACCAGACCAAGTTACATGCGGCTCAGGAACCGCGGCCAGCCCTGTGCTAGCCTCAGTACTCCGAACAGGAATTAGTAAAAACAGTCTGCCTTTTTTTTTTTTTGCTTGAAATTAATGAAAAAAAAATCTGTTCATAAATTGTTGAATTACTCTATATAATTCTTACAGTAATATTCTTCAATCTTTGTTGTCAGGACCATTGCTTTAAAATTGGCAATTTAAAAGCGATGAAAAACAATGGTTGCCGGTCCACAAACAGCATGTACCATATTTTCCACACTATAAGGCGCATCTAGGAGCATTTTCTGCCTCATATGAAGAGACTGTAACTCTCTTTCTATTCCCCATTGAGTTGTTTCCCTGTTTGTGTTCCTATGGCATCCAGTGGTGATTATTAGCAGGAACCAATTGTAACGGAAAAGCATTCTGCCCAACACTAATTGACATGTGCATTCACCAACAGACACTCAAACAGACAACAACTTTGTGACCTCTGCACAGCCATTATGAAACGAAGATATTACCACAAGCATAGTTAACTACTGACTAAACAAAGGAAGGAGACAAGCAAGACTTCTAAGACTTTTGTTGAATGAATTGTCTTAATCACTTTTGTCTTTCATTTAATTTTTTTTCATACCATTTGTATTTATACATTTCGCATCCGTGTTTGTGAACAGTTCTCATTGTTACAGCTGCAGCGGTTGTGAAGGCTCCATATAAATAAATCCATATTGTATTGTATTGTATTGTGTTGTATTGTATTCCCTTTAGCATAGCTCCATCTAGTGGGTGCATAACGCAACAACAGTCACTAATGTAGCTTTTATTCTATGCGCCTTATAATGCAGTGCGCCCTATATATGAAAACAGTTTTAAAATAGGCCATTCGTTGAAGGTGCGCCTATTATTCCGAAGCGCCTTATAGTGCAGAAAATATGGTACTTGTCTCAACTGGTCTGTGACGTAAAAAAGGTTCGGGGCCACTGCTTGACATGTTGGCATTTGATGTAGTGCCGCCTGAGGGATCGAAGGTCACAGGCACTCAATGTTGGTCTTTTTGACCACCTATCCCAACTTTTTGGGAATGTCTTGCAGCCACAATATTTTAAGTTCATGATTCTTTTCTAAACACATTCAAGTTAATCAGTTTGAACATTAAATATCATGCCTTTGTTGTGTATTCAATTAAACGTGATTTGTCAATCATTGTATTCTGTTTTTTTATGTTTAACATCACATCCCAAATTCATTGGGATTGGGTTTGTATTTTGTTCATGATGAACACTCGCTGTTGTTACATAATCGCAAAAAATCATTTAGAACATCAACATTAAACATGTGAAGAGTAAAACAATTGTTGGTATTGCTGAATTAAATACATTACCATGACGTTATCAATCATGTTGTTGATATAGCCAAAGTCACTGACAATAAACGCCAAAAGATAGGTGGACATTTTCTCTGTTGGTTCAAAATCTGTCTGCAGTAGAGTCTGATCAGCGATGGAAACATTGTGTGTTTCTGCAGAAAACAATATGATGGATTATTTTTAAAAAAGAGCTTAAAAACAATAAACATAAATCAAAACGTAACAATAATCTTGATGAATGATCACTGCCTTGTGTCTTAACCTTTTTCTTTGCCATTCGAGAGTGCCACAGTTCCGTGGTCATGAATCAGAGTGATGTGGAAAACTGCTTTCATAGCCGGCTCATCGAAACAAGGGAAGGCTTTCCTTGCATCTGTTGGCTGCATCTGAGTTGTTGCCACAATCCTGAAAAATAACAAAAACAATCACAGCACGAAATACAATATTCTGGAAAATTCCTGCGACACTCTTAAAACTGCCGGGTTAAAAGTAAACCAAACTGGGTGAAATAGCAAGCCCATCCCTAGGTTCAAAAGGGACTGAGACGGGTTATTTATTCCCAGCACATTGGGTTGAGAAGAACTAATGAGGAGACTTTGTCCACATTTCATGCTCACACGCTGCTTGACAGTTGATGGATTGTTTTACAAGATCAAACGAGCCAAGAACAATAAAGAGTCATATAGATAAGAAAACAGATCGGCATATTGTTATCTGTCACGCGTGATTGCTTCACAAAGGGTCATGCATTTTTCTTCCACTAGATTTTACGAACATAAATAGAAACAAGTGCACATACTTTTTCCCTTCAGCTCCCATGTATTCACTTCTATAGAAGCCTCCAAGGTCATCAGCCAATTCTCCAGTGAAGTTGGTGTGAAGCCTGTACCGGTGGTCCTTCATCAGCTTACTGTCCAACATTAAGACTAGGTACTGAGTTTCTTTCTGGAGCCAAGAGGATTTTATTGAGGGAGCTTTGGATCCACTATCCACCGGAATGAGCATTGCCATGTGGTCATTCTCATATTTGCTGTAGTTCAGCTTATTGGAGTGGATGAGAATCAGATCTGTCTCCTCAGCACACTTAAACTCTACACTGGAACCACCTAGAATTACATCGAGCATAATATGATGGTAAGGTGGTTAAATGATCATGATACATCCAACAAAACAATGTGAAATAACTGTAATAACATACAGATGTGTCACCCAGAGCTGTCACCTTACCGTAGTGAAGGGGTCCAAGTGTCCCAATGATCCTAGCCGCTAAGTTGTCTGAGGGTTTAGGCCCCTGACAGGGTCATCCACAGAAAACAGGTCCAAGGTGAGGGACCAGACAAAGCACGGCTCACAGGAGCCTTATGATGAGCAATATAATTGGATCACATTTTCCCTTGCCTGGACGTGGGTCACAGGGGCGGCCACCTTCTGTAGCCAGGCATGGAGTGGGACAAAACCGAAAAGGCAATGTGGGTCCCCTCTTCACGAGCTCACCACTTTTCGGAGGGGCCAAAGGGGTAGGGTGCCCTGTGAGCTGGGCACCAAAGCTAGCTCTCGTTATATTAGAATGTCACCACTCTGGCAGGGAATGAGCCAGAACTCCGGTGCTACAGTGGGAAGCAGAGAAGTACCTTCTAGAAATAGTCGGACTCGGCTCCAAATACAGCTTGGGCTCGAGTCTTTTCAAGAGAGGTTGGACCCTATTCTACTCTGGAGTTGCCCACAGTGAGAGGCACAGAGCAGGTGTGGGTATTCTTATTGCCCCCAAGATTACCGGTAGCACGTGTACATTGGGGTTCACCCCAATGGAAAAGAGGGTAGCGTTCAGGTGGAGAGACTGTTGTTTGTGCCTTTGCAACAAACAGCAGCTTACAGTACCCACTGTAAGCTGCAGGTGGTGCTGAAGAGTGTTCCGCCTGGGGACTCGCTCATTCTATTGGGAGACTTCCGAGTTTACTTGGGCAATGACAGTGGGATCTTGAGGGGTTAGATTGGGAGGAACACCCCCACCCAATCAGAACCAGAGCAGTGTTGTCTCACTGGACTTCTGTGCTTATCACGGATTGTCCATAACGAACACTATGTTCAAACATAAGGGTGTCCATATGTGCACTTCTCATCTGGCAACTCTAGGCCAATTGAAGAGAGGGGTGTGGAGCGGTCAACTGATCACCACCTGCTCGTGTGGTGGCTCTGATGGTGGGGGAAGATTACAGTCTGACCTGGCAGATCCAAATTTATTGTGAGGGTCTGCTGGGAAAGAGTTTCGACTCACATCTCCACCAGTACTTGAGAGGAGAGTCCATCGGGAGGTTGAATCTCAGATTCAGGAGGAGCAATGTGGTTTTCATTCTGGATCAGGTGTACTCCCTTGGCAAGGTCCTGCATGACGTGGATCTGTTGGCTTGTTCAATCCGCGGTCTCCAACTCTTTCTGGAGCGGTTCACAGCCGAGTGTGTAGCGGTTGGGATATAAATTAGCACCTCCAAATCTGAGACCATGGACTCCCACTTAAACGTTTGGAATGCCCTCTACAGGTTGAGTGTAAGATCCTGCCCCAAGTGGAGGAGTTCAAGTATCTTGCGGTTCGGTTCACAAGTAAGGGCATGATGGAGATCGACAAGCTGATCAGTGGAGCATTTGCTGTGATGCATACTCTGTATCACTCTGTCGTGGTGAAGATGGAGTTGAACCAGAAGGAAACAGATGGCTGAACTCCATCCATCTTCGATCTACTTTCCTGCCCTCACTTATTGTCACAAGCTGAGGGTTGTGTTTGAAAGACCGAGATCTTGGATATAAGCGGTCAAATTGAGTTCCCTCCTCAGGGTGTCCGGACTCTCCCTTAGAGATAGGATGAGAAGCTTGGTCTCAGAGTGAAGCCGCTGCATTGAGAGGAGTCAGATGAGGTGGCCTGGGCATTTGGTTAGTATGCCTCCTGGACACCTCCCTGGTGACTTGATCTGGGTATTTCCCATTGACAGGAGGCCCTGAGGACGGCAAGGCCATGTCTCTTGGCTGTCCAGGGAACACCTTGGGATACCCTCTGAAGAGTTGGGAGAAGTAGCTAAGGAGAGGGAAGGTTGGGCTTCCTTGTTAAAGCAGCTTCCCCTACAACCCAACCCTGGATAAGCGGGAGAGAATGGATGGACGGACGGATGGACGGATGGACGGATGGACGGATGGGCGGATGGATGGATGGATGGATGAACAGACAGATGGATAAATGTGGCAAATTGTGTCTTTTTCTAAACCAGAAGCTATTATTCAGAAGTTGTATGTGTCGCAGCCTGGCAGCAATACTGTAAGTACTTCAAGCAGCCAATGCTTTTGTGAATCCAACACCTTCACATTTTTATAAACAAAGAATAGGCACAACAGATTTCAAATCTCCTGTAAATATATATTGAAGGTGACAATTACTCATACACTGAGCACATTTTGAATTTAAGTATGTTTGTATTGATTGATGCCATTATATGGCAAATCACTTGAGGAAGTTGTGTTTAAAGGGATGAAAGAAAAACCTTTAACCTTTTCATCATTTTGGTATTTTGAAGCTTAGGACAGGGGTAGGCAACTCCAGTTCCTTGAGAGCCATATCCTGCCTGCTTTCGATCTCTACTTCAACACACCTGATTCAAACGATAAGCTCATCAGCAAGCTCTGGAGAAGCCTGAAACGATCAAGATCAATTGAATGAGGTATGTTGGAGGGGAGAGAGATTTAAAACAGGCAGTATATGGCTCTCGAGGAACCGAAATTCCCTACCCCTGATATAGGAGGAAAGAAGTTTTGAGCATATTTCGAAATGGTGCCTCTTGACTACTCTCGAAAATTCGAATCAACTCTAAATTTAGAAAATTAGATATGGTCATATAGGGAAATAATGTGAACAATTTTGGACATTTTGGTCAAATTAATTATCAAAAATAAAAACATTGAAATTTATTTTAAAATACTTTAAATACCATTCACAGCCTGATAAAAGACATATTATTGTACCAAATAAATATCACTTTAAAAAAAAAAAATTTCTTAACTATATATTCTCTGTGAGAATCACAGCACGGAATAATTTTTGGATGATGACATTTAGCCTAGTCTAAAAATGTAACCTGTTGCACAGGAGCAGTCTTGTGAAATTTTGATAAATAAAGACATTACCTGTAAAAATATAGAGCCCAGTCTTTGGATCTGGAGTAAGCCGAGGCCACAGTGTGATGTTGTAGATTTCTGGTACCAGGCTCTTGGGCAGTCGATACTTGTCCCAAGGGTTGTTGGAGGGGGTAGTTGTCGTGGTAGGCGGCTTGGATGTGGTTGGAGTCGTTGCTCCATTTGTTGGGGACACTTGATTATCATTTGTTGCCTTTTCCTGGGAATAAACAACACTCAAAGCTATAATAGTGGCCACAGCCCCAGCTCCAAGAATAATACAGACTACCCCAACACCTTTACTGATAAAGAACCCTTTCCCCATTTCTCTGCCTGAAGCTGAATTCCACTCTGAAACAGTGCATGCAATAGAGAAAAGGTCAACTTTTATATGTGGCCCTGCACAGCATTTCTCCTCCCTTTTTACCATAGCAGGTGAAGGATTAACTGGGACGTTTAATTACATGCACCCACATTGAAAAAAAAAACTTGAATATCCAGCTGCACGTGACTAAAATGTGTTAAAGTAAGAGATCATTTGTTTATTTTTGAGGGAAAACATCGGAAATTTGAATTGCTTTATCACATTTTAATCATGTGCAACCAAAGTACCGTACATGTTTGAATTAAGTTAACCCAAAGGATTGTTTTGTTCTGGGCAAGAAGGACTTTCCCCATTTGTAAATATGAATGAAATAGAAAATGTGATATGATACAAAGATAAAAAAGCTTATGTATTTTTCAGAAATGTTATGAAGTCCAAAATGCCCCAAAATCTACATAAATAAAGCTAATAAAACAATTTTTAATGTTTAAAAAAACTCGCAGTCCAGTCATCTTTTTTTTTTTTTTTTTTTTATACTGGCACAAAATAATCATCTATAAAGGTTGTGCTTCTTGTGGTTCGTGTTTTTTCCCCCCTTCTTATTTGTTTTGGCATTCGACCAATAAAATTGAAATGTCCATTGCAAAATAAGCACTTTTTGAATAAGCATTTCAAATATTAACATTCAGTGTCTATCAAATCCGGTGCAGATAGACTAACAGCACCAATAGTGATAATACTATCTATCAAGCCATCCCATCAAAGTATAGCATAGCCTATCAAAGTGCAGCGTACAGATGCAGTTAGACAGAGTTTGACACAAGCAAAATTGTCACTTAGAACAAATTTAATTCCAAAAACTCAGATGAAGTCTATTTAGTTTGGAGAAAAGGGCTTTCATTTTGAGATGCTTCATACTCTAACTGAATGCTTGTCGGTAGCAGTGATAGACAGAAATGACAGCATGAGCACTATCGCCGCTCGCTTAAAGGATACGACGGAATGGTTTCCGAGTCAATAAAAGTGCACGAAAAGAAACAGCAGAGGTCACCTTTTGTGATATTCAGACAATAAAGATACAACTAAGCTGAAGTGAATCATTGACTTTTGCCCATACAATAGTGATGTTCAATGGATAAGCAATTGTTGACGACTTATCTGCATCTGATAACACCGACAACAAGGTTGCGAGCATCTACGGAAAATGTTTTTCATGCATAACCCAACCTTGGAATGCAATATAAAATGATGATTGCCCTCTTCAGAATGGATAATTGGAAACTGTTAAGTAGATGATGATCGTATAAACTGGAAGCAAAGGTTCATATGATGTAAGCTCGTTCAATCATATTTCATGAGGTGTAAGTACACAGAGAAATATCGAGTCTAGTGTCATTTGAAGCCACTTTAATTGGGTAAAGAGTACCTTCACTCAAAACCAATGAAATGCTTGCAGAAATTGAGTAAAGTTGACCTCACTTTTATTACATTCTAACTTGTACAACTTAATTACTCATTGAAATCAATGCAAAACTACTCATGATTTTTTAGTCTTTATACTACAACCAATTAATAATTATTACTCAAAATTAAATAATATGAGTAAAATGGCCAATGGTCTTTTACTCACGATGGAAAGCTCTTGAACAGTCTTCTCGTTCATACTGAAAAAAAAACGGCGTGTTGAATTTATTCCGTTTTATACAAGTGTCAGTAGAGATGGGCGGTAAACTTAACACAAGGTACACCCTGAACTAGTTGCCAGGCAATCACAGGGCACAAAACCATCCACGCTCACAACCACCACAAAAGGTCATTTAGAGTGTTCACTTAACTTACCACACATTTTTTTTTGGGAATGTATGAGGAAACTGGAGTACCTGGAGAAAACCCACACAGGCACAGAGAGAACATGCAAATTCCACACAGGAGGGCCAGAGCCAGATTTGAACCCATGACCTCACATAATGAGATAAATTGTACATGATTTTCATGGGTAATATTTGGTAAATATGATCCATGAAAACATTTAAGTATTTACCACTGTCCAGTGATGCTGTATGTACCTATCGCCAATGAAAAAGATTTTAAACAGCATTATGAAATGCATATCAAGATTAGAATAATTTGCGGCTGACTGCGACTTGCTAAAATGTGTTTTGTTAGTTTTTTAAGGTTAAGGTAAATGAAACCATTTCAAAAATCACAGAAAGTGATATTTTCCTGTCATTGGTTAAATGCATTATTTTTTAAATCATCGAAATTAAGGATACCAACCTATAATACGTTCAGGTATATTTCAACGGCGACTGCGGAATCGCCTTCCTCAATCCTTCCGTCATACTCCATTTATGACGTAAGTGCTGAGCTGTTTGAGGCTTACTGCTCTTCACTAATGCGGTGGGAGACATTTAAATAGTCCAACAGTAAAATATGGCTTATCTAAACACCTTTTGTCTGTTTGTAGCTGCTGTCATCCATTTCACGTGAGAATGAAAAGTTAGCTTATTAAGGTGCATTGTATGACTCTCGTGTTTCCGAAAGACCTGAAGGCAGCATTCAGGCACCATGGTCTCCATAGCGACAAGACTCTGCTGCAAGATCTCCGTTAGCCTTTGCCTCTGACACGAAGGAAGCACTCAATCCCAAATTAAGCCTCACAAGTTTAATTCGACAGTAATAACGAAAAAAATAACCAGACATTTCACCAAACCAATAAACGTGTATAAAATACTTGTGAAGGACGTCGTACTAAAGTGCCAGGTAACAAAAGTCAAGTCTTTCTTTCGGTCGTTGTTTTCGAAGTCAATGAAAGCGTTTGCGTTTTGTCCGTTCACTGCATTGTACTTGTAGGAACCCGAACGAGATGCCCCTGCTAGTTACAGACCACTCGTGGACTCAGACAGAGTCAATGGTTTTCATCAGCGTGCCTCTGAAAGGAGCCAAGAAAGTAGACATAGTATCGTCAGACGAGTACCTGAAGGTAATATTGAGCTAAAGTAACACATCATAACACATTGGTTTTTCAGTCTCAATAACTGATGAACACACACGTTACATATACTCACATACACTTTAAAACACTTTATAATCATCCATCCATCCATCCATTTTCCGAACCGCTTCATCCTCACCAGGGTCGCGGGGGGTGCTGGAGCCTATCCCAGCAGTCTTCGGGCAGTAGGCGGGGGACACCATGAATTGGTTGCCAGCCAATCGCAGGGCACACAGAGACGAACAACCATCCACGCTCACACTCATACCTAGGGACAATTTAGAGTGCCCAACGAGCCTGCCATGCATGTTTTTGGAATGTGGGAGGAAACCGGAGCACCCGGAGAAAACCCACGCAAGCCCGGGGAGAACATGCAAACTCCACACAGGGAGGCCGGAGCTGGGAGCGAACCCCGTACCTCTGCACTGTGAAGCCGACGTGCTAACCACTGGACTACCGGGCCGCTCGTATATATATATATATATATATATATATATACACACACACACACACACACACACACACACACACACAAACACGTGTGTGTGTATATATAGATAGAGAGAGAGAGAGAGAGAGAGACCAGTCACATAAAACCTAAATTATGGAGGAATAGAGATAGAATATGAGATGTGTGTTTTATTTGCATTAGGTTCATTTCCCACCATTCCTGTTGGAAGTGTTCCCTTCTGAGCTTGTTGATGATGAGCAAAGCTCAGCAAAGATTGGAAACGGAGTTGCAGTCATCAGTTTGACCAAGAGGACCAACAGACTGTGGGAACATTTGTCAATAAGTACATGTAAGACTACTGATTGTCATACGTTTTGACCTTTTGTATGGTATGAATGTAAGTTAGTACCCAAATTAGATAGATTGATAATTTATTCATTGCAAATAGGTAAACATTGTGGCATCCGGGAGTCAAACCTAGAATTTTCAGATCTATGGTCAAACATGTTATCCATTGCACTATTGACCCGTGATTGAAATTTGCTAGTGAGATAATTTTCTGTCTGTTTGTTTCAGATGATAAAGAAACAAAAAGAGAAGTCCGAGAAAGAGCTCTTTCCAAAATGCAGGAAAAGCTTGCCGCAGAGGCCAAAAACAGATCAGAGAAAAGGCATAATGAGAAGAAATATACTCTGAAGAAAATGATGAATGTAAGAAACCCTTTGGTTGTCTAAATATTTATTTTATCTCCACTGATGACACTAAGAATAATGTGAACCTCACGTATTTTGTTTTTTGAACCTATCCTCCATTTTTTTTTTTAACACTTGTTATTCATTGTTATTGTGTTCATGCAATGCAATAATAGTAATGCTTTGGTAGTAAGTTGTGACATCCTGGTACCAGGGAATTATACTGAAGTGAGATGAGGAACTTCCAACTTGCGGCATCTTGATGCCAAGGAACTATGTTGAAGTGACTTGAGGGGCTTCAATGTGCACTTGCCCTACTATTAGTAGTGGAGGAAAATTCAATGTGCCTTCATTTTGATTTCACTCAAATGTATTGTCATTCACATGCGCCACCCAGCAACAAAAGTCACTTTCACTCTATTTTCTCAGCCAAGCTGATTTATAATTTATTGCCATTGAGCTGTTGCAGCTTCACGCAATCAGACAACTCATTGCATGGCAAAATCAGCACAACGGTGACAATTGTTTTCAAGATAAAGCAGGTGTTAAACTTGACATTCCACACAAACACACAAACAGGGATAGGTAACAAAATCTCAAATTCACTTCCGAACCTGCATCGGTGTTTTACACACAAAGCAACAAGACTGAAATACGTAATTGCGATACCAGCCAAAATAGCCAGTCTAAAAACAGCAAAAGTACAGCGCTTTTTTTTTTCCATTGCTGTATCTTTGCTTTTTACCCTTTATTTAACAGTTGTGACTGCTTTTTTTAAAAAAAAGCTTCAAATACTGCTACTCTCATTGGAGCAGTTCACATTTGGGTGTACAGTGAAACTCCTCTACAGCGAAATCATGTTTGCAGCAAGAATTTTTTCACAACAGGGGTTTTTTCACTGTAGCCAATTTGACCTCAGATGTAAACACACACACACACACACAAACGTATGTGTACACGCACACACAATCATATGTGTACTCTTTATTTTTATTTTTATTCCAATAGTGCATAAGTATGAGCATACACTTATTTGACACTTCATATATATATGATATGGATTTTTTCACATTAGGGGGTATTTTCGCCCATGTAGGTTTCGTCCTAGAGGAGTTTCACTGTACCTCCAAATCTGAGACCATGGTAATCAAACGGTTAAAGGTGGAGTGCCACAAGTGGAGGAGCTCAAGTATCCTGGGGTTCTTGTTCATGAGTGAGGGCAAGATGGAGCTGAATATCGACAGGCCGATCGGGGCAGCATTTGCAGTCGTGCGGACCCTGTATCGGTCTGTCGTGGGGAAGAGGGAGCTTTGCCGATGTAGCAGCACGGAGGGCCTGTCCTCCGAGCTGTCCTACGGGATACCAAATAAAAGGCAAATTCGAATTCAAAAAGATCTAAATTTACCAGTCAATTTCAGTTCCCACCTTCACCTATAGCCACAGCTCGTGACTGAAAGAACAAGATCCTGGATACATAAAAGCGGCTGAAATGAGGAGGCCCTAGGACAGGCTGGAGAGGCTATATGTCTCCCGCTTTGCCAAGGATCGATAGGATCCCTCAGAAGAGTTTGATGAAGTTGCTGGGGAGAGGGAAATTTGGTCTACTGTGTCTTTGCATCATCCAGTATAATCCAGTATAACCACGTGTATTATCTGGTGATAGATTGAAAGTGAGGAACGAGAAATAATCCAGAAAATGAAGGATGAGGAACGAAAGAGAACCACGGCTGAACTCGAAGCATGGCAGCTGAAGGAGAGCAAAAAAACTGAGGAAGAAGCGCGACTCAAACTCCAAAGTCAATCCAATCAATTGAGTAAATTAAGAGCTGTGAAACACAAGAGTGAGAGTGACGAATCAGGAGGAAGCAAGGTCATATTTGGTGAGTAAAGTCCAGATGCCATGTTGAGTATGATTGTTTGCTATTGTACAGTGCTAAACAATGAATACACCCGCTTGGAAAAGCTTTTTATCCATGATAAAAAAAAAAGATCGTTTTCAGGCTCCTAAACGCCGCCCACGTGTGTAAGAAATGCCCAAGCGGTAAATAGCTTGCGTAGAATTGGTAAACACACGAACAGGCGGGAACAGAAAGCCAATGAATAAGACAAGATATCACAAATTGGATGCAAGGAAAACACAAGTAGAAAACGCATCATGACGGAACAGAAAGAACAGCAAGTTTCAGAATGTAGATGGAAGTTGAAATTCGCGTGTTGAAAGTTGTCATTTGCATTTGTGCACATTCAAATTTGTGGTGTTTTGTGTTAGTTGAATAGAAAGCCGTCGAAAATTCTGATTCTGAAAAACCTCACGGTTATCTTTCTAACCACTACGTGTTGGGGCGTGCTTATTTATTTTGAGCAATGTACAGAATAGTTCCGAATGTTATTCTTGCATTTAGATCAAATAAGCGTGAGTGAAGCAGAGAGGAAGAAAAAGCAAGTGGATCTTCCTGCTCCAAGAGTTGCAGGAAACATTGAGGTCTCCTTCACTCCTCGAGTTTTCCCCACAGCCCTCCGAGAATCGCGAGTTGAGGAGGAAGAAGAGGTAACCTGTTGGTCGGGCTTAAAGACTGTCCGAATTCCAGCAATTCATGCAAGCACACACTAAATTTAAATTAAAAAAGGGGATCCAACATCTATGCCCCTCTGCTCACCGCAGTGGCTGAAAAAGCAAGCTGAGGCCAGGCGTGTCGTCAGCGCAGATATCGAAGAACTCAGTGACTTAAGGGAGGAGGAGAGGAATCCCGACTGGTTGAAGGAGAAAGGCAAGTATGTGAAGTCTGCTCCCATCAGCCTTGCGAACTCGGTCCTGACTTGTACTGAATGCGACTACTCGATCCATTATTTCTTTCTCCAAGCAAATGTTTTGCAGCCGGAAACTACCTAAGTGCTTTGAATGCCTACAACCTGGCTATCAGACTCAACAGAAAGACCCCAGCTTTGTATTCAAACAGGGCGGCATGTCATCTCAAGTTACGGAACTTTCACAAAGCCATTAAGGACTCCTCTCAGGTCAGAGCGGTCAGAATGTCATACGGAATGTTCTCTGGAAATATGTTGAAGGAACTTCACTGAGTTGAAGATGAAGATTACAGTCAAACCTCGGTTTTCGTCCATAATCCGTTCCAGAAGGCTGTTCGAAAACCGAAATTGTTTGAAAACCGAAACCACGCTCTTTTTAAAATAAAAATGTTTACTGAACACGTCTGCTCACAATGGAAAGCAACACGAGGAAGCGTCACTTCCTTGTGTAAGGAAGGCGAGAGGAGTCAAATGGTGCATTCAAGTGCACTCAGTTTGTTCGAGAACCGAAATTTGTTCGTCATCCGAGGCATAAAAACTCGAAATTTTTGGTCGAAAACCGAATTGGTCGAGAACCGAGACATTCGAAAACCGAGGTTTGACTGTATGCTGCAGGAGCCTGGCTGAGTCTTATTCAAGATGGCCCCCACGTAGTTCCCTTCAAAAGTCCTGTAGAAGCTACTCAGATCGGCTAGATCAGGGGTGTCAAACATATGGCCCGCGGGCCGGAACCGGCCCGCAAGGAGGTTTGATCAGGCCCGCAGGATAATTTAAAAGTGAAAAAAATGCATAAAAGACACGGAATTAATATTTTTAATAAGTTGCAATTCAGGGAAAATCCGCTAGGGGGACACACTGTTTTGATCAGAGCAGTCTGTCACTGAGACGGCCAACACATCAGATGCTATCAAGGACATGTGAATACTTTGTTCTTTACACATAATATAGCCCAGTACGTGCATATTGCACGAGAACTGATTGCACGCGTAACGCTTCTAAGTTGCTGGCTGAGTGCCCAATACACCAGAGATTAAAAAAAATTACGTTTACTCATTTCACTCACACAACACTCATCTGTATTGCCTTCCATTGTATTCCATCAATAAAACTCAGCTGTCAGTGCGTCACCCTAGCGCCCTCTAGTGACAAGCCGCCATTGACTCGACTTGCTTGAAATTTAGTGGGGGCTCAAGTTGGCTTGATTTTATGCCGCAGCAACACGAGACTTGCTTGAAATGTGAACGTTAAAACTTGATACTCATAAGTGACTCCCTCCCACCTCTGGGTGAGCTGATGCTAGATATATGCCAAATGAAAGTGGCAGGGAATTAAAAATCATTAAAAATGGCTTCTGGAGATTTTAACACACTTTGGCTTGAAATCATCCATCCTTCCCTAACTTAAAATAAAGTCAAAAAATATATACCGCCAGTTTTAAGTAATCATAGTAAATAGTGTACTGGGAGGATACTGTCCTACATTCACTGCACAATAGTATAATTCTACACCCAAATAGACATCAACCTCCATCCATCCATCCATTTTCCGAACCGCTTGATCCTCACGAGGGTCGCGGGGGGTGCTGGAGCCTATCCCAGCTGTCTTCGGGCAGTAGGCGGGGGACACCCTGAATCAGTTGCCAGCCAATCGCAGGGCACACAGAGACGAACAACCATCCACGCCCACACTCACACCTAGGGACAATTTAGAGTGTTCAATCAGCCTGCCATGCATGTTTTTGGAATGTGGGAGGAAACCGGAGCACCCGGAGAAAACCCACGCAGGCCCGGGGAGAACATGCAAACTCCACACAGGGAGGCCGGAGCTGGAATCGAACCCGGGACCTCTGCACTGTGAAGCCGACGCGCTAACCACTGGACTACCGGGCTGCCCTAGACATCAACCTGATGATGATATAGGTGGCCAAAAAAGTGCCAGTGTTTATGATTAGATGCTCCTTTTTGTATTCCGATTGTCCTCATGAGGATCGAGCGGAATCAAATCTTATCCCAGATCACTGTGAGAGGTATACGCGGATTGGTCGCTAGTAGCACATACTGACAATCATTCTACATGAAATAGTATTTTAATATGGACAGGAAAAACAGCACTGTCGTAGTCTGCCTCAGGCTCCTGCAGTCAAATACCGCATCAAATTTGTCTGAGATTTCAAAATAGTCTGATTAAATTTATGGCCAATCCAGGTTTTATGATCATGTTGTATTTCAAAATAGAGGGTGGTGGTTAACACTGGATTTTTCTCTGCAGGCCCTTGAACTGCTGACTCCAGCCGTTTCTGCCAATGCAGCTGCCCGGGCGAGAGCTCATGTGCGTCGAGGCTCTGCTTTCTGCCAGCTGGAGCTCTATGCGGAAGGTCTGAAATGCACCACACTGAGATTGATGAAAGCACTCAAATTAACAAGATGCTCACGAAACAGCAATTCTTTTCATCAACTTTAGTAGGAAAATGGAGACAAAGTCAAGGACTATTGCATAATATGCTCAAACTGGACTATTATTGGTAATTTCTGGACAATCAGCTTTTGGTTTTATCACACAGCAAAACACTGCAGAAACTGTGATTTACCATGAAAGTTCTATATGTTTTTTAAAAAACAAAATGTAAATATCCAAAGTATCTACTGTCTGGTCTCGACTAAATGAGTTTCCATTAATAATAGGGGCAATCAGTGTACAATAAATTCTACTAAATTCTGGGGAGTGATCGGTTAAAAGTCTGTAAGCGTGTCGGTACAATATCAAGGATCCTCGTGGGTGTCCTCCGTTGACGACAAATTTCTTTTCCTAACTCCATATTTTATACGTAAGATAAGTTGGAATTCACAATAGTCTATCAGTGACCTACCCCCTCGGCCCCTAATAAATTTTAGTATTGACAAAAAAATGCCACATGATGGCAGCAAAGCTCTATTTATGTCCAAATGAAGCTCTTCAATGTGGGGCATATTCTCCTTGTCAATCACGCACCTTCATGACACGTACGCACTCTGTGTGGAGCAACATTTAAATGAGGATGTCCTCTGAAAATGTGGTGGCGCTCAGGAGGCTGTCCAAAGGACTAGCACCTTTTGAAAGTGACACATCATATTGCACGTTTTGAATCAAGGAACTGCCTCCGATGGTGATGGCAGCGTGTGTGTGTGTGACTGAGCGGCTGCTAACTGGTGCTGGGCTTTGGAGTTTGTCTGAAAGCACCGCTCACAACTACTGTCAATCTAATGGTTGCAATGGTGTGTTCGATTTTGAATAATTTGTTTTAATTTAATTAATTTAACCAAGCGCGGCGTGTACAGTGATCCCTCGCTCTAACGCGGTTCACTGTCCGCCGCTTCTCTGTTTCACAGATTTTTTTGGTGCAGTTTTTTAATGCTTTTAACCCTTTAAATCAGAACGCGTCGGCGGGGCCGTGTGTCAACAATACAGTATTTCCAAAAACTATTCGTTATTTGTTGAAAACGGGGTTTTTTTTGTTTTGGTTTTGTTTTTTTGTAATTGGGCCTGAAAACAGGGTTTGGTCTTTGATTTCATTGTATATATAGTTAATTATTGTGTAATAACTGTAAAAAAAATAAAGTTCACTACTTCACGGATTTCACTTATCACTGGTTCTTTTTGGAACGTAACCCCCGCGATAAACGAGGGACTACTGTATTTGGAACTGAGTGTCGGCGCTTGGAATTTGGAATTGTAGCGGATCTCAGTGAGACAGGAGAACTGAAACCAATCTCTGTCTTGGTCTTGTTTAATTGTAGCAGAGTGTCGTCATGCTCACTGTGATCATGACGTCTCTGACCCACTGGTGAAAGGAGACGTAGATTCTCTCCTCTTTCATCTATAACCGCTTCTAACAAGGGGTACCTAGGAATACTTGTTACGATTGTGTCGTTGTCGAGGGTTTTATGTTGAGTTCTGTTCTATTATTATTTTAGCCTGCGTGGGTTTTCTCCGGGTACTCCGATTTCCTCCCACATTCCAAAAAACATGCACGGCAGGCTGATTGAACACTCCAAATTGTCTCTTGGTGCGAGTGTGAGCGTGGATGGTTGTTCGTCTCTGTGTGCCCTGCGATTGGCTGAGAACCGGTTCTGGGTGTCCCCCGTCTACTGCCCGAAGACGGCTGGGATAGGCTCCAAAGTGTGTAACAAAAAAAGCATAAGGAATTGACTTGAATGCGAATGGGATAATATGCCCCAGGGGCTGAGCTACAGAGTTATCAGGGGGTGGGCCAAAGGATGCTGATGGTGGATTCCAAAGCAAGCACATATAAAAAGCAGATATTACAACATTTATTTCAACAAAAATCTTATGCAACATGAGGTGAACAACCAAATAAAACAAAATAGAGAAAGACGAGAGACACCGCTCTCATCAAAGAACATTCTATACATATTTCAATACATGCGGTGTTATACGATTCAAGGATATAAGCATTTTGAAATGTAATCATTCGATTCAGTTTGTTGAATCAAAACCAATTGTACGAATCGAATTGTTTTTCATTGACACTTTCATAGTGAGCTATACCATTATGACCACTTGTTTTTGCTTGACAAATCCTCCGGATTTGACTATCAGTGAGATGAACGCATCTAACTCTTTCCACAGGACTACAAGAATACCAAACTGCTTTAAAGATTGACCCGAGCAATGAAGCACTGCAGGTGGACACACAAAAAATTAGAGACATCATCCAAGGCAGTGCAAAATAGGATTTGGCAAAGTGAAAGCCATGATGCTGAAAAGCTTTTATAGTCATTGCCTGTCCAGGAATTTGGCAGTTTGTTGAATGGGACAAACACACACCAATGCGAAATGAAGACACTCGCAGCGAGCATGGAGAAGACTCGAACGCTGAATAACCATGTGGTAAAAGGCAGGCTGGCGCTGGAGTCAGTGTTTCTGGTGTCACACACTCACAAGAGGACAATGCCCCTTTAAGCGATGCATTTCATGAATACTACAGTCAAACCTCGGTTTACGAACGTCTCGGTTCTCGTCCAATTCGGTTTTCGACCAAAAATTTCGAGTTTTTTATGCCTCGGATGACGAACAAATTTCGGTTCTCGAACAAACTGAGCGCACTTGAATGCACCATTTGACTCCTCTCGCCTTCCTTACACGAGGAAGTGACGCTTCCTCGGGTAGACGAGGAAGTGACGCTTCCTCGTGTTGCTTTCCATTGTGAGCAGACGTGTTCAGTAAAAATAATTATTTTAAAAAGTGCGTGGTTTCGGTTTTCGAACAATTTTGGTTTTCGAACAGCTTTCTGGAACGGATTATGGACGAAAACCGAGGATTGACTCTATTTTGAAATAATGACTGGGTCTATTTTTTTTATATCACAAAAACTTATTATTGTATTTGAACTGAAATGTGTGAACTTTTTGTACCCACTGTACTTTTGACAGCAAGACACTGCTCTGGTATACTGAAAATAAAATGTTTCGATAAAAAAAACAAAAACATTTAAAAAAGGAACATTTTGTTTGGTCATTTTCAAACATGGAATTCAATTACTGAAACTTAGTAGCGAACCATCCAATAATGAACGTGGCATCCACACTATCACAGAGGGGAAACCGATCCCGCGCTGCTCACACACAAGTCCGGCGAGTGTACTGCTACACCATCAGCGACTCTCATGTCACTTAACCTGAATGCGTTTCATTGACAGCACCAATCTGGAATTTCTTCTCAGAAGTTCAAATTCCTCCTTAATGAAAGTTTTGATTGTCATATAGTGTTCTGATTTTTTGATTTGGTGAATTTGGGGTTTTAGTTATTTCTAAGCGAAAATCATCCAAATTAATAGTAGTCCGAGTTGCTTGTTGTGGCCCTTTTGAATTCCTGTTCTATGAGCTCATCTCGTGAGCCGTTATAAAATCAGTGTCCTGGATTTTAAACGCGGTCTCTTTTTTTCTTACTGATCCAAGCAGAACCAATCCTTCCAAAGATGTGAAGTAGCACTTGAAGACCTCGACCACACACCCTGCCCTCTGTCCGCTGACACAATTGAAATCTATAAACACCTCGCGAAGCCGCGTTTTTTTTTTTTTTTTGTTAATCTTGCTACAAATGTTATTTTTTTTCTAATCTTCTAATCAAATGTGCCGACAGCTTCGCCGGGAATTACTATTGGTTGAAATTCAGCGTCAAAAGAATGGGGTCATTAAGAGGCTGTGATTTGTAGTGGGGCTGCATTGTGGCTTGGTAGTTGCAGTGAATGGTTGTCACTGAATGACTTCTCAAAGCGTTTGAAAAGATAAACACAATTCCAGAGCTCATGGACAAGCGAAAGGCTTCAAGTGTTATTACAAAAGATTAATGCAGGGCCTTGGAAATTGAACTAAAGGAGGGTCGTGCACTGAGTGCTGCTGCTGGGAATTCACTGCGGCACTTCCAATAGCTTGCACTCTACATAAGGTATTTTGCACTGGTAATGACAACTGGGGACAGATATTTTAATGAGATTCTTTTCAATTCAACAGCATAACAAAAAATTACAATTCTTTCAGTGTGTGAATATCAATACTGAGACCTAATACCCGATAGCTTGTTTGAATGTCAAAGAAACAAACTGTTGAGACAAATACAGGATCAGCAGTGGGCCATGTATTTGCCCTACCCCAATAACTGCTGCGATCAAGGGGGTGATTTTCACAAATAGAATAAAGTAATAATAATAAAAATAATAGCGGCCCGATGGACCAGTGGTTAGCACGGCGACCTCGCAGTGCAGAGGTGCAGGGTTGGATTCCGGGTCCGACCTCCCTGTATGGAGTTTGCTTGTTCCTCCCCGGGCCTGCGTGGGTTTTCTCCGGGTACTCCGGTTTCCTCCCACATTCCAAAAAACATGCATGGCAGGCTGATTGAACACTCTGAATTGTCCCGGGGTGTGAGTGTGAACGCGGATGGTTGTTCGTCTGTGTGTGCCCTGCGATTGGCTGGCAACCGGTTCAAGGTGTCCCCCACCTGCTGCCTGAAGACAGCTGGGATAGGCTCCAGCACCCATCGCCGCCCTTGTGAGGATAAAGCGGATCGGAAAATGGATAGATGGATGGATGGATAGCAATGAGAACAATGTGGTCAATAGATTGATTTCTGATTCAGAAAGTTTGATGCGCGCTGTTGTCATTGCTATTACAGCTCACCGCTCACACATCACCCATCCTTATTTATATTAACGTGATCGATGGACTGGGTGATGTTGGAGGGGGTGGTATGTTTCACTGATACCCAGGAAAAACAAAAATGAACAAACAAAAAAAAAAAAGATCTTGTCCGTCTCTGTGCGGCCAGTACAAAATGGGCCGCCACCCCTGCATTACCCCCACCACCCCCCACCCCCGCCTCCACTTAGACCTGCTTACAGCAAGCGTAATATTTCGTCTACTTTCAGCTACCAAATTTCCAGGTGCGTGTAAAAGAAAACGCCCTCGGTCATCTGCTGAAAAGCCCAGCATGGCGCAATGCGGTCTGCCAAATTCACAAAAAGGAAATTTGCACCTGCGTGAAAATCAAGATTCTAAGCATTTTTTTCCTCTTTTCTTTTCTTTCTGCACAAGCGCACGTACGCTGTCAATGAAAATAAAGCCCATTGAGACGGACAACCACTCACACTCACATTTATACATACTGTTGCATCTGAACATTTCACATGCGCACATATTTGTGGACATGGAGTATCTAGTGAGAACCTAAATATGTACAATTTACATAGAAAATCCCAACCAATACCGTGATGCATGTTCCAATTAAATTACATACATATTTTTTTAATATACTGTCATACCTCGGTTTTCGACCATAATCCGTTTCAGAAGGCTGTTCGAAAACCGATTTGTTCGAAAACCAAAACCACGCTCTTTAAAAAAAAAAAAAATCTTTATTGAACACGTCCGCTCACAACGAGAACGCTACCCGAGGAAGCATCACTTCCTCGTGTAAGGAAGGCGAGAGGAGTCAGGTGGTGCATTCAAGTGCGCTCAGTTTGGTTGAGAACTGATTTTCGGTCTTAATCTGAGGCATAAAAAAACTTGAAATTTTTGTTCGAAAACCGATTTGGTCAAGAACGTAGACGTTCGAAAACCGAGGTTTGACTGTACATATACAGTATTTTCAAATGAAATGACTAGTATGATTGATATCATGTTAATACTTATCCACACTATTTGGAAATTGAAATCTACTTATCAGTGTGTGTGCACGTATGTGTAGGCTCAGGGTGACTTTCCCATTGTTGCCTGAGGTCGGTTTGATTGGCAGCTGGACACTCCCTCTGGCTGGCTACTGGAGCTGAGTGACCAGCACAATATGGAGACCTTTATCTGTGCACGCTGGCCACGACACACACTACTGCTTCTGGACACCACAGTTTAACCCATTTAACACACTTACACAAAGGCAGGGGACCCCCATGTGTACATGTTCTGGCCACAAAGAACGGTGTAGAATTCAATCAGCACCTGGATTCAACAGTTAGGTCTGGTTATAATGTGAGAGTCAGGCTTCTCTTGAAACAGGAATCCGTTTCCCCTCTGATTAGCAGCAGGCGGAGGACACCCTGAACCGGTTGCCAGCCAATCGCAGGGCACACAGCGACGAACAACCATCCACGCTCACACCTAGGGACAATTTAGAGTGTTCAATCAGCCTGTCATGCATGTTTTTGGAATGTGGGAGGAATCCGGAGTGCCCAGAGAAAACTCACGCAGAACATCTATATCTTTGTGTTTTACTTTGTTAAACAACGATGAACGTGTTTACTTATTTTCTGTCTTGTTACGGACCAAACCAGTAATTGAATCATAATTCAAATATTCATAACCATCATTCATTAACCAACAAAATAATTGACAGATGAATTGATTATTAAAATAATTGTTAGTTGTACTCCTCATATAATTGAACTTTTTTTAAAATTAAAAACAAATATGAATGACACTGAATGATACCAGAAAAAGTTAGTGACCCTAATTGATGCTTTTGCAAATGTCACTCCCTCTTTACCTTTTGAGTCTCATCTTTTCCTGCTTCCATTCCCTCCTCCTTCCTCTCCTTGTCTGCCCAGCTGAATAACCACTAAAGGTAAATTAGATCATAATGACCCTGCAGCCTCTATACAAAACCTGATTTGACACGCTACCCTCTGCCTAATGAGCTGAAAAACTCCTCTGTGTGTGTGTATCAATGTGTATGTGTGTGTGTGAAATGTCTGCATTTTGCTTCTTTCGTCACACCTCTGTGTGGCATCTCCTAACACGCAAACACACATGCATACACTAGTCACCATATGTCGGCACGATGCGGTTAATGCGTTCTCCAAAGACATCATTAACTGGATTCTGTGATCAACCTCACAATCTGAGCTGTGTTTCACTTTTTAATCCTCTAAAAATAGATCATATGCCATTTAAAGTTGCTTCCAAAAAGCTGCAGGAAATTTATTTTTTGTTGTTGTTACAGAACACTGCAGAAGCGGGAATGCAGAACCAAAACAATTACATCTGCACGGTTCCACTTCAGTACTGTATGCGCTCGATCCGGTTGGCCATCAACCCACTTGACCGCAATGTCAATGGACTGTATCCGTGGAAAGTGGAAATAAATGAAGACTTGCACTCGAGAAACAGACATTTTTTTTTTTTAAACTACGACTAATACTTAAACTAATAAAAACCAAACTAACAAAACATTTCCCATTAAAAATAACTCAATTCAAAATACACAAGTCGAACTGAAATGAAAACTAACTACAGTCAAACCTTGGTTTTCATCCATAATGCGTTCCAGAAGGCTGTTCGAAAACCGAAACCACCGCTCTTTTTAAAATAAAAATGTTTGAACACGTCTGCTCACAATGGAAAGCAACACGAGGAAGCGTCACTTCCTCGTCTACCCGAGAAAGCGTCACTTCCTCGTGTAAGGAAGGCGAGAGGAGTCAAATGATGCATTCAAGTGCACTCAGTTTGTTCGAGAACCGAAATTTGTTCGTCATCCGAGGCATAAAAAACTCGAAATTTTTGGTCGAAAACCGAGACGTTCGAAAACCGAGGTTTGACTGTACAATGAAAAATTATTATAACCTGGCTAAACAAGTGTTTGGAAAGATTTGGGGTTTTTTTGGGAAAGATTTGAATTTGAACGAAATGAATGCCGAATGAAGATAAATACAATAAAATTTACAATTTGTAAGTTTACTCACAAAGAATTTAATAGGCTCTAACAGTTATATGTGGCAGCACGGTGGAAGGCCGTTTAGCATGTATGCCTCAGAGTCCAGAAGTTGTGTGGGGTATGCATGTTCTCCCCGTGCCTGCGTGGGTTTTCTCCGGGTACTCCGGCTTCCTCCCACATTCCAAAAGCATGCATGGCAGGCTGATTGAACACTCAAAATTATTCCTAGGTGTGATTGTGAGCACGGGTGGTTGTTTGTCTGCGTGTGACCAATGATTGGCTGGCGACCAGTTCAGGGTATCTCCCGCCTGCTGCCCGAAGACGGCTGGGATTGGCTCCAGCAGGTCCAGCTAACCCTAACCCTTGTGAGGATGACCGGTTCGGATAATGGATGGATGGATAATTGTGATAGTTTATGCCAATAGATCGACCATTAGTCAGTGGGTGAAAAAAAAAGCATTTTATAAAAGTTATAAAATGTGCATTTTATCGAAAGAAATAAACCACAACTTAGACCAGTGGCTTGGTGATATACTGTATGGACAGTTTGTACTGAATATCTGAATACAAGTTCTTCTGAGGAGTTTCAAGTCCGAGGTCAAATATTCATGTGTCCCTATAAAGGAGTCCTTAGGGGCCTTAAATACTGTGGTCACTACAGACCTGATCTTTGCTCTCCAAATTTGCTTATCACCATGCTCATAACCCAACTGCCTTCGTCAGATTTTTGCAGAAAATTAGTCTGCGTGGATCCAATGCAGATGTTGCAAAAATGCAATCAGAATGTATCAGAATTCTGACGTGCTGCTCGTCTCCTTCACCGTGTCTTTCGTTTTGTTTGCCTACTCGCTCTCGAAATGAACTCCTCTGTCTTTATCCCGTGAATCTGTGTGTGTGCGTGTGTTTGTGTGTGGTGGTCTGAGTGTGTGAATGATAGACTAACCCCATTCTGAATTATAGACTCCGAGGGGTCACCCAGTAACCCCATGAGCCAATTGTTACTGCCCCACTCGCAGCCTCTCTAAGCTGCAGTTGAGAGCACTTTCCCTTGGTGTCTGTGTGTGCATGCGTACGTGCATTCATGTGTGTGTGTTTGCTCTCAGGTAGAGAAAGACGTGTAGGTCTTTATCCTCTGGCATGCCTCAGCGCCTCTTTTATACACTTTCTGACTAAACAAGGTCTGGATTCTAACTTCCACAAACGTCATTTCCGATTGGAATTTATTGCTTATGTATCAGAAACGTGTTTAGCTTATGAGCCATCCAGAATTTTCAGGTCTTCAAATAGAGGATTTTTATCAGTTCCTCAAGTGAGAACAAAAACACATGGCGAGCCATGCGTTTGTTATTATGCACTAAAACATCCCAACACCCAAAAGAGATTGACCAGAAAATCCAAGAGAGGGGGAAGCTCAAGTCAAGAAGCAGAGGAAATACCGTATTGGCCCGAATATAAGACGGCCCTGATTATAAGACGACCCCCTCTTTTTCAAGACTCAAGTTTGAAAAAGACTTTTTGAACACCAAATTAATTTTTATACAGAAAATAATGACAGTACATCTGAAACAAATGATTATAACAATATATTTGAGAAAAAACATGTTATTTTGCCTCATTCAAATATATATAGTGCAATCACATTTGTAAATGAATGGCTTGTGGTTTTTGAAATGTAAATTACATCCTAACTTACATCCTTAACCTGGCCCACTTTTCTCCAGATTGTCACTACTTTTCTCCATTTTCTGTTATCTCTTCTATTATTTTCTTATCTTTTCCTTTTTACCACTACAGTATTTTTTCTTTTTCTTTGTGCTACCGCTATTTTTATTTTTATCCTTCGTGGCAGGGGTTCACTTTGGCCCGGGGAGTCAAATTCAGCATTCGCTTCCATGATATCTGGCGCCATCTAGCGTCATGAATGGGTATACTGTCTAGACCCCAAATATAAGACGACCCCCACTTTTTCAGTCTTCTTTCAATGCAAAAAACACCGTCTTATATTCGGGACAATACGGTAGGCTTGTGAAACAGAGAGAGAGCATCAACATTCTCGCAAACGTGACACGAGTGGAGAACCTGCAGAAATCAAGAAGGAAGAAAGAAAACATGTTTGTAGAATCACTCCTGCCCACAAAAAAAGGGAGGGTGGTGCCCAAAAGCATCAAAACAGGAAGTAGAACAGTAGCTAGGAAATATGTATGCGGGGAAGCAGATGCATAAACAGACAACCAATTTTATTCCAATAGTGCATAAGTATGAGCACACACTTATTTGACCCTTCATATTGTTAGTGTAGAAAGAAAAAAAGGGAAAGAAATTGTGAAATTTACGATCAGCATTCACATCAATTTCTTGGATAATGTATTTTATTTTGCTTGCTCCGTCTTTCATTTTGATCACTTTTATCCTCTCTTCCAGCACCAGAGCTCTTCTTGTCTTAGCTGCTTGACATCCAAAGGTCCGTTTTGTAGCCATTTTAGCAATGCAACGTCCATGCTCGTCTGAATCTAACAATAACAAATACTTCCTAGACCCGGTGGGTTTTCTTTCCACCATCTCACTGTCTCTAACTCGACCTCCCCTCGATCGTCACCCAAGACAGCGTTGCTCAGCTGATGTCATGCAATGAACTTTTAAGCCAGCCACGGGACGCTTCGTAGTCCTCGATGGCCATAGTTAGCTCTCGAAGGCTAAAAACCTTACGCTAACTGGAGCGCTTCTCTCTCATTAGTGCTCCAGTTAGCGTAAGGTTTTTAGCATGATAACAAGTAAAGCATTTGAGGAAACGTTCGTTTATTTGAATGTCCGTCGAGCCATAAGTAATTTACTCTGAGCAGCTAATCGGATGCATTCCACGCTATCTTCTATCGATAGAGCTTCAGTATCTACACACATAGACAGTGAGGTCCCTCTTGGCCAATCGGAGGCCAGGATGATGCTCGGTAAGCCAATGGCAGAGCAGCTATGAGTATGTTGCGTTCAGGAAACTCGCAGCTGTGACCGAAATAAACATCATTCACTATGTAAACCAGGGTGGTGGTTGCTGTTGCCGTTTCCGAACAAAGCAGTAGAGGTCGCTGTTGGATTAGACTTCGTTGTAGTGAATGTCTTCGCGAGGCTGGAGCAGAGAAAATGATTTCGTATAACGCAACAGGGGTTTTTTTCGTCGTATGAGGGGCAGGAGAATGGGAATGGTGTTAATGCATGAAGATTTTTTCACATTAGGGGGTATTTTCGCCCATGTAGGTTTCGTTCTAGAGGAGTTTCACTGTATCCGAAATCTCCATTGCTGAGTAGCTACTCAATTGTTGTTCGTCTTTGCACATTTTCAGCATATTTACACAAACATATATTTTAATTCACTTTTCTGTATCTTTTAAGTATTTTCACTAAGAGATCCTGTTTATTGCTGTTTAATGAGTGGAGCTTATAAGAATTGCATTGGTTGTTCAAAATTGTTTTTCTTTCTTGTAACAAATAGCATTCGTCCAATTCTACGACAATTTTCCTTTAAAAATCTCCCATGGCCTTTAACCTAAAGTTAATTGGACTTTTCATTCGCCTTGAATGAGTTAATTGATTAACGATCACCGGCAATGGCATTATCTATAAACATCCTCTCATTTGCTTTCAGTGCCTACACCGATCAAACGACTCTCTCATCCCTCTTCCTTTGCAGCCCCAACAAGTTTTCCAACACATTAAGCTGTGCACTCACCGAAAGAAAGGAGAGAGTTGTTTAGAATTCCTCCGGCGATTTTTAATTAGAGTCCAAGGCGGCCCTCTCGCCGCTTCTTTTTCTTTTGGTCTTGCTCCACTACTACCACCCTAACTTTTTCTTCCCTTTATCACCACCTATTCCTTCATGCGCTCGCCCAAGTGGCATAAGAATTGCCCCATTCTGCCTTCAGAGGGTCCTTGTTGCCAGACAGCTCTCACAATAAGAGCCATTACATGCAGCGAGGGAAAAAGTGAGATGGTGTTCAAATTAAAACGTCTTCCTCCGCTGTCTCTTGAAGTCGTTTTTAGGTAAGACCCAATTTCTGAAGAGTGAGAGAATGGATGGGATGAGTTAGATCAGGGTTCGGCAACCCAAAATGTTGAAGAAGCCATATTGGACAAAAAAAAAAAAAATATATATATATATTTCTGGAGCTGCAAAAAAACAAAAGCCTTCTATAAGCCTTGTAATGAAGGCAACACATGCTGTATGTATCTATATTAGCCTACTATCAAAATGACTAAGTTCGCTACAAATACAGTCAAACCTCGGTTTTCGAACGTCTCGGTTCTCGACCAATTCGGTTTTCGACCCAAAATGTTGAGTTTTTTATGCCTTGGATGACGAACAAATTTTGGTTCTCGAACAAACTGACCGCACTTGAATGCACCATTTGACTCCTCTCGCCTTCCTTACACGAGGAAGTGACGCTTCCTCAGGTAGACGAGGAAGTGATGCTTCCTCGTGTTGCTTTCCATTGTGAGCAGACGTGTTCAGTAAACATTTTTATTTTAAAAGAGCGTGGTTTCGGTTTTCAAACAATTTCGGTTCCGAACAGCCTTCTGGAACGGATTATGGACGAAAACCGAGGTTTGACTGTACAAGATTTTTCCCTGCACTGCATCCTGTAGAGCAGGGGTGCCCAACCTTTTCTGACCGAAGATCTACTTTTTGATCAACCAACCTCCCGCAATTGACCCGTTACCGCACGCACTTACACACGCATGCCTACCTACCTTCGTCGAGACCAGACGCGGAGGCATTCGACGCACTTTTGCAGCGTGTTAACTACGTAACATACGTGTACCGTTTTAAAATGCTTCAGATTCCCTTTCTTTGCCAGTACCCTCAGTGAATTGCACATGAAAGCCCTTTTTTTGGTTTGTTTTTTTGCAACAGCCATCTGCCTGGCATCCCGCCATGCTGATAGAAACGTGTGTCGCAGGCTATGACGCAAATCTTCGTTGGCAGAAATTTTGAAATTAACATTTTAATCTACACATTTTTACAGCACTAGAAAATGTGAAAAATGTTTGTCATGTTTTTCCTCCTACACAAACCAAATTAAAACAAAATCTATATTTCCCTCTAGCATCTTTTTCCATTTTCAAAAATTTTTTAAATAGCTTCGGGGAGCCACTAGGGCGGCGCTAAAGAGCCACATGCGGTTCAAAATTTAAATTAGGAATATGAACCGAACTACTTTATTGTAAAATTTGTGAAATGAACTTCATAATTTTCCCAGCACTGGTTCCAGAATTCCTTTACAGTCTTAAGATTTCATTACACCCTGTTACGGGTCAAGAAATCCTGTGCTGGATGCAGCAAAACAGCCCCAGATATTATTAAGGCCTTCCATTTTTCACAGTGGGGGTTTTTTTTTGGCACTTTTCATTTTCACCGGAAAACAGAGAGTTGATGTAACCTGCAAAAAAAAAAAAAAATCTCAATTTTGGCACATCTAAGACAAAGCAAAGAAAATTCTCCCAGAAGCTTTGTGGCTTGTCAATTTACACAATGGAAAACTGGTTTCAAGAGAACCAACCGTTTTGACAATAGGTGTAAATGCCATATTTTTGAGAAACATCTTCAATTTAAGGTTCAAATCTCCCCATCAATAGAATATTCATTATTTCATTTCCAATTCTTTGTCGTGGTATATAGAAGCAAAATCCAGCGACACCAAAGCTAAAAATGCATGCTAGCCAACTCTTCAAAATAGCTCTTTCTGCTTGGGATTAAACTGGATATTTAGCAAACCTCTCACGCTATTGGTCAGTCTTTGACTCAAATGCAGACGAGGACCTACTTACGCACGTATGGTTGGCCCTTATTGCCTGCACCTTTTACGAGCTGAAAAGCAACAATTATCTTGACACAAAAAGATGTGGACAGACGAGAGAAAAGGAGTCAAAGAGAGTCTGGCGTTTGAGTAGAAACGAGAAGGAGAAATTGTCTTGAGCGGCAGCATTTATCGGACACATGGTGAAGTGGAGCACGCTGGAAGATTTGAGGACAATTCATGGGCTCCACTCAATTAAAGGGATTAAGGATATTGGTGGGCTAGCCCACACACGCACATGCACACACACTTTCCTGACTCTCTTACATCCTACAGCCAGACGCATCGAGAACAAGAACTGACAATCTATATTACAGTCAAACCTCGGTTTTCGTCCATAATCCGTTCCAGAAGGCTGTTCGAAAACTGAATTGTTCGAAAACTGAAACCACGTTCTTTAAAAAAAAAAAAAAAAAGTTTATTGAACACGTCTGCTCACAATGAAAAGCGACACAAGGAAGCGTCACTTCCTTGTGTAAGGAAGGCGAGAAGGGTCAAGTGGTGCATTCAAGTGCGCTCAGTTTGTTTGAGAACCGATTTTCGGTCGGAATCCGAGGCATACAAAAAATCGAAATTTTTGGTCGAAAACCGATTTGGTTGAGAACAGAAACGTTCGAAAACCGAGGTTTGACTGTATTTGGAAGCAGTAGGAAAACATCCGTTCCATCAGTGCATTCAGTACATGTTGAGCAGCACTGCTAAAACATTACAAAGCCCTCTCGTTGCGGTCTTTGATTACAGCAGCATGATAACGTCTTTGAAACCTTGTTGAAATGCAAAATTTTAGTGAGTGCGGGGGGGGGGGGGGGGCGAGACTTCACTGCCTTTGAACCTTTTTTGTGTTTGTGATTCTTTTGGACAAAGAGATCCCTTTGACGCCTTGAAAGCTCTCAGAAATGTCATAGAAATCCTTCTAGAACATTAGAACTTTATTTGGTGCTTTACATTTAACTTGTTTCAATGTGAGTGGTAAAATCTGTAGGCAGCCGCATCCTGAGTTCTAAGAGGGTATGCAAGCTTTTTTGTTGTTAAATGATCATTTACTGTGTGTGTGTAAAAAAAAATCCTTTCCTCCTGGTAATTTGCATAGTAAATTGATATTAATTAGTTGAGCTCTGCTTTCCTTCTGTTCTTTCTATTCTTTCTTTCTTCCTTTCTTTCTTTCCTTCCCCCTGTCCAGTTCCCTTGTTGCTGTCGCTGAAAGGCCTAGCCATGTATAACAGATATGGTCGATTGTGAGTGGATCAGAGCAGATCATTGATGTGAATGGTTTCAGTGAAACCTCTCATTCAGCTCGGATTCAAAGCTTTCAAAGGAGCCCTGATATGGAAGAAATGAGGATATCCTTCCTAGCTGTTCCTTTCTTCTGCGGGGTGTCAGTCAATGTGTGGCTGCGTGCACATGCAGGATGTCTGGTATGGGCTGCTGACTTTGGTGCTTGTGAAATTATCAAACAAAGCTGAAGTAGGAAGTCAAATGAATGGAGTCATGCAGGGCACCATAACCACAGCATAATGTGGGGTGTGTGCGCGTGTGTGCGCGTGTGTGTGCGTGTGTGTGTGTGTGTACACATTTGCTGTATGAGAATGTCTTGACCGCGTTCTCCAGTAAATTAAAATGTTATATATTGTTCTTTCGGTTTTTCTTTTGTTGTATGCAGCCTCGATTATATGTGATAAGACAAGAAAACCTTTATTTGTCTCACAATGGAGAAACTCCTTTGACATGGAGAAAAAAAAGGACCTTCTTTTCGCACTTCTATTGAAAAATGATGGGCGCCATTTGTTCAGTGAAGTTTTTTTCTGTTTGTAAATTGAAAACATTTTGTTTCTACAGAATGGATCTTCAAGTTGGCGATTTAACCGTTTTGATGCCTCAAATCAACTGGAGTCTTGCAAAAAATGATTCTACAAAATGAGTGTTGGTTTGTATAAAAGAATTTTGTCTCATAAAGTGCATTTGGGCATGTTTGCTTTTGATATTCGGAGGTTTTCCCTAAATTTTATTGACGTATGAGAGAGACGTTCGTAAGTAGAGGTACCACTGTACTACTGGATAATGTGCTCAAAAATGACTTTTTAACTCATCTACTGTAATTGACAGCCAAGTGTGCTTGTCATTGCCTATTTTCAGTTGTAATTTGAATCACACTGCAATTTTGAATCAATACAGTCAAACCTCGGCTTTCATCCATAATCCGTTCCAGAAGGCTGTTCGAAAACCGAAATTGTTCGAAAACCGAAACCACGTTCTTTTTCAAATAAAAATGTTTACTGAACACGTCTGCTCACAATGGAAAGCAACACGAGGAAGCAATCAATTTCTCATTCGTGATGTTACCGTATTTTAATCTGACGGTGGGCAGCATTCATTTCAAGTTGGAAATTCCACAGTCTTTCAAACTTCATCAAATTGAGTGATATCTACTTCATAATCAACAGGTACAGAAACCCTGTCGGACGAGGATTTGTATTTATTCCTTTGATAAAAAGCTGTGCCAAAGCCAAGATGATGATGATAATAAGAGCATCGGGCCCCTGACTGGGGTTAGATCCGACTGGATTAGCTCTTTCCTGCCCCGACACAATAGGGTCCACTAGGAAACCAGATCAAACCACACATACTCATATACGTGTGCCCGCACGGATTTGTGTGTGCGCTTGCCGGGAGCAAAGAGGCAGGCTAAAGGGCCGAAAGCCAACAAAGATCAAGAAGAGAGGAGCAGCAGGAAGCTGACTAGTCACTCTATCCCAGCCATCTCTCCTTGCTAAAGCAGACGGTGAGATGAAGGGAGAAAGTTGAAGTTTAAAATCAAAGGCTAAACCAGGGATTAGCCTCGCGTCGAGGGGGGGTGGGGTGATTCTGAAGGGAGGTTTGGGTTAAAAGAGTCGTAGAGGCACTGAAAGAGGATGACTTGCAGCGAAAACTAGATTAGATTGTCTGTCTGTGCGTCGGAAAACTGACACTGTACGGAATTGGAAACTTCCTTCTTTGAATCCACCCTGAAAACTGAGAGAAGCGTTACAGAGAGGAAATCCATTTCCAAATGATTAATACAGTCAAACCTCGGTTTTCGACCATAATCCATTCCAGAAGGCTGTTCGAAAACCGAAATTGTTCGAAAACCGAAACCACGCTCTATTTAAAATAAATATGTTTACTGAACACGTCTGCTCACAATGGAAAGCAACACGAGGAAGCGTCACTTCCTCGTGTAAGGAAGGCGAGAGGAGTCAAATGGTGCATTCAAGTGCGCTCAGTTTGTTCGAGAACCGAAATTTGTTCGTCATCCGAGGCATAAAAAACTCGAAATTTTTGGTCGAAAACCGAATTGGTCGAGAACCGAGACGTTCGAAAACCGAGGTTTGACTGTACTTCCAAACACATCACAGCAATGCCCCAAGATTGAGGGGTGGTAAGCAGCATTCACATGACAGCATTCTGTCTAGTAGTTGACCACAAGTCAGGAATTGTCATGCCATCGTTACCATCGTTCAGGATTTTGCCTATTTTTGAATTTAACCCCCATGCAGTAATTATCCCAAAATTGGACATTTCAGACACTTTGGACAATTTTGGACTGTTGGACAAATGGACACCACAGACAAAACAGTGAAAAATAACTCCACGAAGCTGAAATTTTGCACAGGATGTACTGTATATCTATGTCTTGGCCAATTCCCACTGAACATTTTGAGGGGTTGAAAGTGAAAACAAATTAAAAGTGAAAAAAGTTGTTGCACATTGGAAGAGGGACATTTTTGGGACAATCCTCGAGGACGTAGTACCCTTCATGCAGCCGCTTAAAAATACTTCATGAGGGTTAATGAAAACATTTGGTGGCCCGGTTGTCCAGTGGTAGGCGTGTCGACTTCACAGTGGAAGGTACTGGGTTCGATTCCAGCTGCGGCCTTCCTGTGTGGAGTTTGCATGTTCTCCCCGGGCCTGCGTGGGTATTCTCCGGGTACTCCGGTTTTCTCCCACATTCCAAAAACATGCACGGCAGGTTAACGGAACACTTCAAATTGTCCCAAGGTGTGAGTGCGAGCGTGGATCGTTGTTCATCTCTGCGTGCCCTGTGATTGACTCTCCCTGAAACAGTTAAATACATCATACAAATACTGGACAAGACAGTCACATTTTCCTAATGGGACACAACAAATGCAAGAATGCAATCTTTTTTTTTTAAACATTGTTGCTCAAAACCCCGAGGTGTGAGGACTGTTCATGACGGTAGCAAATGTTATGGACTCGTCAGAAAACGTTCAAGGTCACAAATGCTTGCCAAACGGTCGTCAGACGGCTGCTTGTACTTTTCTTGTCGCAAGGGAATTTGATCCAACATTTTCTTGCAACAAGAAACCTTCAAAAATACTCGCAAAAAAAAAAGGTAAGGTAAGGGTGTAAAGTAACATACAACTAAATTATTGCATTTTTAATGGACTACTTGAAATTGTCTTCTGAGCAAATAATGACTGGTAACATGCATCCATCCATTTTATGCTCCTCAGTGTCATTTGGAGCCTCTTCCAGCTGACCTGGGGCAGCAGCAGGGCATACTGGACTGGTCGCCACTCACGGGGCACATATAAAGACAAGTTCTGTGCAACATGTCACATTCACCCTTTCATGCACCCTGTAACCTGATAACATGGCAAGTTGTCCACGGTGCTAACCGCTGTGCCTGAAAGGGTTAATTGCGGATATTTACAGGCAAAACAAACCCTCTAAATCTTAAAAAGGGTTAGGAAACAGTCAGTGCGATCAAAATAGACTCCAAATTCCTCTTGTTGTTCTATGTCATTCGTATTGGGTGTTCTTGTCTTAGTCAGCCATTTGCTAAGTATTGTTTGATGGAAAATATCATTTACATACTTCAAATAGAGCCGCAGTCCTTCAGTGTTTGACACTCACTCTAAAAAAAAATGCTGTGAGACTGACAAGAGTTGATGAGACGAGGTTCCACTTTGGTGATGGGGCTTTGTTTTGATACAGCGTCCCTGATGGTGTCGTGGGCAACTCGCCTGACTTGTGTGCGGGCAGCGCGGGATCGGTTCCCACTCGGTGACGATGAGGATGTGAGTGCGAATGGTCATTTGTCTTTATGTGCCCCGCGATTGACTGCCGACCACTTCAGGGAGTAGTGAGCCTTTCGTTGCCAAAGTCAGCTGGGATAGGCTCCAGCAACCCCCCCAGTGATCCTGTTCAGGATAAGCGGTGTTTAAATGGATGGATCGCTTTGATACCGCACTGCTGGTGAGGGGAACTCCTAACATCTGCCTGAGCCAATCTGACTGATCTTCCAGGTTTGTGCGTGTGTCAAGTTGTTGTTTGTAGCGTACAGTGAAACTCCTTTACAACGAAACCTACATGGGTGAAAATACCCCCTAATGTGAAAAAATCTTCATGCATTAACACCATTCCCACTCTCCTGCCCCCCCATACAACGAAAAAAAACCCTGTTGCGTTATACAAAAAAAAAATTCTGCTCTTGCCTCGCGAAGAGATTCACTACAACGAAGTCTAATCCAACAGCGACCTCTACTGCTTCGTTCGGAAACGGCAACAGCAACCACCACACTGGTTTACACATGCGCAGTAGTCCAGGAAATATTTGTTATTGTTTGTTTCGGACGCAGCAAGAACGTTGCATTGCTAAAATGGCTAGAAAAACGAACCTTTGGATGTCAAGCAGCTAAAACAAGAAGAGCTCTGACGCTGTAAGAGAGGGTAAAAGTGATCAAAATGAAAGACATTGAAAGCGAAATAAGATATTATCCAAGAAATTGATGTAAGTGAAAGTGAATGCTGATTGTAAATTTCGCAATTTCTTTACATTTTTTTCTTTCTACACTGACTATATGAAGTGTCAAATAAGTGTATGCTCATACTTATGCACTATTGGAATAAAAATAAAGACTACACATATGTTTGTGTGTGTGTGTGTGTGTGTGTGTGTGTGTGTGTGTGTGTGTGTGTGTGTGTGTGTGTGTGTTTACATCTGAGATCAAATTTGCTACAGTGAAAAAATCCCTGTTGTGAAAAATTTCTTGCTGCAAACATGATTTTGTTGTAGAGGAGTTTCACCGTATATCAAATAATAGCTTCCTATTCTATGGTAACATTGATCATGTTTGTCTCACTATACAGCTCAGATACAGCAGCACACAAGATGACTGGAGTCTACAGCTGAACATCATCTTTTGGGATTTATTCTTAGACTTAGAGCCAGGAAAGAAAAAAAATTAGATTTTTTGATTGGGTTTAACTATAAACCAGAGGTATTTTCAACAAAATATTGAAATGGCAGGTCATTTGAACAAGATGCTGTTCCATCTGCTGATCTCAGTTTGTTGCATTTAGGTTTGTGCTAGGCATTATTCTTGTAATTTAACTACCAGTAATTTTTTTTTCCTCATTGTGTGACGAATGTTGCCTTTTTGTCTGGAAACATCAAACTATGATCATTGAAGTCTGTGTTTGTTGCTCGGCACAAAAATAAGGAATGATTTTTTTTTCCTGCACATCTTTCTCACGTGAACAGATTTTGTGAAACAGAATCGTTGAGGAATGCCACGATTGTATGTGTTAAATTTGGTATCATATGTTTCAACAAAACCTTTTGTGTGATTTGATCTGAGTAAGTGGGAAATACTTACTTGAAATGCCTTCCCAACAAAGATGTGAATCAGTCACGAAACAGCAGCACGCATGAGCGTATTGCAACAGAATCTCTCTGTTTGCTGATCCGTGTGAGAAAGCGTGTTCCTCGGCATATGCATATATAAGCCTGCTATACACTTTCAGTTACAACACCGTTCCTGTTCTCTCCCACACACATGCACACGCTCGCACACACACACAGGCACACACACACACACACACACACACAGGGACACTGAAAAGGCAGAGTCCCTTCTCCCTGTTATGCAAATAACGTCAGCCCTTAAAATGTTTTGAGTGAGAATTAAACGTGAATTAAATGAGGCTTGGTTCTTTTCTCCCCATTCTGTTTGAATAAGGCAAAGCTCCGTCACCATGGGAGATCCCCACGCTGTTGCCATGCCTGTTATGGGATTGACAAGACAAGAAGTGACATAAATACCGTAGCCAGCGTTCAATCCAATTATGTGGCGTGGTCCGCTTCAATACCTGGTAGTCATGCAGAGTTGCACTGGCGTCCTTGTATTCAGCCTCAGAAATTAGACTGCGTTTTCCATTCAGCGCCAAGCCTCTTGCTAACCTTTCTGTCTCTTCACCTCAGCTAGCTCCGAGTCCCTGCCCTCCACTCTAAGCTCAACTCAGCCGAATAAAGGCCTTTTGGGACGGGACTATTTGCTTCCCTCTGGCTCACTCAAACTCTAACAGTGAAAGAAAGTTCCCCTCTCAAGTAATCAAAAGGACTATGCTGCCGTCAAAATGAATGGCCACTGATATAAATATATATAAAAAAAAATTAAAAAAGGAAGGAGAAAGGAAACATCTGTGTTTAGAAATCCCGTTACGCTCTGAGACCAAAATCTGTTCTGTGTTGTGTGGCCCTGAGTGCTCTCAGGCTTTCTACGTGGATATGTGGCCAAAATATGTCTGTTGATTAGAGAGCATAAATGAGAGCATAAATGATGTTTCTTCATATGTGGGTGGAGAACATATGACTTAATCGTTTCAGTAGTTCATTCGAAAAAGCACACTCGCTGCAGACAGAATTATTTTATATGTATTATAATCATCTTGGAACAATAAAATACACCCAAATTCACCATCTCAAGAAATTTGAAGACTAAATAAGAAACAATAAAAATGATTTTTAATACAGAAATATGCTAGGAAATATTCTGAAAAGTAAATCCCTACATGGTTGATAAATCTATATTATAAATTTCTTTTTTGTATTGAACTACAGAAATAAATTAACTTTTTGCTATTAGGATGTACCTCTATATGTACAGCAAATATAATATGGGAATTTCTCCATGGTGAGACAAATAAAGGTTTTCTTATCTTATCTTATCTTTGCTTATCTTACAATATACTTTTGAACTTTGGTACTGGTAAATACATTTTTTCAAGTTGTTCAATTCACCATTTCTTCGAGATAAAATATCGTTTTTATCTTATCATCCATGCATTTTTAAAACCTCAGAATCACTGAAGAAATGTATTCATTGAATGCATTATTATTATTATTATTATTATTATCATCATCTTTATTTTATTTTTAAAAATCAACCATCTACCCACGACAGCCATGGACGCGGACATGAACAACGTGGTGGGACAGCGGTCTCCATTTGCCCACTTCGCAGATGCGTGGTTTTCTTGGCCAACTTGACATCATCCCCCTTGCGGAGGTCTGCTTGCATTGCCTTGAAAGCGTACTTTGTACGTTTCAACCACCTGCGTTAACTCCAGCAAATCATATTCCTCTTCTACTATGTCAAGGACCGCGGCCTCTCATGCAATCATTTTAAAGGGAATGAGAGAAGGCGCTACAATTGTCAGTGAATCAAATCAGCTTTGTTCACAACCCACAATGGCGCAGAATGCCTGTTATTAACTGCGTATATCTGCAAAAATATCCAAACTCACTCAGGCCTGCACTTCACGTTAGACTTCCGCTGGGGCATGAATATAGAGCCTCACACGTGTTATTTGCTTCACCTTTAACCCCCATGCAGTAATTATCCCAAAATTGGACATTTCGGACACTTTGGACGATTTTGGACTGTTGGGCAAATGGACACCACAGACAAAACAGTGACAAATAACTCCACGAAGCTGAAATTTTGCATAGGATGTATATCTATGTCTTGGCCAATTCCCACTGAACATTTTGAGGGGTTGAAAGTGAAAAAAAATTAAAAGTGAAAAAAGTTGTTGCACATTGGAAGAGGGACATTTTTGGGACAATCCTCGAGGACGTAATACCCTTCATGCAGCCGCTTAAAAATACTGCATGAGGGTTTAAATGCTTTCCAAAATATATATTTTTTTAAAAACCTTTCGCATATTTCAGCAAGTGTGCTGACCAGTTGTGCAAAGCATGGAGTGTGGTTTTGTCAAGGAGACAAGTTGAGTGAGAGACCTCAAGCAACAGGTTGGTGCGAGAAGTGTGTCACGATCCCCATTCTGTTGAAAAAGCAAAACGCAAACCGAACTTGACAAGCAAATCGCTGCCCCTCCTTCTGCCTGTGTGCAGTGGATGGCTTGTGTTTGAACCCCAGGGCCCGTTTTAACCACAGACATTTACAAGCTCCCCTCTAAACAACCTGCCAGGTGCTTTTAAGACCATCAATAAAAGGCCGTAGAACATTATGAGACCCCAATGAGATTAGAGCAGAATGGCCTTTGAATTGAAGAATGGCTGCTCTTTACAACGGCGAAAGATTGTGGAACAGCGATGTGATGCTTTTAGCTCCCATGACCAATCTGCAACTAATGAGCATGCTATGTGTCACAAGTACCCCCAATGTTGGGGACTGAGAGGCATGTTACTTCTCATATTTGTCTCCAACGCAGTCTAATTGCTTTGGTGCAGTTTCACTTTTCTCGCACGCATGAATTCCGGCGAGGGACGTTCTCACACTCTTAACACTGCTGAAAATTCATGGGGTTGGCCAATGAGCATTTCACAGTGAACAGTCTGAGACATCATGGGACTGAATTATTGAAGCACTGAGTATGAAAGCCAGTTGCGATGTGTTTGTTGTTGTTGTTGTTTTGTCCATGATTCGTTGTGCCTCTCACGTTTGAGAACCGAGGATACTCATTGTTGAAGCTTTGTCGGTGGAAGTCTTTCTCTTTCTACCGGTCGCTGTTTTCATGGTACATAACCGTTTCAAGATGATAGTTTTCGTGGTGTCTAATCTATCACTTTATTGTTTTTTCAATTAAATACAGAACCGACATGAAGTATTTGACCAGCTATTAGTAAGCTAACTGACGAGCTAGCCTAGCCAGCTTCAGTTCGCAGAGCTATTTTACATTTGTCAGACAGATGAAAGGAAACATGTCTTATCTCAATCCTACCATGTTGCTCTTGTCTTTTTCCCGGTTTCATCAAAATGATCATCCTTGGATCCTTGACTGCTAGCAACAGGGGGTGCTTTGCTTCTTTTGCATTCAGCGGTTGGGTCTATGTTTGGGTGCATTGTGGCTACTTTCGAAGAGCACATTGTTCACCTTGTTATTAAATAGAGGGGCGCGTTCTTGTCAAATGTTCCAAACTATGCTGAGTCCAACTAAATGTGCCATGCTTGAGTGTGGCACACAATTCATCAAAGAATCTAAAGTTTTGTGGCTTAATTGTCATGCCCAGTGCAACTCTGGCGCAAGGTGTGGTGTAAATCTACACAGCGGCAGGTTAAACTAAGTTTTGGTATTTTTACAGATCTGTAAAAAGCCACTGCAGCGTGCCGAATTTTACAAAGGGTGTTTTGAGCCGTTGTGTGTGTGAACACAGCCAACTTGTTTCACCACTACTCAAATTTGCTCCTCTCACTCCCTTTAAATGCCCCATGCGAGAGGCATGCTGAAGAAGACACTGATTTGCTTGAGTCCTGTGGCAAGTTCAGGCCTGCAAAGTTGGCTGGAGAAAATCACAGATCTGTGAAATGGGCACTTGGGGACCGCCAGTCACCCTTCCGCCAAGTTCTTCAATTACTTAGTGGTGACATTTTGGGTTTGATGACAAATAACACTTACACCCTGGAAAACGCATACCCTGAAAATCAATAAAACAAGTATTTTGAACTAAATCAACTCCATATGTGCAATCATAATGTCTGACAAAGGCATTGACTTGACTTGGTTTTCTTTTTCAGTGCGTATTACATTGAGAGAACAGGTGCGCTGAGGAGGATTCCATCTCTGCCTGCCTCTCTCTCACACTCGCTAAGCAGCTTTGTTCACAGGCTTGTCTCTCTCACCCACTACACAGCGAGGTGATGTTTAATGGAAAGTTAATATGGTTTTAATGCTTGTCGCTGCTCTTCGACACCCAGGGCCCCACTAATCCACTCTGTTCCACACGGCCTGGAAACAGATGCTCTGGTGGGGAGAGAGAGAGAGAGCGAGAGAGAGCGAGAGAGAGAGAGAATAAAGAAAAAGTATGCAAAGGCAAAACATATATTTTCGGGGTTTTTTTTTTTTTTTTTTTACTGATTAAGATCATTGGTGCGTGTGTGTGTGTGTGTTTCTGTGTGCGTGTGTGAACAGTGAAACTCCTCTACAACGAAATCATGTTTGCAGCAAGACATTTTTCACAACAGGGGGTTTTTCACTGTAGCAAATTTGAAACAGGAAAGTGGGAATGGTGTTAATGCATGAAGATTTTTTCACACTAGGGGGTATTTCCACCCATGTAGATTTCGTTGTAGAGGAGTTTCACTGTATATACATATACACGCACGCACACAGAAACACACACGCACAAACACACAAATTGTCATTTTTTGCTCTTCTAAGAAAACCCCGATCAGTTGTGGAGATTTTGCAAATTCTCGAGACATTGCTCACAGAGTGAGCAATGAATGTACAGATTAATAGTCAATGATAAATAATAATACAGTGTGGGATCAATTAAATAGATTTATTGCATGCCGTATCCGTTCCTCCATCCACATTACTCTGTTTTGAGGTATCCAGCCAAGTTTTATTATTTATTTATTTAGTTTATTTATCTACTTATAGTTGCAGCCGTTGCAACAGTTTAATAGGCTGATGTCACTGTCGGAGAGCGATGCGATGACGTAGGATATGTCATGTGGTGAAAAACACCCGTCTCATTCACGAATGTTGCGAAAACAACTTGGCTTTGTGGAGGTGTTAATTACATGCGTAATTGGAATAAACGTATACGACAACACTTTGTTGCCTCCAGAAATATTTCGCCTTCAAGTTAAGCTGGCATCAAGACTTCCTGCGTTGGCATGAGTATGAAACAGCGATTACATCCCAGCAGAAACAGCCTCCGTTGCGTGACCTTCTTGGCATGTGTTGTCAATTGAGGCAGTTATAGGGGAGGGTTAATGTTGGAGGACTTCTCCGGGCAAAGAGCTTTAAAATGAGTTGACTGGTGTTTAATTCACTAACAGCTGCTACGTTTGTTAAGAATCGAGGAGCAGGCTGTTCTGTTTTTCGAACCAGGAGGAGAAATTAGTTCTGCTGATGTCCATTTTCCCTCCCGGAGAACCATCTGCTCTACTTCAATACAAAAGAGGGATTTTGTGAAGGAATAAAATGCTTTGAACATAATAATTTCTTGTTCTCTCCCTTTGAAAGACGTTTTGGTTAAAGTGTCGCATTTCCCAGCAGGTCAGGTGCTCGGCGATTCGGCTGCACATTTAATGCGTGCCTTCTTTTGTTGAAGAGTGGATCCTTTCATCATAATGCCCTCATAATGAGTCGTGTGTAGAACTTACACTACATCTTTTTTTTTTAATGTGTCCAAAACCTGCGCAGTAATGTGCTTTTATTGTCAACGTTATATTGTATATCATAAAGTGTAACGCTGTTATCATGCTTCTAAGTGGTTTTGTTTCACTATGAGCTATTTTCATGATAAATTATCTTTTTGAGTGTCTTTCAAATATTCATCCATCCATTTTTTTATTCGCTTTATCCTCACAAGGGTGGTCGCGGAGGGTGCTGGAGCCTATCCCTGCTGTCGTCGGGCAGTAGGCGGGGGACACCCTGAACTGGTTGCAAGCCAATCGCAGGGCACACAAAGACAAACAACCATCCGTGCACACGATCATACCTAAGGACAATTTAGAGTGCATGTTTTTGGAATGTGAGAGGGAACCGGAGTACCCGGAGAAAACCCGCGCAGGCACGGGGAGAACATGCCAACTCCACACAGGAAGGCCAAGCCCGGAATCGATCCCGCAACCTTGGGCACTGTGAGGCAGACAAACTAACCAGTGGCCCACTGGACCGCCCATAATTTAAATATAATGATTAAAATATTTTGGGGAAATCAACACCTTTTCATCATTAAAGAATGCAGCGCACATGATCACTGTCTGTCAGCTCCCTTTCTTGTGTCTCAGACTTCAATATTAAACCAGACAATTTGTCTTGAACAAGGATGCTTTTTTTTTTTTTAAATTAAGAAATATTACCAGTACAAATCCCCATCTCTCTTTAAAAAGTGAACCTATAGACATCATAAAAATAGAATATCGAAATAGCCTAACGCATGATCAATAAATGTAAATGTGGAAAGGTATCATCACTGTCCAGTGAAAAATATGTGACCAAATGTTTTTAATTCTATAAACAGCAAATGATGTATTGTTTCCTGGGTTACATTTTTTTAATAAACTGATTTTTTTTTTTAAACTCACAAATTTGCAAATACAGTACAGTGCTGCACATGCTTTTCACTGCATAATACATCATGAATTGATCTGTCGAAAAAAAATTAAAGGCCAACAGAAACTATGTGACTGTAATGCTGAAGTTTGACATTGTATACATTTTTAAAATGCATATTTATTATTGTTACACCAGTCACACCCAAACCCTGGGTACATGTTTAATGAACATACTGTAAGTCAATGTGTACTTTGATATCATGAATTAAAATACAATTATTAATAGCCATTGCAGAAATAACATGGAGGATGTTTTCGTCGTTTGTCTAGAAATAGAAGATAAATACATTTTGGGAGGCATGCATGAACAGAGGGCGGCACGGTGGATCACTAATTAGCACGTCCGCCTCATGGGGTAGAGGTGCGGTGTTCGATTCCGGCTGCGGCCTTCCCGTGTGGAGTTTTCTCCTGGTACTCTGGTTTAATAATAATAATAATAATAATAATAATAATAATAATAATTCCTCCCACATTCCGAAAACATGCATGGCAAGTTAATGGAACACTCAAAATTGGTGTGATTGTGAGTGTGAATGGTTGTTTGTCCCCTGTTGTTGTGGGCCCTGCGATTGGCTGGCAACCAATTCAGGGTGTACCTGTCCGAAGACAGCTGGAATAGGCTCTGGTGCTCCCCGCGGCCCTTTTGAGGACAAACCAGATTGGAAAATAGATGGATGCATGAATAGTATTAATCAGTCAAAACCATAAATTCACTGATTGAGAGTTCCTTTTTCTTAAATGGTGACATTTAAGGATGATAGACGGAGTGAAATGACATTAGTCACGCATCTTGTCACAGGCCCCATGGGACTCATGCCTCGGGTGTCACATCAACTCTTTGGAAAAGCTCTTTTGTTCACCTACACCTACACCTCAAACGTGTTGGTAATAACATACTCATGAAAAAATGAGATTTAAATTAACTTCCTATCTATCAATCTGACTCATTCCATCATTGAAATTATTATTTCACTTGTTGTGCAAATTATAGTTATCCTGAGTCAAAATGTAACTGTAGCTGTAGTAAACATGACTTCTTAATGTTATTGAAAATCCCAGATAGCTTTTGGGCACTGCGTAAAATGTTTCTCTTCTCTTGTCCCTCCCTCTTCACCAACTTGCTTGTCAAATATAACAGATAAAACAATATTTCTATTGTGGTATTTATGATCAGTATATCTATCTATATATCTATATCTATATTTATCTATCTATCTATCTATATTTATATTTATATTTATATTTATATTTATATTTATATTTATATTTATATCTATATCTATCTATCTATCTGTATAGATAGATAGATAGATATAGATATATATAGATAGATATATACAGTATATATCTATCTATATATATAGATATACAGTATATATTTATATATATAGATATACAGTATATATATACAGTATATATATATGCAGTATATATATATAGATATAGATATACTGTATATATATATATATATATATACAGGTATATATATATATACAGCGTATATATATACAGGTATATATATATATATATATATATATATATATATATATATATATATATATATACAGTGTATATATAGATAGATAGATAGATAGATAGATAGATAGATAGATAGATATACACACACACACACACACACGCACACACGCACACGCACGCACGCGCGCGCACACACACGCGCGCACACACGATCCCGGGTTAACTATTGTTGGAGTCCATAAAGTTTGAAGGAGACGGGGCAAAAAAGGAAAAGAAAAGAAAAGAAAAGAAAAGCGGGGGGCATCCCCTTACTAGCTCGTCTCAAGCCCAATCAGGCCTTGAGCAGCGGCGGGTTGACCAATCCCCGGTGATGGACTTTCTCGCGGCCTCATCCACTCAGATGACGGGCTGGGCGATGAATTTGCCATCCAAAGTCGCTTCTATAAAAGTTGCCCCCAATACGTTGCCGCAAGTAAGAACCCAGGTGACGACAACTTTGATTTTGACCGCATTCGAGTAAGCAAGCTTGTTGCCAGCAGGGGCCAGCCATGATGTTTCCGTGCAGCGCCGTGCCGCATCCTCTGTACCCGGACCTGTTGCGTCCCCCCGCCGCCCTGACCTCCCCTTTGCCTCGATCACCGCCCTCGGGCTACCGCGTGGAGGATCTCCTCCGAATCAGCCAACCGGCGTATAGCTACATCCAGCGGACGTTCTCGGCTGCAAACCCCGGGGACGTCCTCTCGCTGAGTCCGGGGCAGGGTGCCTCACCCCGGGCGTTGGGACCGAGCACCGCCCGCTCTGTCTTTCAGTGCACCGGACAGCCGAACCACAGCTGCGGCCCCGCACAGTCCGCGTGTCCGACTTCGAACTGTCTCAAGTTCGGCGTCAGTGCCATACTGGCACCGTCAACCAGGAGTGGTGAGAAATTCGACTGATGGATATTGAATTGTCGTATCGGATTGGATCTAGTCATGATTATACTGTATATATTTTGTGAAATGTAATAATACATTTATTTCTAGTACACTGTGTCAACATATAATAATAATAAAATAATAAAATATTTTAATACTACCACAGTTGGATATATTTATTCATAAAATGAGATATTTATTACCAGATGAAAATCCAATTCGACTACCCGAGAATGTTGCGTTCAAGTACAAATACATCAGAATCAGAATCGCCTTTATTGTCAATGTATTGCATAGAACGAAATTTGGGTGATCACCTTCCTTAGTGAATTTCGTTTAAAAAAATAAATAAATAAAATAACGGTTAATAATAATATTACATATAATTAACACCATATCGTGATCAATTCTATTCATGCTACTGGTGTCAAACTCAAAACTTTTTTTAACCTCCCCAAAAATATGTGGATGCAGCTCATCCTCAAATTAATGCTGACAGATGTTTATTTCGAGCAATATTAACAAATGCATTTATTTGGAAAATTGAAAACAATTTCAGGGCTATTATGTAATTGTATGATGAAGAGTGGTTTTAATGAAAATCAGTGAGAAAATAATTATGTGATTTATCTGAGGGGGCAATGAAACCACCCTTGTCCCTTCAGTTTCTCGTTCATTTCAAATGACTCGTACAAAATAAAGGTACACTTAATTGGACCGTATATTAATGACAACGAAAACAGCTCACAAGCGTTGAATTTAAGAGCTGGTCGAGATATTCCAAACGATTTCCGAACGATAACAAAAACTCTTTACAAGTTCCTACATCAAAAGCGATGGCATTGTCCTGCCAAAAACTGCGTTTGGGTATTCCATGATTTCTTTTGTCATCACTTGATGAACTTTTAGTGGCAACGGACATTAAAATGAACAGGAAATTGAAGAAAACATAATTTTTTCTCCTAATAATTTTTTTCCATGGCTTTATATTGGCTTCACAATCATAACCGACCCTCGGAGGGAAACCATAAGACAGCATAACTCAGATGCCCCTGTTATGTTTTCCAGGTTGCTCTTCTCCTCCGGTTCACAGTTTGCAGACAAAATCCTTCCCGCTACCATTCTTGGATACAAGTCTTCATCCTTTCATCAGAGCTTCCTATTTCACAGGTGCGAGAGTCCTTTCCCAGGCTTACAAATTCTCACAAGTAGACAAGAACCGAATGATCATGACATTACTTTATTGCTGTACTTTGTATCATTACATTGAATTTTTTTAAAGCTCGATTCATCCAATGTCCCAGTTCTCACATGACAATGCATTTTATGAAATAGAATTTGGGCAATGAGTAGCTGTGCCAGAAACTGGAACTTCAGAAGACCATCTACATTTTAAAGGTCACTGTAAACACTTCCTCACGAATAGTGACCAGCGTTTTATGGAAGTGAATTGGTACACGCGATTGACAATCTAACAAAGGTGTTAAACTCCAGAGCTCCGAAAACAACAATATACTTTTTGCTCATTATTTTATCTCTCTTTAGCAGTGGATTCCGCCATATCATTATGAGGTGTGGCTAATATTCTTGCCCTCTCGTGTAGCTTGCTAAATGAGGTAACCAAATACTGTACAGTCATACCTACGTTTTCGACCATAATCCGTTTCAGAAGGCTGTTCGAAAACCCATTTGTTCGAAAATCGAAACCACGCTCTTTAAAAAAAAAAAAACTTAATTGAACACGTCTGTTCACAATGGAACGCTACACGAGGAAGTGACGCTTAAGGAAGGCGAGAGGAGTCAAATGGTGTATTCAAATGCGCTCAGTTTGTTCGAGAACCGAAATTCGGTCGTCATCCGAGGCATAAAAAAGACTCGAAATTTTTGGTGGAAAACCGATTTGGTCGAGAACAGAGATGTTCGAAAACCGAGGTTTGACTATATTAGAAACAACGCTTTGCATGATGCGAGGCAGTTTTAAACCAAACTGCAGCTACTAAAATCAAACATTTTTATTCGTGCAACTCTGAAAGAGTCAAATTGAGTATTATACTCATTAGGCGGAATCTTGGACTGCAGCAGATTAATGTGTGTGCCTTGCTTCATAAATTAACATGCAATTCCCATTCAATTTTCTGAACTTTGTGAGTTACAACTCATAGTTGGAGACGCTAAAAAAATAAATAAATAAATTACACATTTTATGAAGTAGAGTCAATTACAAGTTCTCATTTACCAAGACCTTGTCAACCCTTTAGCATGGGAATACAGCCGGACAGCACGGAATCAGCTCCGCCAATTTGAAGACCTATTTAGGGGACAACCTGACTGCTGACATTAGCACCAGTTGTTGTTATCTACAAATTAGTCTGGTTCGTCACGCTCCATATATATTAGTGCCGTTTGTCATGGTTTAAATGTGAGGCGGGTATCTTCCCAGCTCGGGAACTCAGTGCCTCTTCACGCGCTGTCGTTTTCCCACCATGCTCCTCTGCCTGCTCACAAAACTTCCAATACCGTGACCAATAGAAGCCACGACAACCCACCCAACCACCCACCCACCCGCACACACATACACTTTTGTAGATTTTATTCTATGGCTACAGTATGTGTCACACCGCTACTTCCACAGATATGCTGTGTGTTTCGGCATCACTGCACATATCCTCATTTTCCCCTCAAAAGAAATGTTCCAATTTATTGGAGGACATTGCTGAAACACGAAGCATTTGACATCTGCATTAGCTCACCAAGGCGAGTACATAACTGACAAAATCTCGAAGAGCCCAACAGCTCAAGCCTTTTAACAGTAGCACATTATACTGACCTGCCTTTAATGGGCCTGTAATATACTGGCATGTCGACAGCCTTCTCCACTCAATTCTTTGAAACACAATCAGCTTTCTCTATGCATTTGCAGCCCATACAATCCCCCTTCATGCTTCATTAGAGGTAGTGTGAGCCGAGCTTTGGAGAGCCGGTCTCATTAGCATTGGCTCTGTTTGCGCCACTTGACAAATTGGACTTTTAAACATCACATTTCAGGGAGGGCAATTCTATTCGAGGCAGAGTCAAGACGATGAAAGTCCCGACTTGCTCCTAAATACTGACAGCGGGACGACAGCTCCAATAACCGTCGAGGCAACCAAGGAAAAAACAAAAACGCTAATAGTTTGAAAAGGGATTTTGATAGAAAACATTGTGTTTCGTACTTCAGTTGCTCGATTCAAGATAAACGGTTAAAAAAAAGGGGGGGGGAAATTACTGTATGTTAATGGGGCTATGATGTAACATCTAGAACAGAAGAGTAAATCCAAAATGTAGGAATGTACCCGAAAGTATAGTACAACTGGACTGTACTTAAACATTTACTGAGCTTGAAAAGCTAAAAAAAAAAAAAAAAAAAGCAAAACTAAACCAAAAAAAAACTGTACTGGATTGAAAAAAGGTTTGAACCAGGCATATGCATAGCTACAAAACTCAGTTTAATGTTTTATTGTAATTCATGTTTTCCTTCACATGCTATCTGCGAGAGCCCACGTGCAGTAGTGGTCCCCATTTTATTTATTTATTTATTTATTTCGCTAGCTAGCCAGCTAGCGAAATAAATGGCTAGCTAGCTAGCTATTTCATTGGGAGGGTGCACATTAATCAACACAAGAATAAACAGTGTAAATGTGCCGGGCTCAGCGTAAATGCTGGTTTTCAGCTGTAGTCCCACGGCAGATTTCAAATGGTTTCTAAAATATATAAAATGATGTTATTATTTTTTGAAAGTTGTCAGCGTTGGATTGACAGCGTTGCACTTGCACATAAGCAAACAATAAACCAAGGCAAACGCATAACTTCTCATGAGAGTCGTTGTGAGTTGAATTTTCTCATTTGGATAAGTCTAAATATTCTTAAAATCTGGGGGATGTTTTATGAGCTTTCACAGAGTGTTCAATCATCACTCTGGGCAAACGCCTCTTTCCATGAACATACGTACCGTGAATTTACCATTGTTCCCGTGCTTCACCTCAAATTCTTACCACACGTTGCATTTTGTGGCTTCAGCTTCCTCCTCCTCTGTGGTCCCCGTCCCAGGAACCTTTTCATGGCCCCTGGTCCCCAGAGGGAAGCCTCGAAGGGGCATGCTGCGACGAGCTGTCTTCTCAGACCTCCAGAGAAAAGCCCTGGAGAGAACTTTCCAGAAGCAGAAATACATCAGCAAACCAGACAGGAAGAAGTTGGCCAGTAAACTGGGACTCAAAGACTCACAGGTGCATATAGTGGCAAAGGCTATTCCATGCTTATGATTAATCATATTATTTCTGTTTACACATCCTCGAACCTCCTTACGTGCAGATTTGCTTCACTGATGAAAACATTTGAAAATTAACTCACTTCAAACAAAGATTTTTTTTTTTTATACCATCTGTTTATTAATTGTGCCTGGACCTGCAATTAAACATCATTGGATGTTGTTTTACTGGGCAAGGAGCCACAGTTGGTAACCTCAAGTTTACATCAACGCTTTACTCGTAAGTTTCAGGCAGTAGGAAGCAAGGGAAAAAAATAGAATGGATTTTTTTTGTGGCATTGTGATGCTATTTTATTTAAATGGATGTGTTGGACGGCACACTGGTTAGCACGTCGGCCTGATAGTGCAGAGTTGCACTGTTCGATTCCGGCTCCAGTTTTCTCTTCGTATTCCGGTTTCCTCCCAGATTCCAAAAACATGCATAGTAGGCTGATTCATACCTCTAAATTGTTCCTAGATGTGAGTGTGAGCGCGAATGGTTGTTTGTCTCCGTGTGCCCTGCAATTGGCTAGCAACCGGTTCAGGGCCTCCCCCGCCTACTGCCCAAAGACTGCTGGGATAGGCTTCAGCACGCCCGCGACCCTCGTGAGGATAAGTGGATCAGATCGTAGATGGATCGATGTGTGTGTACTTCTAACATACTATACTATGTAAAATAAATATGTTGTAGAATTCAATAATTCGCATGTTCGTTTTGGCAAAAGCTTTACGCCAGACACTAGACACTAGCAATTGGCAAAAGACAGGAGGCAGAGTTAGAGGTGGCTGAGTTAAAGATGCTGAGATTCTCCTTAGGAGTGACAAGGATGGACAGGATCAGAAATGAGGGACAACTCAGACAGGAAAGTTAGGAGAAAAAGTTAGAAAGGCCAGACTGAGATGGTTTGGACATGTACAGAGGAGGGACAGTGGATACATTGGTAGGAGAATGTTAGAGATGGAGCTACCAGGTAGGAGACAGAGAGGAAGGCCAAAGAGGAGATTCATGGATGCCGTGAGGGAAGACATGCAGGTAGTTGGAGTCAGAGTAGAGGACGCAGAGAACAGGGAAAGATGGAAATTAATGACTCGCTGTGGCAACCCCTGAAAAGGGACAAGCCGAAAGGAGAAGAAGAAGAAGAATTCAATAATTCAAATCAGAGGGTCTTCCGTGTCTGAAATGAATGTACAGTCAAACCTCGGTTTTCGACCATAATCCGTTCCAGAAGGCCGTTCGAAAACCAAAACCACGCTCTTTAAAAAAAAAAAACACGTCTGCTCACAATGGAAAGCAACACGAGGAAGCGTCACTTCCTCGTCTACCCGAGGAAGCGTCACTTCCTTGTGTAAGGAAGGCGAGAGGAGTCAAATGGTGCATTCAAGTGTGCTCAGTTTGTTCGAGAACCAAAATTTGTTCGTCATCCGAGGCATAAAACCTCCCCAAAATTTTTGGTCGAAAACCGAATTGGTTGAGAACCGAGATGTTCAAAAACTGAGGTTTGACTGTATTCTTGAGTCTGTCAGGTAATAATAGGTTTTGGCGAAAGGAGAATGTTGCTTTCGTCAATCAGTCATGGACAATTTTGACTAGAATTTTTGAGTAGATTAAGAATAAAATTAAAATGCTCAGACTTTTAGTTGACTAAAATTTGACTTCACTAAGAAGAGTATGAACATGATTAAAAAGTAATAACACCTAAAACGACAGCTTGACACAAAGAGTAGACTCAAACTTAAACAGGCCACCAAAAATAACGCTTAGTTGACGTTGCCTTGGCCACCGGCGGCCCCTGCCAGATTCAACAACAATCCGGGGTTTTTGCTTGTTTGTCCCCATAGGTGAAGATCTGGTTTCAGAACCGTAGGATGAAATGGAGGAACTCAAAAGAAAGGGAACTCCTGTCAACAGGGGGTTGCCGTCAGCAGACCCTACCCACCAAAACCAACCCTCACCCAGACCTCACGGATGTGGGCAGCACCTACTGCCAGAGCGGGGTTGAGAGGACCGCGGCTACTAGTCAGGCGCAGTTGGAGAGCCAGGAGTCACATCTGTCCCATCGTCATCATCATCACCACCATCGCTCCTCTCCGTCAGAGTCCAGTAAACAATCAGAGTCAGAGAGTGAAGAAATCACGGTTTCATAAGAACACGATTGAAAAACACGCATTCTTTGCACTACAGTTGCCTTCGAGTGTCAGTTCGGCGGGATGATGAAAGGTGAAAACCACCAAGTACTTTTGGTGGTTTTGTGAATTGCCTACATTCTATCGGCATCTAATCTCTATTTCTGTACAGTGTTTTGTATATGACTTTTTATATTTCGTTCATTATTTTATGTACACATTGTAAAATATTTACCGAGCAACTTTAGATTGACTATGTGTAGAAGACTATTTTTTAACTCCTAAAGATACAGTACAATTCTTTCAGCAGACTATATTTGTTATCTTTATTTTTGTAAATAAATCTTGAAAAACTCCAATAATGTCATTGATTACTTTACCTCAACAATTTTTTAATCCAAACACTAAATTTTCCTGTCATTTTCCTTGTGATATGGAGTGTTATTTTATCTCTTTTGTGTGTGTTGGGGCCGTCTGGAACAAATGAATGCATTTCCATTCATTTCAATGGGGATGGTTGAAATCCGAATTTTTTTGATTTACGGGTGTGGTCATGGGACAAATTTGACACGTTTCAAAAGCACCGCTGTATTGGAGCAGTGAAGCGAGAACGGGCACTTGCCAATAGCCTCCTATGCAGTAGTGCAGTAATTTTACCAATAGGTAGCGCTATTGCTTTCATTTCTGTTTTTTGTGAGAGATGCACAATCTGAGGCAAGGCTGGCTGAAAAACGAAAAACAGTACCCCGGTAAATTAACACAGTAATTAAATGCGTCCCGAAGTATTGAATCATGTCCATATTTATTTACATCAAAGTTATTGATTTTAATATTTATGTATTTATTTCGATTTGCATTTAATTATTTTGATGTTTACGTGTTTCACTATTACTATTTCATTTTATCGCCCTTGTCCTCTGTACATCATGAAAACATGCAAGCTGTCATTTTCGAGCTTGTTTGGGCGTGAGAGAACTCCATCCATCCATCCCTTTTATGATCCACTTAATCCTCACAAGGGTCGCGGGGGGTGCTGGAGCCTATCCCAGCCGTCTTCGGGCAGTCGGCGGGGGACACCGTGAACCGGTTGCCAGCCAATCGCAGGGCAAACAGACGAACAACCACCCACACCTCGGGACAATTTACAGGGGTGTCAAACTCATTTCACATTGTGGGCCACATACGGCCTCGGTAGATGTCAAGTGGGACCATTAAAATTATACCATACTCTGCTAGAAAATAACCAAAATAACATATCGGCGCTGGACAGCCCCGGGGGGCTTGTGTTTTTCACAACCCCGTTTTGTTCAGCGGAGATGTCGGCGCTGTAGGACACACTGCGTTGGTGAGCTTGGATGGATGGCGTGTTTGGAAGTCAGCGTCGTCGCTCGGAATTGAAGCGGATTTACATGGGACAAGAAAAGTGAACTAAGCCAACGTTTTTATTCGTCAATAGACGCTATGTCAATGGACGGCTGGGCACACCTTGGGATCCCCCCCAGAGGAATTGGAAGAAGAGGCTGGGGAGAGCCTGGAGGCTTCCCTGCCAAAGCTGTTGGCCCTGTGACCCGACTCTCGATAAGCGGATGGATGAAATCTTTAGTTAAGTTTACAGTGTCAAACTAAATAGTGTGCACAACAATTAAAAAAGTATAGTGTCTTTAGGAATTGGTTTTTATGGCTCTTGCATTTATCAATGCACATATGTTCAGCCTAGTTTTAAATAATATATTCCATATTTGAAACATCATGTACAGCCGGATGCAATACAAATGCTTGTAGTTTCAAAAAAAAAAAGCCCTAGGAGGGAAAACCCAAAACAAATTAAAGCACAATGTTGTGCAATGTAAACTTTATTTACATGACAAAAATAAAAACAACAACAACAAAAAATCACAAATGTAATGCCATGCTCTTTCAACCCTCGGCAGCGAGAATTTCCTTCAGGGGGATGAAGAGCTGAAACACAAGAGTCTGTTTGAAGCGCTTTTTCGTTACACTCATATTGGCTCTGAAGACATGTTCCAAAGAAATGTCTATGTTAATTAAACAAGGACATTACATTAGTACATAACATACAAACAGTATTTACAGGGACTCACAGTGTCCATGCTCGGGATTTAACGGTTTATGGTGGATGGCTAAACGGGAATAAAATTGCAACTCTAAATTATCTTCATCGTTATCGTTAATGAGCTGAGCTGAGAGCGGCCCTTGCTATGGGCAGAAAGAACAAGGGAGTGACATACATAAAAAGGTGGGTCAAAAGAGAAAACACAATCATTGTCTGTCCATTCATTCATTCATTCCTGTGGTAGGGTTTGGGGAATGGTGAATTATCGCTGAAGTGCAAGTCAGCCCTCGGGTAGCGGACAACGCTTTGTCTTGGGAGTCTCAAGTACAAACAGTTATCGCGTGGGTAAATTGCGCGAGGTGACCAAAAGTCCTTTAAACGAGCCAATCAAGTAGGGCAAACTTGAAATCATGAGTTATAGGTTTGTAACGGTTGTGTGCTTGAAATTCAGATTCAATTGCACTTTAATAATAATAATAATAATAATAATACATTTGATTTATAAGCGCCTTTCAAAACACCCAAGGACTTTAGTTATAATCGGCATGACTAATCTGTATTGAGTGTGCATAACTTTGGTGTTTATGTTCACTGAAACATTTATCAAATATTTCTATTTGATTAAGAGAACTAATGTAGCCTCAAATTAGATTGTGGAGTCCCACCACCATTAAATTTGCCATTGTTACCCGGTAAGTATTTTGGGGTGTGTGCGAAAATTCCCTTTGGTTACAGCAGTTTACAAGTTATAATGCTAGAAAGTACACCGCTTTAATATGTTTATAATCAAAATAATACTTAATTTTAAATAAAATTTCTGGAGCGTGGATCTGATATTTTTGTCTTTCACCCAAAATAAACTGGAAAAAGCTAAAGCTCATAACCGCGACCCTAGTGAGGACAATTGGCAGAGAAAATAGATGGATGGATATCATGATACCGACAATGGCGATGTGAAATTTTCACGGGGTTTCATCTCTAGTCCACGCACAGCACAATCGACTTCAACACATCCCGATATGGCTCTGCGCAATTAAGAATGGCGACAATACAAGACTAGGGTTTACGGTGGATGGCAATCCACAGTAAAAAGCAGTGGTTATTCAGCCTTAAAACACCAAAAATCTGTTGTGTGGGAAAGTCTGGCAACTTTTTAATCAAAGGATAAAAACAAGAACTGCTCCCCTCAGTCGAGTCTGCCGTAAATTCCGCAATGCATTAGTTTGCATACAATCTAAATCAACTCTAGCACAGATGAGCATCTAAAAAAAAAAACCCAAACACTTGAGTTGAATTATGTATTGGATGTTTTTTTATATACACAGGAAGAGTGGCGTTTAGGATCCAAATGTCCATTATGAAAGCAGGAAGAGAAACAAAACGTGCCGTAAAACGGGGATGCCGGTTACGATCAACAGGTGGTACGACTGCGGCGTTCCTACTCCCGATTGTTCTTAATACGTTCCAGACGCTTTTTTAGGTCCCCCAGGTTAGCCGCGGGCGAGGCCGAGCGGGTGTGCGCATTGGACGGCGAGCGTGGCTGAGTGTTGTGTTCCTGCTGATAGAGCTCTCTGGACTCTTTGAGCTGCGACAGCTTGCTGTGGAGCATGTCTGTGGAGGAGGCCACCGACGGCTTGGATGACAGCAGCGAGGAGATGGGGGCTCGCTGTTGGGGCTCATCATCACCTCCACCACCAATGCTCTGCAACACATGGGCAAAGACAAGTATATAAGTCCAAAGATTAAATTACAGGCCGGGGTTTTAGAAGGGTTCTTCCTGCATTGAAAACACATCATACACAAAATAAAGTGGTACCTGGGCTTACAAGTGCACCAAATAAAAAACCTTTCCAGTTTCGAGCTGCCCCTAGGAGGGCAAAACGCAGGGTGAACATAACACATATCCGTATTTTATTATTTTTTTTAATTGCTATTGATTTGGTTCATTCATATTTTACTTTCTTACCAATTTATTTTCTTGTTCTTTAAAAATTGCTTAAAGATGGGTTTAAGGATGGATGGAATTTGTCTTTTGCCAAAATCCAAGGACTTCATACCAACACATATTTCCACATGACATGGCACAAAATACAATCCCTGAGATCCCAGCTGAACCCAGTAAGTCCCAAGACAATAACATATGATAAAATAAATAATTAATAGTTTGTTTGTTGTTTTCATTTTACTTTAGTTAAAAAAAAATGGTTATATAGTTATACTGTACTCCTTATACATTATGTATTGCTTACTGGCTATTTTGAATTGAGCTAATCTTATGTAAGATCAGATGTGTAAAGGAATTGTATTCTTTGTTCTTTCACTGACTGTATGGACCTGCGAATTCACAAAAATAAATAAATAAAGATATTACGACACTGCATAAAAATTAAGATAAAGAAGGCAAATGCAAAAAAGGTTTGCATTTCTATAACCCACAATCAAAACACCTGCACAAGAAATCTTGGAGCAACTCCATAATGAATCAAGAGTGTTCCCTTTAGCCAAGAGGGAAAAAAATAGTGATGATTGCTCACTTCATGGTCATGGAACAGTGTTACAAAATCAAGGTTTGAACGGGTGACAGTGCATGGAAAAAAAATAAAAAATAAAATAACTCACCCTGGTGTTTTCTAGGCCTTGCCTCTGGCGTAAGATCTTGAGTCTCTCGTAGTAGACCGCTGGCTTTAGATCTTCATCATTACTGCTCAGACTGTTATCAGCAGCATGCTGTGCAATCACTGCAGAATGACACTTGACAGTTGGCATTGCTATTTGTCGACAACGCTCAATAGCACTTTTTGTCCATTACCTGCCGGGTTCTGAATGCGAGGTTTTCCCTCTCGCTCGGACTCGATCATCCGAAGCCCTCGCTCCACGTAACTCTGGAAGAAAGGGGTTGTGCTTTTGAGGAAGGGCTCAAGGTCCACATCGGTACACTTTTGTTTGTACTCGTACAGCTCCGTCAAACCCTGAGGATATTCAGGTACAAATATTTAATGACATCCTATGAACGATGCTCCAAGATCTGAATATTTTACAAAACAAAGCCGAAGAACGCTTAAACGGACCTCTTTAGTGTTCTCCTTGGAGCCGATCTTCTTGAAGGTTTCACTCAGAATGTCATGGACCTTTGCCTTTGGCATCCCATCCTCCTGGGGACACAATTTTTTTCAGATGAATTTTCAAACTTGAACGTCACCATCTTTAACGTCACTTTACCTCCAACAATGCTGTGGTATTTTTTTTTATTAATATTTAACCTGTGTGGAACAACTTCACTATTGAAGTGCACACGCCTATTTTCTTTTCTTCTTTATTTTTCAAAAACGCATTTTTGTTGTGGGAACTATGGTATTGGAGCCCCGCTTGAAGCATTGCACAATGCTGCTTAACACTAATCAATATCTAAAACTTGGACAGCGCAATGGGCGACTGGTTAGCACATCCGCCTCACAGTGCAGAGGTGCAGGGTCCACATTCCAAAAACATGCATGGCAGGCTGATTGAACACTAAATTGTCCTTCAGTGTGAGTGTGAGTGTGAATGGTTGTTCCTCTTTGTGTGACCCTTGTGAGGTTTAAGCAGATTACAAAATAGATGGATGGATGAATATCTAAAACTATAATATATTGGAGATGCATACAATCATAATATACTGTCAGTCTTCTATATTTAACTAACCTCAAATGGTAATAGCATTTGCATGCATTTACTACTGAAACGCAATAAAACACTGATTAGATACAATTCATTTGCATGAATCGTGTTACTCACCATGTGCAGACCACCCTTCTCATTACCTCGGTCACTCTTGCTACCAAACTGGTTACCAGAGGGTTTGACAGCCCGCCTTAAGTAGGACTCTAATTCAGATTCATTTCGATTCTCAATCATTGATAAGTGGTCCAGGATCTGTTGATGAAGAAAAGAGCCGAGTAGCTACGTTTTTACAATATAACAAAAGCAAAAAAACCCCATCAATTTCAACGTTTTAAAATGTTTGTCCACTCTCGTGTGCTTAGAGTGGCATTTACGATTCAGTGTACCTCCGCTATCATGATTGATGTCCACTGATATTAGTATTTAGTGCATGCGACTAAAAGGAGATTTTACTTCAATGGCAAATGAGTCAGCGAGAAGGAAAACAAAACATTGCCCGTTACAGAACATTAAGATTTGTTACCTTAGCCCCAGTAAGCTTGTAAAGCGCATGTAGTAGAGTCTTGAGGGTTCTGTGTGGAATGTCACTTTTTGGCTGCTTTAGTTTCTCTTTGGGGAAAGCCTTCATGATGTTGTGAACATCGAATAAAATCCGATCTAGGTTGATGCTGTTGATAGTCTCCGGGAGATGGCGGATGAGCCTCCAGAGGCACTGAATAAACAAACACACGTCACATGAACTTTGATTTTGGTTTAAACACACCGTCTACACTTACAGTTTTGTGTTCTTAGCTGAGAGACTTGCCTTCATCACCAGTTCAGAGAACATGGGGGACAAGGCTGTTGGGCCCATCGTTTCTTGAAGCATCACCAAAAGGGCACTGCACGGATTCAACAGATTGAAAGATTGCCATTACATTTGAAAAAATAAATAAAAATACACAAACACATGTTTTAATCTATATTATATCAAGTGCAATTTCAACTGATATTGATCATGTGTCTATCGCGATGCATACTGAATTATCATCCAGCCCTACAAACATTTCTACTTGATAACTGCCACTCTGTAAATTTAAAATTTACTCCATTCTACATTTCAAAACCGGCACAATGTCCCCAATTTGACTAATTGTTTTGCAATTATTGTTACTGTAGTTAGTCTTGTTTCTTCTCCTCTTCATTTGGAAGAAAAATGCAACCCCATAAATGATTTCTCAATAATTCAATCAAGACTGACGTTCAACCTGATATTTTCATGGGTCATGTTTGTCAACGATGGCTCATTTACCTAATTATGTTGGTCTGGTCAGACTTCTCCAGCACTTTGATGACGAGCATGTTTACAGATTTGATGACCTGCTGCCCCTCCTCAGTGTCCTCCACTCTGCTGTCCAGGATCAATGTTATCAGGCCATGAAACAAGTCTTTCAACACACCCATGGATGCCTCTCTCGCCAAAGACTCCAAAGAAAATAACTGAGGACAAGAATAAGGAATCCAACTGGGTTTCCACCTCGGGCTCATCCAATAACATTCATTTGTGGAAGATACTTACAGACAGCATGTTGCCAAGGATGCAGCTATATAGTTTAAATACAACCTTCTTGTCCAGCTTGTCATCTGCCATGTGGGTATTATAGATGAGCCTCAGCTGCATGATGGTGGCTATGAGGAACTGGTCAATGTGTCCTGACATGACCTCTGCCTTGTTCTCCTGCCACAATACTTCATCAATCTATGAGGACAAAGCAATTCGGTTTTCGACCAAAAATTGAGTTTTTTATGCCTCGGATGACGAACAAATTTCGGTTCTCAAACAAACTGAGTGCACTTGAATGCACCATTTAACTCCTCTTGCCTTCCTTACACGAGGAAGTGACACTTCCTCGGGTAGACAAGGAAGTGACGCTTCCTCGTGTTGCTTTCCATTGTGAGCAGACGTGTTGAATAAACATTTTTATTTTAAAAAGAGCGCGGTTTTGGTTTTCGAACAGCCTTCTGGAACGGATTATGGACGAAAACCAAGGTTTGACTGTATAGACCCGACTGTGTTCTGGGTGCTGAACCTCTTCTGCATTGAGTTGCAGTTCAGAGATCCATTAAGATAAAAATCAGTGATCCGTACAGGACCAAACGCTTGCCGCAGGTGAGGTGAGGAGTGATTCATAATAAGAAATCTGCATTTGAAATAGAAACCTTATAGATGTCAAGATAATCAACACAAAGGGCAAGCGGTGGTCTTTACCTGTGCAAGTGCCTGTATGCTGGTGTTAATGTCTCCGCTGGCCACCTGAGAGATGACAAAGTTTATGGTGGACGCAGTGCTGTTGTGGAGGTCATCCAAGTGTGGAGAAATGGTACGCATCCTAGAGAGAGCAAGAGACGGACACACAGACACACACACACACACAGCATTGAAAAGAACATTAACTTCCATGAGCTAGATCGGTTCAAGGTGTCTCTTATGCGCCTGGGTTAGACATACTTGGGCTCAGGGATCACAATGGGTTCAAGCAGCTCATCAAGTTTGTGCTGGACAAGATCCGGCAGCTCGTTTACTCTGCTCTGGTCCATCTCAATCATGTCCAGGTCTAATTGGAACTCCTTGGGGATCGGCATGTGAGAGGACTCACTGTGCTGGGCATTTTGACGGGCTTGACTGGGGAAGAGAAACGTGTACGTCAAGTTAAGTGTGTACTAATCAGTAGGGCACAGTGATTTTTTGATTTCATTAATTAATATGAGGATATCGATCAGGACTTTTAAATGATATTTTATAGATTTAAAAGGAGCCCTGTGAAAGTCAATCAAATGAATCAATTGCCCTGAACATTACCAAAAATGTAGTGCCTATTAATACAAAAAAATTAAATAAATAATTATAAATGAAAATTAACCAGGGATGTGTCGAGTTTGAAACCTTTGACCCAAGGCATACACTTCTAAATATTATGGCAAAGTTTGATAAAGTATGCACAACACCGCCGTCCTATAACGGGATAAAAGCACTTTCATATTTGTGTTGGTTTATTATGCCTAATATTTCTGTGGAAGTTGATGCAAGTTGGGGGGAGTTGATTGGGGGTGGCTTCTTGGAGTAGGGGAAATGTAGCAACTTCTAGGAGGGGGAAGAAAAACAAAGCTAGATTTGTTCTAGATATAGAATGGTATGTAAAGTCTGTTAAAAAATGAGCCCAGGTGCCAAAATCCTTTTGTCAAGTTCACATGTTGCTAATTCTCTACTAGCTAATTCTCAACTAGCCAACACCGAAAATGACTTAACTTTGGCAAAGACTAACATATTCTCATAACCTTTTTACATAAACGTTTCTATTAGCAGGGCAGGATGCCAGGGAGGTGGCCATGGTAAAAGAAACGGCGTTTCATGTCATGGGTACTGGCAAAGTCTGTGTATCTGAAAGGCCGAGAGAAACATTTTAAAACGTTATATCTGAGCTACGATAGTAAACACGCCGCAAAAGTACATCTCATTCCTCTGTGTCAGGTCTCAACGAAAGTAGGCAGTGATTTTCACAAACTTTTGTCTACTTTTGTTCATTTTTGGGCACGTTGTGGCTGTTGCTCACTATGGCATCCGAGTGGGTGTGAGCAACGTTCCCTCTAAGCTGCGCACGTGAGCAAAAAATGGATGAGTATTGAAGAAAAGAATTCCAAAAGGTACATTGGATGGCCATTCGTACCACACTCTTTTGAATGAGGCTAATCCAAAAGATGGTGTCCATTTTTATTAAGATGATAAAATTTGATTTTACGTTCTTAGCAAGGGACACAGACACAGGAGGAGGAGGAGGAGGAGGAAGATGTACTCACATCTTATAAGTGCGATACATAAGTCTGCTCCGGAAAGGAAGGCAAGAAGAGTACAGAATAGGAGGAAATCACAGGAGAAAAGATGAGGAGTTAAGAGACATGCAGGCAGCAGGCCCACTTTCCAGCCAAAAGACACACATTTGCTTTCACTGTCAGATCCTGTCAAGTAAGAGCTATACATGGGGGTATTTTATTGGGCCATGACAGCTATGGGAACGCAAACAGAAAATTAAGGAATTCGTCTCTCATTTCATTCATTTCACTCCGACAGGAGTTTAAAACGTGTAGGGGGAATCTTTGCCCATTGATTCAAAAGTGCATTTGTCAAGTGACACTGGCTCACAACTTCCATTCTTATTCATCTGAAAAGTGTTTGACATGTTTGAATTCAGGGCGTTGAGTAAATTCTCATCTCACTTAACAACACCTTTAAGCATATTTCACGGAGCAATGGGACCATTCAAAATTGTTTTAGATGGAAAATTTAAATAAGTAATGGGTCAAGCTCGGGCCCCGATGTTTACTCTTGTTAATACATCTGTCTATAGTACATCTTTTAAGAGCAACCCAGCATGCAAGACTGTGAGGAGGCGGGGAGGTGGTGAAAGAGGGAAAGAGACATTTAATGTACATCTTGAAATATACTCTGAGATTAAATAGATTAGCGCAGTGATTCTCAAAGTGTGGGACTAGTATCACTAGTGGATGGTAGCATCCATCTGGTGGTACGGCAATCACTGTTCACGTTTAACTTTCTGTTACAATACATTCTGCACATTTAACCTTTTTTTTTTTTTAATTTTATGTTAGCAAGGCAGGACATGCAGCGAAACATTTACATATTTTTCTGTATGCGTACTGTTCACTGTGGATATGGTGTGCACACCACTAAGGCCTTTTACACTACTAAAGTATTAGCTCCATTACTTACTATTTTAGTGTTAAAATCAAAATATACAATTGGTCAGTTCACATGAATGTGTTATTTTTTACAAATTTGTCTCTTTGACGATGCAATGTTAACGGCTGAACAAAGGACATTTTTTGGGGTCTCCTGAAGACTTCGGAGATACGCGGATTCCGCCTGACACCAGCGATATACAGTATTATCCTTCATAAATTGACACTCAAATGTCAAAACATTGCTTCATTTAACTAACATTGATGGTGAAAATGTTCCTACGGGTAACCTACTTGAGTTTGTTGGGTTCTTCCTGTGCAGACTTGCGAAGGAAAGTGCCATTGGGGTTCGCTGAGTGATCTCTTGGAGACCGCTCATTTACACTTTGCTTGGCGGGAGCAGCAGCGGTCTTCCTCGCTGACGAACGTTTGATCCTCTCTTCCAACATGCTCATATCTTTTTCTGACAACTGGAAATGATTTAAGTGGGTAGCGCAATGTCAATTTTGGAGATACATTTGAAAGCCTTGACAACTGCAATCCTCAAACTTACATTCCCAATTAGTTTATAGACTTGGTCTCCACAGACGTTGTAGACGGCCACTACCGTGTTTAGAGCAGCATTTCGGACAGAAGTGTCTCGATCACCAATGTGAACTGCAATCTCTTTTAGAGACTTTGCTGGAGCTGGTTGGCATACATTCATTCCATAGCCTTCTATCAAACAACCCAACTCCTCAAGACATTCTGTAGACATCAATCCAAAGACACATTGTAAGAATGCTTGCCATCAGAGCGAGCAATAACATTTGAACAATGTAAAGCAATGACAGATGTATTTATTATAGTGACTCACCAGCTCTTTGCTTGGAGTTTTTGGACTTGGTACCATCCATGAGGTAAGGAAAGACCTTTGAAGCAGGGTAAACCTTACATAACATGGCCAGTATTGCCCGGACATCTTTGCGAACCACATCCTTAGATTCCCCAACCTTTGAAAACAAAGAAAGAAGAACCAAGGCTTAAACACTGAAAAATGGCTTGTCTAGCCAGGTGTAGCGTGTGCTTACCTTGAGTAGGAGGTAGGGGACAAAGGAGTTGGCCTCATACTCAGTGAGATGATAGTTCTCCCTGTCCAGCATGGTAAAAAGCAGCTTCAAATACTCCATCACTTTCATAAGGACTGTGGTGTTGGTGTCGAAAAAGCGCAGAGTGAACCACTTCAGAATTAAGTCCAGACAGCTTATGGTAGCATCACTCTCACTCTCCAACCTCTGCCAAATAAGACAAGTGCAGTGACTGCTTGAGATAATTCACAGTGCAATCTATGGATCCAAACAGACAAGGAGCTGTGCGTATGCCTGAAATTTCTTCGGAAAAAGGAAACACAAAAACAACAACACATGCGTCCTCACCTCAATCATGACACTAATGGACTTGACGTGTCTCTGGAAGTCAAGATGGAAGAGTTCGTCCTGGAGCCACTTGGCAAAACAGGTAGACATCTGAGTCTTAAGCTGCTCCAAATATTCATCGCGAGGAGTCATGAAGTTCCACTTCAAAATCTATTAGGAAAGAACAACCAAGTTCAAAGCTTAACGCAGGTGTGACATTTAACTTCTTTCCGTTTCAGTGATACCGCTTACCATTATATTTCACAACACTCTGTATAGCAAGTAAGAGTATCACATTGTGTGTGCTTTGCCATTCACTGAATTGGATATTCCCTCAATAGTGAGTGCATGACTAACAGCTAAATGTTCTCTGCTCTCTTGTTTAGAGATCACTGCAGTCAGGCACCTTCAGTTGCTTCTCCTCTTTGATCCTCTGCTCCTTAGCATTGGGGACAAGGATGAAGAGGGGCCCAGACCTATCCTCATCGTCTTTCATTCCTTTGGCTGCAGGCTTCTTGGTAGCACTCTGAAATAAAAGTGAGGCGAGGCCAAAATGTCAGACATTTTTTAACACTACAAAACATTTACTCTATAACAAAACTTGTACATCACACTGAAAAGAAATATGTATGTGACAGTCAAAACAAGTGAAAAATGACTGATTAGTTCCGAAACATGCAACGACTTCATTCATGCAGTGAAGTGATATGAAAACACCGTGATCGCTCATTTGTGTTTCGATTTTTGAAGCATGCAGGTACTGCAATTTGAATCATACTTTTTCAGAAGGATTTATTTCTTTAAAAGTGATGTGTGGATGAGTTAGTAAGCGTTTGCCTCAGAGAGAGGACTGTATTAGTTCAATCATACATTTAAATAGTAACAACACCATTAGTGACTACATTCTCAGGATTGGACAGTGTAAACACCAGGGCAAGGGTCACGACGAATGTTAAAGCTTAGTGCACACTTAGTAGTCTATCTAAACTTTTCTAGGTTTGATGGACCATTGCTCGTTGACAACAAGAGCTCACAGAAACATTTGATTAGTGGTAGTTGTGCAACAATTGTCTCATCAGGAGCACATCTGTTCCACATCTACCTGTTGACTGCCAGCAGCAGTCTTCCCTTTGTTGAGGGGCTTTTTATTAGCATTACTGTCCTTGTCCTTTGAGGGAGGGGTAGGGTCAGGTTCCTCAGGGGGAGAAGGTTGCTGAGCGAACAGAAAAACCAAATAATGTTGACAACAGTCAAGAACTAAGTGAGTGGTGACAAACGATTTACACAGACATTTAACACTAACAAATGTCTAAAACAGGGGTCATCAACATGGGGTCTGTGGACAGGTAGCCCCTCAAGGACCACACGAGCAGTCTGCCAGAGAGTTCTAAAAATAGCTTACCAATGAGATGGTTCTAATTTTTTTGCGATACTGTTTTGGGGCAGCGTCTTCCGCAAATAAGCATTTACTATGCATTGCTGGTGGAGCAACTTTTCACATTACAGTACAATGCATGCAAATACAGTGTTATGTCCTCGAACATTTTGCCCAATTTTTTAAAATGGCATTTGTCCTCTTAATTTTGCATTATTTAATCTTTGATTGAAATATTCTGAATTTTATCTTGAATCAATGTAACTCTTTTTCTTATTTTAAATAGTAAATTATTATTATAATCATTCATATTTACTGATATGATACATTGCGATTTTTTTCCCCTGCCATGTCACCCAACACCACTAAGCACGTTATTTTTAAAAAGACGTTTATTTAATCTTTATATATAATACCAGATTATTTGACTTTATCATAGTGGTATAAACCTCTTATTAATTAAAAGGTGAATATTACAATAATGTAAAATTATCTATATTTGGCCTTTTTTCTCTCTCCGGGTCCTTATTTTGGGTAGTTAAAATAAATGATTCCTCAATAAGAAATATTTATACCACCATATTGCCCAGCCCTATGATTACGACAAAGAAAAATTCCAAATACACATAAATTGCAGTAAAATGATAACTAATACTATGTTTGAAACAGGTGGTGATACAGACCTTCTTGGCAGCTACTCCCCCTCTGACCTTTTTAGGTTCAGGTTTATTATCAACAGTATCCTCACTGACTGCCTGAGACCTGGAGGCTGCAGAAAATATGAAAACATTTGTAAACTACAGAACAGACCATGTGAGATTTTAGTCATATGCCAACATAAATGTCAATCTGACTTTGAGTGTGAACATCAAAACGCATTTCTGAAAGACAAACAACTCAAAAACATCTGAACTTTGAACATAAGTGTAACCTTAGTTACAGGTGACTCCATCACCTGTAACATAAAGCTTAAAAACCCAGCCACTGTAATGTGTATACCCGGAGCCAGAGCGCCTGACATTGAAGCTAACCTTAGCGAAAGGCTAACAACACTAGCTACTCTGACATTGTGATACACGTTGGCTCAACGACACTCGAGACCACAAAGACGAACATGGCTAGGACTTGTGATCTTGCCAGAAAGATGAGTCGGCATCGAGTAATTGTTTCTGGCCCCTTGCTTGCGACGGGCAATGATGAGTTTAGCAGATTATTAGCACTTAACCGGTGCCTGGTTAGCATTTGTAGCGAACAGGTTTGTCGATAACTGGCCCCCTTTCTCGGGGCAACCCAACCTGTGCAGGTTCTAGATAGTTTTATATTCAACTCCAGTGCTCTGGAATGACCTATCCAGGGAATTTAGAGCAGCTCGTGTATTTCAAATGTTTACACTGTTTCTTCCGTAGATAATGCGCAGCGATACAGTTACGGAGTGGGACAAACCTCCTCTACTTGTCTCTGATGAGCCTTTAGCTCCTCCGGTTTTGGCAGGAGGTGCAGGTTTAGCTGGCATCACTGCTCTGGCCTTTTCTAACATGGCTAAGACCTGGTCTTTGGAAGATGCCTAATAGGAGGCAAGCATAAACACACAGAGTATTATAGGAAGCACTGCAATGTAATGTTTAGAAACTGTTTCTTACAATTTTGCAATTCAAAGACACTTTCCTGTACCTTGTGTTTTCCTGCAGCCTTGTTCATCTTGTCATAGCCAAGGTGCATCATGAATGTGGGGAGAGCATCCTGAGCTTTCTTCCTCACGTCACCATTTCTGTCTTCTAGGCATGCATATAGATTGGGTACGCAACCCATCAGATCCCCCGGCACGGATCTCAGGGTAGGTAACTTGTCGGCTAACCAGCCTAACAACTTTGAGAGAAAGGAAATTGTTATGTTTTGGAAGATAATTACACACAACTAATACTGACTTAAAGAACCATATGGCCCTAATTTTCTATCAGGAATTATTACAGAGGGGAACATATTTGGAATGAGGTGTTTAGTTCTTCTCCCCTTGTCCATTATGTATGTTACTTTCTATGTACCTCTTGGCGTAGGAAGGGATTTTCCTTCTTTAACTCCTCTGAGAGGTCCTCGCCTTCCAGCCATTCTTTCATCCCAGTCTGCTCCACCCAGGCTTGCAGAGTGGCCATTGCAGCTGCCCTGACATTGGACTACAGATAAACAGTGTTTACTAAGAGCACATACATGCACAGTCGATGCAATCTTAAGCATGACTGATGCAGAAAATTATTAAATGATGCACATGAATATCTTGTGCACTCATCGTATGTACCTTGCTGTCTCCAAGCACAGTGATGATGGGGAACCCTAGTGTTTTAACATGCTGTTTGAGTCCAGGCCCCATAGCAGAGGCAAGCTGCTGCAGGATAGTCAGGCTCTGTTGCACCTGGACATACACAATGTCATTGAATAAATATCTTAATTTCAAATTTGAAAGGCCACTTGTTTAAACTATATCACGTGCCCCCTTGAATGCATTCATAAATTTGTATTGCACAGCGCATGATGTTACTCATGGCTAGTGATAAAACCGAGGAGCCTAGGAGCCAAGCTATCTGGAGCTTTATCCCCCCTGGCCGGGTCACCCATGGCAAAGAGACCCAAGGGTGGTAGACAAAGCACGGCTCAAAAGATCCCTTTGAAGATTACAACTATTGGAAACGGGGTTCCCTTGCCCGCACGTGGGCGCCTATAGGTGCACTTCGTACCAAAACAAGTTCCACTCCCACCTCAGTTGAACGAACTAAAGCAATTCATCTTCATAAAATAAAATGGACCACACATAATTCAGAAACATCTTAACCCTTTGTATCCGAAATGTGGTATAAAATTAAAGAAAGTACATTTGTCGGTGCTTTGAATGTCTGGGGTTGCCATAGTTGTGTGACACCAAAATGGGGTCCCAAGCTGAAAAAGGTTGGGAACCACAGCTATTTGAGTTTGCATTCCAATGTATTTATTTGGTGAAATAAAATGCCTGTCTTCACAGACCCATTGATTTCAATTGGCATCAAGATTAATATTAACAATCCACCCACCAGGATCTTGTTGGAATCACTGAGTCGTCCTTTCAATGCCAAAGGGAGGTCTCCGATATTGGCTGTGATGAATTTTGCTTCTGAGATGATGGCTGCAACTTCGTCAAGGCCCTCCTTTCTAGTCTTCCAGTTCTTATCTCCGATTTTAGAAACCAGATCAGAAGTGATTTTGTCGCTAAAAAGGTGGGACAAAAAGAATGTTTGTTTACTTTTCATAGGCACTGATTTCAAAAGTATTGGCAAGGTATTCTAAGCATGCACATAATGGCTGTCTCTTTTATTGAATCCCAACTGAAAGACAAGTATACACAACTTGCTTGCACTAACACTGTTGCTATTAATATCAGTAATTTAAGTGTTTCCATATGGTTTTAGGAGGAAAAAAAATACGAGTTGTCTTTTTTGTACTACTTCCAAACGGCAAACTTAAAATTTTCAGTTAATCACCTAATCTCTGTTCTGGGCAGTAGATCAATGATGTCCTGCCCTCCTACATCTTCTTCTTGCTCCTCTGCTATGTCAGATTCATCCTCATTGCCAGTCTTCTTGGAGAATCTTGTTGGAGCTGGAGCTGACTGGCCTTGTACCTGGGATGCAAACATACAAAAGAGAAAAAACGAAGGTAGTTTGTATGGTTCTCTTGTTAACAGGAACAGAAAAAGATGGTTACCACTGTGAGCATTACAAAAAGCAATTACCTTCTCAAATGCTGCATCTATTTGGGAAAGGAGGGCTGGTTTCTCATCTTCAAAGAACATGCGGAGTGGAGCTCCCATGTAAAGATACATAACACCCAGCAGGGTAATTGCCGCTGTCCGAACAGCTGGGTTAGTCGCGCCGAGGGCTGTCTTCACATTGTTGATAAAACCTTTCACATTTATACTGAGAAGGAGAGGTTAAATGTCAGTTTTCTTGATGTTGTTTCCTCTAACTCTACTCTTGCTAAAGCCTCGTCCGTTTCTCAAATACAAAAATGTTTATTACCCAGTAAAGCCAAATTCCTTCATGGCATTAGCCAGCCAGTTGAGACTTTCTGCCTGGTTCTTGGGGTTCTTTTGCGCAAACGCCAAAGACACAACCTGTAAAAATATATAACCAATGTAAATACAGTAGAGCATTCATAAACTGATACTATCCTGTGGATCACTTTCTGGTAGGGCCGGGTGATTAATGAATACATTAGAGTTTTTTGGGCTGATGAATTTTTGCCATTTCTTTAAGTTAAAATGTGCCAATGCTGATGTAGACTGCTTACTAGTGTTGTCCCAATTCGACCCGATGACATGATTTTCAGCTGATCGGTAATGACTAAAAATAAAATGTTCTTAATTTCTCAAGTCAACAATGCAATTATTTTTATTTACTTGATTTGATCCAATGCTGCTTTATGGCTATATAAAAATGTATCATCTTGGGGTTGAAAAAAAAAACAAGAATTGAGAATACTGTATTTGAATGTGGTGGTCTTTTTCTTCATTGCAGCGAAAAATAATTGTCATACATTTATGTGAGATGACGTCTAGAAAGACCATTTATTTCATTTTTTAAAAAAGCAGTGTTGCATGGAATCCAGAAAAGACTCATTTTAATAAATTAAGTCAAAAAAGGCAATTTTATTTTTAATAAATGCCACTGTTAAAAATGCCCTTCCAATTAAGTGGCAAAATCAGGTGTCATTTTTATGTTAAACAGGGTTGTTAGCATCTGCCGAATGTAACGATTAACTAAGGTCATCTCACTTAGTTACTTTTAAAAACAAGTGATTAATCAAATAGGTTAACTTTCGAACTTAACTGCGGCAACACTGGTCATTTTAGACGACTTAGCAATTTGGTTAATTAAATTTAGCAAGTTTTCTGACAACTCTGATGACTATTTTGCCCAAAGGAAAAGAAAAAAAAAAGAATCTAGCGAGTTACTTCCCGTTATGAAGTGGACAAGAGCGGAATCATTTTCAGTTTGTTTTGTGTTTGGGTGGTAAAAGGCAACCACAGAGTCCATCACACTGAACACTGCCAAAGGAGGTCGCTTGCCTCATGAGAGGTGGAGGGTGTGCAGAATTTGCCTTTTTTAAATATGCACTAGCCATATGGAGTTTAATGAATCATTTTACTGTTAATTTGTTGAACAATTCAAATGTTTTGACAAAAGAGGCATTTTTCCCATATTATGTATTTATATTGCTCAACCCTACTTTACATGTTGGAAAATATTTATTGATTAAGGTAAAAACCTGTTCGGCAGTCCATGGTAGTGAGCAGGCCTCCCCAATTGCAGTCATTCCTTCCTTGGCATTTCCACCACATTTGATATCGCCAACCTTATCCACCAAGCCATCCAAAACGATAGAGGCTGATGTCTTTGAAAACTGCCCCCTCTGAGCGATAAGGGCCACAATGTGTAGCTTCATCTGCATGACCTGAAGAAAGAGCAGCCCAAAACATTGGAATGAATTAGACTCACAAATACTAGACAATAGAAATACTGCATCGTTTTAACAGGGTAAATTCATGAATTTACATTCAAAAGTAATTCTGCTCAACATAATACAAAGGTTACCTGGAAGTTTGTCTCCTTCCAGCCTGGTTTCTTGGCCAACATCTTGACTAAGGCCTGACATGGCATAGCCATCTTATCCATAGTCTCGACAGCCTAGAAGGAAATATGAATCCATCAATTAACATTGCTTCCGCCATGGGGACTTGTCTTTTCTTCCAGGCTACAAAAACCTTCAAAACAAATCGTTATTAACCACAGACAATGATCGCGTCAAGTCATTTGTGTGTGTAAGTATGTGGTAAATGTGTTTCATTATGCAGAAAAACGGTCGGATTTCCTAAATAAAACAAAGACTACCCTCTGAAATTCCTCCATACTGGCGAGTCTCTCCTTCCAATTAGCTGAATCCAGCTGTTCAAGACAGGATGCAGGAAGCACTTTGCCTGCCAGCTCTTCACACACCTCAACCTGACATGAAAATGTGAATACCGACATGTCACTTGCAAGGGTCAAAGAGCAACAGTGTCTCAATAACAAAATAGTACAAGTCATCACAACATGCAAAAATAAAACCTTTCTTCCAAAAGTGGAAAAAGAATTTCCTAGCCGTCCCCCCGGGGTTGATAGAATTTTAAGACAGAAAACTTCTCTTCAATATTCACCACCTGCCTGCTTACTTTTTTTTGACTGCTTCATAAACCTTATGGGTTGGGCGATATGACTGGAACGTATATCACCATAGAAGCTTTTCATATTGGCCGACAGATTTTGAATTGTTTTTCTTATTCTGTTTTACGATTGAAAGTAACTACACCCACCCCCCCCCCCAAAAAGGCTGAATTTAGGAAACTTAATTTTAACATAATACAGGGGTCATTCAATAAATAAGGTGAATTTTCAGTATGAGGACTTCTAATATATATAGAAGCTTACATTTTTTTTTATTTTTCACACACTTTTCCCATCTGTGCACAAGCTTCTGTAAGAATTAAATAACAGTCTTAACAAGTCTGGGTGACACTCCATATTCCCCCAGCGTAAAGGTCTTTGGACTGATGTCTCAACACACTTTTGCCTTCATCATCACTTTCAAACTTCGTCCCTCTCATGAATGCTTTCAAAGGGACCAAACAGATGAAAGTCTGAAGGGGCAAAGTATACGCTGTAAGGAAAATGAGGGAGCAGTTCCCAGGCCAGCTCGTTGACAGTCTGCCCTGTTTTTTGCTGCTGTGTGAGGCCTTGCGTTGTCATGATGCAAGATGACTCCTTCTGACTGATGACCCCTGCGTTTGTTCTTTATATCTTTCTTGACCTGCCTCAGCAGTTCACAGTAGTTGGCACGAAGTTTGAAAGTGACGATGAAGTCAAAAGTGCTGTGAGCGACTGGCTGAGACATCAGTCCAAAGATTTTTACGCTGATGGAATACGGAAGCTTGTGCACAGTAGGGAAAAGTCTGTGACAGTGCTGGGAGACTATGGTGAAAAAGTAAGCTTCCATCTGTATTACCAGTCCTTATACTGAAAAAAATCACCTTATTTATTGAATGACCCTCATAGTTAATCTGTCTCCGGGGTTCTAGAAGCCAAAAAAGGCATCCCTTACCGCCGTTGACTGAAAATAAGATTAGGTTTAAGTCAAGTGCTTGAAAAACTGAACTATGGGGGTGTTCCTGGATAACATCAATGCTGTTGTGAACATGCAATGTCAAAAGGCCCAGAAAGAGTTCTGACTCACCGACAGTTCACTTTCTGTGAAGTCTTTACTTTCCGTGTTCTTTTTGGGTTTCCCACTGGAAGCAGAAACTGCTTTGCCTTTCTTTGGTGGACCAGCAGACTGTTACAGAAAGAGATTCAGAATCCATAGCTACTTTTCATACAGCACAGTGGGGAATGTGATTTAGATGGATTCAGTTCTCGTACATGAATCTTACTTTCAAGAAATTGTCATATGTATTTACAATTAAAAAAATAGTCATTATGAGCCAACAGTAGCGCATGACAAATAGTGGTGTGTGTGTGTGTGTGGTGGGGAAGGAGTGTCACCTTCTTAACCACCAAAAAGCACCACTCATAATAATAATAATAATAATAAATTTTATTTATAAGCGGCTTTCCATAATTGAGTACTACCATCTGAAAAAGTGCATTTTTTTGACAATTCCAAGATCTCCCTTTCATGATTAATGAACCAGAAAATAGTTTCATTTGCACTTCCTGTACCTTACACATTCCATTTACAAAAGACCACGGCACAATTTACACCATGGGCAAATGTAATATAATTTGTCAATAATCTCTCACTGTGGTAAAAGTGATTTAATTTCTGTACTTCATGAACTAGAATATAATTTAACTTTAAAACAGTGAAGATGTTACCTTGCTCGTGGCTGCACCAGAAGTCTTCTTGGGTGGGGCAGAGGATTTAGTTTGGGCTTCAGCAGCAGGAGGTGCTTTAGAGGCTGCCTTCTTTTCTACAGCTCCTCCCCCTCCTGCACCCTTCTTCCCTCCTGGAAGTTCGACTTTATCAGCGCACTCTTTTATCTGTCAACAACAGCAAGCGACAAAGGCTACAGGGTCAAATATCGGAAACCGATAGCTCTCTTTTTGTCAGACTGGTCATCATATTTTACCTTGTCAAGTTTTAGTTTATCCAAATCTGCTAGGTAAGGGTTCACGGCTTTCTCGCCCACCACTTTCATGGCTGTGCCCAAAGCTTCAAAAGCAGCATCACGCACTTCTGGAGCAGAGTCATTCACTTGCTGATGAAGAAAAAGACAAGTACAGATGAGGAGAGATTCAGACTTATTTTCTTCCCTTATGTAATGTGAAAGCGTGTACCTTTACGAGGGCAGCACAGAAGGGTTTGAGTACACTCTTAGGCAGTGTAGCCTGAGTGCAGTGTCTAAAGGAGCGGGCCAAAAACAAAGAGGCTTGCTGCTTTATCGAAGGGTTTTTATTATCCATCACGGCCAGGATGTCATCCGACAGACTTTGCAGAGTAGTCTAGGGGAGAGAGTTACATATTACATGAAGTTGTGTGTATAAAAAATAAAAATGAAAAATCTAACAATAAATCAAAACCAAATATCCATTTCACCATAAAGACACATGGGAGATCAAGTGCTTCACAAATTCTCATTAACACTTAAGTTGGCTGTGAACGTGAGTATTTACAACAACAGCAGTGTGGAGTCAACTCAACGCAAGTCATCTAAGCGAAGTTTTCTTTCCCCACTTCAGAATAACTCTTCATGCCTTATTTGGTTAAAATGAGTACAATTGGTAAGCACTAAAACATGCAAAAAGTACTAATGTATATGCAGGGTTAAGACTATGTTTCAATTTTTAATTATAGTTAGGGACAAACTTCACAAAGTTTCAAACGTCCCATGTGGTCCAAATTTGCTACATTTCATACATTATGTACATCAGCTCTTAAGAGTCCCGACTAAAACCACATTAGTGTTTTGTTGGTTCTGCGATCTTGATTACATGAGGTTACAAGAGTCGTTCAGTAAATTAGTTTAATATTAATTTATTGAGACCCTTTATAAAAATAAAATTGTAAATGGCTTTTAATAATTCAGGGTCTGCAGGGACATATACAAATACTGTACATGCAATTGGGGTGGGGGGGGGGGGGTGCTTTGGGGAAGACTTTAAACACACCATTCTTCTGAAAACTCCCAAGTTCATAAGCCATTCGGAAACACAAATCACTCAACATAAATTTTTTTACAAGGGTCACAAGTAACAGAATTGCCAACAAGTGCAGTTTTTTGTGCCTTCTACTGTACTCTCTGGATAGGTTTTTTATGAAATACTGTTTTTTAAATTACTAGGTTTTTTTTTATCGGGCAATTAGACATGTTCTGTGCTTAGAATTTGTGTATACTTACAGTAAGAAAAATGGCATCAATGGCTTCTTGCAGGGCTTGGACAACCTGAAGCTTCTTCTCTTTGAACTTTTCCAGAATAGTTGGAACAATCTGCGTGTGGGGAGAATTGCACCTCTTATTTGGGGATAAATAATTTCAATAAAATGCACCCGATTCTTGCTGTTTTTTTGTTTGTTTTTTTAATTGTAGAGTTCACCATTAAAAACATTCTGATGCAGTTCTCGTTTAGTTGGATGATTGTCATACAGAGAACAAATAAAAATTCTGATGTGGATGGTGAGGTCATCATGGGTCTATAGTTTTACATAAATCGGGTAAGAAAATACAGATTCTAGCAGAGTGACATTAATAATCAAGAAAGGCAACAAAAAAAAGGAAAAAAAAAAATAACTGCGTGGGATGAAAAGAAAAATGTACAGTGGTCTTTTGATATAAACTGAGAGAGGTTCCCAAAATAGTTGCTTGAAAAGTTAATGATTCTTAGAACTTACCTGTCCTGCATATGTTCCAAATTTCTTCCTGAGACCAGAGGCCAGTCCGGCCAGACATTTAGCTGCCATTGAAACCAGCATGACATTGGCATCTTTCCCCACAACCTAAGTCACATCAGACAGTACTGTAACTATTATACATACTCCAGTGTCATAAAACCACCAGCGAGGCTGAAGCGTACCATTGAAGTTAATACTTTTCTTTTGTGACTAACCACACAATACAATAAATCATCTAGTTCTTTATCATACATCTAGTTTCATGACAAGGGATCACACCGGTGTGTAAAACTGCCTGAGATCAATCATAAATTGAGCGCATGCATTTTACCTTCAACCAAAAGGATTTAGTGTCAAACCTCGGTTTTCAAACGTCTCGGTTCTCGTCCAATTCGGTTTTCGACCAAAAAAAAAGAAGTTTTTTTATGCCTCGGATGACGAACAAAGTTTGGTTCTCGGACAAACTGAGCGCACTTGAATGCACCATTTGACTCCTCTCGCCTTCCTTACACGAGGAAGTGACGCTTCCTCGGGTAGACGAAGAAGTCCTCCTCCTCGTGTTGCTTTCCATTGTGAGCAGACGTGTTCAGTAAATATTTTTATTTTAAAAAGAGTGTGGGTTCGGTTTTCGAACAGCCTTCTGGAACGGATTATGGACGAAAACCGAGGTTTGACTGTATTTTGTTTGTCTGGAAAATTTTGATTATGCATCTGTGATTGGTCTTAGCCACTGTTTCTACCGTGAGCCAAAGTTGGTAGGGGTGGGATGGGGGGGACATTTAAAGTGACTGGTATTCACCAGGGTGACCCATGGACTTACTGCACAGCCCCAGCAACACATTGAAGCAATTGGCTTGATGACCAAGTACCTTCTTGAGCGCTCTAACGAGATCTCCATAATCCCCGCTCTCCAGTTTTGGGTTCTTTGACAGAGATTCAACAGCTTCCAGAGCTTCTTTCCTCTCTTGCCACTTTTTAGCTTCCTGCAAAAACAGAAATTAAGGTTCGCAATTAAAATTGAGTTTAACAATTCATGTGACAAACTCTTGGGGAGTATGTGACCACTGCACACACTTGAGCTTATTACACTCACAATTTTATCATAAAAGTCTTTGGGCAACTTGGAAAGAATATCCACAGCTTCCATTAGCTCATAAGGATCCACTGCCGCCACAGTTTCCTCTTCTTCCTCTCCTGCAGAAAGCAGGTTAGAGTGGGGAAACCGCATCAGAGGAGTTGACCAAAAATGAAAAACACATTATGTAAAACAATGTTGTGTTTAAAACACACCTTTGGATTTATTGCTTACAAAATAAATAAATAAATAAAAATAGCCGTTTCCTGAGAGGCTGTAAATATCTGATTAGAGTTGAATTAATTTGATTTTTAACAATTTCACCTCCATTTTGGTACATTGGCCCACTGACAATAAAACTCCCCTCCCACAGTCCGTGAAAATGACTCTGCATAGTCCAATGCAGATGTAGCAAAAAAAGAAAATAAGATTTGTGTGTCTGTGTGTTTCGGTTTCTTTCATGTTAGGGGCCGTTCCGGCAGTTGCTCATCGTGGCGTTTGTGCGCGCGTGTGCATGGTTGGGCGTCAGCGTGCGTGCCTATATGCTTGCACGTGCACGATCGGGTCGATTACAGGAGGTTGGTAGCCTCGAAAGTCGATCTTCGGTCAAAAAAGTTTGGCCACCCCTGATTTAGGCCACAGCAAAAACTTACAAAGTAAAATTATTGTTGGAATGGAAATTTTGAGCAATATTAGGTTGAGCTACATTATTAAATAAAAATGAATACAATTCACAAAGCGATCATTAATTATACATGTTTTTGTTTGTTTTTGCTTTTAATACCAGACTCTTCTCCTTGTGCTTGTTGCTGTTCAAACTTGGCCTTCAGGTCTTGTTGGGAACGCAAGAACCTGCTTTGCTTAGGTGGGCTTGTCGGCAACTTGACCCATTCTTCTTCAAGTTCCTTCAGCTGCAGGGAAGGCACAATAATTGTTTTATTTGATGCACTTGTTGACGTTCTTTCAGCAAACATATGTTTCCAGAGATAAGCATGTCCTACCAGGACAGAGTTGATATGCTGCAGTGAAGGTTTCAAAGCATCTCGGATCCATTTGTAGATTTCTACTGCAAGCATCTTTGCCTCGTCTCTCACGGCCTTCTCTCTGGACTCAAACTGCTTAGGTAATACCTTCACTACTGGCTTCAAAGTCACAATTTTGGATCCAAACTCACTAAAAGAATGAAAACCATTGGAAAATACATGTTTGAAAATTGCGTGAATTGTACATTTACGTTTCAAATGGATATTGCTATGGCAGTCACATTCTGAGAATTTACAAACGTGTTCAATTGACCATTTTCACAAATATTGAGAGCAATGAATTACATTCCATGACTTTCTCTCTGGGGGCACTGACCTGAGAGCCTTCCTGAGAGTCTCAATACAAGCCACAACTATCTTGGGGTTCTTGTTGTCCAAACCCTTCAGAAGCTCATCCTGTACCACCTCAGCTTTTTCCATTTCGATGTACATCAGACAGATGTCTGTGCCCAGTTCCTTTGCCCGGGCCTTTGGCTGGTTAAACACTTTGGTCACCACCCCCGACACCACGTCACCTGCTGTCCTGCAAAAATGAAAATTGTCCCATGTCAGCACGTGTATGGTCTAAACACAAAAATATAAGATTAAGAATAATGCAACGGGATCTGGTTATTAGATAGATAGAAAAAGAGAGAGAGAGAGAGAGAGAGAGAGAGAGCTAGCCCTTTTAGAGTTTGACACTCAAAAACATTCCTATAGTCAATGTTGATACATTTGAATTGAATATGAAAAAATACATTTCAAAAGAAATGTATTTATTCATTTTGCTTGTCATTTTATTTAAGGATTTATGAATGGAACTTTAGCACATCCGCTTCACAGTGCAGAGGTCAGGGGTTCGATTCTGGCCCCAGCCTCCTGTGTGGTGTGCATGTTCTCCCCGTGCCTGCGTGGATTTTCTCTGGGTACTCAGATTTCAAATTCCAACAACACACAAGGTAGGTTGACTGAACGCTCTAAATTGTCCTGAGGTGTGATTGTGTGCGAGTCTGGTTTGTATTTGTGTTCCCTGCGATAGCTGGCAACCGGTTCAGGGAGTACCGCGCCTCTTGCCCGATCGCAGCTGACAGACTCCAGCATGAATGCGAGCCTCGTGAGGATAATGGATTGATGTATGGATAATTGAACTTTTCTTTACTTACTTCACAGCGATGTGGGCATTCTCAACGTAGGCCAAGGCTGCTTCGAGACCTTTAAGCTGAGCCACCGCATTTGACTCTGTGACAAACTTCTTGATCAGTCCAAGGTACTTCCCCCACTCTGGACTCTTCTCATCACTTATCCTATTGAACAACTGCAGAGCTTCTTCATAACCATTTAGACGGGCTTTCCACACCTGGAAATCAAAAGGTTCACAACAATGGCGTAAACGCACAAACTGGGTTTTGTCTAAACCATTGATTCTGTCTTAAGTACAGTTCTACATTTTGGGTGGCCAATGCCCCCCTCCCCCCACCCGAAAATTATATTTTTTGCCAGAATAAATTATTTCTGCGTTGTCACAACTATGTTGAGAGTTTATTAGCAAACAGAACTTCATTTGACTACAAGCTAACCTTATGTTCACATTTCTGGTCGATGGGAAGCTTCAACCAGTCACTGTCGTCCCCCATTTTGCCACTTGCAGCGGCAGGCTTCCCCAAAGGTGCTCAACTGGAAAACAAACAATTTTAAGCACAGTTAAATTAAGCGACGTGGAGTAAATGAAGTGAGTGTGCCACAGGTAAGTCCTCTAAAACAGGTGACATGTGAAAAGCATGATAATACGAGATGAGTTTGCACACTGTATGTTACACGTACAGCACATTTGACAATAAAGTTGTATCCAATCCAATATCCAATGCACATGCTGCCGTCACATTATCAGATTGGCCGCTACTTCCTAGACATGCCACTGGATCAAAAGCAGTAATCTATTGTGTCATCTTTCGATCATGCAGCCACCCCTCCAAAAACCGCCCCGCATTCATAATTGCCAGTCCATGAAAAGCATGTATTTGCTTGAACCAGTCTTCAGTGCATCCAAGGTTGGGGACTACTGATATGCATTTGAGAGCATTGTCATTGATTCAGTTCACTTATGAAAACATTCTGTCAGCCATGTATGCCATTTAATTCCGGATAGTAGAACATCCGTAAAATGGCACCAGTAAGCGATATCAGCATCCTTCACGAGACCACAATACCTTGAAATAAGGCAGATAACGGCCCAAAGGCAATACCTTGTATTGGTAACTCGCTCATCCCTAATAAGAACATACAGATGGAGTATTGAAATAGGGTATTTCATAATTGCAGATTTCGCTTCTTGCGAGGGTGGTCTGCAATATAACCCCAACAATGGAGTTTTGGTTTCTCGTACTACCATATTTTACAACTGCAACTATTTGTTCAATGTTATAGCATAACGTAATTTAGGTCCTGCGGTGCATTACTGAACATCAGGCAGCTACTAGTCTCCAATCTTCTCCGTTTCCTGCATGAGTTGATTGAGTAATGTACGCTAATGGTGGGCCATCGGGTTCCTATTTTATATTGAGATCCATCCAGCTAAATCAGTACATGTGGAACCTTAAAAGTTGAATGCCTCTCAAGTTGCCTTCTTCAGAAATCAACCAAAATTTCAACAACAAAAAAAATGCCTCACACAAAGAGTTTTATCAGGCAGGAACTCAGCCAATCACACAGGATCTTGGCAGAGCAATAGCAAAAGATTCATTTTGGCCATGCATTTGGCTCTTTTGGAGCGGTTATTGAAAAATTATTTGACAGCCATCGCATGATCACACGAAAAAGGGCTCAGATAATGACCGTCACGGCTCACCTTATTTCTGGGTTTGGTCATGTGACATTTGTCAGCCCTTACGCACTGTTATATCATTTTTATTCAACAACAAGTGACTGAAACTCCTGAGCTGGCTAAAATAGGTGGATTTTGCTGCGAAATGAATGTTCTACATTTGCAATATTAATCAAAATACTGCTTTTAGAGGACACTAGTGGGACATAGAACATATTGATGAAAAGACAATTGTTTACTTGACTTCTCCTATAGGTGGTCTGTATCTGCAGCCTCCACGACTCTTACAACTGACAATTATGTTAATTAACCCAACAATTTGGACAACCGCACTCCTTCAGAAACACTCAGGTAACTATAGAGTTTTGACTGGAGTGGACCCAGGTTTTTGTTTACATTAATAAAAAAGTAAATATTCTGTAAATAAAGAAATGGCACATAATTGTACCAAAATACCATATCAAAACACAGGACACCATTTCCTGAGCTTGATGGCAAACATCAACACCATCAATACAACAGTACAATACGTTCTAAACAGTACAAGTCTTACATACGCACATGCACATGCAAAATATGAATTTACGCAGACATATAAGAGCAGTTCGTTCGGTTGATTCAGCTATCCATGTCATACTAGACTGTTACCTTTGCATAATGGAACAACTTCGTTTGTCGGAAAATTGGGGCAACTTGCTTATTTGGATTTTTTTAAGCGAGTCACGTCATACACTCAACAGCAACACTGACAAGCTAGCGCATTACATCCTTCATTCGGGGTGAAGACATCCCCCCTGAAAAAAACAAGCGCTAAATACTTACATTCAATAAATAACATAAGTAAAACAGTAAATATGCGTTACGAGATAGCGCAACCAGGGTGCTGCCATGGAAAACGCTTTTTGTTCATAGTGGACGGTAGCCGCCTTTAGCTGCTCTGCGAGCTAACCATCGGCGCCAACACAAACAGGCCGATCAAGGCAACGCACATCGGCCTCTTAACTGAAACGCAGTAGCCTAACACAGTATATATGTGCCGAATATTGGTGTTAATGAGGACGAGACAGCAATTACTTTTTTATTTACTGAATACCTGTTTCGGGGGTCTTGGAGACAGTAAGATGCTTGATGTCCGGATTGTGAGACGGAGGTGAAAATTCAATCACCTCGATCAAGCTTTATAGACTAGTCATACGTACACACAGGATTCAAAATCCAACATCCGGTGGAAAATAAAAATTAAACACGGTAGCGCCTACTGGTGAACCACGTTCTTTTGTATGTCGTGTATATTTCTTTTTATTATAAAATTATACACTATATTACACTCAAATTTGTTTTGGGGGAAAAGAATGTGAATGATTTACCGTTTATGTATTCACTACTTCCGGTATGTCACTATTAGTTGAGCCCAACTTTATTACAAACAAATTTGAAACGTCTCCAGGGGCGGAGAAAGAATGGGCGAGTCTGATTTTTTAAAATTAACTCCTCAAAAATATCTTTTGCATTTTATTATGCAAAGCAAATATAAGGTGGCGCTTATCATCCATCTACCTTTACACAAATTTCGCTTTTCCTAATGATTATTTTATTCATGCTTGTGCTCGGGACATGTATTCCTCGTCTGTCACGAGAGTCGAACGCTGATTGGTCAAATTTGAAAATAAACCCCACCCTAAAGTGTAATTTTGGAATGAGGAACTTTTTAATTGGCCCACGGTAGGCTGGTGCTCAGAAAATAGTTTTCGCCTATTGAAATGTTGCCCCATGACGTTTGTACTTGGGCTGATCTCTTAACTCACAATTTATTTTGTTATAAAAATAATAATAATAATCAAATAAACACTTACAACACTTGGGAACGTATAATAAAGTAACCGTGGAACTAAAATAAGCACAATTATTATGTAAATATCAGCGAATGTAATGTTTGTTTCCGATTTGTTGCTGTGATTGCAGCATTTCGGGCATGTCCCACCGGCAGGATGCCCCGAGGACGACACGCTGGAGGGACTACACTATATCACCCAGCTGGCCTGGGAACGCCTCAGGATCCCCGGGAAGAGCTGGAAGAAGTGGCAGGGGAGAGGGAAGTCTGGGCTTCCCTGCTAGAGCTGCTACCCCCGCGACCCAACCCCGGATAAGTGGTAGAAAATTGATGGATGGATATTTGTTTCATGTTTGAAGCCTTCGGACGTTTGCTGTCGGCCTCAGTAATATAGCCCCTGACATTGCCCCGTCGTAGCGCCATCCTTGGCGCTATTCATGCCAGAACTGCCAGTGTACATAGTCATGGTAATATGTCTCACTTCGACAGGCTACACTACAGAGACAAACTTTTTTCTTTTTTTTAACAATACAGCAGTTTCGGTCCACCAATTATCAATAAACATTTAATATGTCGTCTCGTTAACCTTTTTTCTGCAAGGTAAATGTTCCAAATATTTTGTAAGCTAATTTAGTGAGAACATTGTCCCATTTCAAGTGTCGTTGCCATTCATTCGATTTCCAAAGAGGGTAGGAACCAAGGATTCGGATGTGTTTTTAACGCAATTGAAATAGTGACTCACAACATCCGGTTTGTCCCGAACGATTAAATCCGGCCAAAGAGAGAAATGAGCTAGGAAATTCTCAAAACGACAGTGTCTGTCATTTATACCGTCCATTTTCGATAGGAATACATTTTAGCAAGGTTACATGTAATGTATGACTGTTTCTGTCGATATGACGTCAGGAATGAATCGCTTTAACCAAACTGTCACGGTCGACGAATATCTCGGTAGGTCATTCCGTCGACTAGTTAACGTTTGTCTTTGCTTTCAAAACTAGGAGATTAGGGGACACCCAGAGACGAATTTTGAGTTACTGCAACAATTCATGCCCTCTCGGGTTTCATCTTGTCTTTGTTTAATTATTTTTTTCTTTGTTTAATTGCTCCACAGCTGAGAGCAATGTGTTGTTTTACCTGAGTGATGCTCTGACCCAGCTGCTGGAACATAAAGAGGAATACACCCATTTTGGTGTAATCCGCTACTTCGCTGAATAGTATGTCATATTTATTCGGCTACTCATTTGCAGGAAATTTAATCTAATCTATGTCACTTGGATATACAGTAATTACAACGTTTATGTATCTACAATATATTTGCATTTATTTATTGTGTGTGTCTGTAGTTTTAGCAGCGTAAAAAATAGTAACCACATCCTCTTCAGAGAGTATAACTACATCAAGGCCACTCCTCATAATAGAGCCTCATTCATCAGAGTCTTCTGGAGATGCTACCGACAGATTGGCAAGAGTGGAGGTGAGAGTAACGCGTGAAACTAAAATAGTGAGAAGAGAATGTTTTACCTAATGGTTTTGAAAATTGTGTGGGGTCAAATGGTTGCACAGTTCTCGAGGATATAGATTTGGACAAATAGTAATTGACTCATTGACAAATACAAATTGACCATTTACCGGTACTTGTGGTTGGACATTGGTGCTTTTCGCTCCTGCAATTATTAATGTTATTATTATTAAACTAGTTTTATCACAGATGCCATTGATGTGGTGTAAATGTCTTATTTTTATTTTAATACGTGAAAACCATAGCAAGCACCCAAACTGAGTAGCATTCTTCCATCTTGCAAGTCAAATCATCTTTTCTCCTTGTGGTTGATGCTTCCAGATCTGCTGTCCATTTTGGAGTACAGCTCCCTGCTCCAGTTGCTATGTCCAGACTTCCCAATGGAGACAGTAAAGAGTGCAGCCAGGTCCATCCATCCATCCATTTTCCGAACCGCTTGATCCTCACTAGGGTCGCGGGGGGTGCTGGAGCCTATCCCAGCAGTCTTCGGGCAGTAGGCGGGGGACACCATGAATTGGTTGCCAGCCAATCGCAGGGCACACAGAGACGAACAACCATCCACGCCCACACTCACACTCACACCTAGGGACAATTTAGAGTGTCCAATCAGCCTGCCATGCATGTTTTTGGAATGTGGGAGGAAACCGGAGCACCCGGAGAAAACCCACGCAAGCCCGGGGAGAACATGCAAACTCCACACAGGGAGGCCGGAGCTGGGATCGAACCCGGTACCTCTGCACTGTGAAGCCGACGTGCTAACCACTGGGCTACCGGGCCGCCCGCAGCCAGGTCCATTCATTGCAACATCACAGACCATGAGAAATAATCACTTCCTGGATATTTTGTTTCTTCTCTTGCACTGGTCAAAATCATTTTGGATATGTACACTGGGATTGTGAGCCTCATCTGTAATGCGTTATGCAGATCATTCACTCATATAACCGCTGTTGTGGGGGAGTAACTCGAGCTTTGTTCAACACTTGTTTGACTGCTTAGCCGATATAAATCTTGGTGGAGAGCTGACCAAGATTTAAAAATGGAAAGCTCTGGTGTTGCATTTAATTGAGTTCAAGTATTTCTCTTTTAATCGTTAACCTCTGAATGGGCTAGTGGGACTACAGTAATTTAGAATCTGCATTTGAACTCAGCGATGAAAAAAATGTATCTACAAACAGCTAAACAGGTTAAAAAAAACATGACGAATAATAATGTTTGGTGACGTGTGAATATAACGTGTGTACGTATTCATTTAACTATGTTTTTAAACACTGTTTGTGGGAAGTACTTTCAGCTCATTGGCAGTAAAACAGTGTGCTAAACTGCTCTTCTTTCTTCCCCATAGAATTGTTTTGACGGATGATGGTTTAGACTGCCTGATGTCTTTCTCAGACTTCCTTTATGCCTTCCAGCTGCAATTCTACTACCAAGGTATTAATAATAATACATTTTATTTATAAGCGCCTTTCAAGACACCCAAGGACACTTTACAATCAGACAATGTTTCATGTTGTCTGGATGTATCAACACTGGGCCTTTTGGGGAATCACACCGGCATTTATCCACTTTGTGCTTTCAAAACACCTCTTCTGACTTTATTCACATGTCATTCCATCTATGTTTTAAATGGTCAAAGTGATTTTTTTTTCCCCCCGATAACATAGACGTTTGTCTTACTCTTTTGTTTTGAGCAAGAGTGAGCGTGTCCACCTTGTGCATGGATGTTTGCTTATGTGTTCCAAAGCCACTGGGACATGATGTGTTAAAAGTGTATTGATTGAGTTCTTTCATTAGTGATAAATTGTTCACATGTCCCAGCGGCACACTGCTTGCTTTAACAACATGGCTCCAAACAGACTTTGTGTGTGTGTGTGTGTGTGTGTGTGTGTGTGTGTGTGTGTGTGTGTGTGTGTGTGTGTGTGTGTGTGTGTGTGTGTGTGTGTGTGTGTGTGTGTGTGTGTGTGTGTGTGTGCGCGCTTTCTGACAAGCAAATCAGAAATCTGATTTTTGTGGGGATAAAATCTGAGATTTTATTTTAAGGCCACAGCACACTGCCCTACTGTACGCGTTGACAGATTTACTTTCAGTTGGCATTTTTTGTTGGAAACTATCCATCCATCCATTTTCCGAACCGCTTCATCCTCACGAGGGTCGCGGGGGGTGCTGGAGCCTATCCCAGCAGTCTTCGGGCAGTAGGCGGGGGACACCCTGAATTGGTTGCCAGCCAATCGCAGGGCACACAGAGACGAACAACCATCCACACTCACACTCATACCTAGGGACAATTTAGAGTGCCCAACGAGCCTGCCATGCATGTTTTTGGAATGTGGGAGGAAACCGGAGCACCCGGAGAAAACCCACGCAAGCCCGGGGAGAACATGCAAACTCCACACAGGGAGGCCGGAGCTGGGATCGAACCCGGTACCTCTGCACTGTGAAGCCGACGTGCTAACCACTGGGCTACCGGGCCGCCTGTTGGAAACTAAATACAATAAAATATAAACATCATTACCACTCTATATACTTTGTGTTGCTACTGTTCTAAAGAACATATCAAACATTGATACTCCAAATTGTGCTTGTAGAATTTCTCGACAGTGTGTTGCTGATCTACCAGGATCTGTTAGCAGGGAAGAGTCCAAACACCGTCATTGTCCCCACATCAACTTCTGTTGAACAGCTTCCCGGCTTGACCACAGAGGAAAATAACAAGGAACAGGATTTAGAAGTGGAGGCTTCCACTCTGGCTGAATGTATAGACGCACTCTGTGACCGCATCAAAAACAGGTAGACCAATTTTAGTCCTTATTCAACAACACTACACGCCAGAAACAGATACTAATAAAAGACACCGGAATATAAAGTGCAATCCGAATTTATCCAGCCCCTCTTTCTATTTTTTACATTTATTAAGTTGTAGCTTGATTAGATTTTTGTGTTCATTCTTCATCAGTACTCAGTGACCCAAAATAACTAAGAGAAATAATTGTCTTGGAAAAAAATTCCTTCATACAAAAGTGTTCAATTAACAGACCGTGTCAAATGCAAAATGTAAGGCATGCAGTCCACTGACCTAACTATAGACCAAGGTTATTCTAGTCAATGAAAACTAACTAAATGGCTAAAAAGCATTTTCATTAGCACAATCCAAACAAAAAAGTCACACTGAAAGTTTACTACATCTTACATTTGTCAAACTATATTATAGTGAAAATATTCTCCGTTTTTGTCGTTCTCAATTAATTCACAGATGAGCTTTCGGGGTTTATTTTACATGTATTTATTTTGGTAATGCTGTTCATCTTTAGCTACGTTAGCTGGAATGTCAAACCATTGTTTGAGAATTGTAGTTTATTTTATGACACAAGACTCAGTGATACTGTATGTGTTTTTTGTTGTATATTGCACCCAACTCATATTGAAGTCTTCGATCGATCTATACGTTATGGCAAATGGGCTCTATCTGAGAAGAAGCCTCGCAGAAGCCTCTTTTCAGTGCAGTTCAGGACTCTGCTAGACATGCCAAACCAAAAAGTGTGTTTTTGCATGTGTTTGTGTGCGTGCAATATGTGTAGCCACCCTCCTAGGTCCTGCTTACATGAAGCGCTAGAAGAGACTGGCAAGGTGTCTTACCACAGCTTACTGATGAGCCTGGCTAAACACGAAACCATCAACCTAATGATCGGTAAATATTCTCCTTGTCATTATTATATGCCCACAATAGTTATTCCAACTGTTTCGTATAGAAGTATAGGTGCTGCTTCAGAGCCATGTGCTGTTACTTTCATTTATTCCACTGTACAGTATGTTGGAACACAGATTAGGGTTGCGTAATATATCGAATGAATATTGTCAGCGCAATAATGGCACTTGCGAAATCCGTATTGCAAAGACGGGCGATAGGTTTCATATTGCATGAAATGAATTAGATAAACGTTTCATGTTGTATCAATAGAACTGTATGCTTTTATCTGACTTTGACCAATCAGATGCAACCTGAAATGCGCATCGCCATCCAATAGGAAAGCCATATCTAAGGGCGTTACTTACACTAAATAACTTTGCAATGAATGAGCTAAGAATGTGACATTTTCTTTTCTTTTGTTAGATAATGAAAAATAGCATTTCTTTAGGTACATGTTAACTCATTCAGTACCAGCCAATTCTGGACCAAGTATGAAAAGACGTTTAAAAACGTCTTTGGGAGTGAATGAGTTAATCACCGCAATAATATTGATATAGGAAATTAAACACCCGTATCCTGTTTTTCCAATGTAGTGCAGCCCTACCACAGATAGAGGATGATTGTACAGTCAAACCTCGGTTTTCGTCCATAATCCGTTCCAGAAGGCTGTTCGAAAACCGAAATTGTTCGAAAACCGAAACCTTTTTAAAATAAAAATGTTTATTAAACATGTCTGCTCACAATGGAAAGCAACACGAGGAAGCGTCACTTCCTCATCTACCCGAGGAAGCCTCACTTCCTCGTGTAAGGAAGGCGAGAGGAGTCAAATGGTGCATTCAAGTGCGCTCGGTTTGTTTGAGAACCGAAATTTGTTCATCATCCGAGGCATAAAAAACTAGAAATTTTTGGCAGAAAACCCAATTGGTCGAGAACCGAGACGTTCGAAAACCGAGGTTTGACTGTATTTTGTTTCATGCCAATGGTCTGTTACCCTTTCTACCCATAACCTCTAAGGCTTTGCAAATTACAACCACAAAAAAAGGTTTTAAACAATTATCAGACTCTCACTCATTGAAAAGTCATGTTCTGTTTTTGTGTTGTTAGGTTTCTAGTTATGATTCACATGTTGTTGTTGTTGTTGTCATTTTGTCTCGTCTCCTTACAAATCCCTAAAAACGGAAATCTAGAATTATTAAAACACTTTAATACAGCACTGACTCCAAAGGCAGGATTGAAAAGAGTGGAAGATTCAAAATTGAAATCCTTTGTCTTTGCCTGTTGATCACAGGAGCCTTGCCGAGTAAGACAGAGGTACTGAATGACCCAGAGATGGACCAGGAACTGGACAAACTGTGAGATATGCATCAGTTGAATTCCTCTTAATGACTGCATCACATTTAACTTGCTTTTCCTTTTTGAAATACAGTCAAACCTCGGTTTTCGTCCATAATCCGTTCCAGAAGGCTGTTGGAAAACCGAAATGGTTCGAAAACCGAAACCACGCTCTTTTTAAAATAAAAATGTTTACTGAACACGTCTGCTCACAATGGAAAGCTAAGGAAGGCGAGGGGAGTCAAATGGTGCATTCATATGCGCTCAGTTTGTTCGAGAACCGAAATTTGTTCGTCATCCGAGGCATAAAAAAACGTGAAATTTTGGGTCTAAAACCGAATTAGATGAGAACCGAGACGTTCAAAAACCGAGGTTTGACTGTACCTCCCTTATGCCATCATTGCTCCGTTTCTTTCAATTGGCCTAATTTGCTTTCCTCCCCGCAGCATCGCCCAGATCTCAGTCAGCCCCAGCAGCAACAGCAGCGGCAGTGCAGTGTCGATGCTGAAGGAGGTGCAGCGGAAGGCCTCCCCTAGAAGGAACATCCACCACAGGAGGAAGATGGAGGTGGAAAGCGACGGCTCGACGGAGGAGACTGACTCTTCTGAAAACTGAGCCTTCCCATTCCACGATGCATCTCTTAGGATACGCAGAAAACTTTCTTGCCTGTGTCAACTCACGAGTTAATTTAATTCCCATCTGAGTAGTGTAGTGGCATGAAAATAATTGAACCTCAAATTCAAGGAAGCATGAGAAGAAGACAGCACTGTACAAATGTTCGGGTGGTTTTTGAACACGGAGACTGACAGGTTATTTCCCCACACCAGCTGTCCTTTAACTATATACTCAACAGCATAATGCTCTCTTTTTTTGGGGCTGGGGAAGTATTGCACTGAAAAAAATGATAAAGCTATTAAAGATGGAACTGTGAGACTGCTTGTGAATGATCTTTCTGATGCCTCCACAAATGATTACAGTACAGCAGTTGCCTACAGCATTTGCAAAAGAAAGAGGTCGCTATAGTTCTGACACTCTACTACTCTGTACCCCTAGGCCCCTGGTAAAAAGAGACTGGTACAAATGGTAGTACTGAGAGATTCGATTGCTGTTGTGGCAGCTTTTGACTTGTCCCATCCGGTGTTGTCACGAGTCACTCAACTCACATGATTTATTTGGCACAGTTTTGAAGCTTCCTGTCTGAAGGAGCCCACCCACTAGTTATCCAGCATGTACCTCTGCATGCACGATTCAAATCTGGCACTAAAGTAAAAGTTTTTAAAAAAACGTAAGTAAAAAATATTTTTCTTTACTGTCAATTATAATTGTTCAATTTAGGTAAATTGTTAAAAAAAAAAAAACTGCATACAAAATAGATTCCCTTATTTATTAACTTGGTGCTCCCTACTTGTACCGAGAATGATTTTTTTTTCTTCTATTTAAGCGTTAATTCAATCAAAACATGTTCCTATAGCTTTGTTAATGTGAAATAAAACATGGTAAATTACCTTATGCTAACCAAAAAAATTACACATTTTAATTTATTTATTTTTCGGTGAAACTGATTTTTTATAAAGCCCAGAGATGTGTGTGTTTTTTTAGGCTGGGACATGAACACACATTTTGTGTTTTTGTAGTGTACAACAAATGTTCAGGTTTGATTGACACTGTTGGAGAGGTATTAAACAAGTTTGCTAGAGTTGTTGGCGTTTATAATGATGGCGGCCCAGTGGTCCAGTTAGCATGTCGACCTCACAGTGCAGAGGTCGTGGGCCGGCCTTCCTGTGAGGAGTTTGCATGTTCTCCCCGGGCCTACGTGGGTTTTCTCCGGGTACTCCGGTTTCTTCCCACATTCCAAAAACATGCATGGCAGGCTGATTGAACACCCAAAATGTGTCCCTAGATATGAATATGACAGACAGTTGTTTGTCTGTGTGCCCTGCGATTGGCTGGCAACCGGTTTAGGGTTTTGGCCCGCCTACTGCCCGAAGATGGATGAGATAGGCTCCAGCACACCCCCGCAACCCTTGTGAAGATAAAGCGGATCAGATGGAATGGATGGATGTTTATAATGATGTACAATTGCAGTATGTCATAACAAAGAGCTATTTCTAATATTTTGGTTGAGTACCTAACAAATATTGTTGAATTTTTGCCAGTAAGTGCTATCAAGCCAAATCAATGTATCTGTGTAGAGACGTTAAAAAATATAAAAAAAACAGGGCTTTTACTGGCTCGTATTAACTTGTGCAAGCAGGTATAATGTTCATACAAATGAAGATCACATTTCTGCAGTTGTGAATGTGTTTTATTGACAGGAATAACCAATGAACGACCATCAGCAGCACCACTCTGTGCATAATTCAACATCAATCTCATGCAGTGTTTCTCCCATGTTTTTGGTCAAACTTCCAGTATAGATGTTCTATACAAACATACAGTATTTATATTGATCACAATTATGTACAGTTGATCCCTAAGATTATTAGTAGAAGAGATGAAGACTTTCTAGTGGACAAAACTACCTCCACTGCATTCTGGACTATCTGTCATGGAATGTTTTTCCCTCCTAAAATTTGGAGTTGATCAATTCTGTAATTTAATTCCGACATGTTGTAATTGTTCGACTTCAAAATTCAATGTTGATCTTTAAACCTGAGGTTTTCTGACTATTACCTCTCATTTTGCCCACCTGAAATAGCCATGTTAAGCTGTGTTAGCGAATCAATCAATATCAAGCTGTACAAATACGGGACGCAGACAACAGTAAACACAGAACAGAAGTAGCCATGTAAGAAAATAAATAGGCACTCTTTTTGCATGAAACACTTAAAATGCATTTCCTGCTTGAATCTGATACGTTGTTTAGCAGCTTATGTTCTTAGTCACAGTTCAGATCAGGTGAGTGTGAAAGCCAGATGAGTTTCATACACTGAGGTTCTTGAAAACACAAGTTCAGTTGCAGTTGAGATAAATGCTTTCATAATTATTCCAGAGTGCCACACTCATGGTGCGATCAGATTTAAGCAGGAAACAGCATGTGGGCATGGGCGCAGATGGACCTGGGAACAGGGGGCGACATGTCCCCCACAGACTTATGATGAACACGATTCGTCCCGCTCCACTTGAGTCTCCGCGTAAAGTGACAAAATGCTCTGGTAAAATAGAGGACATTGATGCTGCATAGCGTATACGTGTGTAAGCTTATGTTATATTATTAATGATCATTTTATGTTTGAGCATCATATTATTTCATATTAAGCATTCCCAAATTATATTCTGTTGTTTAATAATTGCTTAGACATGTTTTTATGTTGATATGTTCTGATTGGCTGTTAAAGTAAGAGACGCAGGAAGTGGTTTTAGTTACGGGAGTTGTCTTCGCGAACGTGCTGCGGTGCAGACGTCTTTTTGTTGTCCTTTTAATAAAGCTGCATTTAAAGGATTCCCTCTCTCCTTTTGCCGTTCGTAAAGTAGTGCTATCCACTGAAGAACAACGAACCCCTCAACTTACACGTGTACTGTACTGTAGTGTGCTATAACAACCGATGCGTTTAAGTGACACAAGAATGTGGGAATTTGTTACTCCTCCAATTGAAGTCGGATTTCCAACTCAGCAAGGCAGACGAATCGTACAAGCAGTTGACTTATTTATATAAAACTGAAAAATAAAAAATATGCAAATCTGCGGGTGCCGAACTGCAAGTAATCAGAGGTCCACTGTGTTATGTTTAATAAAACGCGTGGAGTCGGACTTTGTGCTCACTGCCGTTTATTGTCAGTAGCCACTTTTTATATCAACATCAACACTTTACGGCCATGGCGTCACGCCGTCGTAACAAGACCCTGTGGCTGTGGTTACATGCCACACACTGCACTGTCGTTTTAAATTGCAGGTTTGACGCAACACGGGGGCTAGGAGCTGCCAAAGCCCCATCAGAAATCTGTGCAACCCCACCTAAGACCCTGTGGCATTTTATTTGATATTCTAAAATATATTTATGAATTATTTTCTCAGCCCCCTTTGTATCAGTCAAGCCTCCTTTTAGCCCCAAGAAGGAAAAAAACCCTGGAGCGGTGCCCGTGAAGTTTTTATGTCACCAGTCACAGTGAAATGACTGACATGGCTTAATTATGCTTACACTGGGTCTGATACTGCCCTATATTATAACGTGAGTTAGTTTTTGCAGATTTGGAATTATATGCAGGACAAACACAGTGTCACAATAATTTTAACATTTTGAGTCAGTTTATTTTTGTGTGGAAAAAAATGCACAAAATGAGTTGGTTTGCTGTTCGTCAGCTTTGTGCTGTCCTTGAGTGGTAATTTTTATGCACGAGAGCCCTTTGCGCAGGGGAAAAACAAATCACAGTACTGTATGTGGTTATTCTGTTGCTTGCTTCAAACCCTTTGTTGTAGGATTAGGATAATGGATCTTTTATACATCCATTGAGAAATGTATTCCAAAAAAATGATATGCATTAAAAGAAAATATTTTGTACTTACACATGTATTTTGTCCATATTTAAAATGACATTTTGGTCATACATCTGGTTAGGAAGTGTATGGTCCTCTGTGGCGCCCCGGTTTGCAGTGATCAAAAATTGTGGAACACTCCAGCATTTGAGTTGCCCTTCACTGGTTGAGAGCATATCGTCGATGGGTTGCTCATCATGTGTTTATGGCTTGCAGTAAAAAATGGGTGCGTTGAATTAGATGAATCTTGTACCTTCATTGATTAAAATTGTCTCGTATTTCTGAATGTGTGGCTTTTGTTTAGTGAAGGAGAACCAGTGAAGGTGGAAAAAGCCAAGCTCAAGTCGATTTTTGAACATTTTTTATCATTGGGAAAAGGGTGGGAAATTATTTCACCACAGGAAGAGGTCTGTCATTATTGCAAAGATGGCAAGTTCCCACCATGCACAACCGGTTGCTGTGATGGGCCTAAAAACAGGACAGCTTTCGAGCATTGTCCCAGCGCACATCAATTCTTTTGTTTATCTCTGCGTAGATCTGAAGTTGTGCAACCCCTAGTTGGGAATACTGTACTGCTTTTGCGGTGGTGGAAAAAAACAAACAATAAGTTATCTGGGAACAGTTGGACAACAGTAGATTGTCATAGGGTTATAAGAAAAAATTATATTTTTCTATATGTTCTTTTTAAACACTTTCTTTACAATCTGTGCAAAGAAACAAGAAGGGCCATTATTTTATGATACACTATGGTGCTAACTTTTAAACAGCGATTCGAGGTTGTCAATCAGAAGCCCTTGTTTGCTGTGCTGAGTCCATCAAGAAGACAATTTAATGACAGGAGAGAGGCACAAGGACTTTTAGTTCAAGATGTTGACTTCCACTCAAAACAATAGAGAAAAGCAATGCATCTGGATGAGGATTGATGCCCACTTCATGCCCCTTTCATTCAAATCTAGAATTGCAATTTGACCACTTTTTGAGCAAAGATCGACTGTGCTTTGAAGAATCGATTACAGCAAAGCAAAATGTATTATCTAAAAAAATATTGAATATGGGAACAAAAGGAACATGTGCTTTTGTTCAAGTGCATGACAAGGACATAGACATGTCAATATGGATGTACAGGTAACTGGTTAGTTGAAGATGGCTCAAAAAAAATTTATTGTGGGTGTATCTCATATTTATTTATACTGTTGTGCTCATAAGTTTACATACCATAGGGCAGGGGTGTCTAACTCCATTCGTCACGGGCCGCTATCATGCATATTTCCAATGTTTCCCTTCTCCAACAGAACTGATGAGTTAAACCCTGGAGAACCCAAGAACCCTTTTCTTCTTTGGAAAATGATGAATTATACATTAAATGACTGCTATATGTTCGCTGAACACCAAAATATATGTTTTTTCAAATATTCAATGCTTTAATCCTAATTTTGGATTAGGGCCAAATTTGACCCTTTGGGATTTAAGGGTAGCATTTGAGTAGCAGAATTTATAGGGGTCAAATTTGACCCCGTGGGTTTTCCAGGGTTAAATGATCAGCTCAACGGCAATTTCTGCAGGAGCCTGATAATGACCCTGATCTTTTGAATCAGGTGTGTTGGAGGATGGAAACATGTCAAATATGCAAAATAGCGACTCTCGACGACCGGATTTTGACACTGCTGCCGTAGGAGTACGTCAACTGATGAGCCCAACTACACAGGTAAAGGGTCAAATCTGTCTGACTGACTGAAGGAATGCATTGATGTGAGGTTGTTCAATGTTGCCCAAATTTCTTGTCACAATCATCTAAACATGATTTTGTTGTCTTTGGGTCTAATAGGCCTAGTCATAATGTACATTCTGTTTTGAGTGTGTGTGGTCCAGGGCAAGTATGCTGTATGTTAAAGTTGTGGATTGTTCACGTGGTCCAACCTTCCTTCCATCTAGACATCTCTAAGTGACATAGAGTAGCTACAGGCAAGAGTAGTTGCCTGTACGTGGATGCAGACAGGAAGGAAATCAAACATGCAAGCAGTCTCACATAAATGAAGACGTGGTCCAGTGTGTGTTGTAACTTTCTCACCCAGCCTGCCTCCAAGGCAACTGGACTTCTTTTTTGGAGCCAAACATGCTTCCACTGTTTTCCAAAAGGCTTCTTCTTTTCAAAGTCCCTCGTAGAGCCTAAATTTAAGAGATATTTGAACGGAGTTGTAAACTAATGACAATTTCAGATCCCTTTCTTTGCTGTATGATAAAACACTTAAAATCCCTGCAAAGTGATGATTGAGAATCAACACAAATGCACTGCTTGTGCAAATTTAGGACATACTGTTGCTCGAAGCGAAAAGAAGTGTTATTCAATGAAGATGTCTTCAGTGGGACAAGAATACCCAATGTGTTCCTTGTAATACTGATGGAAGGCCTTCCTGTAAAACATGAAGGAATACAATTAAGATGTGTCAGAAAGAAGGTTCGAAAAAAAGTCCGATCCTGTGCCTCAGATTTACTAGCGTATTTATTGAATCTACAAAACACGACGACAAACTATTTTTTCATATGAGCTTTTATAAAACAGTATGCCTGTGTGTAGGATGTTGCAGTGGGGCATCAGTCCGTCATTTCGGATAGTCATTGTTAAAAACACAATCAATTTGAAACTTCCTTTTATTTCACTGTTACCACGTAAACAAGAGTGTAACATCAGCATTCGGCCTTACCTTTAAATATGTACTTTTAAATAGACTGGCAATGGTAAAGTACAGTACCTTAAAGACTGAATGTAAATTTGTAAGATTGAGGTGGATAACCCATAATGTGCACGACAGAGCAGAATAGAAGACAGCCTACCCTACTGACTTGGCCAGAGGATATAAAGTTGTGTCTGCCATCATTACATGACAGGCAAAGCGTTGTTGGTCAGGATGTTTGCTGATGAAACCAAAGTACCTGCAATACAATTATTAAGGTCACTTGAAGTGATCATAGAAATCCATTAACATTGAAGAGCCAATGTTAAACTGACAACTTCCTTAGTACAGTTATGGTAACTCCTTCATTCCACTTACTTGTTATGTTTTGGATGGCAGCCACAGAACGAGATATTCTTCAAATGGAAGAAATGGAAACATTGGTCACCCTGAAATAGAGATAAAGAAAATAAGAATATAAATCCACAAAAAGTGAGAACTATATTTTCTGCACTATAAAGCACACCTAAAAGCATTCGATTGTCTCAAAAGGCGACAGTACGTTTTACAATCTAATGGGCCTTATGTACGGATCAATATTCTGATTTCTTGGACGTAGTATTTTAAATGTTCTGGAAAGTGCTTTGTTACAGCTGCAGCGGTTGTGAAAATGTGATATAAAGCTGCATTGTATTGTATTGTATTCCCTTTTGCGTAGCTCCATCTAGTGGATGCATAATGCAACATCAGCCACTATTGTAGCTTCTAATCTACGCGCCTTATAATGCGGTGGGCCCTATATATGAAAAACAGTTTGAAAATTGGCCAGTCATTGAAGGTGCGCATTATACTCCAAAGCGCCTTATAATGCGGAAAATACTGTAGTTGTCATTTTGCACATACCCTGTGAGCAGAGTGACATTGGTCCTGGACACTGATTTTCACACCTCTCACACTGACCTCCACCACACAGGCCGAGGGAGGCTGCCCTGCTAATCGCCTGTTATATGCAACCTGTTGGTACATGAGTTCTGAGGTCAGTCAGTGAACTTGTCAGAGGAAAGGCACTAGCAGCATTGAAAACACACAAACACAAGCTACTATATGTAAAAATTCTGTCTTGAAAAAAAAAAGATTAAGAAGCATTCATCAAAGCTGAAGTTGTTGTTTCCTGCAAATTTTAAAATCAGTGAATGGCTCCGGTGGCCCGGTAGGCCAGTGGTTAGCACGTCGACTTCACAGTGCAGAGGTACCGGGTTCAATTCCAGCTGCGACCTCCCTGTGTGGAGTTTGCATGTTCTCCCCGGGCCTGCGTGGGTTTTCTCCGGGTACTCCGGTTTCCTCCCACTTTCCAAAGACATGCATGGCAGGCTGATAGATCACTCTAAATTGTCCCTAGGTGTGAGTGTGGGCGTGGATGTTTGTTCGTCTCTGTGTGCCCTGCGATTGGCTGGCACCCGCCTACTGCCCGAAGTCAGCTGGGATAGGCTCCAGCAGCCCCCGCGACCCTCATGAGGATAAAGCGGTTCGGAAGATGAATGAATGAATGAATGAATGGCTCCGACCTAGGATTTTAATTTTAATTTTTTTTTTAATGCAAAGGGATAAAATTAATCCCCTAATCAGATGAAGACAATGGTAATCATTCAAAATGGCAAGAGAAATACAGAAAAGATTTGCAAAATATTAGTGCCAAATGTACCATATAGATCAGTTTCTCATTTTTGAGTGACAATTGAAATTCTGTAGTTGAGTATTATCTCATTTGGTCTGATGTCAGCTGGGTTAATATCCAGCTTCATGCGTCCCCGGCAGGATTAGTGGTAAGAAAATGGATGGGTGGATAGGATTTAGATATGCCGGTCACTATTAAGAATAGTGAACTATACTAAACCAGTCTCCATTCCACACATCCTATTTGCACTGAAATGGTGATCAATCCATAGATGTTTCCCCTCCTCCGACACACCTGATTCAAATTTTCAGCTCATGAGCAAGCTCTGCAGAAGCCTGATGACGATCCTGATCATTTGAATCAAGTGTGCTGAATGAGGGAAACATCTAAAACATGCAAGATTGCGGCCCCCGAGGACTGGATTTGAGGACTTCATTGATGATTAACATGATGGTAGCAGCAAAATAAAAACTCAAGTGTACATATCTGATAAGTCGGAAACATGCCTGACAATTTAAAGACAGATGCCACCAAATGGATTGGGAGATCAAATCAACAATTGAGAGCACATTGGCTTTAATACTGCTGTTCCTAATTTACATACAGTTGTAATACATGTTAAAAATGTTCTTGTCGTCTTCCACATTGATAATAATAATAATAATACATTTTATTTATAAGCGCCTTTCAAAACACCCAAGGACACTTTACAATCAGGAACAAGACACTAACAGTTTGATATACAGTACAGTATATGTGTTTGTTTACCTTGCGCATTGCAGCACAAAGCACATCACTGCCTTTGTGGATGGGGACTTGAACAGAACCTAAGAATCGCACCAGGAACTGCTCTATCGAACCATCCTTTTGTCCTGAGAGAGTGAGAGATGAAGAAAAAAAGTAATATATTTTATCATTAAATCACTGAAAGCAAAAGGAAATTGCCAGAACAATAGTGACGTAGCATGGGTTGCTAGCGCCCAGATATTTTTGCCACACCATGTATCAGTAAATAGATCTCATCTACTAGTCCAGCATTAAGCCTTTCTGCCCCTTTAGAGCAAATATTTTCTTTCTTGTACTGTATTTGGAAACGTAGTAGTGATCACCCCCCCACCAATGTGATTCAAACCATTGTGTGAATCACAATGGTTTGTGATAGTACAAACCATTGGTCGCTATACCCCTGATTGCACCAAAGTCATCCTACTCCCATGTCAAGACTGATATAGACAGTTACGTTTATATTGAATTTTTCACCTTTGTTGGTATTTTTGGTTAGCCGGACAGCGTAGAAAGCAGGGAAGATTCCCGTCGCTCCGGTCCTCATGTTATAACCCTGACACCACAGATCCTCAGACTGGTTGAGAATTAGGACTGGATCATCTGTCTCCAGGTACAGTTCATCAGAATGACGAGGAACAAACCTAATCATGGATAAAGAACAACACATTTCTGTCCGATATCTTGGTTGACACAAGCCTCCAATCACAGTGTTTGCATGTACTGTAAATGTGCTGACCTGTACACAGCTCTGTGGCTCTGCTGTTGCTCCACTCCATCCAACACACAAGAAAACACACCAAATGAGCCAGCACCTAAAAAATACGAATCCGTACACATGATCACGATCTGTTTTTCTATATGTCTCATACTATGGCATCGCACAAGAGATCTTCATGGGAACAAATTGCATTCTAGTGTTTGTTCTGTTGTATTGTTATTATTTTATGTTAAATGTTCTGTGCTGCAGCTGTTGTGAAAGTGCTATAGAAATCAAGATGTATTACATTGTATAAGAGATTCAAGAACTTAAGAGTAAAGTCATTCTATAAGAAATTTCTAATGTACGGTAGTATCACCTTTTTTAATGTATCTCATACGCAAAATGCGCGGCTTGTTACTATATTTTATTCAGTTATAAAAATTACCACAGTACAAGAGGTAACAAACCAGTGGAACTGTAGTCAGTGTCAGAAGAAAACAGGTTGAGGAACTTCTTGCTTCTGGGAGCACTTGCTCTCCCCCCATTAGACTCCTCTTGGTCTGATGTTTTGGTTGACATTATTTTGGGCTGCTTGCTGACCCTCGCCACCACCTCCTTCCTTCTCTTCACTTCCTCCTCCCGCCGCCTTCTCAGGTCTTCTTCTTTCATCTTTCTCTTCTTTTCTTCCTTTCTTTTCAGTTCTTCTTCTTTCCTCCGACCTTGGAGCAGAAAACACAGAAATGAATCAGATCTGATGAAGGAATACTTACTCTTAGGAGAAAGGGTTCTTCTTGAAGGGCAGAGGTTGTACATGGAAACATTTGCTACTGAAACCCACTTTTTTAAATTTTAAACAAAAAGGGTTCCTCTCAAAGGTTCTAAGACTATGGATTCCTCTGAGAACCATTTCAATGCAGGGAAACCTTTTTGGAAGTAGGAATTCTTCAAGGGCTGTTGAAAACTTGGGTATTAGAAGATCCTCTCCAACAAATATTCAAATGTTTAGCCATGTTTCTGTCATGATTCTGTTTGTGACCAACAGGTGGCACTGGCAGCTGCAGGGTTCTCAGAATTTTCATTGCAAATTTATCTGGGATCCCCATATCAATTCGTTGGTCTGCTACAGTCTTTTGTCTACGGTCTGCTAATTTCTTTTCCACAACCCCAGCTCATGAGCCCAAAACCCTCTTTTGGATTCTCTTTTGGAGATTGATTAGTTGACCTGTTTTTCCTTGGGTGTGAATGGCAAAAAGGGTACAGAGTGAAGGGGTGTTAAGAGGATTATGCTTTATGTTGGTACATTTGACCCTGAAAGCACATAAAAACATCCATCCATTCATTTTCTATACTGCTTATCTTCATTAGTGTTACACGTAAGCCTATCGAGCTGACTTCTGAATATCACTCACAATCACATATATAGTGTCAATGAACCTACCCTACATGTTTTTTTTTAAGATAGAGGAAGCCATAGTGCCTGAAGAAACCACGCACGAGCATAGGCAGAACATGCAAACTCCACACATGTTGATCAGAGCAGAGATTAGAACCACAAACCTGAAATGCCTACATGCTAACCACTGGAACACACAGATTCCCTGGAAAATTCCTCATTGAGCACTTCCAGTTGCAAGTTTGAATTAAAAATATCTCACCTTGCTTCCTCGCTTCATCTTCTTTCCTTTTCCTCTCCTCCTGATACTCAGGGTCTTCCTCCTCATTGGCTGACTGATAGACCGTCTCAGCATCGCTGTCATCATTGTGTCCACTCTTACCGTGCAAGCAGTCCTTGATGCCAACCAGTTCCAGTTGAGCATGTTCATCAACCTCTAAAGTGTATTTTACAGAGTCACAATCTAACACTGTAGATGCTTCATTCATTGGTACAGTTTGTGCATGTACAAGATCTGCCTGAGAGACAGATTTGGTGTTCTCAACCTCAGTCGCATTATCACCCTTTCCATGCACTGGCTTCACTTTTAATTGCGTCTTCTCTGATTTTGCATCACTTTCTAGGCAGGATTTTGTACTTTGATGGAGTTTACAGGTGGAATATGCTCCCTCCCCTTCTTCTTCACGGATGTCAGGGTTTGCAGGATGGGATAAAGGAGGATGCTGGGGTTCTGCTGGAGGTCCCTCAGTGTCTGAGCTAAGGGACATTCTGTTGGACGCCCCCTCACTGCTCGACTGGGAACGAACAGTGGGATTATGACTTTTCCTGTCATGGTTTTGGCCTAGGAAAACAAACAAATAAAGATTAGATCATGAACATGAATTTTGTAAATAAATGTTTTATTATCCAAGACTATTGAATTTCATTTGAGAAGGACTTTCTTGTTATGTGCTTTTACGGGCAAAGACAGTGAGTCCTGCAAGTGCCTGATTGGGAGGAATAGCCCCTGCGTCCATATGGGAGTTTCCATATGGCAGAACTTTGACCGCATCCTAAGAGAGGCAGGGGACAGTGAGTCTGAGTGGGCCATGTTCTGTGCCTCCGTTGTTTAGACGGCCCACCAGAGTCGGGGCCCGAAATTGGTGGGTGCCTGTCATGCCAGGATCATTTTTCACATTAGCTACATTAGCTATATTAATTGGAAGGCTGTTTTTATATAAACAAAAATAATCATAAAAAGAAAGTTCTAATTCATATTGAAAGTTTAAAAAAAAAATCACAATATTGACCGGTAAATGCTCATTGAATAGCAGCCTTTAACAATAAACACTCAATTTAAGTTACCTATATCTTGCAAAACTCAATGTTTTATGACTTTATATTATAATAATGATAATAATAATTTCATATTTCAATTTTATTATATTATTATTATTATTATTCACATAGCTTTTCTGACTTCAGATTTCGAGACAGTTTCACGATAATAATAATACTAATAATAATAATGAATATATAATTATTATTATTACTATTATCAGACTTCAAGACAGTGTCACCGTAATAATAATAATTATTATTATTATTAGTAGTAGTATTATTATTATTACATTATATTATATATTATATATTATATAATAATAACAATTATTATTATTATGGTGAAACTGTCTTGAAGTCTGAAGTCAGCAAAGCTATGCGATCAAGTGTCTCCAATGAGGACACACCAATAGGGCTAATCTCCAATTTGAGGCCAAAGGTGGTTTATTACCTTGGACCTGGGTCTTGTCCTCTTTTCTTGGTGCTACAGGTGTGCGTGGGACTACCATGGCTGTCAGGTAAACTTGATTAGGAAGTGAGTTGTTGGGCTTCCCCCTTCTTCCACTCGGGTTATCCTTTCTGGAATGCAGTTTTGCCCTCCCATCTGAGCCTGAGCTTTTAAGTCCATTTGCTTCTTTTGCCCTTTGATTGATGGGTTTCTCTTTCTCCTTCCCCTTTGATTCATCACACAGTCTTCCACCTCTTCGTTCTTCCCTCCCTGATGCCACTCCATCCTTCCCTCTGATGTCCCCCAAGCTCCTCTCCTTCATTGCGCCTGTTCCTCTCCCTGCCCCTCTTCCTCTTCCTGCTCCCGCTGCTGCCCCTCTCCGTTGGCTCCTGGGCATGCTAAAAGACTGAGTGTGCGTGGCTCCTTGCGGCTGTTTTTCTCGCGGTCGAGCCCGTGTGTCGCCAGCTGCAGCTTGAGTGCCGGCTCTGCTGTTTGCCCCATTAACAGTTGGAGGTTGAGGGGCTGGGCGGCGGGTGCAGGGTCGGGCTTTGTCCTCTGCTTTTGATTGGCTATCGGATCGTGTTTGATCCCCTTTAAACACAAAGAAAAGCATCTGATTATTTATTAGGTAACCTGATGTGAAAATCTGGAAAGTTCTGGAAAAGCCAAACACAAGAGACAATACTGTAGTCTGGATTTCTACCCATTCTTTTGATTTGTACTTATTTTGTTAAAAAAGGAATCATTATTATTGAAGTGGCGGCCCGGTAGCCCAGTGGTTAGCACGTCGGCTTCACAGTGCAGAGGTACCGGGTTCGATCCCAGCTCCGGCCTCCCTGTGTGGAGTTTGCATGTTCTCCCCCGGCTTGCGTGGGTTTTCTCCGGGTGCTCCGGTTTCCTCCCACATTCCAAAAACATGCATGGCAGGCTCGTTGGGCACTCTAAATTGTCCCTAGGTGTGAGTGTGAGCGTGGATGGTTGTTCGTCTCTGTGTGCCCTGCGATTGGCTGGCAACCAATTCGGGGTGTCCCCCGCCTACTGCCCGAAGACTGCTGGGATGGGCTCCAGCACCCCCCGCGACCCTAGTGAGGATGAAGCGGCTCGGAAAATGGATGGATGGATATTATTGAAGTATCAGTAAGGAAACGTGCACTGCTAATGGAGTAATCTAAGATCAATGCTCATTATTATCTCAAGGTTAATAAAGTCAACCTAATTTTCACCCCCAGCAGCGACAGAAAGTAGATTGACTTGAGACCAGGTGAAAGCAGGTCTAAATTGTGGCGCAGGAGGTGTAACCCAATGTGATGGATTTTGGTGGTTCTGAGCTGTGCGGACGTGTGTGGTGGATGCTATCACATTTCTGTCATAATTTTAGTTTAAAATGGCAACAGCATGTATCAAACCATCTAAGTCATTGTAGAATCAATTAATTGAATGCATTATTATTATTACGTATACGAAAATCCCCAAAGAAAGAAAACTCCACCCATGCACACAGACCATACTTTGCGCTAGATTTGTCCAATTGTCCATACCTGTAATGTGTGTGGAAGAAGATCGAGAGTCCTTCCAGCTATCCTTCTTCCCTAAAGAATTGTTGTTAATAGTGTCCTGGGGGGAGATGATGAGAAAAGAGGAGCTGTGAGCGTGAAATACAGAATGCAGTATGACTGAACTATCATCACTGTTCTAATTACACCATTACACATAACAAAAAGCTTTACTACAGTTGTGTTGTGAATGTGTGTGCGTGTATGTGTGTGTGTGTGTGTGTGTGTGTGTGCACGTGCATTTGTAAATGTACCGGTATGTGTGCCCTCCTTACAGAATCTTAGCATTAAATAAATGAATGAAAGCGCTCCAGAAAAACCTGACAAAAGTTCTGATAATTTAGCCTGCGATGAGAATTGTCCTTTGAATAGTTAAGAATAAAAACAACATTTTTGTACTTGGTAACTGGGAAAGTGTAACATGTTATACTGCATTCATTCTGCCTTCCAACCTACTTCCAACCAGTTGCCAGTTAATCCAAGGGCACATACAGCACATCCGATCAATTCCCATTGAATAAACTTTTCCTGTGATTGACTGGTGACCAGCACGCCGACCTCACAGTGCAGTGGTTCGAATCCACCTCCGGACTTCCTGTGTGAAGTTTGCATGTTCTCGCCGTGCCTGCGTGGGTTTTTTCTGGGTACTCCGGTTTCCTCCCAGATTCCATGGCAGACTGATTGAACACTGTAAATTGTCCCTATATGTGAGTGTGAGGGCAGATGGTTGCTCATCTCTGTCTATGTGTCCTGCGATTGGCTGGCAACTGGTTCAGGGTGTCCCCCGCCTACTGACACTTGTGGAGATAAAGCAGATCAGAAAATGAACGTATATATATATATATACACGTTCATTTTATATATATATATATATATATATATATATATATATATAGAGAGAGAGAGAGAGAGAGAGAGAGAGAGAGAGAGAGAGAGACTTAAGTACTGTATTTAGATGTCAGTACCATATTACATTTTGTTATAAAAAGTGGTATGACTTTATAGCAAGCTCTGAAGTAACTATCATATAATTAACATGTAATTGCGTTATGCCATACTGAAACATGTCGAGTATAAAGTTGTTTATGCATGTACATTTCTTTAGAATATGCACTTCTGCTTAAAAGAGTCTTTCAAAGACAAAATAAATCAATAAATGGGTATCAAATCCTTGTTTGTAATACAGTACAAGAACCTCCCAACATGGTGCAGCACAGTTCTTCACCACAGCAATTACATTTACAATAATCAGGTGACTAGTATTCATATTGAACGTAAATCAGGTATTCCATTTCTTTTGAAGCAAGTCAAAAATTTCACAAAATAAAATTACAGCATGATTGTTCATTTTATGTGACGGTAAAAACATTATTGATTTTGAATGATATAAACCTGCACTGACATCCAATCCAAGATGCTTAAAATAGCAGAGGTCAAAACAACCGTTCCATTGCATTCGACTAGCTTCAATTTTCAACCCTTACTTTTTGCCAGAATGGTACTTTGAATGTCTCCTGTTCTGCATTTGCATGGCATGACTTTTTTGACAGCTGCATTTGATTTTCATTCTGTCACAGACAATATCAGTAGTGATACTATGACACAATAGCTAATTAGCATTTTTGTATGTCCTTTGTAGTCCATTGAGCTACGGTAAGTCTCTCATCACGGCTGCAGTAAAAAAGGTCATCCATCCATCCATCTTTTCATCCATTAATCCTCACAAGGGTCGCGGGCGTGCTGGAGCCTATCCCAGCTGTCTTTGGGCAGTAGGCGGGGTACACCGTCGACATATAGACAAACAAGCATTCACGCTCACAATCACACAATTTGGAGTGCCTAATCAACCTACCGTGCATGCTTTTGGAAAGTGGGAGAAAACCGGAGTATGTGCTAACCACCATAGGTGTCAAACTCGGGTCCTGGAGGGCCGCCGTCCTGCATGGTTTCCATCTCTGCCTGTTGCAACACACTGGATTCAAATGATCAGCTCATCAGCAATCGCTGCAGAAGCCTGATATTGATCCTGTTCATTTGAATCAGTTGTTTTTACAAGTGGGAGAGATGGAAAACATGCAGGACAGTGGCCCTCATGGAACGGAGTTTGACACCAATGACTGTTAATCAGTCGACCACCATGCCGCCTCCTGATGAACCCTCAACGTTAAATGACCAGAAAGGAGCGTCATGCATCGTAGCACAGCAGAGCTTCACGGGGAAAAAGTGGAGAAAACTTTATTCTTATCACCGTGACCACCGTGCTGCCCAGTCATCAAGTCATGTTACCATAAAATATGATGTTCATGATTATTAGCTAGGCGGCCCGATGTTGACTAGTTTGCACGTCGGCCTCACAGTGCAGAGGTGCAGAGTTCGATTCAGGAGGTTGCATGTTCTCCCCTGTGCCTGCGTGGGTTTTCTCCGGGTATTTTGGTTTCCTCCCACATTCCAAAGACATTTGTGTCATGTTAATGGAACACTCTAAATTATCCCTGGGTGTGAGTGTGAGTGCGGATGGTTCTTCATTTATGTGTACCCTGTGATTGGCTGGCAACCAGTTCAGGGTGTACCCCACCTGCTGCCCGAAGAGAGCTGTGATTGACTCCAGCATGCTAACGACCCTTGTGAGTTGTGTTTTTGTCTTTGTAGTATATTTAGGTGAACATGATTTGCAAATAATTGTATTCTATTTTTATGTCTGTTTCACACAATTTCCCAACTTCATTGAAATTGGGTTGGTACTTTGTATTGCCATATCTCTCTGCAGTGCAAATTATTCCACAATAGCCTAAAAGAAAATGTCAAGCTTAATTGGTAATTACAATTTTTTTTGCCTTCAACTTTTGCTAGCCTAAAGTATATCTTGGTTATCACTAAGAATAATTTTTAAATACTGATAAATAATACAATAGTCAATCAAAAGTGAGAGGTTTAGGCCCTCTGGTCAGAAGGCAAGTCCTTACACTACTGCATTATACTATCACAAAAGATTACATTCCGTGCATGATCTAAACAAGACATATTAAGTATTCTTGCATGAAGTGACAGAACATGTTGTAATGGGAAACTTCAATGCTGATGCTAAAGGGATACTGCAATGAGGATGACTCCACTCTTGATACGAACTGACATGGTAAACAGGATGCAGCTCATTTAAAGAGGTACTGTTCCTGCTCGATCGAGCCTCCGAACACTACTCATTACTGAAGCGTTGCAAATGCGAAAATTGTTGATAAATTCTTCATGAAACTATGAGTCAGCTGGCTTTTTTTGTATGGGTGTTTTGTACTGTGCTGCATACATTTCTGTAGAGGATATTCAAAGAGGATATTCAGTGCCAACCAAATTTTGTGCTGACCTGCTATGGAGACAATATGATGCATTTATATTTGTGTGAATTTGCCACAAACACAACCACACCTGACAGCAAAGGCAGACACAAACACACAACCATCGCTGTATCATGGTGGAGACATATTGGGCTAATGATACTTGCTTCTAAGTACAGGATCCACCCATCCCCTCTCACACACACACACACACAAACAGACACATAACGTACTCAGCTCATTTCAATGACATCCAAATCTCAAGGGTGGACCCATCCCTAATCCCTACCTGGGTGCCGGCTTGTGGTCGTTGTGGCATAAGAGCTAGCGTGGTGGGCCTCTTTGGTCGATATTTGTCCATGACAGCACAGATTGAGCCCCCGTGGAGCCTTGACAGCCTCCACCCTCCCTCCTCCTCCTGCTGCTCCTCCTCCTCCTCTTTCCCCCCTTTTTAAGCCGGTGTGTGTTCTCCGTCTCATCCACCTCCCTGTTTCTCTCCTTCTTCCTTCTTTGACTCCTGAATCAGCCCCAAGCTAGACAGTGGACACACCCCCTTATACTCCCGTCATGCTTGATCATTGGCCAGGCTCATTGTCAAATCATCACCGTCACCATCATCTTCCTGGCAAGGACCAGAGCAGAGACGAGAGATAGAGAGACTGCAGGAAGATGGGAGATGGAGAGAGAAGACTGGGCGGATGATGTAGTAGATAGATGGGCTGAATGAGGATGGACGATTAAAAGAAGGCGAAGAGGGAGAAAGGGGGGAGGAGAGGAAGTCATCACCAACCAATCATCACAAGGCATGACGTCATCATCTCCTCTGCTTATGCTGCATCCCGTAAGCGGGTTGCACGATGAGTGTGCATCAGTTGTTCTGTTAAACAAGAGTAGGTGACACCGTATAGAATGAGTTGAAAAGAAATGTTTCTTCACAAAATGATAAATCTCTAATGAAGTAGGGATGTTGAGTAAACAGGCTAAAGGGGATTTAAAAAAAAGGAATTCTCTTGGTAAAGCAACAAATTGGTCCAGAGTGAATAGTTTTAAAAAGCAAAGATGGGATCAAGGTGGGGCGGCCCGGTAGTTCAGTGGTTGGCACGTCGGCTTCACAGTGCTGAGGTACCGGGTTCAAAATCCAGATCCGGCCTCCCTGTGTGGAGTTTGCATGTTCTCCCCGGGCCTGCGTGGGTTTTCTCCGGGTGCTCTAGTTTCCTCCCACGTTCCAAAAACATGCATGGCAGGCTGATTGGGCACTCTGAATTGTCCCTAGGTATGAGTGTGAGCGTGGATGGTTGTTCGTCTCTGTGTGCCCTGCGATTGGCTGGCAACCAATTCATGGTGTCCCCCGCCTACTGCCCGAAGACAGCTGGGATAGGCTCCGGCACCCCCCGCGACCCTAGTGAGGATAAAGCGGTTCAGAAAATGGATGGATGGATGGATGGGATCAAGGTGCATAAATAGACACCTCAAATCATGTGGCAAAGCAAGAGAGTGTGGTCAAAAGCTAATCGCAGCAACATACTTATCCGGCAAATTCTTTTTGCATTTCTGGCACCTAGTAGTCTGTGTGGTTACCACGCTAGCCCCTTTACTTTCAGGAGTGACCAGTGGTGTAGTGGGGATTTTTTAAGTGGGTGTACGCGATTCGGGGAAAAATCGAATGTGGCGTCGGGAGAAGTGGGTGGACGGCAAATAAAAATTGAATGTGGCGTCGGGAGAAGTGGGTGGACGGCGTACCCCCGCGTACCACGCCCACTACACCCCTGGGAGTGACACACACACAGACACATCACTTCTTGTTAGAGTACACTACACGCAGTCAACAGTACGCACACAAGCCAACTCCATATGCGGGGTCACATTTGAAATATTTTTACAGTACTAGGCTTTCATATTTAGATGGGGGGGGGGAGGGAGAGAGAAAGAAAAACTTTTATAAATTTTATTGACTGTTTTGTAATTCCAATAACTGCTTCCCAGGAGACAAACACTGCAGTCAGTTCTTTGAACACCAGACCTTTGGGGGAGAAATAATTCCTTTTTAATACAAAATAAATTCAGACTGACAAGGCATTGAAAACATTTCTTTACCGGCTATGCACCCACCAAGTGACTTGCACAGGAGCCTGTCTGCAATTCTTTTGCAGCACTGAGACCCTTTTTGAAAGTGTCCATACACCAATTAACAGCTAACTAGAAACAGTTTGTGGGAATCAAATAGAAATGTGACGTATGAAAACAAAATCCCCCTAACCCCCTCTCTAAACTTTATCGGGATCAAAGCTACTTTATAAGATTCATTCATCATTCATCTTCCGTACCGCTTTATCCTCACTAGGGTCGCGGACTTTATAAGATTATGATTCGAATTTACTGTCAGAATTGTATGACTAATTCAAGTATTATTTTCACTCTCAATGTTTTCAATTTTAGTACGTTGAAGATCGCAAAGTGGCTTTTCTTTGTTAAATAAATATACTGTATTTAAAATGTTTTATTAATCCCTGGGTGTATACATGTGTAATGTGTAAACATATCGGTAAATTAATATTTGGCACATATTTCGCGGGAATTTGTCGCTATTTTAACATATATCATGACGCTACTTTTCAATGTATCTCATCAAACCAATCAAATTTCGCCATCTTTGTCGATGATGTGGCTAGCCAACCAGTGAAGCCGAGAGAAATCTGTCAACGCCTACTTTTTGGTGCTGCCCCCGCCACAGAGTCGCCTCTCAGAGTTCAGTTTGACAGATAGTAAACGACGTTCCGCTTGAGACCAATCGTCTTTGCATTTTTTTGGGGGTTTTGTTGGTAACTTCTTGACTGAACCATCTATATTTTGCTCTTTTGATAGAATGAGAAAGAATTATGGTGGTGAATTCAGTGCACTGGTTTCGCAAATGTCTTCGTTTACACGACAATCCGGCGTTGCAAGAGGCCCTGAATGGAGCTAATACAGTGCGTTGTGTTTATATCCTGGACCCGTGGTTTGCTGGCGCCGCCAACGTGGGCATCAATCGATGGAGGTTTGCTACGTTCAAATTTACTGTAGTTGGTATTTACAAAGTATATGTTAGTATTAAGTATAATGTTGCAATTTGTATGATTTATTCCGTTCCGGTCTGGAGTTGAGGTTCGGGCCTCCTCATGACGTCAGTGGCTAATGCTAAGTTTAGATGGAGAGGGTGCGTATTTACTGTAATATTTATCTGATGAAACGTCGATGAAGCGCAGAGAGCGCAATGATCCGCGCTTACCTTATCACTGTAGTGAAAAAATAAATCCGTTGGATCGTTTTAAATGTGCCACCAATGTCTTAAGTTACAAGTCTAGCTGGCACTCGCGTTGTTTAGATGCACTTTGTCTGTTTTCAAGCGGATTCGGTATTTTCTTGACCCGCTTTTTACGTGAAGGGTTTACGGTCAGTGGGTTATATAATGTAGATAATGAACATGCTGCGTCAGGCGGAATTTGGTGGAAAAAATGTGTTAGATTTATATAATGCATTCCCTGTGACGCGTTCAGTTGCCATTTATTGCTTTCCTCATCAAGCTGAAACAACCTTTACCGAACGAAATTAAGAACCATATTTTCAATGTGTTCGCCGATGAAAAACGGAATTATTTCGATACAAATGTTATGTTAATTTTGCTTTCGTTCACGAAGTAGCAACAGCAGTAATTCTCGGAGTGGAGATGCTTCATTCAAAAACGCGCGTGTTTTTAAAGAAATTAATTTACCTTCTTTAATGTTGTCAGAATCACAATTAAATTGATTCCGGCGGCAGAACGGAAGCAATTTACCTTTTTGAAAAGTGCAGTATATTAGTAGGCCGGGTACACTTCATAACACCTTCCTTCACTATACAAGATTGGGGGCATTTGTCTCCAATGCAACTTAATTCCTGTCCAATGGCTCACTTTTTTCCCTCCCCCGAAGGTTTTTGTTGGAGGCACTAGAGGACTTGGACTGCAGTCTGAAAAAGCTGAACTCCAGATTGTTTGTCGTCAGAGGGCAGCCTACGGAGGTTTTTCCAAGACTTTTTAAGGTCTGATCTGTACTCATGTGATCATTGTACTCACCATGATATTATAAAGTGGCGTGCAATTAACTAGTTTGACTAGAGGCATAAGCAAACCTCATCATGCAGCACAAGAAGGTATGCCCAGTTACTGCCTCACTTACTGGTCTCAGTAAAGTGTTGTATATTTATGGCATTGTTGTGTGTTTCATACAAATATTTACACTAAGTATGCCGTTACGAGGCTTTTGGTGCCCTTCTATAACCCCTTAACAATGTGACATTTCAAATCAGTTCTAACATGATGCATTATTAGTTTTGTTTTGTTTGCACGTAGGATTACACAGGCTACAACAAATAAAAAAATAGGAATTTAAAAAATTGCTGTAATCTCTGTGCTCTGCACGTTATGTTATCGTTAATCCACCACTAAATCAATTAATTATTATGACTCCAGGACATTCGAATTGTTTTACATTTTCGACAGGCTCAAGTTGTTTTACTATGTTTGGAAATATAATTTTTTTGTCGACACCCCAATCTGATTTGGCATTTCCTTTCCAACAGTTGGTTGAATGGAGATGTGACTAATGAGACAGGTGTCGAAAAATGTTATTTCTCATTAGTCAAATTATTTTATCTCCCTTCTGTATTGAACATCTATCATATTAGGGTTTCCTTTATATTCTTTGTGCGTTTTTACCCCTTCACAATGATATCGGTGATGATATTTTAAAACAAAACAAAACAGTAGACCGAAAAACAAAAGAAGGCTGGGAGCTGGAGGACTGTCTTTAGTCTGTAGAGAACACCAAACACTGAATGCACTATGATATTTTTTTTCTTTAATCCCATGTTAAGTACGAGTTGCTTGTCAAGATAGAATGGTAAAAGAATTGTCCTTCCATTGTGTCATGCACAAGGTTACGATGTACTTTCACCCTGTTCTTGCTTGTCACACAAGGTCATGTCACATTTTCACAATGTGGCATGATGGAAACCACTTGTTCATGTCCAATTTTTGATAGGAATAGACACCTTGCAAACGTTAGCAATCATATTCCTTTCTAGACTGTTGAGTATTGTATCTCATTTGTCCAACCTTCGAGGCTTGAATGAAGGCTTTCATATCAGGATTGTGTATTTTCTTTTTATCTGTCAAAAGCGAAATCTACATTTTCTACATCTGTTTTCTTACAGTATTTATTTAATGTGAATAACACTGTTGATAAAAAAAACGTCAACAAATCCTTGTCTCTCTTCAGGAATGGAAAATGACGAGGTTAACTTTTGAGTATGACCCTGAGCCGTATGGGAAGGAGAGGGACAGCGCCATTATCAAGATGGCCCAAGAGTTTGGAGTGGAGACTATCGTCAGAAACTCTCATACACTCTACAACTTAGACAGGTTTGTGACACATCTACATGCTCATGCAGCATAAAGTTAAGCTCAAAAGGGTTTGTGTCATGGCCAAATTCATTGGTTCAATGGGTATCTTCTGGTTAGAAATGACATAAGAAATCAGGAAAACTTAATTTGTCCCACTTCTATCATCCGTTTGCAAGTTGAAGTTAACATCCATCCATTTCCTAAATTATTGATCTACACCAGGGTCGTTGGCGTGTTAGAGCCTATCCCAGCTGTCTTCGGGCAGTATGTGGGGTAAACCCTGAAATGTTTGCCAGCCAATCGCAGTGTACTTGTAGACAAACGACCATTCACGCTCACAATCACACCGAGAGACAATTTCGAGTGTTCCAGTAACCTACCATGCATGTTTTTATAATGTGGGAGGGAGAACATGCAAACTCCATACAGGAAGGGCGGCGCTGTAAGGTGGACGTGCTAATCAGTCAACCACCATGCCGCCCTGAACGAAACAGAATTTGCCAATAAATAAAAGAAGAAGCCATAAACAGAAAGTAATAGTAACACATTGACCAAACATACAGCTATACGCGCAGCTGATGGGCAGCCATGACTTCCGAAGGTGAAGCTATTTTGACAAGAGAAGTTCCTCCACTAGCGATCTGGAGGAGGAAGCATTTGTGCATTGCATGTCGTCAAAAACAAGGCAATACAAGAAACCTGTTGAATCATTTGAACAAGTAGCACCCAAGTGACCAAGTGGAAAGCATGAAAAAGTGAGCCGAGTTTGCATAGCCTGCCCACGTGAACATTAGCAGTTTAGTCGCAAATAACTAGCCTACAGCCACCGGATGAATGCGGCAATAAATCATGTCATCTTTTGATTTTTCACATTTGCAAGTAGAAATATATTCATGCCGTATGTCGGATCATAACTTTGAATTATTATGAGGTGTAATTATTATCCCTGATTGGCCCATTTTTTTAGAAGTTCTCTGTATTTTATTCTACAGTTGTTGTACAGTAGAATAACTTGAAATGAATGGGGGAAAAAAATTACGTTAATGAAATGTTTAACTACTCAATAATTATCTTTGTTGTCAGTAGCAGTGCTTTAAAACTGGCAATTTAAAAACAATGAAAATGCCAACAACATGCACATGGCTCAACTGGTCCGTGACACAAAAAACGTTGATTACCACTGTTCTAAAGGATGCGGGTTAACATTTTGCAAAATCTAGGGCAAGCATGGGCGACTGGTACTGTTGAGTAAGGGTTGGGGCAGAATGCCATGTGAATCATGCCCATTTGGTATCCTGGGTAGCAGACGTGGCTCCAGTGCAATAAGGCAAACACATAACATTTAATCTAGATTGTTGGCAGATTTGCTTTTCAAATGTTTGAGATCTTCTTCTTCTTGCGTGTGAGGGCAGCTTTACGCTGTTAAATGTCCAGACGTTGCAGCCATTGGACAGTGGATTCATTAGGTACTGTGAGGTTCAAGTTGCCATCTGGTGGTCGATGAATGGGACAATAGTAGATGAGATGTTCTGCAGTTTGGAGTTCTGGTCCACAGTCGCAGAATGGTGATTCGACGAGGCCCCATCGGAACATGTTGTTGTTGAAACGGCCTACCCCAGTTCTTTAGGCGGTTGAGTCGTACCCAGACTTTCCGGGGTAGCGTTGAGCCAGGTGGGGGTTCGGTGTTAGGTTGGACCATGAACTGGTTGGGTCTTGCAGTTTTATCCCAATTACTTCTCCACGCTTCCAGGATGTTGAAATTGGAATCATGAAGATCTGCGGTATAATTCCACTGGCACAGGTTTGAGATGTGGTATCGAAAGCTAATTCTCCAGTTATATGTTCACAGTCTTGCCCTCTGGGGCTGCGGATAAGACGTGAGAATTGAGTGCTCTGCAGACATTACTAACCAATTGAACAGGTGCATAGTTGTTTTTAGAAGAAAAAAAATTACAAAGGTGGACATTCCAACGTCACAGACAGTTGCCCGTTTTGCTGACGAGTGATGGGAAACAGACGGACTATGAACCGACTGAAGTGAGTTTTGGTCACCGTAATAGTCTCTAACTATCACAAAGATTTTCAGTCGGTCAATGACTGACTCATGTTTAGATGACGACCGACAGCAACTTAAGCCGTGTGGTTGTGTGCGGGGATAACTACACCGACAGAAAAAGGCTTGAACATGCCCCGTCACCCTTGTGAGGACAAGCGGATAAGAAGATGGGCAGGGGTGTAATCAATTTTTGAGTAACTAAAAAAACAAGGACCAAATTAGTGGAGAGATTTTTGGTAATCAATTAATTGTTTTTTTTAATTCAGTTTGTAGAAATGCTCAGAATTTCAGGTTTTCAACAGTAAATATTGTCTGATTTCTGTAGTCTGCCATAAATGCGGACTGCTTCATTGTCTTGAATCAAAAACAAAATGAAAAAAATATTTTTTGATTTTGGAAAACAATGCTAAACTTTTTTTTGCCTATTTTTTTGACAGTCCAAATCAGTAACTGAATCATAATTTATGGTTGTGCATTTTCTACACGGGAAACAATCCTGTATTTGAATAACTGAATGAGAATCAAAACATGTTTTTGGGGAGACGCTATTCATCGATTAATTGACAAATTACTCTATTATTAAAATAATTATGAGTCGCAGCCCCAACCTAAATATTGTGGGGTGTGAATAGAGGAGAGTGAGTGCTTGAACAGTTTGAGCGAGTGAAAGAAGTTGGTCAGCTATTCACGATGTGTGCTAAGAGTTAGCAGTGCCAGTCCAATCCCAGTCACAAAACTGGACTCCAGAATACTAACAGCGACTCTGTTTACATTCAAGTCAATAACCCTTTCAAAACATGAATATGTCTTTTATTGACAGTAGAAAGTAAGAATCGGAAACAATGTCTATTTGCGTTAGAATGGTGTCTGTGTGTTGCGGTTTTGATGGGAATATTCAACCCGATCACAATTACCATGTTACAGAGGTACACTTTGTCTGCACACACGTATTCCCAATGTTTCAGAAACCAGAATTTTTACCTTGGCTTGAATATTGGCTGCATATAAACATAGTCAGTGTTGCTGGTGTTCCAGCAATCACACGGGGTATAATTCCACTGGCACTGTTTTTATTTGTAAATTGGCACCCGCACAGAGTTTCTGCACAAATGCAATTGCATGACCCTGTTAGGTCACACTGCTCTCTAAATGTTAGGAACAGATTATGAGACTGCGTCCAAGGTGACAAAATGGCTCTTGTGCACCTTCTTTCCTCATGCCTGGTGTGCTTCAAGGAGAGTACGCAGATCAGCTCAGTGTTACATAATGGCTTGGAATTGAGGTTCATTGATCAATTGACAACAAAAGAATGATCACCTTGATCGCTAATTATTTGGTGTAATCGATTCATCACTGAGAGACGTTTGATTTGAAATGATGCAAATTCTTTGAATTTCAGTCTCTAAGATGGGAACAGAGTCATCTGCTTTTGCTTTGGAAAACAATCTATTTCCTAACATTTTATGGAGCAAACAGGTAAAAGAATCTTAACTAATTTATGTTTGTGCCTTTTCTGCACTGTCTGTTTGAAAAAAAAATATCTTGCTCGTGAACAGAGGGAAAGAAATCAAATTTTTTTTAAAAATCATATAATCTTCTAGCTAGTGAATTATTGAAATAATTGTTAATGGCAGGCCTAATTTGGAACATACCGTACATGTAGATGAGACTGAAGGTAGCTTAATGTTTGTGTGTATACAGTACTGTGTATTCTGGGAGGTGGGGGGGGGGGGGTTGCTTGAGTGCTTGACGACGTGCTTACTGTGCTCATTCAGAGCAGTCACGGTGAAGTGACCAATAGGAAGCCACGTCTGCTGCAAATCCAGCAACCCTGGATCCACGAATGGCAGATGCTTAGACACAAGTTGTATAAGATAGAAAGTAAAAATACACAGCTTTGTCATCAGCCCCAGTGGCAAGACAGAAATAAACCGCTGAGTTGAAATGCAAATAACAGACACATGATTGACTGTTGTTTTGCTGTGTTATTGTAACTACCAGGTAGGGCTGTCACTATTGAATATTTTCAGAATAGATCATTTGTATTGATTATTCCATTGATGAATCTGGTCAAATGTATTTAGTATTAATGCTAAGTGCAACATGTTTTTTCCTTTTACTGTTTCTTAACTTAAATCATTGTCATTTATTTGGTATTTAATGACTAAACAATGCCAAAATAAACAGTTAAGAAATAAAATACAGCGGAGCTGTTGCGCTATATCTTTTATCGATATCATTATTCTCATTCGGAGTTTTGTTTCGTGTACAATTCACCGAGGGCACGGGCAAAGAATAGGAATCTGGAGGGCCGAGGGAAGCACTTTTAAACGGTACATGTGAGCTACGATAGTGAACGGGCTGCAAAAGTGCGTCGCATGCCTCCGTGTCAGGCTGTTGCTCATCGTAGCGTGCGTGTGTATATGCGTGCGCGGTAACGGGTCGATCACGGGAGGTTGGTTGATCGAAAAGTCGAACTTCGGTCCAAAAAGTTTGGACACCCCTGGTTTAGATGATCACTCTGTACTAACAAGACTGCTCGTCGGCCTTGTTGGACAGGAATGTCACTGTCTGTGCAGTTTCCATGTTGATATTTTACCTTTGGCAACACTGCTAAGTGCTAATACGTGTTCCATTCTGTTTCCATTTCCCAATTGCTCGCAGGATAATAGAGATGAACAACAACAGCCCTCCACTGACCTTTAAACGCTTTCAGACCATTGTGAGCAGGCTGGAGTTGCCCAGGCGACCGCTGCCTTCCATCCACCAAAAGCAGATGGACAAATGTCACACTAAAATAACAGACAACCATGACCAGATTTACAGTATACCTTCACTGGAAGAATTGGGTAAGCCGATGTTTTTACATTTGGTCGTGAAACGTGCTCTTTTCTTGTGTCGAGATTATTAGACATACATACATATAAATAAGTTATCTCTTAACTCATTCACTCCCAAAGACGTTTTTAAACGTCTTTTCAGACTTGGTCCATAATTGGCTGGTACTGAATGACTTAATGTTGCACAAGTTGAGTTAGTGTTTCTTGTCTTGCACCAAAGCATCAAGTATTGTCGCTGATTGATGAGAGCCAAGATTTTGGAGTTGCTTGGAGGAAGTAGAGTCAGGCTTGGTAGACTGGTAATGTGGTGCTCTTTGTCTGCACTCATTTTGGCATCATCAATGTCTCCAGGCTTCAGGACCTTAGGTTTGCCTCCAGCAGTGTGGCGTGGAGGAGAGTCCGAAGCCTTGGACAGACTCGGCAAACATCTGGACAAAAAGGTGATCTCCGTGCACACATTGACACATTAGATTGCTGTTTTGCCGAGTACGGGCTGGTAGATTCCTTGATTCCTTGATTCCCTTGCCCAATTGTCACAGTCAAAAATCCGTTTCTTGCAACCAGCTACATTTTTAACGTTCAATTAAAGGAAGCTCAGTCCTGTACTGTTTTCCGCAGTTTCTTCTCGTAAACTGAGTGCCTCTTCAAACCCTATCCGAGTAATTGTCGAGTTGTTTTAAGTGTTTCTCTTTGTTGCTGTGTAGGTCTGGGTGGCTAACCTGGAGCATCCTCGGGGGAACATGTGCTCTCTGTATGCCAGTCCGACCGGACTGAGTCCGTATTTGCGCTTTGGTTGCCTGTCCTCTCGGGTCCTCTACTACAACCTCCGAGAGCTCTATATGAAGGTACCACATATAACTTGAGCTAGTTTGTTCTGCTTTCTTAACCGCTGCATCACAATTGATCTCTCGACACTTCATCTTGTTTGAAATTAGCTCCGGAAGCGTTGCAGTCCTCCTTTGTCCCTTTTTGGTCAACTGTTATGGAGGGAATTCTTCTACACTGCCGCCACCAACAACCCAAACTTTGACCGTATGGATGGAAACCCAATTTGCGTTCAGGTAGGCAGGGATCAAACTTAAGCCCCATTTAGTTTTGAATGTTTTTTTTCCCCCCTACGACGTTAAAATAATACATTTTATGTTTGCTGAGAATATCTTTGTCTCATCTGTCCACTTGTTTGATGATCTTCAACATTAAAATGAGGAAACAGTGCCAAAAAAAAATTAAAAAAATTAGAAGAGCACAAATAATTTTCCTGCCTGTACCAGAGGCATTTTGGCTGTTATGATTTGAGTTGGTGTCCACGAGCATTTAAAAAATTGAACTGCTTGATTCCTCCTGTAAATAGATTTATTTATTTTTTTCATTTTTGTCACAGGCTACATTGAACGTTGTTTTCCCTCGGACGGGCCTTTATAACTCTGAAACCATAAATAATAATTTATATTGTAACGCCTGCTCAACAAATATGGATCACTATTTTTTAAATCACAAGTCAAGGAAGGTAATTCATTGCTCATAATTAGTTTTAAATTGGTTTTGCATATGATTTGCTTAAACAGGCCACATAAAATGATGTGCCAAGCTAAATCTGGCCATTGGACCTTGAGTTTGACACCTGGAGTGGATGTGTAAATTAGCACAGTGAAGTACTTGGTAGTACGTCTGCCTCATGATTGAGAGTTCCTTGGTTTGAATCTTTGCTTAGGCCCTGCTGTGAGAGTTTGCATGTTCCTCTTGTGCTTTTTTTTGCGTTTCTTTGGGTACTCTGGCTGCCGACTGGTCCAGGGTGTACCCTGCCACTCGCCTAAATTCAGATAGGATAGACTTCAGCTCACCTGCAACCCAAATGAGGCGTGTAATCCCCCCCCCCCCCCCCGACCCCAAATAAAAAAAATAAATATATGAACTATTATGGTGGTGCAAGGGTAAAAATGGTCATAAATCTGTCTCCAGATTCCATGGGATCAAAATCCAGAAGCATTAGCCAAATGGGCCGAGGGCCGGACTGGATACCCGTGGATTGACGCCATTATGACCCAGCTCAGAGAGGAGGGCTGGATCCACCACTTGGCGCGGCACGCTGTGGCTTGTTTTCTCACCAGGGGTGACCTGTGGATCAGCTGGGAGAGCGGCATGAAGGTAGGACAAGCCTTATGAAATTTGGTACCATAATACCAGGTACCATAAATGTGACACATGGAGCAGCTCTTAAAATCTTATGTGCCTGCAGGTGTTTGAGGAGCTGCTGCTGGATGCGGACTGGAGTGTAAATGCTGGCAGTTGGATGTGGCTGTCTTGTAGTGCCTTCTTTCAACAGTTTTTCCACTGCTACTGTCCTGTTGGTTTCGGAAGAAGAACTAACCCAACAGGAGACTACATCAGGTTGGCAATTTATGGTTCAACACCTCATATTTGCAATCCGGCATTTGCAATGACACTTAACTTGCAGATTTCTTTTGGAACTCATATTTGCTATTTTTGTGCGCGGGCCAGTGTTAAGACATTCACATTTTTTATTATGCTTAATTTTTATTTCATTTTGACTTGAATTTGAAAAATTTAAGTCAAAATCCGTTCAGTTTTTATCAGCTGTAGTGATTTTTTAAAAATGTTATTTGTTATGTGCGTGGTTAAAAATAAACGGCACACTAAGTAGTTTGTTATTAAAACACAATAAAATATATTTCAGTAAATAAGCAGATGAGCAACCATCAGGTTCTATATAGCAGTCTACAGACTTTGTCGTGCAATGAGTGCAGTGCCTAATACTGCTTCTAAGGTTAGATGCATTACAACAGACAGTAAAACCTTTCATCAGGCACATGCTTCTTGGGCTTTGTTTAGTTTTTTGTCTCCCCCGCCCCCCTATATTTAATATATGGCCACCCTTCATCTTTAAAAGAAATATTTACGGTAAAACATTTTATTCTCCTGCAGGCGTTACATCCCCATCTTAAAGGACTACCCAAATCGCTACATCTATGAGCCCTGGAACGCGCCAGAGTCAGTCCAGAAGGCGGCAAACTGTGTGGTGGGAGTGGACTATCCCAAACCAATGATCAACCACGCGGAGAGCAGCAGACTCAACATTGAGAGGATGAAACAAGTTTACCAGCAACTGTCACATTACAGAGGACTCAGTAAGTCTGTCTTGTGCTGTGTTTATGTATAAAGCAAGTAATTTTCTGTCTCACTAAGATATCATTAATTGATATCCAGAAGGCAATGTCAAATGTTACGGCAGTTAAAAAAACAAACAAAAAAAAGATTGTAAAGCATTCATTTTTAGTAACATAAAACCACTCAGTGACGTCGGCCCCTATACAGTATTTTGCAACCCGCTGTTCCAACTGTTAGTGGTCTCAAGGTGTACAAAGTCGTGGCGATATTCCCCAGGGCGGGGCGAGAAGGAGAGCTGTATTCCTGGTATATAATATAGGTGGTGCCGAGGTTTTACTCCTCCGTGCACAGGCCACATCAGGGGTGTCAAACTTAGGGCCCATGGGCCATATCAGGCCCATGAATGGATTTAATCAGACCCGTGAGTACAAAAATAAGTAGAGCCCGTCTAACTAAATGACCGATGTTAGTTGTACGCAAGCAACACTGATATTTTTACTTATTACACATAACTCTATTCCAGTCTGCCTCAACTGGCGGACCGCGATCCACGACCGGACCGCCGACCTCCTCTGTCCGGACCGCCGACCTCCTCTGTCCGGACCTCTTCTGTCCGGACCCTCGGCAAATTGTATAAAATAATCATTTATAAAGTGATTTTTACGTTATACATTTTATATTTGTGGACTATAATCTGCGCATTACCGCGATCGCTTGTTAAAATGATCCGTTGTATTATTTGCGTACACTAACAGATGTATTGCCGAGGACCGCAGCAGCGCGACTGTGTGTTGTATAATGTTTGACTAACTGGAGACCCTGGCTGAGAAGGGCATGTCGGCGATAACGATGCGCTGATTGGCTCCTCTGAACTTAAAGGTGTGCCCATACATAAGCGTCAGCACGCGTCTATCCCAATACACACGCATTCAAAATGGATGATTGTGTCAGGAAACCGACGCATGCGCGACGCCACAGTGTGCTCACAGCTTCAGTCCAGGAGAGCCGCACACAGACAATTAGACAAGACGAATCGCGGGAGGTTTCGATTGTGTGCAGTTTTGCTCCCGTCTACCCGGGGATCTTTGCAGCTGTTTAACAGCAGAACACCGCAACATGGTAAATGAACATCACAATGGCGTCCTCTAAATTTGCTACAAAGAGAAAGGTGGACAGTGAAAATCGGCGTTTCAATGAAGAATGGACTGACAAGTATGCTTTCATTCTACCTCTGTCGAGCACCAAGCCAATGTGTCTAATATGCCTAAAGACGGTAGCTCTGGTGAAGAGTCAAAATATTAAACGCCACTATGTGACAGAGCACAGCTCTTTTGAACGGGATTTCCCTCCTAATTCAGAGCTAAGAACAAACGAAATAAAGAAACTGAAAAGGTCATATCAAGACTCAAGCAGGAAGATTGTGACATGTATGACACAACAACAAAAAGCAACAGAGTGCTCACTGAAACTGGATATTTTGATGTATCTTCTTAGCATGTGTAGGTTAATATTTGCATGCCTCAGACATTGCATTCACCTTTAGTGGAAGAACAGCACTGCACATTCCTGTGCTCCCTTGTGTCAGTATTTAAAATGGGTCTTAACTCCTCTTCTGATATATTTTTCAGTGACTTCAGAGGGGATGTGAAAAGGGGAATTGTACAAATGAAAAGGATATTTTTGTTTTCATGTTTAGTATTTATTTTGGTAAAATGAGTATTTTGTTTTGTTTTTGTTAAATTAAGGGGGGGAAAAAAGACAACTACTGTTTAACAAAGTTAAAGTAAAAATGTCTTATTTCCCTAAAAGGGCTATTTCTATTATTAAGCAGGCACAACTTAACAAAATAAAAGAGGTCCTGTGCCTCAACACAATACCTCTCATTATTTGCTGTCTACTGGCAAAGTGAATAATTGTTATTTTCATGCACCCCATTATTGGTTGGTTGTGAGGAGTGTTGATTTGTATAAGCTTGGCTTGACCATACTAAATGGGCATATAGCCTTGCTCCCCATGACCGCCGTGCATGGGACCGGACCTTGGTCTTATTAAAAAAAAAAAAGTGGACCTACAGCATTTCGAGTTGAGGACCACTGCTCTATTCTATAAGTTGCCTGATGTATGTATAATTGTCAATATTAGAAATGTCCCGATCTGATCACGTGATTGGAAATTAGTGTCGATCACGTGATTTTTCAACTGATCCACTTCAATCCCCACGTTGGATGGTCGTACCAAGAGTGAAAACTAAAAATGCAGTGAGCATATGCAGTGATCAAATGGCAATCAACGAACAGGTTAAATGGCTGGTATTCCAAAATGTTATTTGAAGCATTGCTTTATTCGAATCAGTTCTTTGCACTTGACTGTATTCCTTGAGAAGTTGCACATATTTCCATATTTATTTTTAGTTCATTTAGTTATTATGTGCTCTTTGCCAAGAGGGGCGCCATTATCTCAAATCACTTGAGCTTTGTTTGTAGAGTACAGTCAAACCTCGGTTTTTATCCATAATCCGTTCCAGAAGGCTGTTCGAAAACCGAAATTGTTCGAAAACCGAAATTGTTCGAAAACCGAAACCACGCTCTTTTTAAAATAAAAATGTTTACTGAACACGTTTGCTCACAATGGAAAGCAACACGAGGAAGCGTCACTTCCTCGTCTACCCGAGGAAGCGTCACTTTCTCATGTAAGGAAGGCGAGAGGAGTCAAATGGTGCATTCAAGTGCGCTCAGTTTGTTCGAGAACTGAAATTTGTTCGTCATCCCAGGCATAATAAACTCGAAATTTTTGCTCGAAAACCGAATTGGTCGAGAACCCAGACATTCGAAAACCGAGGTTTGACTGTACTTTCAAACCGTCATCTGCGATATCACTTCAGGCTTGGCAGAGGTCTGTTTATACTCTACGTAGTACGTTTCTTTAGACAGTATGAAAATAAATGGCAGAAACTAGCAAATGATACATAATGTATGTGTTGTAAATGTATCGGATTTAATCATTGTTTGTATTTCAGGTCTGCTTGCATCAGTACCAACGATCCAGGAGGAGGCAGAGCCACTGATGACTGATGAGTCCCAGACCAGCAGTGGCCCCGGTGAGAGGGCTTACCGCATATTTCTTATTCTTTCACAAATACGTCATAATAGCTTTCATAAATAAAAACAGCACCTGACTATGTTTTGTTTCTCCCATCCCCAGACTCTCCCTCCGTAGTTCACGACAAAGCAACTGGCTGCGTTGCAGCTCCTGATTCATCCACAGTCTCGACATCTTCCCACACTGTTTTTAACCCCGAACTGGAGAGCGATGCAATGAGATGCTTATCCCACACACCCGTCAACTGTTCAGATTCACAAATGCACCCCTCCGCAACCATAACATCAACATGTGCAGACCACTCAGCAGGTGTAGAGTCCCCCTCTTCACTAGTGCCCCCACCGGCCCAGAGCCCCATAGCAAGGTCCAAGACGTGCACGCCTTCCTTTGTGTGTTCCACATTGCCACCTTCTCCCAGTTCAGCTACAGCCCAAACCCAGACATCTTCTTTCGCGCCAAGAAGAAAAAGCTTTACCCGTAAGGTACGCCGTGGTCAGAGGCAACGAGGACGACATAGCTGCCATGCAGTAGCCAGAGAGGGAGAGAGGAGAAGTGAGGAGGAAGAGACGGAAATGAAGGAAGAAGGAAATGAAAAGATGGAAGAAAGTGTTGAGATGGAAGAAGAGAGAATGGAAGAGGAAACTTATGCATTTTGAAGATTCAGCTCCAAATACTAATTTCTCTGTGTTTTTGTTTGTTGTTGCTTCAAATCAAAATGTTGCCAACATCTCAGTAGCGCAAATAGTCCACAAACCCACATTTCATTTTCTGTCTTGTATCTTTCAGGGGAAATAGCATCTTACATCTGTTCTGGAAAACTGGACAAATAGATTTGAATGAGGTGTTTTGAATAATACACACTCACCAGAGGTACCATTGCAAAATCTGATTTGATCCACTGACTTTCACATTTTCTTGACGTGGCAAAATGTCAGTTTTGATTGACACTGACATTGTGTTTAACTCCATGGATTAACAACATGAATAACAATTGCAGTTGTTCAGAACTTCCCAATCAAAATCTTATTCATACTCCTCACGGTATGATGCAATTGTACACAACGTCAAACATAAACCTTAAAAATAAACTAAGCCTTATCTTTGAAAAGGCATCTTTAATGAAACACTTCCTGTAGTAGATCTCTTTAGATTCTGCAGGTGTGCCAAATTCAGAGTCTGGTGAGTGTGTATTTACAGTGTCTTCTAAGTTGAAGCAGTTCCACGGCATTTTACTTGAGTAATTTTATCGGGGAAAAATGGGAGACTGCAGTTGCATCTTGAAAGTAAATGATCAATTGCCGTGTTATATTTCAAACATGAATTTGGGTGATTGTACATTGTTGAATCTTGACTCAACAAACATGCAGCACCGTATTGAATTGCTACTCGTGACATCGTCTTGTTTCACAATTTAGTCTTGCCTGCTTTCTCCGATTTGTATGAACATCTTTATTGAACCCCGACAGCTCAGGATCACCTGAAACGTCTGTGCAGTTCAGCCCAGAGGGCAAACAGTTCTTGATTAACTGACGGGATAAAGCAGTGTGTTTTGACTTTTGCTATAAAGCTATTTTATACTGAATAGCTTCCAGGGTGGCAGATTCAACATGTTCTGTGGTCTGCATTGCAACTTGGTGAAAATGAAAAATAGAGGCAGGCAGAAGGGAGGCTTCAAATGTAATGAATTTCTCATTACATTGTAGATCATTCAATATACAGCCTTTGGTAGCACACGTATATAATATACAGTATAGCTATACAGTATACCAGGTGTCAGAAAGGTTCCATGACTGGAAAGATGTCTTTCAACGCCAAACTATGAGTTTCCCCTCTTCAATCTGGGCTAGATTACAAACCAAGCACTTCTACAAAGAGGTCCTGCGGCATTTGTTATGTTGAGTGCCTGAGAGGAGATCGGAATTGTGGCAGGACAACTTGTGGCTACTTCATCTTGATTGTACGCCTACTCAGAATGTGCTGAGTTCATAGTCACTGTAATGGGAAAAATATGAACCCTTAGTAGACAAGAGACAGGACAAATGCTTTCAGAGAAATGAGAAAGACTGTTCGATTACAACCATACTGGCGGCTGCAACCAAGTATCACTCCACCGATTTATGTGTCAAGTATTATACAAACATGAATGGACCGTTAGCTTTCCCCCGTGGAGCAACTGACTTTTGTTAGAACACAGCAGAGTTCATGTGATGCTAAAATAGAATTCATACATTCGCGTTCACTGCAAAGAAATCCTTTTCTAACGGTCTCAGAAGAATCGCAAAAGTGTGTTAAGATTACAGGGGTCCTTTGACAAAGGGGGAATTGTGTAGTTTGCATTTGTAATATCCTTTCTGGCACCAGGCTTGGATTTTTTTTGTGAAGTCTCAGAATACTGAAGTGCAGTCGAGTTTTAATATTTGCCATACTTTTCTTCTGGCGATTGATAATGCTGCTTATAGTTAATGAATGTAGAGAAAAGCCTGAGGTGTTCTCCTCCAAATATTGTATTTATCAGTTTGTACATAAAATATTTAAACCCATTCACTGTCTCTTTTACTAAGTCTTCATTACACAAAGGGTCACATTTACACTAAATGCACACTTTTGTAGTTGTCTTTTCTGACGGGCTCCATAATTAAAATTAATGTTCAACAGTATTCATTGTGTCAGCCAGTGAACATGAGATATATCGTGAGTGACTAAAAAGTTGTAAATTTTCTTCAACATGAGAGTATGTGTGAATGTGTGTGTTCCCCCAAAAATAGAATATCGGTCCATTTACTGTATTTCAATAACTTGTTTTAAAAAGTGAAACATTTACTTTATTTTAGGTCACTCCATTCAAAGTAAAATATTTCAAGCCTTTCCTTCATTTTGGATGATTATAGCAGATATACCAACAACAAAAAAATCCAGTGCTTCACAAAGTTAGCATGACAAAGTTCGACATTGTATCCCAAGTTTGTCAGCTAGTTAACACAAAGCAATTGTAAAGGTTTTCCTCAGTCTTTAAATTGCCTCAATCTGGTTTGGCGGGCTTTAGAATCATGGGGGAGACTATTGACTTCACGGTTGTGCAGAAAACCACAAAACCATCAGTGACACAGTGACAAAGAAATTGCAAAAGGTAAAAAATAAATAAATCTGGATGCTCACAGAGCGCTGCTTAAAAGTACTTAGTGTTATGTAAAAGGGGAAAATTCGGTTACGAAAGGTGCACGTGGGTCAGTGATGACCTGAGCCTTGAGAGGATTGCCAAGCAATGGCGGTCGATAAATCTGGGAGTGCGCGCGCGTTTCTCTCTCTCTCTCGCTCTCGCTCTATATATATGTATATATATACATATATACTGTACATGGAGAGAGAACGAGAACGTCAGCGAGTTTATTAAAAGGAAGATTACAATCTAATTCTATTTTCATGGACAGACTTGCTGCTGTAGCTTCTGCAGGAGTTCTTTTTTTCTCCGACAGTTCCTAAATGCAACCCTATTACCAAATTACTGTGCGTCGTGACGTATTATTTCAGCGTCAGTACCATGTTTTTAGCAATTTGGCGAACAGTAAGACAGTAAGACATGCTGTAAAATAAGGACTCATTCACAAGATGAACATGTATTTGAAGACAACATGATTGCGGAAATAATCTCAGCATTGAATGTGCTCACGAAACCCCTTGCTGGTAAGTGGTTCACAATTTATAGCGGTTTGAATTGAAATGACCACGTAAATGGAAACATTCCGAAAGCCCCTATCCCCGCCAAGCTTTTTACGCACGTAATAGGTGTTTATTTATTTATGTATGTATGTCATGGTTCGTTCAATGTTGCACACAATTGGAAAGACGTTTGCCCGACATTCCCAAACAGTTGGAAGGTTGCAAACGGTTTTTCTTGTCGCCATCAAATTTTTTAACACATTAAACATTTCGACAAGAGGTCCTGTTTTAGGCCGTTTACATTGTTGGCGAACATCTTGGGAGATTGTTTGCGACCTTGAAGGAACCCTGACGAAAAAAACAACATTCGCTGGTGCTCACCTACTGGCAAGGTGCATATTGTTATGTATTACGATGATATTGGTGTTTTGTTTGCAGAGGCGTCTGGATGTAATGCACAAACCTCAAAGGAGGAGGCGCTTCTGTTGGCACTGCGGGGGAACATAGATGTTCTCCTGGAGCAGCTACACAGTAACAACAGTCTGCAGGAGGCAAGGAGACTCAGGGAAGATGTGTTGGTTGACACAAGCTGGTACTTAAACGATACAGAGGATGTGATTTGGAGCTTTGTCCAGGAGTGTCTGCTTCTACTGCTCAGCTTAGCGCGCCACCTTTCTGCTGAACTCAAGCTTTTCCAGCAGACACCTGCTCCTTCTGCCAAATTACGCACCCCTGAGATGGCTCCCCCCTTACCACCAGATGTCCTCAGTTTCTCTCAACAGAAAACAATTGGAACAGCCCTTCAATTTGTGGTTTCTTTTGGCCTCTGCCCATTCTTGGCTCCAGGAGTAGGTGTGCCACTTGGTTACAGGTCTGCATTTGGCGCCATGGTGGAAAAAATGGTATCTGGTCAAACTGCTGTTGGAGCAGCACACCGCCTTCTGACAACAACAACTATGTTGTTGCGCTTGGCTGAACTGTCATCTCTTGCCACGCTGGTGTTCACCCGGCACCTGGGAGATGTGATAGCGGCACTCTGTCAGCTCGGTTATCAGCCACGGAAGTCCAAGATGACAAGCAGCACAAAGAATGTTCAGGTAGTGCTTCCTCATGTTGGTTTATTTGCTCTCTCCTTTGATTGAATTCAACTTGTGTGTCTTTGTCATGACTAATTAAGGAAATCATCATTCCCCAAGGCGGCCTTCTTGAATATGACTGTTGTATTGGATCTCATGAGATTGTACAAATTGTGTGTCTGGTGGATTGCACTGTATGTTGTAAATTTTTCTGTCAAAATGCTGGCATGAGATGAGATTTTTTTTTCTCTTTAGGAGTTAAGTGAAGAGGAACGTAGAAACAGTCGGGACCTTCTCCAAAGTCTTCTGGTAAAAGTGTATCAGCCAGTCGTTATCAAGGAGCTCCTCATTTTACAAGGTGGAGCCAAGCAGGTATGCCTGAGTCTTGTTTAAGTGAAATAGAGGCTGGACGGTGGATTAGTGATTCGTACATCTGTTTTGAGGTTGGGGTCTCAATATGTGCCCTGTGATTTGCTGGCGACTTGTCCAGGTTGTACCCCGCCTCTTGCCCAAAATCGGCTGGGATAAGTTCCAGCTCACCTGTGACCCTGTTGAGAATATTATGTAGTATAGAACATGGTTGGATGGATGAAATAAATAAAGATAAAGGGAAGAAAAATACAAATATGCAACTCTGAGGCCCAAATGCAGTCATGAGAAGAAGGCTGAATGTACCATCTGATGTCTCTCCCATAAGTCTGGTCCATCAGGAAGCTCCGGTAGTTCCAGAAGCACGGGAGCTCCTGGCTGGCTGAGGCGTCTTTGTGGTCAGTTACTATCTGAGCGTCTGATGCAGCCTAATGGGGTCCAGGCTGTAGTCAGAGCCATCCTGGAGGGAGGAACAGGTGGGCGAGTGGCAGATTATGAATCCCAGAAACGGCAAACAGAAATGTCTCATTGAGCTTCTTTCTTTGATACTGCTTTTTGTCCTCTAGGTGGGTCAGACTGGAAGAAATGTGACAGTATAGCCAAGATTCTCACAGCATGCCCCCAACAGTCCGAATCAGCCGACACCTACTATAAGCAAGTCTGTTCTCAGGTCAGTTTACACACTCAAAGCTACTATGAAAATAATGGGACCGAAAAAAGGCCTCATATAGCACCATCATGAAACGCATGAATCAATCTGAATTGTAATTGAACCCATCATTTAGGGTTATTTGATCTGGAGTTTGTTGTCATAGTTTCATTAATTACCCTCATCTAATGGCATGAATTTGATTGGTTTGTGTTGGTGTAGATCCTTGAGCTCTTGCATATCAAAGACAAGCTTACAGCTCAACAGTTTCAGTGTGTGGCCACAAGGGCAGCTCTCAATTTGCTGCAAGAGAAGACCAGATTTGCTCAGCCCTACTTGCTGGTTCCTGTGCTGAGTCCTCTCTACCGCTGCATCACACCTGCTGGTTAGTAACAATCCCAACACGTGCAGAAGATTTCATATTCAATAGATGAAATTGTCAAGTCTGTCATACAAAGGGGTTTTGCCAGTGATGTTACTAAGTAGTGCGTTACTCCAAAATGTGCATGTTTTCCATTAACAATTAATCAAATATGCATTCAATCTTGAAGAGAAATTCCCACCATAATGTGACTGCAGGAGTTCCCAAATTTAATTGTTATATTTGTAAACAATGTAGATTAAACTTTATTTAAAAAAAAAAAAAAAAAAAGTAGTCCAGTTGTGTTAAGTAAACCCCCGATTTTTTAAAATAATAAAAATAACGTCTAGAAATATTCTCTTTATTTTCTTTTTAATAAAAACAAACTTTATTAGTTAACGTCACTGTAAAAAATGCACTTCTGGTTAAGTACCGTAATTTCTGGACGATAGACCGCACCTGATTATAAACCGCACCACTACATTTTTAAAGGAAAAAAACATTTTGTACACACATAAGCCGCACCTGTCTATAAGCCGCAGGTGCCCACATTGTTACATGAGATATTTACAAAGAAAGACGGTACACAGGCGGCCGTTAAAAAAAGTCTTTATATTTCCTATTTAGATTTTATTTTGTAAACATATACAATGGTGACACCTAACTGCACACTTGGTGATTGACATGTATGCAATAAACAAAAGTACTGCCTGTTTTTTTTTTTTTCCAGCTGATGTGGACTGCCAAGTTGCCGTGGAGGAATGGGAGATGACACAATGTGTGGAGGACATTAACAAGGTCAGTTCGTCAAAAAGTGTCTGCAGTGTGGCTCGTAAGAATTAAATGTTTTTGGTGAGAAAAAAAAACAGGTTGTCCTCAGTTCATGATGAAGTTCGATTTCAAAAAGAAGTTCGCTCGTGGTCACGGCCACTAGGCGACAAGACACTTTTGGCTTGCACGGGTCTGCAAAATTACCAAAGCATAGTTCACCTCACCCCTCCCCCGCCTGCGTAGATTTAGATCTTACCTTGTGCCAAACTTACATTAGACACAAAAATAGAGCCCTCTATAGCAACTGCTATTACTAAGCGAATCCAAGCACCCCGAAAATATACTACTCTTTCTATTGCATGCATAATGAGTATGTATGAGTTTATAGGGTTAAGTGTTTTTGTTGTTTATACTCCAATGTCATGCATCTCACAGTGGGTTTTTTTTTTTCCTATGGATTTCTTATGGTCAGATTTGGGTTGTGGGCAACAGCCCTTCAACTCCTCTTCTCAGAGCATTAGAAGAGGTTCTTCCAGTTGTCTTCACACTCTTCTGTTTCACCAAGCAGAACGTCTGCAACCTACGGTACATTTTTTTGTTTTATCAGGACATGGTGTCTTTAAAGCTTCCCTGTTTCTCCATATTTGGGGACGGTAGGTCATCTGTAAGAACTTGATTTTGGAACCGGAGTGTCATGGCTCAAGAGCAGCTGCAGAGAAAAGAAATTGCAAACTAGTTGTTGGAGAGATGCTTGTCTACGTCCTGAGCACCAAACTCTCTGATTACCCCCAGTTCAGGGGCACAACACAGTTTGTGTGTCCCAGTTCTTCTAGTTCTCTATGTGATGTGCAACGAAAATATACAGTATGAGTGTTAGTGTTATAAGTAAATTAATAATAAATTTTCAGGTAAGTGATGTGAATTAAGTTTTTTCTTATTAGGAGTATTCCAAACTGTCTTTTGTTGTTTATTATTCTACAATGAAAAGACATTCGGTAGTTGTTAAAAATGTGTTTAGTTTTGAAAATAATGTTGTTCTACAATGGGGTAGTGATGCCCTGGCTGCATACACACACACACGCGTGTGTGTGTCTGGTAGTTGGGGGTCGTCTTAGGTCCAGTTTGTTTAATGTTCACACTGACATTTTTATAAACACACCAGAGGACGTAAAAGGCAATTAAAAAATCCATGACGAGATAGATCATGGATGGATGGATGGATAAATTGTAGGTGCATTGTGTCCTTTTCATTTAGTGTTCACACTTACATTTTTATTATCGGGCCAAAGGCTAAGCAGTTAAATGATGCATAAAGTCATGTCTTGGTTGCTCTGCTATTACAATGCTCTTTGGTGGATAAAATGTGCAGTCTCATCTTTGCTTGCCTGGTCAAACCACATTCACAGACTGGCAGAGAGCCCGCTTTTCCAATGCATTTGCTTGTCTGTACTGTTCACTATGCGTTTTCTCTATGCTAACTGCGTTTATCACTGATCCTCTTCATTGGACGGCGCAGCATACACATTTGAGCGCCATTATTGGTTTCAAATCAACCAAGCGTGACAAGTGTTAGTGGACCGTCAATCTCATCTCTCACAATTTACACTAAAATGAAATATGATTCTCTAGCAATCTTATTGCAAGTACTGTACATGATTGCATTTTGTGTACTTAGGTTTAAAGCTTCTCTTCACCAATTGAATTGTGCCCGGCTGCTACAACATTCAGGAAAATGAACAGAAAGCACTCTGATGATGAACTCTGTGGAATCGGGGGTAGAACCCACAATCCTGAAGTGTGTGTGTGCGTGTGTGTGTGTGTGTGTGTGTTTGTTCTTTCTGCTTCATAGAGCCCCATGTCAGGATATTTTGCTGTGGTACCTGAGCCATGCTGAGACCTCTGCCATCCTATCGCTACTCAGGCAGCTCTCAGGTTTACAGGATGTCAAGAATGACGTAGCAACAGGCTTCCATTTCAGCCCCGGCAGCAATGGTGGAGTCCAACTTAGCTGTCGAGTAGGCTGCAGGTGATGGATCCAGTTCTAAGGGGGGGTGGTCTTTGCAAAAAATCTCTTTCATAATCTTGACCATGGTTTGTCTCTCAGTGATGAGGATGATGCTCTATATGAGAAGCTGACAGGGGAGCAGTGGAGGCTAGAATGTCTGACTCACCTGCTGGCTGAACTCAAAGACAGTGATGTGCCCGGAGATTTCTTCCTTGACCTGCTGCAGGTGAGAAATTCAGAGTTAGATTTATTTTATTTTTTATTTTTTAACAATGCAATAGTCATTTGTTCACCTCGGTGAAACTCTGACTGCAAATCCAGTCCTCTTGTCAAAATCAGAGGTAACTATAATGCACCACACAAGGCAGGAGTTGTCCCGATTCCGTCCTTTAACTCATTCACTCCCAAAGACGTTTTTAAACGTCTTTTCAGACTTGGTCCAGAATTGGCTGGTACTGAATGAGTTAACAAGCCTCGCAAGCAGAAGATCATTGGTTTTTACTGCTAATACCCTTTAGGTCACTGATGTGGAATGAACCACAGGGAAAAGGTTAGCTTACTGGTGTCAGTGCTATTTCAAAAGAGGGTACAGCATGAACTGTTTGCACTCTGACTTGCACTGTGCCCATCCTCAAATGAAGTTCATTGTTCATTAGGTCAAATGCAACTCGTCAAGTTCAATAAATATATTCCTTTATGAATGCCGGTCTGCAGTACATACTTGTGTGGAATAAATAGTTAATTCTGCACAATCGATATTCGACAGTCTTTTACTTCAACTAATGGGAACCAAGTAAGTGACACCACGGAGAAATGCAGCATGAAGGACTTCAAATGTTTCTCATTAACGTGGTTAATTAATACTGGATTTCCGAAATGTTTTTGGGGCGGTGTTCCTGCAGGAGTTAACCAGCTGGACGGCAGTAGCTGGGGAAGAAGAGGAGAAAGATGGACAGCACTTGGACATATCTTCCATGACACTCTTGGAGGTGGAGCAGGAGCAACAGGGTCGGGTTGCAAGGCAAGGCCACACGTTGGCTTTGCTTCAGGTGTTGGCCATAATGGTGGAGTCCCTTCAGCATACTGTGATACTGAGAAAAAACATACAGGTTTGTGACCCATGTACGACCCAACAGATGCATCTGGAATGCTGAACAATCAATGATAAGTTCTTCTGCCGCATTAGGACAGTGACAAATGTAATATTTCATGGTTCTGTTTCAGATTCATTATTTTCCCGGCAGCCTTAGTCTGTTTTAACAGTCACGTGCAATCTGCTCGTTCTTTCGGGTTCACTGTATTTAGTCGAACTCCAGATTGTCACCACAATCCTCTGTAATCTCGAGAAACGAGACGGAACGCAGACTCACCATTCTGGAGCCATAACACGATAAAACCAATTTCAGTTACGTCAAGCAAAAGAGAGAAAGCTGACCTACAACTATAGCGACTTTTAAAGCATTCAAGAATCACTTCCAACTGGAGTGTCCCTATCCATTCATGAACAAAACACCACGATTCAATTTATTCCTCCGTTAAATTGGCGGGCAAAATATCTGTGTTCGTTGGCATTTTTAGTATGATCTTGATGAACAATTTAGACAGTAACTCGAGGTTTTTTTGCGGGGGGGGGGGGGTTTAACGGGGGATATACACACAAACACTCATGGCTGTAGGGGAAAAAATATTTTGTTCTTATTTGGTTCGGGCTAGGAGTCAAATAATGAAAGCAAGCAATGTTGAGTCATGCTATTGGGGGGGAAAAATGCTCAGTGCTTGTTGTTAAATTCAAGCTGATTAAGGGAAGGGGCATTACAGTTTGGATAATGTATTTGATAAGAAGAGTAAATATTTGTTTAGTTTGAAATATAGGGCGAACACGTTGCCTGACAGATTAAGAAGTAACTCTCGCACATTAGCATTACATCGTTGAATAAACTTATTTCTGGCACGCTAACCTCTGGATAGTGTTATTTTGGTTGAAGGTACTCAGATAAAATACTTCTCATCATTTTTCCCCACAAGTATTTGGTACTTCTTTGCTCCTGTAAAGTAGTGATTGCTGTTTTAAGTTCCACAACTCTGTACTTAATTAAGAGGCAGCGTTTGTCCAAAGACAATGTTTGATGTCATTCCGTCTTCTCTGCAGGTGATCGACTTTATAGATTCTCTGCTTCAGAGGGCATGCATCGTTCTGGATAAGGCAAATGGTGTTCTCATTGAAAACCCGATCGAAAACCAAACACTGAGTATGGCGATGGGCCTGGTGGCAACTCTGCTCTCTGAACCCCAGGTACTCCCTTCTGAGACACATATACTATAGTCCAGGGGTCGGCAACCCAAAATGTTGAAAGAGCCGTATAGGACAAAAAAAACTAATATGTCTGGAGCCGCAAAAAAAAATAAAAGCCTTCTATAAAACTTACAATGAAGGAAAAACATGCTGTATGTATGTAGGAGACTGGACTGTCTCAGAATTGTTTATTCATTCCTTTGTTGTGTGTTCACAAACGCCCCCATAGAATTTATTTTGTGATTTCCTCGCTTTCGGAGGCTGTCTTTGAACCCCTCTCGAGTTGAACGAGAAGAGAGAAGGCACGGAGTCGGACGCAGACGTGTCTGTGTTTGTCGAGACTGTTGTAAGCATAAATAAAGTGTACGTTTTAATAAAACACCACAGCTCTCCTTTTTCGTATCTGCAACATGTATCTATATCTATTTGAGCTATGTTAGCCTACTATCAAAATCTTTTTCCATTTTCAAACATTTTTTTATAAAGCTCCAGGGAGCCACTAGATGTCGCAAAAGAGCCGCATGCGGCTCTGGAGCCGCGTGTTGCCAACCCCCGCTGTAGTCACTCAAATGAAATAACAATCTTGTCAAACATATAATTCTTGAATACACTGTGGTTGTAGAGTAATTATGATTTGGGTCATGACGTTTACAATTGTACCACGATGGATCTGAACAGTCGGCGTGACATTGACCTGCGGCAACTATTAGAATTTTTGCATCTAACATAACAGTATCTGTATCTACAATAAGAAATGATGACATATTACATGTTAGTGATAGTTTTTTCGTCTGCTTTCATTTTAGCCCTCACGCTTCCCTTAATGAGACAGCTCTTGATCATTCCAGTCATGAAATAACATCAGAAATGTTCCACTTGTGCTTCAATGTTATCCACAGCTTTCCCCTGACGTCTACTCTTCTATGTCAAGACTGCTCCAGCCGCTAGCGACTCTTTCTCAGCAACATCCAGAGGTGTTCATCCAGGAGCTGGCCTCAAATTTAAGAGCAGTCATTGCTACCCACGGTGCCTGTCACCTCACTTCCAGCGCTTTCTCAGGCCCCAAAGACAGCAACCGAACACCCACGAACGACAATCTGCCTTCAAAGAAAAGAAGCAAGATTGAAACAAAGACACCACAAACTTGTACCCCGTCACCTCTCTCCGTCACGAACAAGCTTAAACGATCCCATATCAAAGAGCCAACGTCCTCCGAGGACTCTGTGGCAGGTGAAACGTCACATTCCTCTAAGGCCTTTTCTGATTGGCTGCTTGAGGCGTGTCACCCCGATGTTCCAACCAGAGCATTTGCCCTAAGGAAATTGACCCAAATGGTGCAATCCAGAGACCAAGAAATTGTACAAGCCCAGGAGAAAGTCCTGATTGTAAGTTGTGTGTTTTTGATTTTTTTTTCCCCCCATTTAGTCAGTGCGATGAACGCATGTCCATTATTTTTGAAGAGGTGCAGGTGCGGTAACTTGTGTGCTGGGTGCTGCGGGTTTCGACAGCCTCTTCTGGTGCAATTGTATGTCTGTGTCTATAATGAGTGAACACTTGAGCCCGCTCCTCTAGGGGCAACATCGGCGATACCGAGGGACTTGTTAGTTGCCATAGGCATGTAAGGAATAACAACTACTTCGATATTCTCTTTTATTGACGTGCCCTCACTCTCACATTGGACAGCCATTAACTATATGTCTGGACAGCCCAACCTCCCAATATTGATTTTTATTGTTTATCCATCCATCCATTTTCCGAACCGCTTCATCCTCACTAGGGTCGCGGGGGGTGCTGGAGCCTATCCCAGCAGTCTTCGGGCAGTAGGCGGGGGACACCCTGAATTGGTTGCCAGCCAATCACAGGGCACACAGAGACGAACAACCATCCACGCACACACTTTTATTGTTTGTCATTTTCTGAATGTTTTTCATATCGTAACGCGAGGTTATCTTTATTCCTGGGGGTGAGTTTTGAATTATTCCCTTTGTAGTCTTGGTGTTGTTTCCCAGTTTGGGTCCTCTTTGATTTGTATGTCTGTCTTGCTTAAAATACAATTGTGTACATCATCTTCTAGTGTTCAGTACGTGGCGATTAATAAAGCATTCCATTTGTTTTCCCTAGCTCTTTCTTGAAAACCTGGATCATGACGACTCCTTTGTCTACCTGTCAGCCATTCAAGGTAATGTAACTGCCTGTTAATGTAATTTTTTTTGTTTGTGAACGACATATGGCGTTATAATTGCGGGGAGAACTCTTTGAGTGTCTTTAATTTCTGATGCAAAGACATCATGTTTACTATCTTTAGGACTTGCTTCATTGGCTGATTTCTATCCTGAGAGAATTCTGGAAAGGCTCCTAAAAGATTTTCAACAAGGTTCCTCGCTCTCGACATCCAACAAGGACCACTCTTTGGAATTTCGACTTAAAACGGGAGAAGTCCTAATGAGGGCAAGCAGGGCTATGGGTGGGTATCATCACCATTTTCTGTATCGCTGCTTCACAGTTGCTTATATATTGTCATTCATTTCTCAATATGTTCTTAAGGGGATTTCTGAAATTCAGTCTCCAATGGACAAACAGTTGTCAAATACTATTTGAAACAAAGATGTGCAGCGTAGTTGCGTTGGCATTACACCTTCATCCATCACCTTTATCCATAAAAAGCTACCTGAACATGAATGATCGACCAGAGCGCCTGCAATTCAAAGCTGATAGAAAGCTGATGCATGAAATGCGCAAGACGATTACAGTATATATAAACAGTGTTGAAGAACACATTGTGTTGATGGCACCGCCATTAAATGTTACCTTTGTTTCACTTGTATGTATATATGTGTATATATATATATGTATATATGTATATATATATATATATATATATGTATATATATATATGTGTGTATATATGTATATATATATGTATATATATGTATATATATGTGTATATATGTATATGTATATATATATGTATATATACATGTATGTATGTATATGTATATATATATATATATATATGTATATATACATATGTATCTGTTATTTATTACATGTAAGAATTTAACATTTTGGTCGACATTTTGGAAAGGATCATGGAAGTTGACATGTTTGAGCTGCTTTCGCGGGCCACATAAAATGATGTGGTGGGCCAGATTTGGCCCCCCGGGCTTTGAGTTTAACACCTGTGCACTAGTGTAACACACATTTCCCCTGTAAAGTCGGCGGAAATACTGTAAAGGTTCCTGCTCAACCGTGAGCCTCATGAGGCTGCGTGGATTATTAATTATTCTTAATGAAACATCCAAATTCCATTTTTTTCCCCCATGCAGAATCATGTACTGTTTCCAATAAATGTTATTAGAGAGGCATGTTTTATTCATTTTATGCGTGGAAGACATTGGTGACAAAACCCATGACTAAAATCTCAGTTTATATCTCCCCTTCCTATTGTTGGTTTTATCTGCCAGAATCCCATTGCTGTTTCCCTGAGAGTTTTTTTTTAAAATTCTTTCCCTTAAGGTTGTCTGCAAGTTTAAGTTTGTCCTTTACAAACATGACTCATACTATCTACTGAGATGTAGATTTGGATAACAACACATCAATGAGCTGTTTATTTTTCCCAATGCACTTACAGAATGCACTCGACAAATCTCAGCACCATAAGCCAATCGGCAGCTCTCCCTGTTGAGTCGCCATTGCTCTCATTTGTTTTGCAAGACTCTCAGTGCATCGACAATCACGGCTTTTTAAAGGGGGTGAGAGTTATAGCTAGTGCACGTAATACAGCCTGAAATCATTCTTTGGTCGATAGACGGCTGTGTTTCTTGAGCAGTAAAGGGTTGTTTTTTTTTAAAGGCTTTTTTGGCTGTGAAGTTATTTGATGTTGGCCGTCTCTCGCCAGCGGTCTTGGCTTGCTGTTTGCTTTGGCAGTATATAGGGGTGAGATCTTGGCTAGTATTTCAAAATAACAATGTAAGAATTATTTGGTAAGTCACTGGTTGGTAATGGGAATAAGGATTTATCCGACTCCTCCACCATGCATCTTTGTGCAACCTAGAGGAAAATGTTAAAAGCATGAATAATTGGGACAAATAATTGATTTTTTGCTGCATTTTGATGCTGATGTAAATAATTAAATAATATCGTATCTATAGCAAAATCTTTTTTTTTTTATGCAATACAAGTACAGTCAAACCTCAGTTTTCGTCCATAATCCGTTCCAGAAGGCTGTTCGAAAACCTAAAGCACGCTCTTTTTAAAATAAAAATGTTTACTGAACACGTCTGCTCACAATGGAAAGCAACACGAGGAAGCGTCACTCCCTCATCTACCCGAGAAAGCGTCACTTACTTGTGTAAGGAAGGCGAGAGGAGTCAAATGGTGCATTCAAGTGCGCTCAGTTTGTTCTAGAACCGAAATTTGTTCGTTATCCGAGGCATCAAAAACTCAAAAATTTTGGTCGGAAACCGAATTGGTCGAGAACTGAGACGTTCGAAAACCGAGGTTTGACTGTATATGATATTGTCATATTGACTTGATAGCAAGTACATTAGGGGATGAAAAACGTTATATTTGTTGTAGTCGACGTTAAGGTAATGATAGTCGAGTCATCTTCGAATAATCTCTAATGTCATGGATTTGTTTTTTTGTTTTTTTCCAGTGGTCAACAGTGCTGTGCACACCTCAAAACAAAAGCTCGCTCGCTCGCTCTCCCCATCGTCCTCGGTCATCGAATCACCTTCAGATTCTCACTCTTTCATTGACTCGTAGACAGCTGGAAATTATAAAACTACAAAAGTATTGGCAGATCCCGATTACCTATAGGACTATTTGGAAAGTCCTGGCCAACTCTCTGTTTAACTCATTCACTCCCAAAGACGTTTTTAAACGTCTTTTCAGACTTGGTCCAGAATTGGCTGGTACTGAATGAGTTGAATGGTTAAAACTCCCATCGTCCATCGCCTACTCTAACGCAGTCCCTGGAGGAAACGGGAATTTTCCTAAGCCGGCGTTAGAGAGACTTCTCTGAGTTTCTGTTTCAAGCCCTCTCGTCCACCATTATTCAGTCATCTTAATACAAATAATACATCTCAGCGAACAGCGGGTGTGGTAAGCAACATGTTCAATGGAACCACCTTCTCATCTTCTTCTCTTTTTCTCCTGCAGGGGAGTTAGCACCCCACCTCGGTCGTCCCCTGATTTCGGTATTCCTGAGAGGAACCAGAGACTCTGACCAAAGCGTCCGTGCCAGCAGTCTCTCTAACCTGGGAGAACTGTGCCAAAGACTGGACTATGCACTCGGTCCGCTGGCTCAAGAGGTAAAGTTGAAACAAATGGCAGGACTGTACCTTTATGTAAACGGATGGACATCATTAAACATGATTGCAAATGCTCCTACGGTGACAGGATGCATACTTGTGATATTCCTGTTCCCATCAAGAGAACGATTGTTGCAAATCTCCATAGCAGTGATGTGTCTCGCTTGTGTGTTGTTCAGCTGAGCTCCTGTCTCACTGCTCTGATAAGGACAGAGAAGGAAGCAGAGGTGAGGAGAGCTGCCGTCCATGTTATCACCTTGCTGCTCCGGGGCCTCAGTGACAAAACCACCCAGGTACAAACATACAAAGCCATTTACGTCATGCATACAGTGTTGCGTTCCTCAAACTTGCAACTTTCAATTGACAATGGACTATTATGGGACTGCAAAACAAGCATAGTGGTACCGCGTTTGAAACGAGCAGTTCGGGCTGTCATAAACAAATCGTTTTGGAATCGATTATCCCATCGACGATGAATTGTGATGACTCGGGGAATCTTCCCACCATCCTGTGTCATACACGCACATCCGTGTGCGTGGGCACGCTTCTTTTTTTGTTTCCGCTGCTGCTGCTTCTTCATACTTGGCAGACGATCATTCAGCGTCTCGATTGCGCTCAAAACATACGTTTGTGCTCCAAATTTGCTCGTATGTGCTTGAAATTGTAGAACACATCCAATGGCATAATGTAGAAGGCATTTTCATATTGATATTGCTCTATCACGATATATATTGCTATTGAATTGTGTTTAATGCACAGCATGTTTGCACTGAGGATTGAGAGGAAGACATTTCATTTATGCTGCATGTCATACATAAAGCATATTTGACAATAAAGAGGACCTTGACCTTGAATGATTGATCAATTGTACAAAAAAAATGTCCATTGCCCTCCATAATTATTACCACCCCTGGTTAAGATGTGTTTAATAGCTTGAAAATCAATTCAATTTTTATTGCAGAAGCGTCCTCTCATAATGAAAACTGTAGACAGGATTCACCAGAGACAAAAATCAAGCTCCTCCCATGACCATCTCAGTCAAGTCGCAAAGGGGCTCCATTGACTGTATTGTTAATTTTCAAAATAATTTGGGAAATACAGTCAAACCTCGGTTTTCGAACGTCTCGTTTCTCGACCAATTAGGTTTTCGACCAAAAATTTTGAGTTTTTTATGCCTCGGATGACGAACAAATTTCGGTTCTCGAACAAACTGAGGGCACATGAATGCACCATTTGACTCCTCTCGCCTTCCTTATACGAGGAAGTGACGCTTCCTCGTGTTGCTTTCCATTGTGAGCAGACGTGTTCAATAAACATTTTTATTTTAAAAAGAGCGTGGTTTCGGTTTTCGAGCAATTTTGGTTTTCGAACGGCCCTCTGGAACGGATTATGGACGAAAACCGAGGTTTGACTGTCCCATATCAACACATTCTTTAAACATTTTGCTATCACAAGTGTTTTGTGTCATTTAATCGTGATAGCAATTTGTTCAAGGTGTGCGCCGTGTCCTTGAGCTCAGTTTAAAACTGTTGGGACTTGGTCCACACAAGTGCAGTTACCTATACGTTACCTAAACGACAGACAGTTATGTGAATAATCGAATTTCTTGCATCAGTGTTTTTATGTTTGACAGACACACCAAAATATTAAAATCACACACCGTACTTGCCCATATTTGGAAGTCGTGACATAGCGACTTGGATGTTATAGGGAGGATTTTCCCGCTGGTTGGACTAGTGCTGTTAGCACTCTGAAATCACTGCACCAGCCACTCTTTTTTTAGATGCACCTTCTGACGTCACTGCGACGGTGCCCTCGAACTGAACATTTTCGACTTTGATACTTTGCGTGATGGTGTGGCAAGCACTCACCTTGCAATGCAACGCGACATAGCGTTCCATTCTCAAACCCTCATAGAACATCGTTATCATAGTTAACGAAAACAAAGTAACAAACTCCCCCCCCCAAAAAAAAGTTCAATAGTGCATTAAAAAAAAAATCTAACTACATTTTACGTTTCTAAAACTAAAATAAATGTGTATTTTAGTCTGCTACATCTTTGTCCATACATTTCCTGAAGGAACTTTCAGGCTTTATTTTCACCCTGGAGCACCCAAGAACCTTTTTCTTCTTTGGAAAATGATGAATTATACATTAAATGACTGATATATGTTCACTGAACACCAAAATATATATTTTTTTCAAATATTCAATGCTTTAATCCTAATTTAGGATTCGGGCCAAATCTGACCCTTTGGGATTTAAGGGCAGCATTTGAGTACCAGAATTTATAGGGGCCAAATTTGACCCCGTGGGTTCTCCAAGGTTAAAAGTATTTATATTGGTGATACAGTTCAGTCACATTCACACCTAGTTGTCAGTCAACCAATCATGTCCATTTTTTAAATGTGGGTGGAGGTCAGAATATTTAGAGAAAACACACACATGCTCAGAGAGAACATGAAAACTGCACCCAGAACCTCATAATTGTTCGCCGGTGGTGCAAACCATTCCTCTCGGCTTGAATGAATTAAGCAGCATTATTGATTATTTTATGATTCAATCCCTGCTAGGTACTCATTAAAACCTTGACCTCCCCCGCTACCAAAACAGAAATGTGATGAGCGGTTCAGGTGTGGCTGTGGTTCTGATCTTAGACCAGGCTCTGTCATTAGTGAACAGCAGCTGCAGGGCACCAGCTGTAGAGGGTTTAATGATACCCGGTGACATGAGAACAGAAGCACATCACAAAGGTTAGGCCAGGTGGTGACACTCGTGTGGAGGGTGAAGGGTCATGTCAGGATCATCTCATTGTGGAGCCGGCTTCACCGTCACTTCACCAGTGTAACTTCCATCACTTCTCTCCGTGTCCATCAGGTCCTCAGTGACGTTTTGTTGGACCTGTACCGAGCTCTAAAGTGGGTGCTTCGATCTGACTCGGATGAGGTCGCCGTGCTTCACGCCCAGCTGGCTCTGGAGGAGCTGGATGACGTTATGAGAAGCCTCATCTTCCCCAAACAAAAGTTGGAGAAGAAGATAGTTGTCCTCCCCTAAAAGATTTTTTTCTACAGTATTACTTTTTTCTTTACGTCTAGCATGATGCTTCACTCCATGTGACATAGTCTTGGCCGCAACCCGACACAATCACAGTGCATCACATTGCATTTTTTTAATGAGGACGAGTGGATCGACAATGTCAGTATAATCAGTAGTGGTCTAACATATAGATCCTGTAAAGTTTTACTAATCATGTCTTAGCCTGAAGAAGAGTCCATACGTTTTTGTTATCATGTAATTACCCTTTTAGGAATGATGTGTTATTTGGAATGAGGGTTGAAAAATTGCTGCAAACGTTGAATTTTCCATGAGTTATTATTGGCTTTGACGGGAATGACTGAGATATTTATAACATTTCAGGTTTGTCAACATAAATGTTGAGGGAAGGCGTGTTGTAGCAGAAACCTTGGCTGCTAGAGTTTAACACTCCCCAAAATCATTTAAGCTATAATATTAAAAAAAAAAAAAAAAAACTCAAATGTCTTCAGTATACTGTATCCAATACTTTTAGAGGCGACTTTATATTGGAAACGACTTTGCCGTTCCAATTCTTTTGGACGTGACTTGAGATATATATATATATATATATATATATATATATCTCATCTGTTTTAGATTGCCTGACTGTGCACATGACAAACTAAAATATTCATTATGTTAATGTGTTACTACCCATTGTAAAAACGAAAAATAAATCGGCATAAGTTCTGTGAGTTATCCTTATTTAATATGGAAAATGCCAATCTGGATTGAATAAATTTCCATGATACATACCAGAAATGGCCCACCCCACTTGACATGGAGTAAGAGAGAGAGAATTGATCTGCTTATCCTGCTTTGAGTGGTGTCACCCCCGCGTGTGCGTGGAATAACTCAATACCGTTGATGCACATTTGAAATGAATTCATATCAGCACCATATGCTAGCCTGTGAAAAACATGTACCATGTTTGTCTTTTTTTTTTTTTTTTAATTACGTTAGTGGCGCATTCCACATTCTGGACATCCAATTAACGTAAACCTCTTAAAAAAAATGACCAAGGTGGACATACGTGTTCATCACAGGACAGCGTCAATATTTTAATTGGCCTTTTTTTTTTTCTCCAACAGGATCAGAGTAAGGAATTTGTTTGAAAATGCAATGTAAGTAATCTATTAGAAATGTCCTTTGGCGTATTGTCATACAAAGCTGTACATTTATACTGAATTGGAAGGTGGGGGTGCTGGCTCTAAATAAACACGCCCAAATGGCTTTTTGGGTTTGAACAAGGACCGACTCATGAGGCATTCCATCTTTTGTCCTTCATCCCTCTCATCCATCCACCTCGGTGTACGAAGCCTCCCCTCTCCCCCCTCCCTCAGAGGGCAAACATGGCAGACTTCAGCCTGGTTTCCATGGAGACATACGGAATCGAGGTATTGCAGGGGCATGAGGAGCTTTACAAATGCAGCCTCACTGAACCAGCATCTTAATCAAAGCTGTGTTTATTCTGGGCTCGTATATTGTTCTGTGGGGACTTCAAAGTGAAATGAGTCACTTGGTTTGGTGCTTTCCAGACCCAAATCTCTGAATATATGATATTGACAAAAGTATGGAGACACCTCGTCAGTTGAAATTCACTGCCAGAAATGTTCGAGCATTTTGACTTTTTGAAGACCCATAGGATATTGTGACCCATATGATTAGATACACACCAATTCAACCAAATAAAATAATAGTCTCACCAGGAACAAATGAAGACAAATTTTGCCTTTTTTGAATTTTTTTTATAATTGGCAATAGAGGTGGATTTCACAAAATGCAACTGTTTCTCCTAATGAGGTTGATTTCATATTTAAAGTGGTGCCTCGCTGCCATCTACTGGTGGTTGTGCATCACTAATGTAGTTTCTGTCAAAATGTGTGTAATCACTTGTAAATATTCGTAAAGATTTTTGATTGATTAAACATTACAATAGCCAAGCCAATGAGTAATTCTGTTTTATTTTAGATTAATTCTTTGTAAAACCTGCTACATTATAGATTTCTGTTAAAGGTATAAAATAAAGTGTTTCGGATGTCTTTGGGGGGGGGATTTGGTGATGGCTTTTGGCAGGCTGCCCCTGCACTGAGCAACAGTTGAATCACTAAATTTAGAAGCAAAACATGAGCAAGTAATGCAATCTAAATGGCACCTGGGCCGTAATTTGGACACCCCTGATTTAACACTGATGGCTAATATTTTTTCAATGACATTTATTATCACAAATGAAAAATATAGTGAATAACTTGACGTTACCTCGTTGGGAACGCTGCCGCTGCCATCTTTGTTGACTCGGGGGGGATGCGCGCAGAGAAATTAACCGATTTAAATATTTTATAACGGTGTTGCTTTACACAGGTCCCCAGATCATCTTCGCTTTTTGCTTATTCTTGATATTGAGTAAAATGATTGACAGCATTTAAAACACGGTTGTCAAACTCAAGGCCCGGGGGCCAGATCCAGCCTGCGGCATCATTTTATGTGGCTTCGGCAAATCATGTCTTAACTTCTTGTTTGTTGCAAATAGTCTTCGTTTTTTTGATATGAGATATTGCAATTTTTTTTTTGTTACCAATCCCCTTTTAAAATAAATTGAGAAATAGTTGAACAAATAACTTAACTGGCTTTTAATTTCAAAACTAGTTATCCATCAATTTGTTCTGTATATGTGATAAGGCAATCATATTTATGTGGTTCACAGTCATAACGCCCCTTGAGGGAAACCAGAACTACGATGTGGCCTGCGACAAAAATGAGTTCACCACCCCGGCGTACCTTTATTGCAAAAGGTACGCTTTACACATACCTTTTCTGCAAAAACAAAAAAAAATTTACATCTTGAGGACTTGTGTTCGAGAAAATGGCTGGATATATCCCTAAATAGTCATAATTCCAGATAAAAGTTTTCACAAAAATGTCACCTTAATTCAAATGTTGATAAATCTATGAATCATTTTGATCTTAGCTGAATGACTTTTAACAGGAGGAATCGACTATCCAGTTTCCTACACAAGTGCCTATTTTTTTTACTTACTCCGGTTTATTGATTTGACTCGTTTAATTACCTGGTAATTGTCCCAAAGATAATCAAACTCCCTTGTTATATTTTGGAACGATACTCTCCCATCACGTGTTCCCTAATCATCAAGCTCAAGGTCACACATGTAGAGAAGCACAATAGGGATGGTATGAATATCAAGTAGTTCCAATAAGATGAACCCTTTCTTCCTCATCTCCCTATTGGATAAATGTATACTATTTATTACCGGACTTTAATGAAGTATTTTGTAAGTGGCAGCCTCCTATTGATCCCACTGAGTCATTCAGGCAGTCTGTTTCATGGAACCGGCAGCTATGCCTCAGAGCAGGGGAGGGAAGGAGGGAGGGAAGAATAAATAAGCCCATAAAAGATGCTTTGAGTCAGGCCGAGGGAAGGCGAGAGGTGGCTCCACGCATCCAAACCGTGGCTTGTCGGATTCCGCTGGCTGCATTGCAGTGAGAAAGGCAAGGCAAAGCTTCAGTGTGGAGGTACTGGAGGGAGGGTGGGAGAGAGAGGCAAGGACAGGACGGCGGCGGCGGGAGATAAGAGCCCGCTGGGAAAAGGATGGAAACCCATCTGCGCGCCGGAGGTTTGAAGTGCAGCTGATACCGTGGCACGTGACGGCGGGACAGCTGCGGATGAACCATGGGCAACCTTCAGCCTTTTTGACCTCTTTGACCTCCCACCGGGCCAGCCAGGATGGAGAACTAGGGGAAGAACCGGACGGATCGTATCCAGTCTTCAAGGGCTTCATCAGAGAGCGTCCTGGGAGACAGAACGGGGGGGGGGGGGGGGGTGGAGGAGGGGGAGGTGGTTTGTGGGGGGGGGCTGTCTCACAGAAGTGGTCTCGCAGTGGTTTAAGCTACCGGCTGTATTTTTGGGATCCTGCGAATGAAGCGAGCACACTGGAATAAAGATGTAGTGTGAAGTGGTGGAGGGAGGGGGACGGAACAAGGAGAGTGCTGTGCTAAGGGAAGGAGAGAACGTCCCAGCTGAACGCACGGACCGGGAGGACAGATCTTTGGGGGGGGGAGGCAAAGACGGAGGGCCCGCTGGATCAGAAAGGTAAGCAAGTCATTCAATTTTCTACGACAAGGAGACAGCAGTGTGTCCTTATAATGTAAATTGATGCCCACCGGGAGAGGAGAAAAAATACCCCCCCCCTTTAAATTTTTTTTTTTTTTTAAGTTTAGTATTCTAACAGTGCGCTTAAAGCAATAATTAGGTGAATTCAATTGTGAGGGTTCGTTGTCAAGGAGGATGAATGAGAGTATTCATCCATGTGCAAACATGTTCGGAGGGAGCGACCCTGAATGGAAAAGTTTTTAAAAGCTCAAGGAAGCGACATTAAAGTTGAGTTAGAAGACAAAGAGCTGAGTGTGTTCATGTTTGAGTGGCCGATGTGAGGTAGAGAAATTATGTTTTTTTTCGGTGTGTGTGTGTGTGTACACACACGTGAGGGAGTGTGCTTGTTAAGGTGCGACTCACTTTTCTGTATATTCGACCTCTACCATTCGTGGGGTGTCATGACCGACCTTGCTCGCAAATGGTGAAAAGAGGAGAATTGATGACCATTAAAATGCATTGGGGAGTGTGTGTGTGTGTGGGGGGGGGGGTACTTCTTCTCCAACAAACGCTCATCTGATATGTATATTGGAATAATGTTCAGTTGTGCTTGACACTGTCAGACATTCATCTTTATTTTGTGAACTATTGTGGTTGTAGTTTGCAAAAGGGTCGGACTCGCACGGCATCATAATGAACGGTGTAATATTTCTCCGGTGGTCGCCACAGTATTGGGTCACCCTCCTTGTATGGCGCAGTGCAATTCTACAGTGTGCCTAAAGCTCTGGCTGTTAAATGTGTGCCGTGAGGACTTAACAGGGGCAGCACAATTCCAGTCGGCATTGCTCCGGTGTAAGAATGAGGCACATTGAATTGAATTGAATACAACTTTATTGTCAAATGTGTGACATACAGCACAGATGAAATTTCTTCCCTCTCAACATAAAATAACATATGACGCTTAACTGCAGCATAGCTAGACCATGCGTATATCAGCATCGATTACATGACATTAACCCCCATGTAGTAATTATCCCAAAATTGGACATTTCGGACACTTTGGACGATTTTGGACTGTTGGACAAATGGACACCACAGACAAAACAGTGAAAAATAACTCCACGAAGCTGAAATTTTGCATAGGATGTATATCTATGTCTTGGCCAATTCCCACTGAACATTTTGAGGGGTTGAAAGTGAAAAAAAATTAAAAGTGAAAAAAGTTGTTGCACATTGGAAGAGGGACATTTTTGGGATGTAATACCCTTCGTGCAGCCGCTTAAAAATACTGCATGAGGGTTAAATGTCATTTTGTATTTGTTGTCATTTAGTACGTTAGAATGAAAAACATGTTTAGAGATATTTTTTATCATTTGGAAACAAGTACTGTATATACATTTTAGAGTAATTTTTCCACTGTAAAGAAGACTTAATGCTAATGCATTTAGCATGCACACAACTTACATGTCATATCATTGCAATTTGGAGATATAATGCAAATATTGGTCATTAATGGAAATGACATAAACGGACACTGAAACCTACATATACATACACCTACACAAAAATTTCTCTGACACCCGGGGAAATTAAAACAATCCATTTGAAGGTCAAACTGGCGCTGTAATTGAAAAAAACTCGTAACTGCTCACTAACTGACAACTTTGGTAAGTAACCTTTGACATCTTTAACCGTCATCAGTCTAAAAACAATTTAAGCACTTTTAATTTTAATGTATAAAACAATTTAAAAAGGAAGAGGAGGAAGGCGGGCTATATCAGCATTATTTTTGGAAGATTTTTTGGGGAGGGCGGAGGTTATACATTAAAACTAAATAAATTCCCTCATGCATTTCAGTGAGCGTGAAATCTACCTGGATTTTCTCTATTTGTGAAAAGCAGAGGTCCACTCTATGGTTATCAATTGGAATATGACCACACACCCTTAGATGGCATATGTATCTTAGGTGCAAACATGGAGTATCTAAATAATATTCACAGTTTGAGTTGATTTTTGCGAAAGTAATGCACACGAGTGATGAAAAATGAAATTTCTTGATATACTTTGATAATATTGTACATACATCCATATTTAAAATGACCTGAAGGAATTTTGACGTACATCTGGTTAGGACGGATGTGATTCGATGTGGTCCCCCAGTAGCGCTAATGGAAAAATGGTGGCCCCTTCCAGCATTGAAGTTGTCCATTCCTGGTCTCCACAATGGTTAGCCATCATTCACACATTCAATTCCCATCAGGGTGATTTACTGTTGACGTTAATTTAAACAGTCATAATCTGACTCAGAGAATAAAATTGGGATTGCGACAGGCTGCAGTTTACTTCACCCAAAGACCCAGAACATGAAATTTCCTCCATCCTACCGTCGCCATGCCGGGTTTGCCTTCTCACTCCCACGCAGCCATATTTCCAACAAACTACAATGAAATTCAAGACCAAATGCCCAAGATGCTCACATTTCATTTGGGCTGTTCATGAGCACCATTTTGGCTTCTTTTATGTTATTTTGTAACAGTCATCAATGCAAATCTTATGTCCTCTCAACAAGCTGTACATGTGTACATGGGCTGCCCAGAACTGAACGTACTGATATAAATATCAGGCTGTGTCTCCTGTCAAGGTTTTGATGGGGGCTGGTTGGGAGAAAATGTTAGGTGGATGTGGATGAAAGGAGAGGATTGTACCTCCAGGTACACTGGTCCTGAGCACCAGCCACACCCAGACTGACCTTTAATCAACTCTGAAACCCCTCCAGTCAACAAAGGCTCCAGGATATCATCGTGAGAATGTCACATGAAAGAAAAAAAGAGTTAAACTCTACAGTATATCGCAACCTTTTTTTTCCCCCAGAAGTAGACTATGCGTAAATTGCTATTTTGAAAGCAGTTTGCATAGCATTACAATTTGCACAAGATCCTGCTATATTCTCATGAGGACAGGTTTAGGAGGGTTTGCTGGATGCTTGACTAAGAGGAGGTCTGGGGAGGGGCAGGATGGAGGAAGATGAAACACACAACACTGACAGTGTGGATCCAGGAAGCGCTTGACTCGATGGGACCAGTTTATACACATCCAAAATGGCCACTGCTCAAAAAAAGCAAACTGGCATCTTTCCGACAAACATTTCCAATTCTATTGTTTTCATACACAACAGGATTCAAACTTGCAACCCTTTATTCCTGCTGAATATACTGAACATTTAATTTTGAAATGTAATGAGCTCCGGCACTGCTCACAGTTTAATGGTGGTGATAAAATATAGCGGCAGTCGGAATAGGAAATAAAACAAAATGACTACAATTTTATGTTGGAATTATGATCGGGTTATCATATTGGTGGTAATATTTCTTTTTATTTGTTGTTGTCGTCCACTAATCCTACAATTATTAGACAAATAGTAACAGTATTCATGTAAACAAAGTGGAATATCCAATTTGGGAAATCTTACTACCATATTGGCCCGAATATAAGACGGTGTTTTTTGCATTGAAATAAGACTGAAAAAGTGGGGGTCGTCTTATATTCGGGGTCTAGACATTATACCCATTCACGACGCTAGATGGCGCCAGATATCAATGAAGCGAATGCTGAACTTGACTCCCCAGGCCAAAGTGAACCCCTGTCACGAAGAATAAAAATAAAAATAGCGGTAGCACGAAGAAGAAAAATCAAAAAAAGCAGTAAGAAGGAAAAGAGAAGAAAATAATAGAAGAGACAACAGAGAATGGAGAAACGTAGCGACAATCTGGAGAAAAGTGGCTCGAAGATCGGCCGGGTTAACCGGCAGCTGAGGAGAAGTTAGGATGTCATTTACATTTCAAAAACCAGAAGCCATTCATTTACAAAAGTGATTGCACTTTAGTTTACATATTAAAAATGTTCACATATTAAGATTTGAATGAGGCAAAATAACATGCCTTTTTCTCTCAAATATATTGTTAGAATCATTTGTTTCAGATGTACTGTAATTATTTTCTGTATAAAAATGAATTTGGTGTTCAAAAAGTCAAACTTGAGTCTTGAAAAAGAGGGTGTCGTCTTATAATCAGGGCCATCTTATATTCGGGCCAATACAGTAATATAAAAGAGTATTACTGGTAGTTGCTCTTCATTCTACGCGTAGAACCCATTCTCCAGCGCGCTCTAATCATACGAGTAGACTAAGAAGTACGATAAGAGCAATTGGAAACGACCTTGACGATTTTATTTGTATTTTCCTGTGGCATGTCTTTTGTTGTTCATGACATCAGTGACTAATGCCGATGTGTTTCCAGCTGATGAAGGAAAAAAAAAACAGCACGACAAGGCACTTGGGTCAACTATTGACACTTTTCAAGCGTTCCGAAAGACTCGCATATGCACCGGTGATGTCAAAGGAGTGACTGTGGAAGGAAAAGGGGAAGAACATTTCGATTCAGTTCCCGGAACTTTCCAAAACCATTCCATGAGAAGTCTAGCTAAACGTTCAGGAATAATAAAATATGCAACTGAAAAAGTGTGAGTTAACACTGAATCATGTTTTTCAGTATGGGGTCGGCAACCCAAAATGTTGAAAGAGCCATGTAGGACAAAAAACACAAAAAACAAACAAATACGTCTGGAGACGCCAAAAAATAAAAGCCTTACAATGAAGGAAACACATGCTGTATGTATGTAGGAAACTGGACTGTCTCAGAATTGTTTGTTATTCATTCCTTTGTTGTGTGTTCACAAACGCCCCCATAGAATTTATTTTGTGATTTCCTCGCTTTATTTTTTTTGTTTTGCTGCATTATTTTCGCTTTTCTTAGTGTCAGTGAAGTGATCATGAATTTCCGTTTTTCGGAGGCTGTCTTTGAACGCCTCTCGAGTTGAACGAGATGAGAAGGCACGGAGTTGGACGCAGACATGTCTGTGTTTGTCGAGACTGTTAAAAGCATAAAGTGTACGTTTTTAAAAAAACAACACCACAGTTCTCCTTTTTCGGAGCTGCAACATGTATCTATATCTATTTGAGCTATATTAGCCTACGATCAAAAACCTTTTCCATTCCATCCATCCATTTTCCGAACCGCTTCATCCTCACTAGGGTCGCGGGGGGTGCTGGAGCCTATCCCAGCAGTCTTCGGGCAGTAGGCGGGGGACACCCTGAATTGGTTGCCAGCCAATCGCAGGGCACACAGAGACGAACAACCATCCACGCCCACACTCACACCTAGGGACAATTTAGAGTGCCCAACGAGCCTGCCATGCATGTTTTTTGGAATGTGGGAGGAAACCGGAGCACCCGGAGAAAACCCACGCAAGCCCGGGGAGAACATGCAAACTCCACACAGGGAGGCCGGAGCTGGGATCGAACCTGGTACCTCTGCACTGTGAAGCCGACGTGCTAACCACTGGACTACCGGGCCGCACCTTTTCCATTTTCAAACATTTTTATAAAGCTCTAGGGAGCCACTAGATGTCACTAAAGAGCGGCTCTGGAGCCGCGTGTTGCCAACCCCAGATGTAAGAGACATTTAAGTTCTCTTTCTATACACAGCTGGTCAGTCCCAACTTAGCCCTAGCCACTTGGTTTCCAATTTGGAAATCTTGGACTGTTGCAACACTGGATGAATGCTCCACTGAAAGCAGCCCCTGCCCCCCACCTACATTTATAGTTTTTTCTTCCCATTTTCTCCTGCGCTGTATTTACTTTCTTCTCCTAATTTTGGCCTTTTTGCGTGATGCCCAGATGACCTCCCGCTGCAGGAATGCGGTGAACATCGTGGTCACCACCCTTTTTGCAGCGGTGGTCCTCTTCACCATCTTGCTGGCCTATATCACAGGTTAGCTTGTCGATCGTCATCTTTGATTTTCAATGAGATATCTGACTTCACTTTGATCTTATGCTATACAGGTTACCAGTTCATCCAAACTGAGCAGCACCACCTCTCCTTTGGCCTCTATGGTGCCTTCCTCTCTCTCCACCTTCTCCTCCAGAGCCTTTTTGCCTTTCTGGAGCATCGGCGCATGAAGATCCCCACCCACCCTCAACATCTCCGCCGCTCTGTTGCCCTCTGCATCGCTGCCTACCAGGAGGACCCGGACTACTTAAGGAAGTGTCTGCGTAGTATCAGGCGGATTTCTTTCCCAGGACTAAAAGTAGTGCTGGTAGTGGATGGGAACCGACCAGAGGACCGTTACATGATGGACATTTTCCAGGAGGTGATGGGCGGGGCTGACCAGGCGGGCAGCATGGTGTGGAAGGGAAACTTCCACAGCGATGGGAGCGGAGGTGGGGGGAGCACAGTTCACGTGGAGGAGACGTTACGAGTCACTCGGCTGGTCAGAGGTTGTCGCTTTTCCTGTATCATGCAGGAGTGGGGAGGGAAGAGGGAGGTGATGTACACGGCCTTTAAAGCATTGGGGGATACTGTGGATTATGTGCAGGTAAGAACCGCTCACTAATAAAAGTCTTGATAATACGAGACTGGGTTTCATAATGATCAATTCATTGGAGGGGGGCTATCATGTTATGTTGTATTATGTACAATAGTCACTTCAAATACGAATTTAATTCATTCTTTGACCACGTTCGCACCTCAGAAACCTCTCAAATTGTCTCTCCAAATCATCTTTTTCCCATTGAGATGAATAGAAATGCCATTAATCTGTTCCCAGCCCCATTAAATAGCAACTTGATTTTTGTTATACTTTCCAGTCCAGTGGACTGGAAAGTATAACTTGCTACCTTGCTTGATACTTGCTATCAAGTCAATATGACAATATCATATACAGTCAAACCTCGGTTTTCGAACGTCTCGGTTCTCGTCCAATTCGGTTTTTCGACCAAAAGTTGCGAGTTTTTTATGCCTCGGATGACGAACACATTTTGGTTCTCGAACAAACTTGCACTTGAATGCACCATTTGACTCCTCTCGCCTTCCTTACACGAGGAAGTGACGCTTCCTCGGGTAGACGAGGAAGTGACGCTTCCTCGTGTTGCTTTCCATTGTGAGCAGACATGTTCAATAAACATTTTTATTTTAAAAAGAGCGTGGTTTCGGTCTTCGAACAGCCTTCTGGAACGGATTATGGACGAAAACCGAAGTTTGACTGTATTTTACCATTCAATTCAATGCATACCTGTATTTGGAATGCTAATACCAGTGGGCGTGCCTTGTTCATCTGGGAGCATTATAAATAACAGTTCACACTCAGGCCACTTCACACCTAGCTTCAAGCTTGGATTCAGCAGCCAATCATTGCAGAGGTTTGTGTCCAGACTAACTCAAATTGAATTAATAGAATCATTGCTCGCAGAGTATAAAGAATACAATATATGACTGTGAGTACTCTTATGTTGTCTGTCTACATGCGTTGCTGCACAATTTGTGTTTAAATATCTGTTGCTTGAAGGGTTTCAACACAGCCACTTCATGTAGATGCTAATCATTGCCCATGTTAGCATTCGTTTTAAGATGGCGGCTCAAAGGCTAAGCTATGTGGTTGTTTTCAATACATAATGTATAATCCTTTGTTTTAGATTTGGAACCTCCATTTTTGGAAGATTATTACTCAAATTAATCAAATGTTAGACAAATCCTACTGATACAGGACTAATTGTAAATCCACAAGGGACCATACATCCATTTTCTATCCTGTTGTAGTTGAGCTGGAGCCTATTACAGCTGTATTTGAAATAAAGGTACACCTTGGACTGGCTACAGACAACCAGCTATCAGCACTCCAATCACTCCTATCAGCAATTCAGAGTTTTCAATTAAACTAACAAGTATGCCCCGGTGGATGAGGGCAAAAACCTGGGTAATGGTAAAACCTAGGGTTCGATCGAACACAGGTTAAGAACCACTGGGCTAAGTGGTATAGGAAATTGAAGTCTGGCGTCCCCTGGCTAACAACCTCCAAATGCCAGCTGTTTTACAAGTTGTTCTCTGGCTAACGGATACAGTAATGACCCATGAAGATTTGGGCAACAGACAATGCGGTACGGTCATTAGGGTATGTTGCTGTGTCTTTTCCAGGTGTGTGACTCCGACACAGTTCTGGACCCAGCATGTACCATTGAGATGTTGAAGATCTTGGAAGCCGATGCGACAGTAGGAGGAGTTGGGGGAGATGTACAGGTAGAACATCGGCCAGAGTTCATCACGAAAATATCTCCTGGCAATGGATGAACAGTTCTTTCCTATTTGTCAGATCCTGAACAAGTACGACTCCTGGATTTCCTTCCTCAGCAGCGTGCGTTACTGGATGGCCTTCAACATTGAGCGTGCCTGCCAGTCCTACTTTGGATGTGTCCAGTGTATCAGCGGCCCTCTGGGGATGTACAGGAATTGCCTTCTCCAGCGCTTCCTGGAAGCCTGGTACCATCAAACCTTCCTGGGCTCCAAGTGCAGCTTCGGCGACGACCGTCACCTCACCAATCGAGTGCTAAGCTTCGGCTACAAGACAAAATATACAGCCCGATCGCAGTGTCAGACTGAAACGCCAACTCAGTACCTGCGTTGGCTCAACCAGCAGACTCGCTGGAGTAAGTCATACTTCCGGGAGTGGCTCTATAACGCTTTGTGGTTTCATAAGCACAGCCTCTGGATGACCTACGAGTCTGTGGTCACTGGCTTCTTCCCGTTCTTCTTGGTAGCCACGGTCATCCATCTCTTCTACCGCGGAAGGCTGTGGAACATCTTGCTCTTCTTGTTGACCGTCCAGCTGGTTGGGATGTTGAAGGCCACCTACGCCTGTTTCTTGCGCGGTAGCCTGGTCATGATCTTCATGTCGCTCTATTCTCTTCTCTACATGTCCAGCTTACTCCCCGCCAAAATATTTGCCTTACTAACAATCAACAAAGCAGGGTGGGGAACTTCAGGCCGCAGGAAGATCGTGGTAAACCTAATCGGCGCTGTCCCTGTGACAGTGTGGACGATGGTGCTGCTCGGGGGCGTAGTCTATACGATTTACTGTGAAACACGGCAGCCATTGAGTGAGTCCGAAAAGGTTTTGTTAATAGCGGGGACAATACTCTATGCCTGCTATTGGCTCATTCTGCTGGTGCTTTACCTTGCAATCGTAGCCAAACGGTGCAACAAGCGTGAGGATCAGTTTCACCTGCCATATGCCGAGGCATAAAACTGCTTGAAGAAGGCTCGACGGGTCAACAACATGAAGACCAACTGCTGTATCCGCACGCCTCTGTGAACTGCCGGAGCAACTGCACGGTCACGTCTGTACTACCGGTGCTAAAAAGGTGGGCATGTGAAATCCAAGCAGCAGGGAGAGGAGATCCAGTCAGGAGAAAACTTGTGAGATGACTGCATCCATGAAGCACGACGCCGCTTGCACGGAAAGGAGTGACCCAGTGTTCATACGCTTTATTTGAACATCACGTAGTCCATGGGTATGGGTTGCAACCACAACAAAGCGGTCCGGAATGGTGCTCGTGATGCGTTTAGTGCAAAGAATGAATCAAATGGAACTCAGTGCAGGAAAGATGGTTGGTCTGATTTAAATGTTTTGACTTCATAGAAACGGTACATACAACTACAGAGCCTAAACAAGCAACGAGAAAGTCAAGTTAATTAACAGAAGAACAGCAAAGGAGATCAATATCTGCAGGAAACAAGTCTGAATAACTACGCAACTGAAGGAACCAGTTATTGGGACTGAGATCGAGGAGAGGCTGAAATAAATTACCGTAACAAAAGAGCAACTGATTTGGTCGGTTCGTCAACTGAAGTGACCAAAGAGCCTGACTAAAGGCAGCCACTATTTCCAATTGGATTTTATGATTTCAACCTGTAACATTTTGAGAAAACTACCACAGTAAAAGATCCTGATCATGCCCAGCTTAAAGCATTCTCGACCATTTCATCAAATGCCAATTTACTGAATATGCCTCTTCTGTAAGGTATCAGGATAAATAATGTTTTACAATTTTGTAAAATGGGCGGCCCGGTGGTCCAGTGGTTAGCGCGTCGACCTCACAGTGCAGAGATCGTGGGTTCGATCCCGACTCCGGCCTCCCTGTGTGGAGTTTGCATGTGCTCCCCCGGGCCTGCGTGGGTTTTCTCCGGGTTCTCCGGTTTCCTCCCACATTCCAAAAACATGCATGGCAGGCTGATTGGACACTCAAAATGGTCCCGAGTTGTGAGTGTGAGCGCGGATGGTTGTTTGTCTCGGTGTGCCCTGCGATTGGCTGGCAACCAGTTCAGGGTGTCCCCCGCCTACTGCACGAAGACGGCTGGGATAGGCTCCAGCACCCCCCGCGACCCTTGTGAGGATAAAGCGGATCGGAAAATGAATGAATTTTGTAAAATAGTAGTAGTAGTAGCAATAATAATAGTAATAATAATAATAATTGATGTTTTTACCATTTACACTCACGGAACAGAAAATGGATGGGTGGGTTAATTTGGGATTGTACTGTATATAAAGACTAGGTGTGCCCCAAATTGATTCCAATCAACATATCGCACCAAACACCTGAGGGGGTCGATTTTTGTTTCAACTCTATAAATAAACATCTCTTATTTTGCACTTACAATTGGTGTTCATTATCATGCGCAACACCTTTCTAGTGCCAAAAAAAGGTGAGTAATTAAGGGTCCGATTCATCTTATTTTAAGCTTCAGTGCTATGAGCAACCCAAACAATGTCCTTTCTCCATTTTAATAACTCATCGAATTGGAACTCGCATATGCGCAAACAAAACACAGATAAATAAACCAGTAGGCACAAAGAAAATAACTCAAATGTTCTTGGTGCTGAATGCATGATGAACGGACACAGCAGGCCTCATTACAACTCAACCATGCACACTTGTACAGAACACGGAATGTTTTCTCACCAGAAATTCACAGCCTGGGTGAAGCGGAGGGGGCTTGGTCGGCTGTGATGAGCAGCCATTAGACATAAGACGATGGGCTGCAACGCCAAACCAAACTGGATATGCGCTTGTGGCTATATGTTGATTGCTCCAACCAACAAATAGAGTGGATGGATTACCTTAAAAGCACAATGAATATGTGACAGAGTGTTGGCCTGTCCCAACTTTGACCATGCGGCAATTTCTGGAAGTGGAGTGGTTATGAAAAGGCAATGTTATGTGATCCTCTCAAAACTTGTGACATGCTGCAGTAATTTTGGTGCTAGTTATAACACAACTAATGTAACATCCTGTTGCATATCCATTTCTATGTCTCATTTTTTAGCTTTGTGATTACGATTTATGTGTGATCCCTTTAAAACGTTGCCGAGGTGCCAAAGCATCACCCGTGTCGCAAGTGATGGTTTCACCAAAGGGAGACTGTTCTCTTGACCTTTTACGGTAAATGTAGAAGAAAATATTTTTAACTGTAACTGAGGACCAAAGACATTTCCTTGTGAGAGACTTGGGAACCTCGTGTTTTCTGTTTCACACTTTTTTTTTTTTCAGGTCACCCAAGCAAAATGACAATTCAGTGTGTCAGATCTGTCCTGTTTGATGATGATCTCAGGAAATCACTGGAATGTTTCTCAGTCAATAAAATATGATCTGCCTTTGACACAGTGTTGCCATTCAATCATACTTTGTATATTTCCATGAGTGCATTTCATTAAGTATGTTGTGTTGGTTGCAAAGTATATGGCTTGGGATGGCGTGATGATTGTTGACCACATTGAACCAAGGTTGATAAAGGGGTTTATCCAACAACAATGTCCGATCTCTTTTTTTGTCTGACCACATCTGTTCTGGATTGACTGCTATTCTAGAATGTGTAGATATCATTATTACAAATGGATTAATACCGTACTTGCGTCTGGCACCACTTTAAAAATGTAACGAGAGGAGAACAATTGTTCTGTGCTCCCAACCTTAGCCTTGACTTCCTATTGGCTCTTGAATTTACAATATTTGACCTTCAAAGGACATAGGTCACAATGGATGCAAGGTGCTTCATAATGTCTGTGATTTCCTCAGCAAATCAGCTAGAATTGGTAAATGGGCTTTTCACTTGCTGAAGTACATCAAGTTGTCCATTTTCCTTTCGCCCAGAGTCAGCTGGGATCGGCTCCAGCACTTCCCGCAAATCTCTTCAGGATAAGCGGTGTTGAAAATGGATGGATAACCTACATATAAACTACAAACTACAAGTTATCCCTCAGGAATTTACTACATTCCGAGCCTTTTCATCTACGCCATCATGCACTTCTGGAAGGATTTCGCCAGGATCCTCTGCAGCTCTGTCGTCACAGCAATGTTGAAGTCTACGTCATTAAAAAGGGATCCCCTTGTGACCCCCTTGATCTTGGGGAAAAGGGGAAAACAAACACACGGAGCCAGGTTAGGTGAGTAGGGAGTTTTTTTTTTCAGTACAGCGATGTTCTTCTCAGCCGGACACCATCAGATGCACAGCGCTGTGGCATTATGAGCAGGCATAATGTCATGGTGTGACGGCCACAATTCTATAGCTGCTTCATTTGCACTGAATGAAGCAAGAGTCACTGTCTACTTTTTGTAGACATGCTCGTTGATCTTGTACAGTCATGCCTCGGTTTTCGACCATAATCTAGGCTGTTCGGAAACCGATTTGTTTCGAAAGCCGAAACCACGCTTTTACAAAAAAAAATCTTTATTGAACATGTCTGCTCAGTAATGCAACACTACACGAGGAAGCGTCACTTCCTCGTGTAAGGAAGGCGAGAAGAGTTAAGCGACGCATTGAAGTGCGCTCAGTTTGTTCGAGAACCGAAATTCGGTCGTCATCCGAGGCATAAAAAAGTCGAAATTTTTGGTCGAAAACAGATTTGGTCGAGAACAGAGACGCTCGAAAACCAAGGTTTGACTTTAACTCATATTGAAAGGAGGAAATTCTAAAATGTGAAATGTGTATTTTATGAGGGTAGTCCTGGAACATTTCTGACAGACCACCGACTAGTAAATCACTCCTTTTCATTCAAATCAGCACAGACACGAATACAGACCACACAGCTCGGAGTGTGTTGCCGCCAGTGTATGTGACTGCATGTTAGAGGGAGAGAGGTGAGTGAGAAACGTGAGAAAAGGTGACCGTGAATGCCACAGCAGCTAAATGAATTGCTCCACTCAGTCTTTTGGGACTAACAGAAAAGCTTTTTGTCCTTCTGAGGAAACACAGCATGGGAGTCGCTTTCTCCAAAGAAACACAGTATTAATATGTTGGCTGTGCCAGAAGCCACCTTGTGAAACTGATTAGATGTTGAGATATTCTATTTCGGCTGAGCTAACCCAACTCATGCTGACCATTCCCATTTCAGGGACACCATTTCAATTAGGCATTCTATGTATCATTAACCTCCAATGTTGTCACAAATTACTGACACCTATTAAAATGGACTTGGAAAAATATGACATTTTGCTGAACTCAAAATAACACCGGGGCAACTTTATACGGGCATATGCTCAATGGTAATTTTGCATCTGGACCCAGTCACTGTCCCACCAAATGATGTGGTGAAATGCGTCTATTTTCTAAATGGTGTATCCTGCTTACTACACCCTTGACTGGCTGCCAATCAGTCACAGAGCACAGACAACAGTTAGTACACACGTTCACACCATCACTGAGTGGGAACTGAACCCACGCTGCCTGCACTGAAGCCACCCGAGCTACCAACCACACTGTCAGTGACTCCCTGTGAATACAAGACTTTCTTTCCTCTAGTATATTATATTAAATATAGAGTATTTGTGTATGAATCTCTCAATAATCTATGGTCACATGATATGTTTTCGGGTCATTTCTTCAATTCTGGTAACACAGTAGGCTGGCGGTTAGCACGCATGCCTCACTGTCTGGCCCCTATTTAAAAGCCTTATATTGTCCATAGCTGTAAAATTGTTGTTAGTCAAAATGTGCACTTGACTGGCTGGCAATGATGATAAGCAGTACAGAAAATGGATGAATTGATGGATGGCTTCCCACTCCCCTTCTTCCTCTCTCTCTCTGATTGCTGAATGTTGCCAAGGAAACAGCAGTGAGGTACAGAACGGTTAAGTCAATAAACGGATTAAACCTAACTTCTGCTTTGGCTAGGTCCTTATTTGGGCAAAGGCAAGTTTCCATGATAGAGAGAGATAAGATTACGCTCCTACTTACTATAATGCTTTAATAAAATACAGTTTATCAAAACAGGAAGCCTACACAATGACAAGAACATTTGAAAAAAGATTCCAATAAATCCTGGATCACATTGCCTGCATAATTAGCAATCTCCTCCCCCCCCCCTCGCTGCTAGCTTCTACAAACAGAAGCAGCGTGTGGAAAATAAACGAGCACCAAAGATAATGAAAGCGTTTTTTTTTTGTTGTGGCACAGGGAAACATCACCAAACAGTCACACTGCCAGTAAATATTGCTCCGCTCCAGCCCATCGCCAACCATTATCATTATCAGAAGCTAATGCTGGTCCTACAGTTAAATAACGCTAATATGTGCTAACAGTGAATCTCTGCTTAACTTTTAGCTTTCACATGATCGTCAAAGTGGTTCGTTCACTCTGGAAATTCTGCCAAGTCTATCTCCAGAGACCGAACTGCTTGTACACAAACATTAAAACGTGTTTTCCATAATATATGCTTACACCACATAATAACATGCGGTCCGGCCACACTATACTTTCTTGGGTATATTCGTGATGATGGGTTTGGGTCGGGTCTTAAAGATAAGTTTTCTCTTGATGAGTGCAGACACAGAATAGGAGGTGGATCCATGCAGTTCTGTTTTCATTGCAACCTGGGAGGCATCTTTGTTGCCGGTGCTGCCCAGAACGTTCTGTGATTGGGCAGGATGCTTAGTCAGGACGGCAAAGGGTTTCTCCAATTTGACCAGCTTCCCGTACAATATGTGATGTCCTACTATAAACACGGGCACTCCCTGTTGAGAAAAGAAAGAACAAGGGACTGATGAAAGATCATGGGAGAACAGAGAACTAGCAGCTCGAATTGAACCAAACAGGACGAAAGGAGTCATCTAGAACAGTGATTCGCGACTGGTGGGCAGGATCCAAAAATGCATTGCGGACCCATTTAGGGTGGGTCACAGACAACTACAGTGAAACTCCTCTACAACGAAATCATGTTTGCAGCAAGAATTTTTTCACAACAGGGGGTTTTTCACTGTAGCAAATTTGATCTCAGATGTAAACACACACACACACACACAAACAAACGTACGTGTAAACGCACACACAATCGTATGTGTACTCTTTATTTTTATTCCAATAGTGCATAAGTATGAGCACACACTTATTTGACACTTCATATAGTCAGGGTAGAAAGAAAAAAAGGGAAAGAAATTGCGAAATTTACGATCAGCATTCACTTTCACTTACATCAATTTCTTGGATAATGTCTTTTATTTTGCTTTCTCCGTCTTTCATTTTGATCACTTTTACCCTCTCTTCCAGCGTCAGAGCGCTTCTTGTCTTAGCTGCTTGACATCCAAAGGTCCGTTTTGTAGCCTTTTTAGCAATGCAACGTTCATGCTGCGTCTGAATTGAACAATAACAGATACTTCCTGGACCCGGTGGCTTTTCTATCCACTATCTCACTATCTCTAACTCGACCTCCCCTCGATCGCCACCCAAGACAGCGTTGCTCAGCTGATGTCATGCAATGAACTTTTAAGCCAGCTACGGGACGCTTCGTAGTCCTCGATGGCCATAGTTAGCGCGATGGAACTCACCTTCTCTCTAATTAGCACTCCAGTTAGCGTAAGGTTTTTAGCATGATAACAAGTAAAGCATTCGAGGAAACGTTCGTTTATTTGAATGTCCGTCAAGCCATAAGCAATTTACTCTGAGCAGCTAATCGGATGCACTCCATGCTATCTTCCACGGATCAAGCTACAGTATCTACACACATTGACAGTGAGGTCCCTCTTGGCCAATCGGAGGCCAGGATGATGCTCGGTAAGCCAATGGCAAGAGCAGCTATGAGTATGTTGCGTTCAGGAAACTCGGAGCTGTGTAAACCAATGTGGTGGTTGCTTTTGCCGTTTCCGAACGAAGTAGTAGAGGTCGCTGTTGGATTAAACTTTGTTGTAGTGAATCTCTCGCGAGGCAAGAGCAGAGAAAAATATTTCGCATAACGCAACAGGGGGGTTTTCGTCGTATGGGGGGGCAGGAGAATGGGAATGGTGTTAATGCATGAAGATTTTTTCACATTAGGGGGTATTTTCGCCCATGTAGGTTTCCTTCTAGAGGAGTTTCACTGTACTAAAACATTTCTTGGAGATTATTCAGATTTAGATTTTTACGTTTCAGTGCAGAGACGTACCAAGTTCCTACAATGAACACATTAAAGAAGCAACACAATGTTCAGCTGCCTGGCACTTTCGCCACGATTTCACTCTATAAACAAACACAGTGCAGCTTCGACTCTGGCTAAGGGAACTTCATGGCAGTACATCAACATCTTTTGAAACTGCTTTTAAAAATACAATATACTATACATGTGTTGTCAAAGGCTACGTTTTAAACAAAACATTTCCTTTGTTCTTCACTTCTATTCACTTCTAACGAAACAGAGGTCAATACCTGGTTTATCCCTTTTGTTATGTTGTGGGTCAAATTGACCGATTTAGAAAATGTTGGGAAGAATAAAAGGATCTAACTTGGTCTTCTAACTTGTTTTTTTATTTGTTTTTAGTATTAAAAAAAAGTGTTATGTGATATTTTTTGTTGATTAAACGTCATGAATAAAAAATGTTTTTTTAAAAGCATGCCTGCCTCCACAGTGATGTTGTGCCAGCTCGTGACCAATGTGTGTGTGGCTGTGTTGCTTAAAACGCAGGAAATGTATTTGTAGCATATCTGAAAGCTTAAGACGGTTAATGGAGTGATCTTCCATGAAATGTAGCTGAACACAGCACAATTCTGGATCCAAAATGCTTCGGAGTTTCTTCCAAAATAAAGTAAAGCAGTTTATTACTCATCCACAGGTGCATTGTCGCCACTCTGCTACTTTTGCTGGATTGAGTGGGCGAACAGCAACCATGAGTATAGAATCTATGTCACACTGATGCCAAATTTAAATCCACTTATTTTTTTAAGGCTTTTTTTTCCCACTGTGAAACCATGTCACAGATTCACTTTGACCTACTACACATAAAAAGCAGGAGGGAAAAATAGGACATTGATTGCATGGCACCTTTAATTATACTAACCTGTTTATTTTGGTGAATATGGGAAGAAACCAGAGTACACGGTGAAAATCCACGCACTCCAATTGTATTGATTTACTGCTTTTCTGCTGACTCATACAATTACAAGTGACACTTTTAAAATAAGTTTCGCTCCATATAGGGCTTTGTATAGCAGCAATATTGCATTAGTGTCATTAATAATACAGTATTGACAATAAAGTTGTATTCAATTCAATTTTGGTTCTTGAGTGTTCAATGTCATTGTAAAGAATTTCCTGTTATCAAGTTGTACACTGTTCCCTGTCTTGTTCATCGTTTACCTCTTGGGTGTAGCTCAGGTCTCCCATCACGCTTCCTGCGAGGCCAGCGTTATGTCTGGATATCATCTCTCCCTGCAGCTCGATCAACAGCCACTCTGGAGGACTGCTGCCATCAACACTCCCTCTAGAAAGGCAGTCATCAACCAGATGAATACAGTACACGATGACACGTTGTATTGGTATTACATGTCATTATTGTACAAACGGTACTTCGTGGACTAAAAACTTTGTCAAAGGTAGATCATCAGTTCGTTCACTTCTTACCTTATGACTATTTGAACCATTGTGCACACTTGTACTCCTAAATATATTAAAGAAGTGCAAATGACCAATAAACTACGGACGCATTCAAAATAAACGCAGGTAACCATATACAGTGGAGCGAAAACTTAAAAGCCAGAGTTTGCAGAGGTAGTTGACACTAGTCACGTTTCCCGCCAGCAGAACGTTCCTCCGACCAATGACGTAGTTCCGGTAGTAGTGGCTGTCTTTCTTTATCATTTCCGGGTCAGATGATTTCAACGTGGCTGCCCATGTTTTTCCGGCGTGTGTAAATTCTTTCGAAGTTGTGCGAGCCTCTTATTATAATGCGGTAAAGTTGCCTCTATCGTCAGGGAGCATATTGTTTAGTATCTTGAACCGGTTCTTCCGACCACCTTACACGCGCTCTTGTTCGATATGTTAGCAGTTTGACCCGCTAGCACGGACCAAATTTCACGTGTTTGCCAGCCTCACCTACTCGTGTTGAGAAGCCCCCTGGGGGTGGTTCTCCCTTTTGGAGAAAATGGGTGAGTTTAAGGTGCACCGGGTTCGTTTCTTCGACTACATGCCCAGCTCTATTCGAGCCATGGCGTTCAATTGCCGCACCGAGAGGCTTGCAGTGGCCCGGGTTGACGGAACAGTGGAGGTCTTTAACCTTACTGACAACTACTTTCAAGAGAAGGTAAGAGGCTCACTCATCGATTCCACAGCATTCGGTCACAATTCACTCTCGTACATATTTCAAATTGCTCCGTAGGTATGCACTGTCTCAGTATTACTCCCTCATGACAACAGATACGTCTGCAGCGTTTAGTTTTGTTCAGCAGCATTTTTTTTATTTAGTCCAATATGTCAAACTCAGGGCCCGGGGGTCAGATCTGGCCCGCCACATCATTTTATGTGGCCCGCGAAAGCAAATTAAAGATGTCAACTTTCATGATAATTGCTAAAATCGCTACCAAAATTTCAAATTCTCATTTTTAATAAATAAGAGGGATACTGTAAGCATTTTCTTTTAAACAACCCCTTCATTGCAGTAACGTAAACAATAAGTGAATAAATTGTTCTTCTTTATACAGTTTCAGTCATAATGGACCATAAGGGAAACTAACTAAAATCTGGCCCGCGACAAAAATGAGTTTGATAACCCCGATTTAGTCGATCAGTTTTAAAACAGTAGTTTCATAAATTACAATTTAATGGTAAATGTGCCATTCATTTAACCAAGCAAATATTCACCCACTAAAACGAATCGTCCTATCCAGAACTGTAAGTACTTTTTTTGCTCAGAAAAGCAGTCAAGGAACTTAAATTTGGTCATGATCAAGAGGTGAGGATCATAATTAGATGTGCAATGATTAAACGACGACTAATCAATTATCAAATGAATCAATAATTATTTTGGATAAGCAATTAATCGTTTAGAGACCTAAATTGTAACCAATCCTCTGGATTTCACAGTAAATATTCTGAGATTTCTGTCGTCCTCCATTAAGGCAGACTGATCGACACACACAAAAAAAGACATTTGCAAATGTCTGCTTTTATTTTGGGAAAATAATAATCACCGTTTCTGCTGATTTTCTGGTGGGTGTTATGGACCAAACCCGTAAATTAATGATAATTTGTGGATTTCCTGCACTGCCAATTTGATGTCCTGTTTTTGAATAAAAGGATTGAAATGAAAACATTTTTTTAAAGTCCCATTCATAAAATCCATAAAAATAATTGACAGCTTAATTGATTCTTAAAATAGTTGTAAGTTCCCGAATCATACTTCTATTATTTAGAATTGCTTTAGTGTATTTTGTGAGTTCTTGTATGGTGCTGTACACAAGCAAAGAACAAGAGTGCCTCCTTATATTTGAGAGTCAAGCTCTAACTCTAGAAACATCTCGAAGTTTATCTGTATAAATGAAATGTAACTATTTCGGGAAATGGGCTTATGCTTTTGCCACAGTTGAGCAATGTTGCTGTCACACTTAAAGGAAAAATGCATGCTAAAATTGACAATGGTGTTCTGGAACTGACAATTACCATTTTAATTGTTGTGCTTAACAGCTCCTTGTACTGTACATTCACATTGAATTCTGCAGTGACCATTCCTGCTATTTTGGTCCAGGTGATCCCCGGTCGGGATGGCGCGGGCATTGAGACTCTGTGCTGGGTGGGTCAGCGTCTCTTCAGTGCTGGTTTGCGTGGAGAGATTACAGAGTATGACCTGGAGAATTTGCAGCCCAAGTGCAGCGTGGATGCCTATGGGGGTCCAATCTGGACCATCAGCTGCAACAGCACGGGAACACTGCTGGCGGTAAGTAAGCACATTTTGGGCCACTTTTTTTCTTTTGCTTGTGTTTTTTTTTTTTCCTAACCGTGATGAATCAATTTGTAAATGTTGTCCTTTGGGATAATGATGCGTATATTTGTGTCAGGTTGGGTGTGAAGATGGGACAGTGAAGATATTTGAAATACTGGAGGACAGAATTCAGTTTCAGAGGAGCTTTGACAGGCAGAAATGTAAGAAGTTTTTTTTTTTGTACAGTTTTTGAGAAAATCTTTTCTTGCTTTTGTGTCATTCTGCCAGCGCATACACGCGGTCAGACAGTAATTGTCTTGTGAGGACAACTTATGTTCAACTTATGTCTGTTACTGTGATCTTGAGGTCGTATCATCAGTCTTTCCTGGCATCCCTCTGGCAAGCTGCTGGCTGCTGGCATGATGGACATGATCCGAATATTTGATGTTGAGACTGGTAAATTGCTACAAACGTGACACTAGTTTTTACCAAATAATTAAACACTGATTACCTTTTTGAATTTATTACCCTTATTTCAGGTCACAGCATTCACAGAATGCATGTTGAAAGACTTGTGGGAGCCTCCAAAAGCAGGGAGGTTGTCATTTGGAGTATCGTCTTCTTATCCAATCACACTGTCATTAGTGGTGATTCTGCCGGAAAGGTCCAGATGTGGGACGGAATTACAGGAACACTTGTCCACACTCACCTCGTCACCAAGTGGGATGTGCTTGCTCTTTCTGTCTCCCAGGCAAGTAAAGCATTTCAGACACACATTTTCAAATGGAGCATAATTTTCGTCAAAATACACATAATACATGTGCAAAATACATTTCAACATATTGTGTAGTAAGAGATTGGGGAGTGAAGTTTCCAAAAGCCGAATTTCAAAAAAATAAGATGGTGGAAATACAAAATGAATAACTTTTACCAAAAAATTGCAAAATACCAGGATCGTGAACCCGAAACCCGAAAGTGAAGGGGTTTAAACTATATTATATATTTTTGGTTCACCGTAGTGTCTCTGAACGGCGATGCAAATTTTGTAGTAAAGATGCTAGACTGCTGCACGATATAAACGTTGCTGGGAGAGTCACTGTGCTAAATGGTTCTTCACAGGATGAAAGCAGTCTCGTAGCCGGGACATCAGAAGGCACTGTGGTCCAGTTCCAGTTTCTTTCTCGCACCATCAACCAACAGGATAAGGACTGGGTCCGAACCAGAACCTTTAAAAACCACACGCACGACGTGAGGGCACTGGTTCACACTGAGATTTCTGTTGTTTCTGGAGGTCAGTTGTAAATATGTTCATTTTTGGTTGGTCTGTTTTATATTTGATGCTTTTTTATCCAGAATCTTTGCCTCGTGGTAATATTTGTATTACCACGACCCCGTCGTGCGGAAACTTTTACTTCCGGGTCACTTCCGGGCTGAGTGAACGCTGGCGCATTCTGGCTGCCGCTGCTCACCCGCAATTACCGGTATTCTTTTTTTTTTTTAGCGTTTTTTTAACGGTTTACTCTCGTCATGGGAGAAACCCTACACTCCTTCGTTGTGGCTTTGGACTGTCAGTCGTCGCACGGTTGGCCTCGGTCGCGCTGTCGCGGCGTCCTGCCTGGGATATGCTGCTGTGGACCGTCTTGTCGCTCCGCCGTTTGCCCGTGGGGGGGACTGCTACGGTGCTCGGTGGCGGGGCTTCTTGCGCTCCGCTTCCGGTGGTCGGGCTCCCCGCCTGCGCTGCACCGCTTCCCGGGCGTCGCTCCTCGTCCTTCCTGGAGGTGCATCCGCCACGGATCTCGTCGAGGCTTCCACCTCGATGGCTCCAGGGGCATCACCTCCTTTTGGTCGTCCTCCCGCCGGCCACGCAGAGACAACGGCGGAGGCGGCTGCCGATCCGCGGACCATGGCGTGTTGGCCGGCCTGGCTGGGTCGGCTAGTGCTCCTCGCGACGCCGATGTTGCCGGCGTCAACTATTTAAAACCGCATATTCAGTTTAAATTTCTCATTTTATTATTTATAGTCTTATCTGTGGTTTTACTGTTCTTGCTTTGATTGTAAAGTGTCCTTGGGTGTTTTGAAAGGCGCTTGTAAATGAAATGTATTATTATTATTATTATTATTATTATTTATTTGGAATGGTCTTGTTAGTTATGCTTTTTTTTTTTAACCATTCAAATTTTTTCTTCATCGTGACATAAATCAATGTTTTCAACTCACAAAGGTCAGTTGTAAAGCCCTGCCAAATTGGAATTTGAATCTAATTGGAGGTGAAGTTTTGCATGCAGCAAAAAGTGAACAATGTGGGAGGCCCACCGTGTGTTGTTCCTTTGATTGCCGATTAAAATATTTGCAGAATAAGCCATGAGATACGTGATCTGACACTTGGTATTAAGCTAAGGAGCTGTCATGGAAAGCGGATACAGTCCCAATGTTTTCTTGGCGTCTCCTTTCAGGTATGGATACTCAGGTCGTAGTACGACCCCTGCTGGATAAGGTGGAAAAGAACACCCAAGAGTCGGCTCTACATAAAATAGTCTTCCCTCACGTAAGTACTGTACTTCAATACTCAAGGGAATTAACGTTTGATTCAGTACAGACAGTTAGCCACGTGTGTCCTTTTTAATATGACGATAGATCATTTTAATATATTTTTTGAGAGTCAGCCGAATATCGAACAAAATACCGAATGTAGTGTCTCTTTATTTTCCACGCAGCGGAGTCTCGTGTGTTGTGCTAAGAAGTCGGGGCTGCTGCTGTTCCAGTTCTCTGATCATCTCGAGCTGTGGAGACTAGGAGAAAGTGAGGGGCAGGGTGAGAGGACAATAACACACCAATTTTGATACATATGCTCAATTTGGATACTAACACATACAGGAGTAAATTTGTAAACATGCGATTATAGATAGTTGCTTTTCACATGTTAAGTCGAAAGCACACAGGGTATACAACAGTTTTAATCTGTATTGGGCTGTGTGTCAAGTGTGCAACACCCATGTTTGGCGTAGTACCAGTAAGCCCGTGTCGTTTGTTCGCCGTGGTCCAAGAAAGAATCAGGGAGTTTGTGTGACTGCTGAGTTGCATGGAAACTTTGAGGGAACCTTGCTTGCCTCAGCTGAAGACGGAATTTTACCACAGAGCACTTGCTAGCCACCAATAAAGACTGACAAGCCTAACCTTTGCTTTTAAAGTTTGTGACCAAAGATGAATATTGCCTCTTAAACAACTAATACACTTTATAACACTTTATTATTGGGCCTACTATCATGTTATCATTGTTTGTTATCAGGAAAGCCCGGTGAGAGTCTAGCTGTGAAGAGGAAGCCAGAGAAACTGATTCATCTGAAAAGGAAGGTGTGTCCTGTCAAGTTCAATTTCACATGACCGGTGCGTTGTGGGTCAAGAGCTCATGTGATAATATCGTGTCACGTGTGAGCCCGATGCTTATCTCTGGAGGCGACGGATAAAATGCAATGGAATTTTGACTTCAATATTGCATAACTGTACAAGATACTCTCAAAAGTGAGCAGATCAGTATTTTCACGACCATAAGGTGCACTGTATTAAGAGGCACTGTGTCAGTTACGGGTGCTAGTTCTGTATTTAACACACACACAACACGCACTGCATTATTGGACACAGATGTGGTCAAACGTATGCTAGTATAAAAAAAATACGGTAGCATACATGCACACTAGCGTATGTTTTTAAAAAGGCAGTAGGAGCAAAACCAAATTCGGTTGTACTTGATTGAAGTATTTCAGGGTGCCCATTACGTCGATCGCGATCGACCGGTAGCTTGCGGACTGGTCCCAAGTCGATCGCGAAGGGTGTAGAGGAGGGAAAAAAAATACAAACCAACATTTGTGTGTCTCTGTGCATGTTTGTAATAGATTTTTTGTGTTAATGCACACTGCACCCTAATCATCCTATCAGTCTCACTTTCATAAAAAAAAGTATTGAAAAAATAAAATAAAATATAGCATATCACCATTGGCATGTAACCTTGGGGTGGCGCGTGTTCCGGTTTCCTCCCACATTCTAAAAACAAGCCTGCTCGGTTAATGGAACACACAAAATTGTCCGTAGGTGTGAGCGTGAGCGCGGATGGTTGTTCGTCTCTGTGTGCCCCGCCTACTGCCCGAAGACGGCTGGGATAGGCTCCAGCAACCCCCGCAACCCTTGTGAGGATAAAAGCGGATCGGGAAATGAATGAATGAATGAAAGGACTTTTACACACTTACTGGGGGTGTGCCTTCTGCATCCCCTTTCACACCCACCCTTCCCACTTTTAACGTACGCCTGCTGTCCTCAGTTACGTCCGCCTTTCCTCTTTATAACAAGGTGTCGGTGAAACCTCAGTGAGTCAAGCAGAAACCCGCATCTAAGTCACACAACAGCATTCACAGAGTTTGCAATTCAGTGCATTGATATTAGACACCCCCCACCCCATTTTGGAGAAAATTGAAGACTTTTCAGTGCGCCCTATGGTCGTGAAAATATAGTGAATTCAGAGAGAGAGAGAGAGAGTTGTGTGGCTTGGTGCTTGTTGCATGACACTTGTTACATCAGTTGGTTGCAGGTTAGTACGAATGAGCATGTCTATTTAGCATTTATTGCAAATCCTTTCCCCAGTTTCCTCTTATTTGAAGACATCATCAAGCAAGTATGACTGAGCAATCAAGAGTGCTTTTTTTTTTTTAGGTTGGGAGTCTCTCGAGATGTGGATTAGAAACCCATTAGAGTTCCAACTGTGGCGATAAGCTGTGACGTGTGTGCTGATGTGTGCAGGGCGAAGATCATATCCGGTGCTGTGCTCTGTCGCCATGCGGAGAGTGGCTGGCGTACTCGACGGTTTCCAGCGTTCGCCTTTACATGCTGCAGATCGACGACAACGACATTCGTATCACAAAGGTGCGGATTTCGTTGCTGACGTGACAAATGTGATTTTGTGACTTGTAGCAAAACCACCAGACGCATCTCATGTATATTGCATGTCACGGCATACAATGCCAGGACGACCCGCGTGACCTCTTGCCTGTTTTTTCTGACTCCCCATAGGTTTCGAAATTACCCAAGGTCCTGAACTCAGCCCACCAGCTTTGCTTTTCTTCAGATTCCGCCAAACTCTTTGCATCCTGCAGCCAGTCATCGGTCATCGTGGTTTCTCTCAGCCAGTCCGAGTGCAAATATGTTCACACCTTCAACCCTCAGCCAGGTGAGTCTGAAATTGGCTTTCTATGTCTGGACCCATTTGAGTTACAGTTATCGTTGCGGGTTACATTTCAGACCACCCCCGCAATAGATGAAATGTCCAAAGTGGTGATCAAGTATTATAGTTGTGTCTGTTGTAGGGCTGCCACAAATGATTTTGATCGTCGACTTATCATCAACAGTAGTTGCAAGTAGTCGACTAATCGGATTGTATGTAAATTGCGGCATATCGCACCAGCAAGCAGCTGCTCTTATTTAACCATCATTAGCTTACAGCTTGAATTATTGAAGCTATGTTCAAATTCATAACAATAGACAATTAAAATGATTGCATCTTCAACATTTATCAAGCGTGCAGCTCATTTCTGATGTTTATAAATGATAGGGCAACTTCAATTGAAGGCCGTACTGTGCCCTGCATGTTTTTAGCTATAAATGTGTAGTGCATTTTAAAATGGAACCAAAAACGATACACGATGCGGAGTTTAACTCATACAGTGAAATTAATAGTGGTAAACTAGCCTCTCGTGTGCATCCCAAACACACATACACACACTCACAAAATCAGCAATGTACTGCACCTATAAAAAATGATCCGCGATACAAGACACGACTGCACTGTGAAAACTACAATTGACAAGCCAATCAACAGTGCGACTTTTCCATGAATCAACTTGCACAGAAACGTGCGTTGAATGTTAGTCATGGAGTTAGAAACCAGACAGCAATTTTTATATTGGGCTAGCTTTGATTTCACACATTCATAAACCTGTCAACACAAGGTTCGAAAATAAATCCGGAAAAAAATGTACGTACAGTGTAACTCCTCTGCAACGAAATCGTGTTTGCAGCAAGACATTTTTCACAACAGGGGGTTTTTCACTGCAGCAAATTTGAAACAGGAAAGTGGGAATGGTGTTAATGCATGACGATTTTTTCACACGAGGGGGTATTTTCACCCATGTAGATTTCGTAGTAGAGGAGTTTCACTGTATACACTTGCTTGAGCACATCCTAAGAAGTGATTAACAGGTCATCATTAGCATGCATGCTTGTGTGGTTCAGCTTCCAGACACCCAGTCCACCTGTTGCATGCAAGTGATGACGGCAATTGGCTCGTTACAGCCAACACAGGCTTTGAGATCCACGTTTACAACCTTCAAAAGCTCAAGGTGATGTGAGATTTTTTTTTTTTTTTTCCTGTGCACTTAATGTGAATCAGTACACCGATTGAGCTTGTTCCTATTTGCTTGTGCACGTAGCTTCACTGCACAGTGCCGGTCTACAGTTCCTGCCCGACCGCCTTGGCCATCAACCCCACCACCAGAAACCTCATCACAGCGCACGCTGACCAGCAGGTGAACACCTTGCTCACTATCTGTCTTATAATGCCCCAAATTAATCTTGCCCTCACATTACGCGCCCATCTCGTGTGTGCATTTATCCTACGCAGATATTTGAGTTCTCCCTAGTGCAAAAGGAATACACCGATTGGAGTCGCACGCTACAGAAACAAGGGCTGCATCCTCTGTGGTTGCAGAGGGACACGCCCATCACCCATGTCACCTTCAATCCCAAGAACTCGGCTCATATTCTTCTGCACGATATGTTTATGTTCTGCATCATCGACAAGAGCCTGGTGTGTGAAGAGACCAAAAGCCACTTGTGTTGCCTTGTATTGTGACGAGTGTAATGGGGTCTTTTTGTCTATCGCACGTAGCCCCTCCCTGAAGCAAAGTCTCAGCTCTCTAACCAGATGACACTCAGGAGTCTTCCAGAGTCTGAGAGGATAAGACACAGCCACGCATTCAAGATATGCAAAACCTTTCAGGTACCCTTATGATGCTTACAGTACATTTCGTAAAAGAAGGTAGGCCAAATGTAGGTATGCATACTCCCTCAAAATATTTTTTTCCTTTATTTTTTATTTTTTTGTCCTTGTGGATTAACGAAAGCCAGCTTAAAAATTTTCTGGAATGTAATTTGAGAACATTGTACAGACCTCAAATGTCAACATTGAGAATTTAGGACACAGTTGTGAAAACAAATAATATTACTGATATAAGCATTTTGCACTATATTTTTAAGCTATTAGGCCACTCCTCCTTCATTCAATTCAATTGTCTACGCGGTATTGAAAATACAATGCACACCGCGGACTGCTGAGCAACTGAAGTTGTACATCAAGCTTGAATGGCAAAGAATTCCACCTGTAAAGCTCCAACAATGAGTATCCTCAGTTCCCAAACACTTAATTGAGTGATGATGATGTCACAGTGGTAGGAGACATTCACCCGTGTCCACTTTTTTGGAATGTCATGCGGACATCAAATTAAAAATGAGTGAATATTGCCCCCTCCCCTCAAAAGGCAAAGTCTATCAGTTTGAGCATTAAATAGCATGTCGTCGTAGCCTATTCAATTGAGTATAGCCTTACAGAAAAGCATTTGCATATCTTTGTATTCTGTTTGGTCAACATATACGTCCCATCGTCACTGGAATTGTGGTTTGTGTTGTTTGATCAAATTTCACAAAGGCTACCAAGTGCTTTTCAAGACACATTTCATTTGCATAAAATTCAAAGGTAAAAGTCAGCTGGAAAAAATGAAAACGTTTTCAACAAACTACAAGATAAATAATTTTCCCCTACGATTAAAAATGGCCTAATTAAAAAGCAAAGTCTCAGTTCTTTTTAAAGCTTTCCATTGACTCCGCCAACACACCCGAGCATTTGTCAGTTTGGGAGCGACTGTTTGGAATGCGCAATTGCCACCTGTTTTTAGACAGGCGCGTGAGACACTAAAGAGGTTGAAGCTATTGAACTTCATACCACGTGAAAACGAGTAGGGACGGATAAGTTCAGTGATATAGGGAGGGGCCTGTTCACAGAAGCCACGCATAAGTGGTGCTGAATACCTGTACAAACTCTTTGAAGTAACGTACGTGATCAGAAATTGGTCAAATCGAAGAGTATTGATTGACTCTAATACGAACGACACTAAAAATAATCTGTGTTGTTTTGTGAATCGCAGGTAACAGCATTGACGTTTACACTTTGCTTCCCCGCAGTACCTCTTGAGTTTGACTCTGCTGGATGACCAGTCCCTAGTTGTGGTGGAGCGCCCGCTGCCGGACATCCAATCTCAGCTGCCTGCACCCGTACGACAGAAGAAGTTTGCCACATAAGCAAAAGAAAACATAAAAAAACAGCTATCGTCCGGCATCTCTTTGACATCTCATTTGTCAAAGAGCTGTTTGTCAGACCACATCCGAAAACAGCCGAAGGTTTCCACTTTGTTAAAGCGTTTTGATAAATAAACAATCCAACTGTTTTCTGTCCTCTTATCATTTTAGTGTTCACTGTGCTCACAAGAGGGACTTAATATGCAAAGGTTAAATGGCTTGGTTTGATCATCCTTGCGAGTGATGTCACACCTGCTGTGTCCGGTCCAAAGGCCACAACTGATGAGACAAATCCGATTTCAGTTGGAGTCTGCAATAAATATACATAGAAAGAGAAGTAGAGATCTGAAGTGATAGTCCAGGAATATTTTGCCACAGCACATGACGTTCCACTGGGTGACCTTAGGAGTACACAATGCATTGTCGCATGCAAATTAAAAGATGGAAATGGAGAGAACACATGGCTGCGTCATCAACCCTACTGTTTAAGTGGATGAATGTTTTCTTATTGTCAGTAGAATAGTTGACATTAACTCTCCAAACTGGATTAGCGGTTGGCATTCTGATTACTTGGCAGGATTGTCGACCACAAATCTTTTTATAATTATAGGGAAAGTGTTGTTTTTTTTAAAAAATTTAATTGATTCATTTTGTGTTTCAAGCTGTACAAAGCATACAGAAAGTATTCAGACCGCTTTAATTTTCCACATTTTATGTTTCAACATTAAAATGGAATGGATTTTCGCAAGCAAAAAAAAAAAAAGACGAGAAAGCATGTACGAATATACATTGACATCATTCGATAGCCTTTGCTCAATACTTTGTTGGCATTTGGCAAAAAACTTGGCACACCTCCAGTATCATGGGCCTGGTTTTTTTTCGGTATCCATTATGCTGATGATCGATACGGTGATCCATAGGAACAGGATGCACCTGAGCTCAAGTTTGAGCGTTCTTGTAAAGGCTAAGCATGAATGTGAATGTAGATATAATTCCAAAGTTTAATTTTGGGGACTAAATGCAAAGCACTCTGTGTGGCAAAATACAAAGCACTGCTCATCAATCTGAACACACCATCCCCACTGTCAAACATGGTGGTGACATCATGCTGTGATGATGCTTTTGCTCAGCGGGCACCGGAAAGCTGGTCAGAATTAATGGCAAGATGGATGGACCAAAATACAGGGCAATCCTGGAAGAAAACGTTGCGGACCTTAAAAGACTTGAATTCTGAGATAAAAGTGAGGATCTTGCCAACCTTGTTTTTTTTCGTCTTCATTGGCCCTAATCCTCTTCCGTAGTTCAAAAAGTCTTTTTTTCAAACGTCGAGCCTTGAAAAAGAGGGGGCCGTCTTATATTCGGGCCAATACGGTAGGTTGAACGTGAATTATAAACCATTGTCAGGTTTATCAAATGAGACATTTATGAGACACCATAGAATGAGAGAGAGAGAGAAAGAATGACACTTGGCGCTGGTACCAGTTTTTCACCCTCCTTTTATTAATTTCGGGGGGGGGGGTAGTTACATGGGTGCTCCAACGTAAGGGATGGGGGCTGGTCCAAGTTTGGAGACACGTGAATGAGTTTGGCTATGTGTGTGAATGTAGGTGTGAAGTTACCCAGTACATGTGTGAAAGCATCTCCAACAAGTGAAAGTACAGTCAAACCTCGGTTTTCAAACGTCTCGGTTCTGGACAAAAAATTTGGATTTTTTTATGCCTCGGATGACGAACAAATTTCAGTTCTCGAACAAACTGAGCGCACTTGAATGCACCATTTGACTCCTCTCGCCTTCCTTACACGAGGAAGTGACGCTTCCTCGTGTTGCTTCCCATTGTGAGCAGACGTGTTTGGTAAACATTTTTTATTTTAAAAAAGAGCGTGCTTTAGGTTTTCGAACAATTTTGGTTTTCGAACAGCCTTCTGGAACGGATTATGGACGAAAACCGAGGTTTGACTGTATTTTCAACACGTCAAGTGATATTTTGAGTAGACATTATTCTTCTTTCCTAATTCCTATTTGAAAGAGAAGTGTATCTTTTGAGCAAGGATTTTTTTTCATTGCACATAGCCAAAAAAAACATTCATGAATAAGAAAAGAAATACGTGTGTCGAGAATGTATTATAACTACAAATATATAATTATTCCTTCAATTGTATTCTGTTTTCCCAAGGTGATGGGGATTGGGGTTTGTCAATACAAAGGAGCTAAACTGTATGAAACGGCTGCAGGGCACTTCCACATAAGTGGAAATTGCAACCGCAATTAAAGAGGGATGGGTGACTTGTGACTTTTGTATTTCTTGTACGGCGTCACATCTTATACCGATTGTGCAAAGTGTCATTGTTGCTTATGGCGTAAATGACGAGAAATGTAGAGGACCTACAGAACAGGTTGTTAACACTGCGAATGCATTTACAGTCAACGTCATGAGTATCGACAGTCAATACACAATGAAAACGTCACCATAACGTTTATTTTGGTTGAAGCTAACCATACAATTCCTGTTGACTGGATCAAGTCCCACTGGGACAATATGAACACCATATCAGCATCGATACATAAATTCACCTGCTTCAAAAGTCAGATCTTCTTCAATCACTCCCAAATCATCTAAACCATGCGGAAAAGATCAAATGAGTCAAGTATAACTGTATGTTAACAATATTGGAACATCTTCATGAAAAACAGTGTTTTATATATAGCTGGTGTACTTAAGACACAAAATGCAGCTGTGTAAACATGACAAATAAATAAATAAATAGCGTAGAATAAATAAAGGCTCTTCAGCTTTGAGCCTCTGACTGAATTGTGGCCAAAAAAATAAATAAAAAAGATCAACTCATTGTTCTGGAATATGCCGCCATTCAATTCATCCTGACGTCCACAATCCAGGCGGAGATCAAAGTCGACCTTGCAAGAAGTGTGCCAAGTGGTGACTACACGAGGCGGGGTCTCGCACACGTGCAACCCACCGTGACAACCACCGAGACCGGCTTCAAGTAATACTTTTGCCCGTCAGCGCAGCGCTCCCGCTTCAGAAACACCCTGGTCTGGGTGAGGGGAACCGAGTTGTAGTCGTGGCTCAGTTCAAGGGTCCCTTGGCTCTTGATCATGATGCACCCGGAGCACAGACACTGAGCTTCAACGTAGGTGGACGGGTAGTGGTCCTTCATGGGTTTCCATCTGGAGAGAAATGGCACAGCAAGGTGAGCGATGATGATGAAGCCATTGCTGCTAATCGGAATCAGAATCATCTTTATTGGTCAAGTACTGTATGTAGAACACACAAAGAATTTGTCTCCGGTAGTACAGGCTACCCGAGGGCTCAGTGGTAGAATACAATACTATAACAGTTGTGCAGTCGGTGCAGATAATCATTGCACCATTTTGAAGTGGCCAGTAGGAATATTTGGAGAACAACTTGCAAGTGTGCAATTATACAGTCCTTGAACGCTTGAAAGTTTCTGGTGCTGTGGGATAGAGATCAGTGACAATTGCTGCAAGTACCGTATTGGCTCAAATATCAAACGGCCCTGATTATAAGACGACCCCCTCTTTTTCAAGACTCAAGTTTGAAAAATGACTTTTTGAACACTAAATTATTTTTTATACAGAAAATAATGACAGTACTTCTGAAACAAATGATTCTAACAAATATATTTGAGAGAAAAAACATGTTATTTTGCCTCATTCAAATCTTAATATCTGAACATTTAAATATGTAAACTAAAGTGCAATCACATTCGTAAATGAATGGCTTCTGGTTTTTGAAGTGTAAATTACATCATAACTTCTCCTCGCCTCACCTGGCCGATCTTTCACCCACTTTTCTCCAGATTGTCGCTACGTTTCTCCATTTTCTGTTATCTCTTCTATTATTTTCTTTTCTTTTCCTTCTTCGCGCTCTTTTTTATTTTTCTTCTTCATGCTGCCGCTATTTTTATTTTTATTCTTTGTGGCAGGGGTTCACTTTGGCCTGGGGAGTCAAGTTCAGCATTCGCTTCATGGATATCTAGCGCCCTCTAGCGTCGTGAATGGGTATAATGTCTAGACCCCGAATATAAGACGACCCCCACTTTTTCAGTCTTATTTCAATGCAAAAAACACCGTCTTATATTCGGGCCAATACAGTATCTCTTCACTGAATTAAAAGCTTAGCTAAAATCTCTATTTTTACGGGTTGAAGTGGACAATAGTATTGAGTTGCAATCAGAATCTTGGTGGCAACTGGTCTTATTTCAATGCAAAAAACCCCGTCTTATATTCTGTTGTGTATGAAAACAATAGAATTAGAAATGTTTGTCGGAGAGATGCCAGTTTGCTTTTTTTGAGCAGCGGCCATTGTTTAATATTTACACAATATTAAGTAATCTGTCATCCTCCCTAATGTTTTTGAAAATCACATTTTGGCCGAAAATGCCAATGCGCTTTCGAGGAGGGCTCATTCCATTTCGCCACTGGAGTATTCCTCACCTGTTGTTCAACTGTAGTATCTATGATCGTGTTTGACTGATGACAAATGAAACGCAAGTTTAGGGATGACGAAAGCCTGGGAATGCCGCTATAACACAGCATGACACAACTCTGTTATGCAATACCATCGTGACAGGTTGCGAGTCCTTTTCAGTGTTGTCGGGCCGAGCGGGACTTTCCCTTTGGGTGATCACACGAACGCGTCATCATGGCGAGAGAGTGGCACCAGAGGCACGAGAGCAAAGCTACAATTAAAAGTGATGACACCGAGAGTCAAATGACAGAAACAAATAACATCAGTCTGTCATTTCGTCATCGGGCGGGCGCGGGAGGTGGGGGTGGGGGTGGGGGGGGGGAAATAAAAACATCTGAGGTCATGTTTTTTGTTTTGAGGACACGGGGAAAGACATTTCAAACACCAGCTTTCTTCTGCCAAGGGTAAAACATGTGTCGCTTCAGGAAATAAACAACAGAATTCACAAACATTTACGGATACTCAGCTTTCAAGACAAATTTCAGGAATAACTTCCAATCTTTACAGGTAAACTTAATTGAACCTTCTCTAGACTTTTGAAGGTCCAATTTTTTTTTTAATGCTTCCCTACTTTTTGAACTTGCTACGCGTTGACAAGGAGTAGAATGGCAAAATTCATTTCTCAGAATGTTCAACTCTACGACTTTCTGTGACTCTTCCGGTCTCGCTGTATTAACCTGTTGACGAGACTGACTCTGACCGATGAAAACACCCTGTTTGAAGCCTTACAATGCAGAGGTACTCTTGAGCAATTGTTTGGGTGTCGTCTTTGTCTGATGGTGTCAAAGATGATGATGAAGAAAACGGCTCAAATACCCATTTTGATATCGCGAGGGAACTATATTGGTCCAAAGTACTGCAACAGTGAACATTGACTGTACATTTGCATTCAAAAGGCTTAAGTAATATTCTACTCGGCGCTACACCGCGGTTTAGGGGTGCGATACACCTGTCACAAATCTGTGTAGCCCTTCCAGCATTTTATTTGATATCTTAAAATATTAAAATGTGAAAATCTTTTTTTCAGAAACCAACCACCACCACCACGTTTCGATCAAGTGCCTGACTCTACTATAGTTCTACCAAATGTATTTTCTGTTCAGCCACCGGTGTTATTTTACAGTGATCCCTCGCTATTTTGCGGTTCGTTTATCGCGGCTTCAGTGCATCGCGGATTTTTTCAAACATATTCATTAAAAAAAAAAAAACCTAAAAATAATAATAATATACATGGAGTACAGTACTGTATATGTTGCTCTATGTGACTCACTGTTGTTTTGCAACTTCTCGCGGACCGTGTGCAGACTTTAAAAAAAAAAAAAAAAAATTTTACCTGTATATGTTAATTGGTCGATACTTCGCGGATTTTCGTTTATCGCGGGTGGTTTTGGTCCCCATCATCCGCGATAAACGAGGGATTACCATATTTGAGTTGCGTTAATGTAACCCTAATTTATCCAGCTAGGACAATTAAGAGCTGATTCCGGGTGTCATTTGCAACGCGGGTCTTTTCTATTTGCTCACGCATTCATATCAGGATGACGAGGATGCTTACACATATCTCCAGGGAGACAGGGACCTCTCCTCCTCCAGGTCCCCAGGCATGTAGAAGTCCAGGGGGCACGCAAAGGGGGAGTCGTGGGCCAACGCCCCCCGAGGCTCCGGGGGCTGCGGGTAGTGGCTCGCCAGCTTCCTGTGGGCCACCTTGCTCAGCTCCTGCTCCTCGTAGCAGCGGTTGAGGTTGGACGTCCACGCGGGCCCCACCACGAGGACCACCACGGCCACCAACTGTGAGGGATGCAGACCGGTTTAGAAGCAAGACCGGACGCGGGACGGCCGACTGACGCGCACTCACTCACCTGAGCCAGTGCGCCCATCTCTCGTGGTTCGCCTGGTCTGCTGTGTGTTGCCGGCAGACATGCTCGAGTCTTTATTAGTATGGGAAGTCTCGTTGGCATGAGGAAATGGAGAGCTGGAAACGCTGCTCGGAGAGGAGTTTGGGTAACTTCCAACTTCCACGCACACACCCCCTCGCCGTGCCTGCGGTTGTGTATATTTGCAGGTGACATCACGTGATTGTCTATTTTTAGCTCATGGCTACCTTTTTTAATTGTTAAACAAATACAGAAGACAATGTCCAAGGTGACGCAATTTTACGTCACGAAGCGTACGCTTTATTACTCAACAAAGTACTGTTTAAAGAGGAACGCGTCGACGATAGTTTGACCGCTTTTTTTCCCCTATTATATGTCCCCCGCAGGGATGAATACAATCAATGAATCATAGGTAAAGGTAAGGAAAGGGTTTCGGCTCCAGTATAAGCGCAAGCAAATTTCAGACAAAAGTCCCAACTTGTAAAATTGCTTGTCCACTGATTGGGCCTTACCTGTCAATCAAATGAAACGTCTCTTCGAAACCACGGCAAAATGGATGCTAGCATATTTCTTATATGCTAGTGTAAACTTATGTTATATTATTAATTATCATTTTATGTTTGAGCATCATAATATTTCATGTTAAGCATTCACAAATTATATTCTGTTGTTTAATAATTGTTTAGACATGGTTTTATGTTGATATGTTCTGATTGGCTGGTAAAGTAAGAGAAACAGGAAGTGATTTTAGTTACGGTTAGTTGTCTTCTCGAACGTGCTGCGGTGCAGACGTCTTTTTTTTGGTCCTTTTAATAAAGCTGCATTTAAAGGATTCCCTCTCTCCCTTTTCCGTTCGTAAAGTAGTGCTATGCACTGAAGAACAACGAACCCCTCAATTTACACTAGCATAAAAACATGGAGGCCTGCTCCATGTTTGAGTCGCAAAAATGTCTGCTTTAAGGCCTACCGGTTGTCGTGGGGACGGTTCGAAACAGCCACGCGACTGTGAAGCCCCCCAACCCCGCACGCCTCCCTCCACATGCCCGCTGTCACATCAGATTTTTTACATCTCTTTTCCACTTTTTCTCGACGAAGCGCGCACACTCGCGTTCGAGGCGGTGTCAAGCAGCCACGTTAGTCCTAAACGCCAGTCTACACGCTGGCTTTCAAGTCTGACATTTAATTAAAAAAAAAAAATCCCCTCTCATTGCTATTACACTTTCACCGCCGACAATGAGGTGCTCTTAAGCGGCCATGCCAGCACACTCACGCATTTTCCGGGTTAAAGCATACCAAGATGGGCATCAATAGTGTCAGATAACCGCTGGTAAGAAGACGTTCAAATTCTTATGATGTGGAAGGTGCCACTTCTCTCATCCGTTTTATTTGTGAATTCCTAGTCCCCAATTTTTACTGGCCTGAACATATTGTGCATTTCAACACTTTTGAGTTGACTTCCCCTTTAAAGACTTAACCCTGGAGAACCCACGGGGTCAAATTTGGCCCCTATATATTCTGCTACTCAAATGCTACCCTTAAATCCCAAAGGGTCAAATTTGGCCCTAATCCTAAATTAGGATTAAACCATTGAATATTTGAAAGAAACATATTTTGGTGTTCAGTGAACATTTAGCAGTCATTTAATGTATAATTCATCATTTTCCAAAGAAGAAAAGGGTTCTTGGGTTGTCCAGGGTGTTAAATGAGTTGATGTCTCTTAGATCCATCCGTCCTTTATCCGCACCACTTATCGATGTTTGCGCAGAGTGGGTTTGATAGACGTTTGGAAGATATGCAAGCCAGGTATCTATCATAAGATTTACACAGCAAGGTGAGAATATGCCTCTAAATTGTAAACAATAAATGATTGTTTACAATAAATTGTAAACAATAAATACTTCCACACCTTCCCATTCACCTTCACTTCCTGCACATCTGCGGCTTTTACTGCTTTCACTTTTGACTTTAAGGGAGAGGTGCCCAACCAGGCATCGTGATTGATGGGTAGCACAAGGACTGGTCCCGAGTCGATCATGAGAGGTGTAGGGGGAAATTGAAAAAAAAAAAAAGATGTTTGTGAGAATGTTAATATTATATATTTTTGTGTTAGTGCTCACTGCACCCAAAGCATCCTGTCAGGTTCACTTTCACAAAAAAAGTATTAAATTTTTTTTTTTTAAAAAGCAAGTCACCTTTAACCTATGGTGGCAGGTCACCGCCTCACTTGAAGTTGTTAGCGGTCAGCAGTCTGCGATCACAGCCCACGGCCAACTGGTGAGCAACTCTTCTTTCTTTCCTGCATCCTGATACAAGTTGAACTTGATTCCAAGAAAGATGGCTGAACACCATTTCACTGTAAACACCATTTCACTGTAGTAGGTGTCAAATTTCATATCGGTATTTTAAGTACCTGTCAAATGTCTGTCAGTATGTTTTCTTAAGAGAGAAGTTTTGATTGTTTTCCCGGGGCTCACATGTATTTCATTTTTAAGTCCTTAGAAGACAAGCAAATGGCCGGTTCTTCCATTAATGCATTTAAATTTTTCACACTGCAACTTTTGTAGCCATTAAAAAAATAAAAAAGTACATCCATGCCTACTCATAAATTCATCATCACCTTGTTTATCTATGCACGGAATATAGGCAGTGACTGTATTTTACCCCTCAAACCCCCTAATGCTGACTAAAACGATGAAGTAAGTCATGTGGACAACCCAAATAAAGGACAAATTCTTCAACCTTTTGCCCCTCACCTTTCACTTCCCAGTGACAAATCTTTACGGAAAAGCCAAAAAAGAAATGCCAACAGGCCCAACCTCTCATTGAACACAAGTTCCCATTTCAGACTCAGCGTACAAGTGCAGGTAAGAAAATAATCGGATTCAAATTACAGGCATGAAATAACAAGTGTGAAATATTGACTCAACTAAGTACTTCACGGACAACCACAGTGTAACCAACTGCTGTGTGCAAGCCTTAACATAAATATACAAGAGAAGTAAAACAATGTACTGCAGGAGAATTCACGAAAATTATGGGATACCACACTGGTGTCAAAGTCAAGGCCCGGGGGCCAGATCCGGCCCCCCACATCATTTAATGTGGCCCGCGGGAGCAAATCGTGTGTCAACGTTCATGATTCTTGCTGAAATCTGTATCAAAATGTCAAATTGTCATGGTTAATAAATAACGATGGGATTTTGCACTGGCCCAGCCGAAGGAAGCCATAACTCAAGTGGCCCCGCGACAAAAAATGACTGACACCATTGGGATACAATATGGATGCTGAAATTATAATCTATCTCACCTACAGGACATCATAGCTTTCAGAGTTCAAGTTTGAATGTGAACAACTGCAGTTTCCTCGCAGCTATTAGTTCGTCCATCGACAAGTAACGCACGTTCAAATGAAACGATTCAACTCTGACCCATTTGGTCATCTCTACCGCTTCACTTCATAAGTCTGCCAAGGAAACTCAGAATTTGCTCACGACAACACTACAGACATGCAGCCAAAGAATGCAGCATTTTAATTATTTCAATCGCTTGTAGCCAAAGAATGCAACATTTTGATTATTCCACAAACATTTACTCTTATGCGACTTTGTTTAAATTCCTTGGAGCTCGCAAAAGCCCACACTCACTCTCTCCACACTTGATTGTTTTGATGATGATTATTTTAAATCCATACAGGTATTTCACCAGTGCTGTTGGGCTCAGTTCCCGCTCAGTGATGACGTGAAGAATTGTTATTGTTATTAAGTGGAGTGGGTTGGAAAACGTGTGGGAGTCGCTCAGGTTTGAAGGGCTCAGTAGGTGTGGTCACGATGATGGCATGTTAGCACTATTTCAGACATCTGAGGCTGCTGGAGGTGGGGCCACGCGGTGAACTAAGTCACCTCATTTCATCTCATCTTGATATGCGATTGTGCGGCCAATTAGCGTGGCACAACGTTTGCTAAGTGCGCTCCGATTGCTCCTGGCAAAGGCACATTTCAAACGCTTAAAATACTGCAGCGCAACGTAATCAGCGCACACACACAAACACACGCCATTCACACTTGTCAAACAGCTGTAAACAGATTGCGTCATTCTAAAAGACCGCAAGTCAGAGGAACGGATTTTTGTCAATGGACACAAATGCAACGAGCTATATAAAGCTGTGCGTGTGTATATATATATATATATATATATATATATATATATGGGCACCATGCTTTTAGGTCATGGGGGAGGGGTCGGAGTCAACAGTGCTCTTTATCAAAATAGTTTATTTCGGCTTTTGTCACAAAAGCAAGACATACCTTGTCTCGAATGTCCCATTTGCAACCTCTCTCTCCCCCAACTACAAATATGACAAATAAACCATTGGTTTATAACTTCTGAGAAGAGCTATGAAGAAAATAAAATGCTTTTTTTTTTGTGTGCGTGTGTGTGTTAAAAAGGCATACCTCACCACAGCTGTGTATACTTTTCTTGAGCCCCTGATGTGTGACAAACAGGGTGTCGCAACAAAACTCTGGACAGACCTTTGGTTTAAGGTGGACCTATGAGCAGTGTTGTCACTTACAAGGAATTACTACAGACTCGCAACAAATTTAAAAATTTTACAAAGGATTGGGAAGCTTTGCAAATGTCATGTCTACTACATTGAACTTACTTACACTCCATACAGAAAACAAACAACGGGGGTGGGTGGAGGGGGATGATCTGTTGGGACAAAAATCAAAAAGAGTCCAGACAACAGCGAGAGCAGATTCGAGAGAATCTCGCTATTCATCAGGCGCACAAATAATAGATCAGAGCGACAACCTTCTGTTGGTCGGTAGACAAATTAGACTTTTCTATCCCAGCTTGCCTGTTGTTCCCCTCCTGCTTTTCAACTACTAGGCCAAAGAGGGCATTTGGGAGTGAAAGATGCTCTAAGACAAAACTCTCTCGTGGAGGCCACTTGTTCACTGACACAATGCACACAAGAGCCATACATTTGTACATGTCCACTGGAGGCAGAAGAGTCAAGCAGGATTGACCGGGAATTGATCCGACCTGCGAGTGGCCTGGGCTCTGCGCGCTGTGTGCTGGCGTGGACAGCCAGCCAGCCCAGCCCAGCCCAGCCCAGCCAGCCAATAGGAGCGGGGAACGCACTCTCTCTTATTTGCTGGGGATCTTTGCTCTTTTCCGAGCAATGGCGTCTTCCACAGCCTTCAGTTGCTTGAGCAGCTCCTCGCGACGAGACAGGGTGTTGCTGGGTTTACTGGAAGCGGCAGCAGGAGCCGTGGCGGCGAGCTTGCCAGACTGGACTCCGGGCCCTTTTCCAGATGATTTCGAGGGTGGTGACAGAGGACGCTTTCTACAAAACAACAGGCAAGAAATGGTTACATGATTCATATGATGGCATTATTTGACCACACTCATCTGGAGATTTGAAAATGGGTGGACGTGTTGTTTAATCATTGGGTTTTCATATACAGTCAAACCTCGGTTTTCGTCCATAATCCGTTCCAGAAGGCTGTTCGAAAACCGAAATTGTTCGAAAACAGAAACCACGCTCTTTTTAAAATAAAAATATTTACTTGAACACGTCTGCTCACAATGGAAAGCAACACGAGGAAGCGTCACTTCCTCGTCTACCCGAGGAAGCGTCACTTCCTCGTCTACCCGAGGAAGCGTCACTTCCTCGTGTAAGGAAGGAGAGAGGAGGAGTCAAATGGTGCATTCAAGTGCGCTCAGTTTGTTCGAGAACCGAAATTTGTTCGTCATCCGAGGCATAGAAAATTTGAAATTTTTGGTCGAAAACCGATTTGGTAGAGAGCCGAGACGTTCGAAAACCGAGGTTTGACTGTATTACCGTCCGAGCGATTAATTCAGTCATTTCAAATTGTTTGTGTGGATTTGATTGTTGACTAATTGCATCTTGAAGCAACTCAGGGGGGAGAAAACGGAGTCCACTACTTGACTGAGACAGAAAAAGCGCCCCAAGTGCAGTCTCAACAAGCCTAGCACAACTGTTGGGCAGCATAAACAGGAGTTCAGTTCTCGATTGCTAATCTGAATTATCCTTACACAACTGATGCAAAGTCAATACGGGGGTCCTCAGTTTCAAATTGTTTCGACGACGGTGATTTAACGCATGCGTCTCTTTCATTCTTTCAGCATGACTAACGGATTTCCAATGTTACACGGTCTGATTTTTTATTATGATTTTTTATGAGTTCACAAAGCAAACATTTCACAGAGGAACACGAGTCGGTCAGAATTGCACCTGTACGTGTCTACCTTTGGGGCGTGTTCCTCATTGAGGTCAAACATTTGTGAGCAGAGCAAACATTCCTGCAGCTGCTGCAAACGATGACAAATGTGTGTGCATTTACCTGTGTGTGCACGCATGATTGAAAAGTTGGGGTAATTAAGAAACCACACTTTTGACATCATGTCATGGCAACGTCGGACAGTTCCACTAACCTGTCCCCCTGGGGGGGCGGCCGGGGCCCTTGGCCTCTGGGGCGATCCATTCGAGGAGAGAGTGGGGGTCGACCAGGTATCCTCCTATCACGACCTGAAAGAGGTTGATGAGGCCATTAGCATTGATTCTTGGCTTTTTTGGGACCATTGCTAGATTCATCAGAGATATGAGGACAATGGAAGACCATCCAGCATTTTGGGCACTTTTCGGTCAGGAGAGACAAAAGTTTGGTGGTGGTGGTGGGGGGTTGTGTGGTGTTGCACTACAGCACCGGTACCAGTAGCGTGATAGTTAGCCGACAAAGTAACGCAGTATCACAATTCCCACATGAAGGGAGAACATGCATCAAAAGTGTACTTGGTGGTTTTTCACTTTTCGGTGTTCCGAAATTAACCGCGAAAATCGATGGATTTTTGTATATTCAAAACGTTTGTAATCTACTCAGCCTGTGTGGTTGCTTCATCTATAAAACGGAGAGGATCATAAATAAACATTGATGTCACATGGCATGAGACACTAGGTGCAATAAAACACACAAAACACACACATGCACACACAAACAGACACGGGACATTTCTTATTCAGACAGAAAAACACGAATGCATTAAACGTTGAATGCAAATATATTCTAAACTTTTGAATCTAAACCAAGGATGGGCAACTTAAATGATGGAGGGGGGCCACACCTTTTATCAGCGCTAATGGCAGAACCGCGTACTTCCACTACCAGATGTATGACAAAATACGCGCAATTGTCGGCTTTCCGTTGAATCAATACTACATTGGAGTATCTATTCATCCATCCATTATCCGAGCTGCTATTATTAAAATATTTTTTTCATCACACATTTCGCAGTGCTTGTATAGAACATTCAGTCTTCAAAGCCTCTGAACGATTAAATAAAATCCCCCCCCTCCGTGCAAATGACTCCTGTACATAAAAGTTACCATTGAAGGACGGCAAAAAAAATGCTGAACGGCAAATCTGCGTTAAAGGCAAGAACTAGTTTTGTGCATTATTTTTTCACAGAATCTAACTCACTCAAAGTTATTATAGTATTCAGGTCCTATATTAGTCTAGCATATCATTTAAAATTCACCAAAACAGTCTTTAAAAAAAAACCCCCCATCTCCGATGGACGAAACAGTTTCGACTACACAAGCTGTCAAAGCTGACACCTATCAAGAATCCCAAAAACCTGCATTGAAGACTAAATTGTCCCTACGTGTGAATGTTTGTCTATTTGCGCCCTGCGATTTGCAGGTGACGAGTTAACTCATTCAGTACCAGCCAATTCTAGACCGAGTCTGAAAAAACGTTTAAAAACGTCTTTGGGAGTGAATGAGTTAAGGGTGTACGATGCCTCTTTCTCAACGACAACTGGGATAGGCTGCAGCATGCCCGTAACTTTAGAGAGAATAAGCGGTTGGGAGAATGGACGGCACTTGTTTTGAAAGTCACTTGTGTAACAATAAATAGTCAAATATCGCCGCGCCTTCATCCTCCATTCTACAGTTGTTCCCAGTACAGTTTTGGTGGTTGAGAAAATGTCAAACGGTAAATTCAATGATATTTTATCCTGCCCAAAGGTGGATATAAGAAACAATAAATCTATTGGTGCCATAAAGGTTTTTGCACAGTACCGGATATAATTAGGAGATATCTAGAGTGTTAAAACAAAACAAAAAAAAAATAAGTGTTGTTTTCCATTCTGTATTATATCAAAATGATTCCAATGATGATCGTTATCGTAATTATTTGAATTAATATGAATAAAAAGAAAAGTCTGTGAGCTGCTTTTTAAAAAAAAAAAAACTGATGTTGTTAGCTGTTGCCATGCTATTGGTTCAATGCGGGCATTCAGGTACAGTCAAACCTCGGTTTTCGTCCATAATCCGTTCCAGAAGGCTGTTCGATAAACGGAATTTTTCGAAAACCGAAACCACGCTCTTTTTAAAATAAAAATGTTTACTGAACAAGTCTGCTCACAATGGAAAGCAACACGAGGAAGCGTCACTTCCTCGTCTACCCGAGGAAGCGTCACTTCCTCGTGTAAGGAAGGCGAGAGGAGTCAAATGGTGCATTCAAGTGCGCTAAGTTTGTTCGAGAACCGAAATTTGTTCGTCATCCGAGGCATAAAAAAGTAAACATTTTTGGTCGAAAACCGAATTGGACGAGAACCGAGACGTTCGAAAACCGAGGTTTGACTGTACATCATGCAGGCATAGTATGAAAGTCAATATTTTGGTATCAAGACTACAAGTAGTCTTGGGCTCCCTTTGCAGTCTGCCTCGACAGTGGCAAGTATGGAAGCACTATTTGTGTGAACCCAAAAGGAAGGGTGCAATAATGTGATACAGTTCAGATCAGTTGTTTTGGTGATGTAGTGAAATGTGCATGAGGATGTTTCTCACCTCTGTCAGGAGACATGGCCATTCTCTTGCTGAGGGGGGAACCAGGCCGGTCTTTGTCTGAGGGGAGATAGCGCTTTCTGTTTCCCCGATCACCACCCTGCTGGGAAAACAAAAAACAACGTCAATTTACGCATTAAAAATAACAACAAAAACCCCAGTTGCATCTTCAACACGTGCTTAACTTGTTCTGTGACCCAGATCCTAAACCAATTTACAAGTACAATTGTGTGTCTTTTTGCAGATGCACGGCCTTGCGAACGATGCCAGGAGGCCGGTGTCAGTTGCGCTAGCGAGTGTGAGCATCTCGTCCATGCCCCTTGCAAATCATTTCATTTTCTATTGACTGTGTGCGCTGTTCAATAAATGAGTCAAAAGGTGACAGGTGACTGTAGCACTACCGCCCCAAAACGGACACACATTTTACAGTGGATCTGAAGCTGCCTGCACCTGGAAAACCAAGTTGGGGGCACTCAAATCACAGCATTATGGTATATTGAGGGATGAATATACTGTACCGTATTTTCCGCACTATAAGGCGCTTTGGGGTAGAAGGCACACCTTCAATGAATGGCCTCTTTTAAAACTATCTTCATATATCGGACGCACCGCATTATAAGGCGCATACTGCTGCAGCTGTAACAAAACGCTTTACAGAACATTTATAATACTACGTCGAAGAAATCTGAATATTGATCCATAGGGAGCTCCCGAAGGATGTAGCGTGAAGCACGACACGTAGTCCATAAAAATAGTATTTATATCCCTTGGCAAACGGGTCACAAACACGGACGTGAAACATATAAATACAAATGGCATTACAAAACAATAAATGGAAGAATTAAGTTATGAAGAGAATTGATTTAACAAACAGGCATAGAAACCTCGTGGGCTCACATCCACAAGGGGCTAAATATCCCCTAGAAGTCTTGCTTGTCTCCATCTTCCTTCGTTAAGTCAGTAGTTAACTATGCTTTTGGTTTTATCTTCATTTCATAATGGCTGCGCAGAGTTCACAAAGTAGCTGTCTGTCTGTTTGTTTGAGTGTGCGGTGGCGAATGCACATGCCAATTAGTGTCGGGCAGAAGAACCCTTTGACGTTACAATTGCTTCCTGCAAATAATCAGCAGTAGATGGCATAGGAACACGAACAGGGAACCCACTCAATGGGGAATAGAAAGAGACTAACACCACATCTAAGGCGCATCAGATTATAGGACATAATGTCTGCTTTTGGGAAAATTGAATGCTTTTAGGTGTGCCTTACAGTGCGGAAAATACATGTACAGTATATTAAAGCTTGGACTCTGAACCCAAATGTCAATTCGTGTTTACATGACGGAATGATGTTTGAATCAATTCACGTCTTGTGCTTTTCTGAAAAACAAAAAACAAAAAACAAACATGTCATAGTCCAATGGATGAAAAATCCAATTTGATTAAAAGGGGAAATGGAGCGCCCTTATATAACACTATCTACAAACAGGTGTCAAAGTCCGGTCCCTGCATGTTTTCCATCTCTCCATGCTAGAAAAACACCTGATCCAAATGATCAGCTCATCAGCAAGCTCTAAAGCCTGATAACGATCCTGATCATTTGAATCAGTTGTGTTGCAGCACAGAGAGAGAGATGGAAAATATGTCAAGGAGCGGACTTTGACACCTGTGCTACATCATAGGGTGTGGGTGCACAAAGAGCGCCAGAGAGCCTCACATTCACTTATTTGCAAATGTAATCTCGTGACGTATCAAGTGCAGCCCGAAGCCACCACCAGCATTCAGTCAGCCGTCGGCTGCCTGCCGGAGTTTTAACTCTTAAAAATGTCAAAAACCCCCCAAAAAACGTTAACTTTGAAAAGGGCTTCCCACTGCGCATTGTGGTCTAGTGTAAAGTCCAGGTCGTTTGTTGCGCCTACAGGTGTCATACCCAAAAAAAAAAAGGAAAAAAAAAATCCTGACGTTACACTAACATAAGAGAGGTTAATGACGCATATGTTGATACACTGTCGAGATGGGCTTCACTGACCGTACTACTTAACAGTTTATTTTTTTTATTTATGATTTATTACACCCGCGCCGCAAGAAGGAGAGATACCGCCGCTCGTTCCGACCGACTGCTGTCAGGCTGGTTGAATAAACATGCGTGAAAACCTGTAACCATTGTAAATAGCACAGCCACCTTATGTAAGCATAAGATGCATATATGCAACTTATATTTAGATTGCATTCTATATTGTGTACAGTTCTTTTTCTGAAACATTTATTTATTTTGTGCATGCAACACTTTGTTTTGTTCTTTTTCTACCCCCCCAATTTTGCTGCTGTAGACTGCAAATTTCCCCAGTGTGGGACAAATAAAGGTTATTTTATCTTATCTTATTTAAAGCTCAATAGCTGGCTCATGATTCGAACACATGAGCATCCACAATAGCGGTTTGAATTTGCTAAATTGTTCAACCCTTATTGAGAATTGAGAATAATTACCTTATTTAGAAGGGTGAGTTTGATGTCTTTATGGGAACTGGGACCGCCATAATTTCCCGGTGGGGGCATATTTCCAGCAGGGTGGTGTGCAGGGTGACCACTTCTGTTTCCGGGCGCTGGTCTGGGCACTGGTCTGGGCACTGGTCTCGGCACGGGGTGGTGGCCTCCTCTGGGTGGGCCGCCAGATGGGTTCATCTTCCTGCGATCCTCCCTTAAGGGTTCGTCTTTCTTCACCACCCTCTCTATGGTAACAGACCATATGAGGAAAACTTCTGTACGGTCTGGTTCTACACTGAATTGCCCACAGTTCCTAATAACTATGCATTCCATTCCACACTGACCCCTGTTCTTGTCTCTGTTCTGTGGAGGTCGATCCCGAGGGGGCGCCACTCGCTCTTTACGCGGGTGCCCTGGCGTGGGTGAGCGAGTGCTGGCTGAAGACACGGGGCTAGCCAGGTCAGCATACATGTCGTCAGAGTCTGCGCTACGCATGGAACTACTGCCCGATGAACCCGATGATACCGAAGACACGCTGCTCACGCTCAAAGACCTGTGGCAGGGGGAAAGCCGGTTATCCAAAAGCGATTGCATCAGTTATGTGGAAATGAACAAGCATTCACACATTGCACAACATGACTATCAGCATGCCCACACACGAACGTGTAACATTCATTACTAGACAGAAGGTGCCCGTTTTGCAGGCACAACAAAGGCATTTCCCTTAACACACAACAAATAGGGGAAAGAAAAGAAAAAAACATACCTGGACTTCCTGAAAGGTTTCCCAAGATTAAGCATGTGGAAACAAGAGAGATGACAGTAATTAATTAATGTTTACAGTAAGTGTAACAGTTAAAGGGTGGGTCTAGTTAAAAATGCAGTATGTGAATCCCTTACTCGGCACTTGCATTTCCACCTAAGAATGCTACAACTTTACTTTAAAAAAATCTTGTAAACAGTTTGTCCTCTTGAACAGATTTGTCTTTTCTCATCGCATTGAGAACTGGTTGACCCCGACAATGGATTTTGTTCAATGCGAAAGGCTCGACTACCATCCAGTTGAAAAACAGTCTCGATGACTCCTGTCAAAAGTGGATGCTCGGGTCACAATTTCGCAACACTATGAAATAAGATTCTAACGCATCCCAAATTAAATTAAAATCCATGTCAAAATTAGCGGCAATTCAATTGAAAAAGAATAAATGAAACTAGATTTGTAGTTGTGGGACTTATTAAAAATGATGTTAGAAATCGCAAATAGAAAATGTTAAAAGAGAAATCTAAAACTATAGGTATCCGCTAAAATGCCAAGGATCTCTGAAATAAGGCATCTTTTTATCCATTATATTGCTCGTTATTGCCGCCATATCTGATAATACTGTAATACTTGCAAAACCAATACTCCGTCTCAAATTCGAGCGACAAGAAAGAGCTACAACAAATTATTAACCATGCAAATTATATAGAACAACAAATCCATTATATATCAAATTAAACATTTAAATTCTATGATTTAGTAAAACCAAAACAGCACAAATAATGTACATAGCACAGAATAACCAACTTTTCCACAGAATCCACAAGCGGTTCGAAATCAGAGTGGGCTGCGATATTGTAAAGGCGTACAATAACAAACATAACATTTGTTTCTGTGAAAAGTGTTAATTTACGGAACAATTATGAAATACAATTGAACAGTAGTGTTTCAACGGAGGTTTAAAAATATAGCACCACAAAAATATATCAAGCGTGTATTGACGTGAGTAACTGCACTGAATCTGTTATTCTCGGGTCTTTAAGTTTTTGTTTTAGAATACGATGATCTAAGTATGTGTTCAAAGGGGCGTGCGCCTGTTCATATTTTCCTTTTGCATTTTTTTTAATTTCTTTCTGTTGTGTAAAAATTGATTAACGGTCGACACTTATTATTATTATTTGAACATATGTCCGCACCAGAGTGTTTTATCATCATCACGTCATCTCAGAATCATCTTTATTGGCCAAGTATGTAGAACACACAAGGAATTTGACTCCGGTATAACACGCTGCATTAGTAACCTATTCGCTACTCTTCCGACTTCCGGGTTGAGTGAACGCTGGCGCGTTTGGCTGCCGCTGCTCAACCCGTTGGTGTTTTGTTCCTGATTGTAAAGTGTCCTTGGGTGTCTTGAAAGGCGCTTATAAATAAAATGTATTATTATTATATATAAAGAGAAATGTTTTTTTGGGGGGTTGGCTGGAAATACATATTGGTACATATTTATGATTAAGCCTATTTGTTTATTAACACGACATCATTTTTCAATAATTTATAGAGAACAAGAGGGAGGACTAGATACATTTTTTTTCGACTTATTCCGACTCCCTCTGAGCATACATGAAGCATGATACGAATTGAGATTTTTTTCCTTTGATTTAGTTATTGTCTTTCACGCTGGGTTTATATGTTCAGCCAATCAATATGATTTCTCATCAAGCCCTCCCACAATGTTTCCATCGTCTGACGTGACTCACCACCAAGCTTAATTAATTCCAACGCTTTTTTTTCCAATGTGGACCTCATTGTGTGTAAACCAAGCAACATCATCACATTAAAGCTTAACTGTGTTAAACCGGCTACCTAATTATAAATACCACCTACTACTAGTAACAGAAAAACCAAACAAACAAACAAAAAAAACCCCATCTATTTTTGTGGACAATTATATACTGTACATGCAACAAAAAGGTGTGTCGACATACTTGGATTTTTTGGATCCGGAACGTGAATGTGACAGGGAGTTTGAAGAGGATCTGGACAGAGAGCTTGATCCAGAGTAACTACTGCCACTTCCACTAACACTCCCACTTACAGTCTGCCTAAAAGAAGAGAAGCAAGCGCAGACGAATGAAGTGACAACACATGCTTGCTCTAAAAAGAATAAATGACCAATTATCGGATAATTAAAGATTTAGCGATATCCTTTCATTATCCATTTTATGACTGAATAATTTGTAACTCCATCGAATTGACAAACAATGACGCCTTCCGCCTTTGTAAAGATCAAATGATAACCTGCTGATGACACGAAGCTCAGTGGCCACTTCTGTCTGACAACGTCGTGTTTGAACCATCAGAATGGCAACGTACTGTTGCTCCATTGTAAAGTGTCGTCTTGGTCTCATGATGTCAAAATGTGAACTGCATGATGAGGTCGACACCAGCTCTAATTGAACCAGGACATTTATTGGTCCATGTGGTGAATTTTGCTGTTAAGCTGCTCGTTAGAGAAAAGCAACTAGTCCAAAAAGTACTGAAACATATCAGAGTTGGACATGTGCATTCAAAAGCTTCGAGGTCACATTAAGTTCACCTGTGAATGTTTGAATGCATTTTTAGGCTCGTCCCAAAATGTCACCGGAAAGCCAAATATCCCAAACTTTTTGTGAGTCGTGCAAATCAACATTGATTTTGACATTCCTGCCTACCTCCTAGGAGGATGCTGCTGCCGTTCTTTCTGCCTTCCTTCCCTCTGGTTGGGAGGCTTGCCAGGTTCCCGGGAAGGTAGCTGTCTCACCATTACACCGCCACCGCCAGCAGCAGCAGCAGCAGCACTAACATTACCACCGCTCCCAACAACAACGCCGCTGGACTCCCGAAGATTAGCGGAAGGCTTTCCACCCTCGGGCAAGGGTTTGAAAGGCCTGCTCATTGGTCCACTTGGCGGTGGTGGAGTCTGAGCTTTTTTCATGGGAGGTTTATCCCTGCGCTGAGTGGGTGCGGCGCCCTGCTTCAATGGCATGCTGTGGAAGGGGGGGGGAGAATATTTTGAAACGTTCAGACAACGTAGGGAAACCATACCATCTGCCACATTTCCTGACTGGAAAAAAGACGAACCCTGTATCATGTACGGTGATATCAAAACTCAAAAGAGACAATGTGCAAAGTTTGTTTGGATGAATGCTTTATCGTAGGAGTGTGAGAAGGAGCAGCTGAAGGGTTGAAACATGCTTTTGCAGAATAAAAAAAATAATTTTGTCTGACCTGAAACATTTGATTCAATCAATCTATCTTTACAGCTCAAGAAATAATTATGGACTTTGGTTCTACCCTTTAGCAAGCAGTGGAGGAACGTCCGGTTTATTTTTGGCATTCCTTGGTACAGCTGGAGCTGGTGAGGGAGACGTGGAGAACGATCTTGACCTGAATCAGAACAAGAAAAAGTTTAATGTAGCACACAAGGACGTGATTTTTTTTCTTGTTATTCTGAAAATACACAATTCTGTTTTTTATATACAGTGCTCAAAATAAAATCAGGGCAAGCCCTTTGTAAAGTAAGCTTGCTTTACATTTGTCAGGGAAAAGGAAAAACTCACCTCTGGTTGAGGACTTCTGTGCACTCTTGTTTTTGACACAACTTGTCCGAAAAATGAAACAGTGCGCACACATCTCATTTGCAATCAACAGCCCCTTTTGTTGGAATTTGTAAGACTGCTTAGTGTCCCGTAGAAATTACTCAAAGGCGTGTCAACGTTTTCTGGAAAAATCAGTTAAAGCGTATCCATTTGTGTCATTTATTAGTTAAAAAAAAAAAATACCAACCAAATTCCTCGAGGAATTCGTGCTTGTGGCAAAACACTGCTATTGGCATCGCTACTGGGGCTCACTCTACAATCAGGGAACAGGTTTACTCTCTGAAATTGTGTTTGAGAAGGATTAACTTCCTGTTTATAAGTGTGATGGTGAACTTCACACGTGGTTTCACTGGGGGAACGATTGAACGGATCACAGCACTTTCCTGTAGCATGGAAAATGTGGTCAAAACTTTCCTTTCGAGATGTAAACAGATGAACCTGACATCACGTGTCTGCATCCCACTAGGTAGATTTAATTAAAAAAAAATGTTATCCTCCCAACACTCAACAATTTCTGTCTGTTGTGAATTAATTGGTGCCACTGTTTCTGATTTTTATCAGCTGCTCCTAAATGAACTCGTTCACTCCCAAAGACGTTTTTAAACGTCTTTTCAGACTTGGTCTAGAATTGGCTGGTACTGAATGAGTTAAAAAAAATGTTGGTTCTTTTAGGACATGGTCTATGTCATTCAGGAATAACTCCACAAAATACAAGAAACTAAATATATGCTGTCCGGTGTGGCTGCTCTTCATATGTTTGTTTTTTAAATTCATACGGATCCAGACATGCTTTTTTGGGATGCATCAAATAAAATATCTTGGACATGCATTCGTTTTTGTCAGTGTATAGAAGTTCAAATGACTCGAAGTTGTACTTTCAATTTGATGTCTGACATTTGTTTCCATTTGGTCAAGAGTTACATGAAGATTTTTTTTTTTAACATGGGAACAGGGGAATGGGAATTCCCCAATGGTCAAACAACAGGGAAATCCTGTAAACCCTCACAGGACCATCTGCTCAAGGTGATAGGCTGAAGTTAATATGTTGCAAATGAAATGAGATGTTATGGAGTAGGTATTATGCATTAGGAAATGGAAACTCCACGAAGAAATATATGGGTATGCCTTTTTTCAAACCAGTTTCAAAAGATATTTACCCCTGTGAAACGTTTATATTTGCTCGGTAAGATGTGGGATGAATTTCAGGAAAGTTGATGAAGGTCCTGTAACAGTGATACGTTTCTTTTGAAGATTGTTCCAATGATTTCCAAGTTATTCGGGTGCAAATGTTGGCCGCGATGCCGGCTTTTGACGAAATTTGAATGATTTGGCAGGCTGCTTCTCCCAAAATGCTAGCGCAGTGTCTACAAAATTTGGCATTTGGTGTGGTAAGGTCATAATAAGCAAATTCGTCCAATTCTGAGATGGTCGGATTAACTCCATTGCGCTGGAACAATTCAAATAAACGGAAGTTCATTCCACAATTTGGCAGCAACGGACTACAAGGCTCAATTCCCCTTTAGTTTACTTCTTGTGAGGGACAATCGGCTGTCACGATAAATCCACTGCATATGGAGCCTGAACACTCAAGGGCTCTGTGACTTCAAATGTACCGAATCCTAAAATGAACAGAAAGCCAGCGCAAGAACGAGAGTGAAGTAGCTGAACGGAAAATCCAATCTGAACTCAATGGAGAGGGGTCCAATGAAGATTTCTTGAGGACAGGTGAAAACAGAATCGCAATTGTCAAGATGTGAGGAAACAAAGGCACAAATATCCTTTCGAGTTCTGACTGAGATTACATGGACCTAAATTTTGAAATATTAGTAGTTGGAAAAATTCAGGAATGGGTTAGTTTTAATGGCTTAATTAAAAAAAGCAAGGTATGATATCGAATATGACCCAAGTTCTATTTTTCTGATAGGAATCACAGCAGCGCTCTCACTTCCGTGTATGGGTGTGAGTCAGGTGTAATCCCCCCCTTGAGCATTGGGGGGGTCGGGGGCTTTTGGCCTCGTCTCTGTGTGTAAAACAGAACTATGGCCTCTAAAAAGTCTGCAAGGAAGATGAATTTGAGACCTATTTGAGCCAATCTCAATTTTTTTGTGTGATTTTGTGAGCAGCAGCATTAAAAGCAGCACAGACTAGGTACAGAATTATTCCAAGGGCGCAAGTGAGGCAAACAAACCTAGAGCGACTCCCACTGAATGAGCTGCGACGGGAGGAGTGGCTGGTGTAGGAACTGAATGAGGTGGAGTGGCTGCGGGACCGCGACGACCCGGAGCCCGTGTAGGACGAAGAGCGAGACGAAGACCTGCGGCAGACAAACAGCGCAATATTGCCGAGATTAAGGAACAAAGAAAAAAAGTGACACAAACCAAAACATACAGGGAAACCGTGGAGGGCTGGAAAAGAATCTCACATCATTTGATGGAGGTAAGAAAAAAAAATCACAAGCTATATATCATTTCTAATGAATTTTTCAACATAACGTGCATAGTGACTCACTGGCGCTCATACCGGGAAGAGTTTGACGGAGAAACGGAGGAACCAGAATGATGATTTCTCCGACGACCTCGGGGTGGGGAACCCAGAGCGGATCTTCTCCTGGGGGATTTTGACCGACGCCACGGGTCCTTCCACTCATCTGGTTGTCTCATTGCTGGCACAAGCTCTTTCTTTATGGGAGGCTCCATTGGTCGGCTGAAAAGATGGGAATAAGATGAAATGTTACGTCAGACGAGTCAGTATAAAAGGACTGCTTTGACGATTTCTTCAAGTGCTGCAGGTTATTAATATAGCATATAAATAACTACAGTCAAACCTCGGTTTTCGTCCATAATCCGTTCCAGAAGGCTGTTCGAAAACCGAAATCGTTTGAACACCGAAACCACGTTCTTTTTAAAATAAAAATGTTTACTGAACACGCCTGCTCACAATGGAAAGCAACACAAGGAAGCGTCACTTCCTCGTCTACCCGAGGAAGCGTGTAAGGAAGGTGAGGAGTCAAATGGTGCATTCAAGTGCGCTCAGTTTGTTCGAGAACCGAAATTTGTTCGTCATCCGAGGCATAAAAAACTCGAAATTTTTGGTCGAAAACAGAGGTTTGACTGTATTTTGTTTTGTTTTTACATTTGCCCAACAAATGACTGAGTTTAGACAGATAGAGCATCAAATTCAAAACCAACTGCTGTACTTCCAACAATGAACAAATGGTACCGTGTCAAAACATTTCATACCATAAGAGACTACTTCCTGCGACAGTGAGAAGGATGGGAAAATATGTGGCAAGTGAATGATGGAAAAACAGGTCATCGCACAGTAGGGGGGCTTAAAGTTTGTTTGTGTAAAGTCAGAATTTAATTTAAGCAAAGCGTGAATCTAAATTTTGACGGAGGAGGAAATGAAAAGGGAATGGGAACACACCACTCTTGGGTTTCAAAATCTCTAACCGCTGTTAGCAAAGTGAAATCAAAGCACATTTGCATGTTTTGGTTGGTTGTGACAAATCTGATCGTTTAAGGTTAGCATCACACTACACCAGGAAGAACAGAAAATTAAACTAAATGAGCTTTGTCTGGAGAGTTGGTAATTATCTCATCCAGCGCAGATGTGCTGACATATTGTCTTTGTACACTAAGTGCATGATTTGTGGTCTATCACAAATTCCACACGCGTGTGATGCCAGAGCAAATAAATGACTCAACACCGCATGCTATTTTTAGGACCTGCACATTTGACCAAGAATTTCATTGGCTCATAAAAACAAACGAGCTAAAAATAGCCCGTCAACAATCATGCAACGTAAACAAAGCTGTTTTCACAGCTAATCAGGATAATGAAATGACTTTATGAGGCGTCAGGATAACCATAATCCAGTCTCAAGTGAGGTCTTTACAGGAAGTTGAGTATAAAGGCTGAAGCAAACATTGCATCACGCTTGAGTGAAAATGCCGAGCTGTTATTTATCAACCTTTACACTACATGACGCAATTATGAACGAGAACACCAATACAACACAGTGGCAAAAAAGGCGAGGGAGTTGCTGCCATATTTAATATAATCATAATTTTTAATCATTATTTTGAGGCAAAAAATGTAACTAAAGTCTTTTGGTAAATGGTGATCCTAAAACTATCATCGTCATTTGTAGCCCTCCAAGAAAAAAAAGAAAAAAAAAAAGAAAAAAGGAAAGGTTATGGAGAGATTTGAAGAAATGCTCTAAGTAAGCTGTACTGTCGACAACTATGTGGTCATAACTGGAGACGAACATTCACGCTGCCAGTAATTTGGATAAAAATACCAAACAATTTGATACTAAACTCTCAGCATATGTAAAAACTCCAACACATACTGAAGGGTGACATTCTTGATCTTATCTCTAAAGGTGTCCTCTGTTGATGTTAAAGATCTGGCTATTTCCGAGCAATTCTGCGTGTTCTTTGAACTACAAATAATCCCAAAAGTTCAAAAGCTTTGGATGCTGTTACTCCTATTGAAAAAAACAACAAAAAACCCTAAGATCATGTCATGTTGACCTAAAATAGCTTGAAGGTGCAATATGAGCATACTGATCCAAATCAAATATCGTCAAGACTCCCCTCAACCTTTTAATGCAATTAAGGTTATTGCGGGTCCACTCTATTGCGAGTTTATTTGTGACCATAATTTCTCCAATTGCAGTTTTACCTCGCTATTTGGTGGGTTGTCTTGCTATTTTTCTTGTAAGTCGGAACAGTCCCAAAAAATCGGTGTGGGTGCGTTCTGCAGAGGTGCAAAAGTATTGACGTTTATTACGCAAATAGAATGATAGATATTGTGATTTTAAAATACTTTAGTAGAAGTATCAAGTATCATTCAAAAGCGTATGATGCAGTGATTTTTTTTGTCCTTGGACATAATGAATTGGCAGTACTGTACATGTGGCGTTTTCATTCAAAGACATCTCTCACAGTAAAAGATACATCAATATGAATCTCAATATATTTTAAAGTGGAATGATTCAATTTAGTTCATTCCACTCTCACCTTTAAATCAAAACAGATTTACGTATTCAAATACAGTAAACCTCGGTTTTCGTCCATAATCCGTTCCAGAAGGCTGTTCGAAAACCGAAACCACACTCTTTTTAAAATAAAAATGTTTACTGAACACGTCTGCTCACAATGGAAAGCTACACGAGGAAGCGTCACTTCCTCGTTCGTCTACCCGAGGAAGCCTCACTTCCTCGTGTAAGGAAGGCGAGAGGAGTCAAATGGTGCATTCAAGTGCGCCAAGTTTGTTCGAGAACCGAAATTTGTTCGTCATCCAAGGCATAAAAAAGTCGAAATTTTTGGTCGAAAACCGAAGTGGACGAGAACCGAGACGTTCGAAAACCGAGGTTTGACTGTGGTTTTTTTTGTCACACCTTTCGTAAAAATGTTTGCGAACTACTGCCGGAATCAATTGATATTCTACTTTAACACTGATCAGCAAATCATCAAACCAAGCATGAATATTACAATGAGGTCTTTTGAGTCATCAGTCTCAAGTTAAGTCCCGATTCTTGGACTCCCAAGTCAAATCAGGTATTTTAGTCGGAATTTAGTCGATAAACGGAGACTCAAGTCGACTCCAACCCAAGTCACAAGTACTCAAATCACCATCTGTGCTTGCTTGTGTCCTAATATGTGAGAGGTTGACATCAGTGAAATCTTACTTGGGTGGCAAAATTAACGGTGACTGTGACTGTGGTTTGAGTTTGTTGTCATCTTTCTTCTCCCGCATGTCTCGAGGGGGACGCATCTTCGGTCTTTCCTTCTCATCTCGCTTTATCCTGTCCCTCTCCCATTCCTCTTTCCGCCTCATTCGCTCCTTCTCCCGCTCTCTCTCCCGCTCTCGTTCCCTCTGCCGGCGCTCTCTCTCACGGTGATTCTCACGGTGATTCTCACGGTGATCTCTCTCCCGCTCTCGATCTCTGTGCCTCTCCCGAGGGTCCCGTTCCCTTTCACGCTCCTGGAATGGTGATAAAAATCATGCAAATAAATGTGGTATTCGTTTAAATATTTTTTCCAACAACAACCTACAGCACAGGTGTCAAACGCCTGCTCCTCGAGGGCCATTATCCTGCATGCAATACACCAGAGTCAAACGATCTCCCCTGGCCTACGCTAGCCTGCAGTGATGTTGCTTTGCAAACATCCGTCTTTCAATAAAATGAGGTATGACACCAAACGGCAGCTTTTCAGATTTTGGAACTTTGGTCCACTTGCCCGCCTCTGGCACGCTTAGAAGAAGTGGGCCGGAGCCTGGCATTATTTGTTCATGCGTGTATACATGTCATATAATTACTGAAATGCAAAAGTTCCTTGACAATTATTCATGTGAAATGGCACCTTGCATAAAATAAATCAATGGAACAACGTGAAATATATGTCCAAGTGTAACGGAGTGATATATTGAGTTTATTAAATTACGGTGGAAGTGACGCAACAGCGCACAGTGTGGCACCAGCTTCCCGCCGTAGCTCAGTCAGGGCTACCAGGGAAGTCACATGGTAAGTCGCATTTCATTGACGATCCGGATTCATTTCGAGTTTAATGGCAATATTTCACTTTGTTTTTCCTTTTTTTACAGTGCTGTGTATTTAATTAGTTCCCTGATTTGGTCCGAGTCCACATTGCTTTTTGTGTCGTTATTTAAGTTTTGTCGAATTACATTTTTTATCCATTGAGTTAATAGTGCTTGTCTGTTGCTCAGTTATGTCCGAGTCCGAGACCCCAATGCGACCTCACCGTTCTTCCTGCCATACTGTGTTTCAGTAATAAAAAAGAAGGAAAAAGCCACACTCCATGCGTCTGGTCTTATTGAGGCGGCAGCGACGTGGAGCTAGAGACCTTCACAGTTGTGACCCCCGTCACACAAGGAAAAAAAAACAAAAGGCCCCCGCACCGTGAGCACGAAGCAGACGAACCGCCTGTATAAATCATTGCACCAATGAGGCATACTTACATTATAGTGGTAAGGAAGAGGAGCTTCTGTATACTGCACTCTGAAGTTTTCATACTGCCCACCACGCCATAAAGCCTCCATTTCATAGTCATAGTATGGATCAGCATATTGATCGCTGCAAACGCATGACAGAAATGTATCGAGTTGAATATAAATACTGTATGGCTACATTTTATATTCGAGTTAAAAGGTTTGCCGATTGCCCATGGACCCCCTTGTCGCCTTTTGCAACAGCCAGTAATTAACTGTAAAAACTGGGATGATAAAGCATGCTTTCAACAAGAAATAATCTATACGTACCCATATATTGGCTCTCTGATGTCCATTTCTCTGAAAGAGCAGATCAAATGTTAATGAAGAAACTGATTCCGGTCTGTTGATGGTCTTAGAATGTTGAACAAACTTAACGTAATATTGCGTCACATAAAATGAAGTGATTAATGTTGAATGTGACAATCTAAAGCTGTAAAATTGTATTTGGTCACTTGGTAACCTAGAGAATTTTAGAAAATTAAGAAAACCAAACTTTCTCCTGTGATCCCTTATCTGAAAATCATGAGACCCGCCCTGAATCTTGATCATGTGATGAAATCGGGACATCCCTCGCAATGACAATAGTATTCAGTGTCATTTAATTAACTAATTCCATTTACCAGAGCAAACCGACAGCTTGGTGATAATGTCATGTAGTAACAAACCTAAGTCACACAAGTTCTACTCTCAAATAAGTCTCATGTCTTAACCATCAAGATTGAAAGTCGCAAGTAATTTCTTTCAGGGGAAACTCAAGTATTTGGTCTTCATAGGAAAGAAGACCAATAAGGTCAAATAATATTCTGCAATTTATAGAACCTGCATGTATGCATAACACATCCCTGTATATTTAATACACTGCACACATCATAACTTTAATAATCATGTAAAACCTCTTTTAAAAGCCTAACTTCAAAATATTTGGAAAATATAAAACTCTAAAAGGTCTTAATCTGCAAGATGAGCACCATGTGGCCTCATAATGATTCAATTTAAACACTCACAATTGGTGTGCTTGGCTATGATACCCCAATTGTCTGAAATGTAGATCGTATTTAATTGAAAGCAAATTTATTCAATTCATGTTTTTTGAGTTGAATGTACTTCAAGTTAAAAACATTGGGCCCCCGCTATTCACAGGGGAGAGGGACCACACCGGCCAGCGAATATAAAAAATCCGCAAATAACTTTGACACCCTCATTCAATTGCACTGAAAAAAGAAAACTTTTTTTAAACCCATAAAGTTCTTGAAGAAACACATCTAAAATGAAGTAAGTATTTTACACACACAAAAAAAAGTGGGTTGCCCCCCTCCTTCCCAAAATAAAAATACAGTCAAACCTCGATTTTCGAACGTCTCTGTTCTCGACCAAATCGCTTTTCGACCAAAAATTTCGACTTTTTTATGCCTTGGATGACTAACAAATTTCGTTTCTCGAACAAACTTGGCGCACTTGAATGCACTATTTGACTCCTCTCGCCTTCCTTACACGAGGAAGTGAGGCTTCCTCGTGTTGCTTTCCATTGTGAGCAGACGTGTTCATTAAATATTTTTATTTTAAAAAGAGTGTGGTTTCGGTTTTCGAACAGCCTTCTGGAACGGATTATGGACGAAAACCGAGGTTTACTGTATTTGAATACGTAAATCTGTTTTGATTTAAAGGTGAGAGTGGTATGAACTAAATTTAAAAGTTTTTTATGCCTCGGATTACGACCGAAAATCGGTTCTCGACCAAACTGAGCGCACTTTGATGCGCCACTTGACTCCTCTCGCCTTCCTTACACAAGGAAGTGATGCTTCCTCGTGTTGCTTTCCATTGTGAACAGACGTGCTCAATAAAGATTTTTTTTTTTTTTTTAAAGAGCGTGGTTTCGGTTTTCGAACAGCCTTCTGGAACGGATTATGGTCGAAAACCGAGGTATGACTGTAAAATAAATCCAAAAACCTGAATTGGGTAATCCGCGGGTGCCCACACTTGAGTCTGCGATAGCGTTTTATTTTATTTTTTGCGTGGGGGTTGACTGATGGATTAATTGGCTTAGTCATCCAATTACGATTCATTTCCCTATGTGCACTCCCAAAGCGACAGGTTATATTACATTGTATTTAATTTCACATTTTATCTTTAAAACATAGATGAACAACAATCAAGTCTGTCATGTCATCGGTCAGCTCAAGTCAGGGGTCACTGTAACTTCCAGGACGAGTCTCAAATCTATTTTGATGCCAAGTGAATTCACAAAATAGCGACGGTCGAGAGAATAGACTCGGGTCCCCATTTCGGAACATCCCTCCTGAACATTTGAAGTGGTTACATAAAAGGGGCTCATTTCAAATAAGTAATCAGTGCAGAAAATGCAGGTAAGAGCATACTCTCTGATTATGCGGTAGCTGCGTTCCCTGAAGAACTCATTCTCCTTGTCAAACTCTCTCTCATCTTCTCCAATTGTCACATTGAAACGTTTCTCCTCAAAGTCTGGCTCTTGTTCCTTTCGAATGGTGGCCTTCTTCAACATCTACAGGAATCAAACAAGCAAGCAGAATTTGTTTGAAACATGAACATAGCAATGTCTAAGCGCATGTTGGTGGTTCCAAAAGGAGATATGCCCAACATCAAATTTGAAGATGTCACGGAGAGCACTATTCCCGAATGTTCTACTCGCTTCGGAATTTGACAAACACAACATCCATCACATATATGTAAATAATCTGGAATATTGGCCTCATTATGTACAGAAATTACAAACCCTAATTCTAATGAAGTTGTGATGTGTAAAAACAAGATACAATGATTTCCAAACTATATTCAATTGAATACATGACAAGATATTTCATGTTCAAGGTGTTGAAGTAAAGTTTGAACATTGAAGGTTGTTGTTTTATGTCACTCTCATTAGAAAATGAAGAACACTGAAATCATTTGCCTAGGAAATTGATTTTCCATTTCCCCCCCAAAATATGCAGTTGGCTGATCCCGGACTGCAAAATTAAGTAATGTAATGAGTTACAGCCTCAGATAAATACTACACACTCGTGAATGATTTTGACGTACTCTGCAAAACAAGTCAACATTCTTTGGCATGGTGTATGAACATGAAGCCATTATTTACATCATGTTGTTCTCCATGCCAGTTGAGATTTGCCATTACCCATCTCAACCGCGTATCTTTTCAAACTGAAATAATGTGAAAAATGATTTATCTGCTAGTTCAGTTCCCTGTCCTCATTTACCAAACAACGCATCACCGGCACAGCCCTTTTAAACCACGTATGTGATTTATCCAGTTTTGACACATGCTGACACTTACCTCTTTGGCATGCCTTAGGCCCCTTTCCCACGCACTTTCCACAGGAGGTTCCACTGGAGGTGGAGGAGGAGGGAGCTCCTCTACCGCAGGTGCGGTCTGGAAGACAACAAATAATGGTCTTTCGGCGAAACGGAAACAGGGTTCCCACTCTTCCACTTGCTTTTTATTTATGGACCTTTTAATGACTTTTGAGGACCAATTTTGCCATTTTTTAAGGACTTTTCCTCCATTCAGCGGGGGATTCACGGTGGATTTAATGCCCGGTCATCAATACAGTACACGGGCTGAACAGAAAGCCACATATCACTGAGCTGGTGTTCAAATCATTGCTGCCAAAGGAAGGGCACATCTTTATTTTTAGGGGCAATCACTTAACCCTTTGTTTGGCATACTCTGTCAAATTTTCACTTTGCTACCTGTATCACAGGTAGGAAAATGAAAAAAACCAACAACTTTTTAATTAATTCTCAAATAAAACACACAAAGAAAAATTTTAATTGAGAAAATATAATACTTCCAATTTATTTTCGAATAAACACAACACTAAGAATAGAGCTAATGGTCATACGGGTCATCTGGACAGGGTTTGAAAAATCTGGTTTCACTAACAGTAGTACTGATTGCCCATCTTAGCAGTATCCAGTATACCTGAACAGCTGAAATGCATGTCAGAAGTCTAAATCCCAAATGGTCCAACCCTATTATTTTCCCTCATATCACCTTCAATGATCAGACATGTTTTATAATGACAAATATGAAACTGATATGACAATTAGGGAATAGCAGACAGTGACTTAGTTTTCTCCTCAACCTCTTTTGCAAGTTCTTGGCGATCAATTTTCTTTTGTTTTGCTGTGTGCCTTAATGCACGTGACTTGACCAGGAGGCTATGACAAGTTTTGCCTCTCACGGGAATGCCCTTCTTGCACACTTGACAGTAGGCCGACGTATAATCGCCAGCAATTTTTCCGACCCAAACACGGAACTCCGGCTTCTCCAGCCACGCCACTTGAAAATAGCATTGTCACGGAATATTTGTAGCGACGCCACTCGAGCGAAGCGCGCCTCAGCAGTAGAAAGTCCGCTGCTCTCTGCTGTGTGTGAGTCCGCGCAAACAGGTACGCACGCGCACGTCTTTTGGTTTCAACCAAGCAACAGACATCACAAATCCAATACGCTTTGATCTACGACAACAAAAAGCTAGCCTAGCCGAGACAACATCTAAGCTTAGCTGACGCACACACAGCAGAGAGCAGCGGACTATCGACTGCTGAGGCGCGCTTCGCTCAAGTGGCGTCGCTACATATTTGTCTGTCACTTGTTGAGATCGATAAATTCGATGAATAGATTTTTCCAGAAAATACGGTAATTGTTTGCCGAGCCGGCAACCAAACCATCCATTCACTGCCCCAGGATGGCGTCAATCTATTGTTGTTTCCCGGAATGACCCAAAGTGATCACGTGATCATCGTCGGAACTAAACGGAGACGGCGGGAAAAGCAGAGCGGGTACCAGGTCCTGCATTTTTCGACAAAACTACGAATTGGAAGGGTGGGGAAAATGACATACACAAATGAAATGAACACCGCAGGTTAATTTTTATGGATTTTAGAAGATTTCCCTGAAAATTATGGACAATTAAGACCATAATTTTACAACTTCTTTTTTTATTGATTTTTATGCACTTTAAGGACCCGTACGAACCCTGGGAAAGAAAGAACTCTGTGTCAGTAGGGTTGATGCATCGAGTGCCAATTTGCTAATTGGTTGTGCCACAGTGCTGCGCAACCAGAGGTAACGCTGTCTTACATGATGTAACTCGTTTTGGTGGTGGCCCTTTTTTCATGTTGTGATGGCTCTGCCAGAACTGGCAAGGACCCAGTGTATTCATGATAACTCACGTTCCAATGATTATTTAATTAATTAGACTTTTATATCATTCTTACTAACATTGCATAGTACAATATTGTGTCCAGAAAATGTTGCCCATTCAGCATCTATGGCGGCCTGATGATCCTGGAAGGGGGATTCTCCCATCTGCGGCCCCTCCTCAAGGTTTCTCATTTTCCCCAGATGGGGCAGGCGCGCGCGCGCACACACACACACACACACACACACATTTTGCCCAAAGATCGACTTTTGAAGCGACCAACTTCCCACGATTGATTGGATCGCGCACGTGCAAGCACACACACACGCACAAGTAACGGGATTGCTGATAGGCTGATGTAGTACGTTCTGTGTATTTAGCGCCTTTGTTTGAAAGGCATCGCCATTCAAACAAAGGCGCTACGGCCTTGGGAGTATTTTTCCAAAAACACCTACCATTAGGGAACACGGATTTTGGGTGAGAGTTCGAGCTCTGGTGTTGTTTGTATCGGTTTTTATAAAATACATCTGCCCCAAAAATGTGACTTCTATTCCAAGGCAACGAATGTTTATTTTGTTCTTCATTATGCATTTTTTTCATGGTACAGCTACCCTGACAAGACATAGTCCGAAAAAAACTAATAATTTTGCCGTGCGATGGGTGTTACTGTTGTTTTTTTCTCCCCTGCATATAGTCGTTACAAATGACACAAATACCCATTCGAACAAGTGAGACAGAGACTTACCCAGGAGTTGTTGGGTATCAGTGGCAGTGGTCCTCCAGGCTGAGCGCCATTAGGTGGGAAGAGGTCTGGCTTCGTGATGAGGGAATAGTTACCTTTGTCATTGACACCAGGGTGAATAAACCGACAGTTCATACCCCAAGTACAATTCCCTGGTGAAACAAAAGAATTCTTGAACGCTCAGCAAAACAGACCACAAAACAGTTTGGTACGACGGATTCTTGGAAAAATTTTGGTTCGTGTCAGGAGTGATTCATCAATGGCAATAAACAAATATCCTTACGAGCTCTGTACTTCAAAACAAATTGACATTATCAATCAGTGAGCTGCAAGTATGGAAGGGGGGCAAATATGTTAGATTAGACCGTTTAACAGGGATGTTCCAATGAGATCACATGATCAGAAGTAGAAATGGGATTTTTTGGGCGGCAAAAAAAAAATTGTTTTATTTTCTGAACATTTAAAGGTCATAAATCTACCAGATGTGCAAATTCCAAATAGGATAATATAAATACATGTATATGCCAAGCTCAGATGATATTCCTCTGTTCGAGCGAGCTTTCGGGATGCTCAACTGATAGCAAGCAGCCATAAACCTTTCACTGATGGAGAATTTTCAAGAAATGTTTGAATACACGGCCGAGAAGAAAGATGTCTTCAATGCCGTGCGTCTGTCGGCGACTACTATGAGTAGACGCATTGCAGGAGGTTCAGACACCCCTGCGTTCGTCACACTTTTTGTTACAAAGTGCCTTTTACAGGTTCTCTGTGCAAAAGAAGCTCAAGTGCGGTCACACGTTCTAACATTACTCACCTTTAATGAAGAACCTACAGATAGGACGTGGTCTGATCTTTCGATCTGAGGGATCTTTCACTTCCCCCTCCTCCAAATCATCATCCTGTATATAAAACAGAAAAATACACCTTTACATTAGACATATCAATATGATTGCCAAATGTTTAAAGACTGAAATAAAGTTTTAATCTCAAGTGTGAATTTGACCAAACTACTCTTTGAAGGTACGACCTGGCCCATTCAACAAACACTGCCAATTAGAAAATCCAAATAATAATGCAACACATCCATTATTTGTAGCGGAATATTTACGATACACTCTCTTTTACCGCCGACATGCAGTCAAGCCCCATCTAGTTAGGAGTCATACCATGTTGACTTACATCAATCTCTCCTTCATCAATCTCTCCATCATCCTCTTCTTTCTTCTTGTCTTTGAAAGAATCTCTGTGGATTTTGGAGTCATCTGTCTTCCTGGATTCCCCATCTTTGGGGGACGGGGGTAGGATTGGTTTCTTCTCTTTCTTCTTTACCGTCGTGTCTTTGCTCACCTCCTCTTCCAAGGCTAGTTTTGCATCCTCTTCTTCCTCATCGTCATGTGTGGGGATGTTGGGCTCCTCTGGGACCTCCTCATCATAATCCAGTTCATGTTCATCCAGCTCCCTGGAAACAGACGGCGAGTCTTCCTTAATCTTTCTCGACACAGCAGCTCTCCCCTCTCTGGCACGTAAAATATCATTCTGCTCTTCTGCAACTCTTTTCACTCCTTCCTCTTCCTCCTCCTCTTCCTCATCCTCCACATCAGCTGCATCCCTTCTGTAGTCTCCATATGCTTCTGATAAATCTTTGTTGTTTTCCTTATTGACAAAGTTCTTGCCTTGTTCTGGTTCTGATTCTGGTGACTGGGGAGGGTCGAGTACTTGATCATCTGCAACTTCTTCCTCATCCTCTACATCCAACTCACCCTCCTGTTGTCCATCATCATCTTTATAATCATCTTCATCATCAACAACAACATCTTCATCCCCTTCCATTAGCAAAATTGCCTCATTCTCTTGTCCTAGCCCACCAGTTTCTCCGACAGATTCCTCATCCTCTGGCTCAGAAACAAAGTCAGGTATAACCTCATCCTCTTCTCCCGTCACCGCCTGTGATGCCAGACCTCCTCCTGCAATTTCGACTGTATCCTCATCTTCATCGTCCTCTGCCAGTTCACCATTCTCTTCATAGAGTAGCTCACTGTCTGAGATGACCCTATCCTCCTCCTCATCAGGAGAATCCAGTAGGTCACTGTCAGAAAGGTCCTTTTCATCTACAGGAGACTGCGATGACAGGCTAGGGCTTTCGGGCGTATCCATTTGAGAATATTTTACTACAGGAACAAAAAAAAAAGCACAAGTACAGTGTAAATTAATACAGCATCATGAGGCAACAGCATAAAGTAAAAGTATGCTGCTATAGTACACGGAAATAAATACATTTTTTTAGCACACCCAAATTGTGAGTAATCAGGCTAAATATATATATATATATATATATATATATATTAATTATATATATAATTGTTCACGCCTCATGGACATTTTAATGTTTTATTATCTGTGCTGATACTTGAAATAAAGAGGCTGGAAATCGAATGTGGCAGACACTTGCAGAAAGTTCTGTGTGAAATTAAAAAGGGATCCACAAATCAAACAAGAGTCAAGACTTGCACGTTGTAGTGAAATGTAAATGAGCAAATCGTGCACTATAATCGAAAGACGCATTTGAGGTAGTAGGTAAAACCTCCCCATACCATTAGCAAACTAGCCAATTTGCTAGTTAGTAGTATGGGTTTAGGGTATCAAAATAACAAACGTAGAGTCATTAGCTTCACCTACCAGTGCGTATAGTATTAGATATCGGTCCAGAGTACAGTATGTAAACACAATTCACTACAGGGTCACTGACTGGTAAGCATGCTAATAGCCGGGACGTGCTAGTCGAGAACAAGGCCTATAACGCGAGGGAGCATATTTTACAGGCTAATCACCGAAGAACAAACCACTATCTTCGGAAAATTATGGAAGAAACTAGTTGCCTTTATGTTCTGGAGTTACATCCAGAATCATATCAGCGACATCGGTACACATTTACATTTTCAAACAATTCACCAACAATGAGCGCCTGCCCCGGTGGTGAGCGAACTGCCTAACGCCACTATGCTAACTATTAACAAACCCTCGCTGTAATTCACCTTGCCGATCGGAACTCCGTAAACGCGTCACTGATGCATTAGGAACAACCCCTCCACGCTGATACGGGTGTTTGAAGTCTATAATTAATCATATACGATACAATTTAACAGATAGGATGGAGAAAATAAATCACCCCTCTCGAAACAGCGAGGGTTGCCGTGAGCCGACGTCATAAAGACACGACGAGCGAACGCAAAAACCCTGCGCCAGGGAAACCTCCGCTCGGGGAGAGATTCGTTAAAAGCTTGGTCGTGGTGTGAGGAATGAACATTTTTTGAGTCTAAATATTCTCCGTTAACGACGTGAGGTTTGAAGCAACCCGAAAATGTCGTAATTTCATTACCTTTATGAGAAAAGAAATTACCGCAGTCCTGTCACATTTGCTTACCCTGAATAATAATCCGCCAGTATGGGGAAAAATTATCAAGTCGAGTGATAACCGTTTGAAGTTCGAACAGAAGCTGCTTGAGGAAACTTGGGAAAGAAGGGGACCCCCGGAAACGTCCACTTCAAAGTGAGTGACGCCGAATACTCAACAGAAGGGCGCAATGGAGACCTTTAAAGTCCAAACCAACATCTCAACCCAAAAGTCTGTCAACAAACGGAAGAAAAGGGACTCCAAAGACAACAGTGAAAGTTCCAATTTTAGCGCCGACTTTTTGTCAACAAGCCAAGAGTTCTCTAACAAACACGAGACGTCCCATAAGATTTCAACTATTGAACTCATGATGGAAACAAGTTCAACATCTCGGCGCATTGAAAGGTTAACGTCAACAGTCGAACAGCTTGGAGTGGATGTTAATTGCCACAAAGACGTTCTGAAACAGACGAAACTGGAAATTGAACAACTGAAAAAAGAAAACCATATGTTGAGAGCAGAAGTCACTGAAAACAAGCGCTACAGTCAGGGACGCTTCTAGAACAAGAATGCAACAAGAAGGACCCCCCCCCCAAGCGGGATGATCAATTTGAAAATATTTTTACATAATTGACATATACAATTAATATATAACGACCAACAGGACTGCAACTGGAATGCCTGGCATGTCATTGTTTCCAATTGTATCATATATATGGACCGTTATCAGCCAACAGCAAGTTGGGCCCTTATGCAGGGATTCCAGACACCGTGTCAAAGGCAGGGACTTTGCTTTGTCATTCAATGTGACAGTGTCAGCCATCTCTCGCTGCAATTGTCTGTGTTGTCCGAGAGAAGAGGTGAATGGAAGAGAGTTGTGTCTCACATAATTCGGAAAGTTATTCCAAGATTTAAGGACTATTTTCACAGAAGGTGTCAACACAGTACATTAGCAAGGGCTGAAGAGAAAGGACGGTATCCATGGGCTATAACCATCCTATTTGCCCAATGCTGCATCTGTTTGGCACAGTACCAAGGGCTGCACGTTTCTGAAGAACACATGTCTCACGAAGGCACTTTCCCCAGATGATCCGGCAGCCAGCGAGAAACTTTGTGGCTAAAAAAAAGAAAATGGAAAGTGCATCATTCATTCATATGCTCGGATAGATGGAAAGAAGGTTGACCAGTTGGACGAGAGTTAAATAATCTTGAAAAATGGTTTGGTAAATTTGGTAAACCTCCTCCTCCTGGTCTTTAGAGAGAGGTCACACAAGTACTATTATATTACAGTATGTTAAATCTGTACTATTAGCTGTTATCTCTCTGGGACGAGTGATAAAAGTCTCAGAATGCACCTCGTAATGTTTGCAAGACACTATCAGATTTTGGACAACTTTTTAAATCAGATTTATTATCTTATGCAGTATATATGCAGAATGTCAGTTATTTTCTCAATCCATTGTTCGCTCAGTTTCCATCACAATGTAATTACTCATTCAACTATCAATGTAACATTACTTTTTGAGCAATAAGTTGTGTCCTTAAGACAGAGTCTGAACAATTTAGACCAAAAAAGGAAAACATTTTTGTTCAAATGGAAATACTGTATTCTCGAGTTGACCTATTTATTAGTGTACAGTATATATATATATATATATATATATTTATTAAACAAGATCAATCATATACATTTCTGAAGTCACATTTCTTACTATAACTTCCTTTCGGAATGCAAAACACACTTCAAAAGTATTTGTTTGTCAAGAGCTCAGATTTTTTTTTCAACCGGTTTCATTCCCTTTTAAAATATTGTTTTTAAAAAAAACATTTTAATGGCTCTCAAGTTTGATTCTCTAATAGTAATGTCATTGTCATTTCTTGTTACTGGTACTGTATATGCATCGGCACAGATGGCAGGTGGATCAAATTTTACTTTTACTTTTGTACTTAAGTACATTTCAATGTGTTTGTTGATTTACATTTCAGAGTGAAGTACAGTAGTTGAATTCACGGAGGACCCAAAGTGACATGGAAGAAAAAAAAATGATGACGACGTGAAGATAAATTCTCCAATTCTGTTGTACTGTAGCTCATATACGTTTGTAAGGTGCAGTTATCATTGTTGTCCGCCTGAGGGCACCATTCTCATTGCTGTTACCGCGGGGGGCCTAAACGAGGATAAATGTAAATTCATAAATAATTGTCATGTGTCCGTCAGGATCTCGATATGTTCACAGTGGATTGGTGCTTCACTCATTAAAATGTCATTGCTGCAGGCGAAGTCATTTGGTCCAGTACTGAATGTATGAAGAAGGGCTTGGGCAATCACAACAGCAGTGGAAGAATGTCCTCATTGCTTTCTGTGGTATAAATGACGGCGATGCTATCAATGCTTTAAACATACATCATCTGTCTTTGTTGTACACCGAGTCTTGTTTTCATCCATGCCAAATATATTCATCTATCCACCCATCCATTTTCTAAATTGTTGATCCTCATGAGGGTTGCGGGCTTGTTGGAGCCTGTCCCGGCTGTCTTTGGGCAGTCAGCAGGGGACACCCTGAACTGGTTGCCAGCCACTCGCAGGGCACACATAGCCGAACAACCATTTGCACTGAGAAGGGTCCAGCTGCAGACCCGGAGGAGGCCGATTCAGGGAAAGGTAGGTTTAGGCAAGTAACGTTGCGCCGGATATGACGTCAGAAGGATGATGCCCGAGTCCGAAGTATGTCGCATGTTGATCTTAAAAAGTTTAAAAGGCCCTGTAATTGTAAGATAATTTAACAGCAAAACCTAACCCTAACTCTAACCTAATTTTAGTTGTATTGCAAAGTAGGTCATCAAATAAGTAAAAGTTATTCTATCTCAAATTAGTTTGATTAAAAAAAATATTAATAATCTTAACTTAATTTTTAAAGAAAGATTACTATTCAAATAAAATAATTTAAATTCCCCATTACAATTAATGAACATTTCACTTTCGTTTTCCGGGACTTGAAAATCAAATACTGTACTGTATGCCTAAACTTACCACAGCCACTTGGGACTTTATTTTGAAAATCAAATTTGCCTAAATTTACCACAGCCACTTCCGGCGTTTATCTACCATTGCCTGAAGCTACATCCTCCGAGTCTGCAGCTGGATACGAGATACGCAGTCACACCTGTGAAGAATTTTGAGTGTTCCATTATCCTTTTGGAATGTGATAAACATTCACTCACCAGGCTGCTAATCCATAGTCTATTCAATCAATATTTTCTATTAGCTCTTTGACCTAACGGTTGGGTTTGTGGTCTTCAGTTTTCAATCATTTAGGCAATATGAATGTTATTTTGCACTTTCTACCTTACTGATGTTATTTCTGAGTACTTTTTGCGTCTCAACTGCATTTACAGCCTTGTTGCTCTTAAACTAGTTTTCATTTTCGCAAAGTCATTGTTGATATAATGTTTAATAGCGATTTGTTAAAATCATTTTTTTGTTCAAATTATTATTTTTGTCTATTTTACACATAAAAAACAGTACCAGTAATAATTATTGTGAAGGTATCAAGCTTTTATTTTGAAGTCACACACACTGCTTCCCAAGTTGTACGGAGTGGTGACTGGTGACTTAAAATCTTGCGGAGCCTTCCAGCAGGTCGACCACTGACAGTGTCATTTTGAAATCGGTGCAACCAGACACGTGGGGAACAAGTAATAGTACTGTATTGATTATGGAACGAAAGACGAACTCCTTACATGGATTCAGGATGAAGATAACATATCGCAGAGAGACATAACGTAAGTAACTTTTATTATTTTCTCCAATTAGATTTTTTTTAAAGCAATTAAATTTAGGATCAACACGTGTTTTGACACACAAAACGAGTAAATCAATTGAAGCAATTCATTATTATTAATTATTAATTATTACAGCCACATTGTGATGTGAAATATTTTATACTGCACCTCCACACCGGTACCTTAACCTAATTATGCACCCTTTGAACATTTCTCCTGTATGCATAACGTCTGCTTTGTCACGTAGCGGGTAAGTTTGGACGGCTTGACACTCATGATACACTGCGAGTTTCTCAAAGTGCTTTGTTATGTCAGAAACTGACACATTTGGAGAAGACTTGCTGGCTTGTCATATGCACTGTAGATCTCCCGAACGATTTCTGATTGTGTCAAATCTCTTTGTGCGCCAATTAAGTTGTACACACAGACAACCATTTACAGCAAGGTCTCAAACTCGCGGCCCGCGGGCCAAATGCGACCCACAGCACGCGAGTTTGAGGCCCCCGCCTTGATATGAAAGCTTCATGTTCGTGTGGCCCGGGCGAGTTTGATATTGATGCTGTATGCGTTAGCACTACCTCCGTGCTAAATCGTCTAATTGAAAGGCATACAGCTTCGGAGCACCCGTACAATAGCGGCAACGTGACTGTGCCCACGGTGCGCCGCACGAACTTGAATACACGTGTAAACCACGGATGTAAACAACCCGCCGTTGCTACCTTCTCTAGTGTTGCTGAATATACAGTACATTTAAACAGTTGAACAACACGCCAGTGTGACTGTCACCGGAGCCGGGTGCTCCGAAGCGCCAGACCTGACGTCACACATGCACAGGAACGGGGAAAATGAGTGCTAAGACGCGAACACAGAGCTAATACTATTTTATACCCACAAGCCGTCCGTGTTCGCGTTAGCGTTAGCTCCATGTTACCAACTAGCTGAACTTTTCAAACGTAATACAGTCAAACCTTGGTTTTCGAACGTCTCAGTTATCATCCAATTCGGTTTTCGACCTTTTTTATGCCTCGGATGACGAACAAATTTCAGTTCTCGAACAAACTGAGCGCACTTGAATGCACCATTTGGCTCCTCTCGCCTTCCTTACACGAGGAAGTGACGCTTCCTCGTGTTGCTTTCCACTGTGAGCAGACGTGCTCAGTAAACATTTTTATTTTAAAAAGAGCGTGGTTTCGGTTTTCGAACAATTTCGGTTTTCGAACAGCCTTCTGGAACGATTATGGACGAAAACCGAGGATTGACTGTAATTTTTAAAAATTAATTTAATTCAGTATTAAATGGCCACCACAAACCCTTTGTTTCCATGGATTCTGACCTTCAACCAACCACGAGCTGTGCCGTGCTCAACTTCATATGCAGGCGCGGGTCCCTGCTCTGATCTGCCACCAGCGGAAATTACTCTCTTTAATTTGTTTATTTATTTACATTTTTTTTCATCTTATTTTGTGCAGAAAAATAAAAATGAATATATTTCAGAACAGTGGGATGTTTTATCAGTGCTTTTGTTGTGGAAAACCGTAATCACTGAAAAAGTGTCGGGTATAGCAGAAGCAAAGCACGGGAAAATGAATAAATATAACAACACGTGTGCACACGCTTGCAAACCAAATGGCTGCTGATCAGTGAGATACGGGCTGTAATAAAAATCAATCTAAAATAAATGTAACTCAAAATAAATAAATCCATATTTTTTCGAAAAATAACTTGACAAAAACGTTACAAAGTTGAACTAAATTCAATTAGACCGAGTTTTACTAAACTGAGATTAATTTCCGTGGTGCCACCGAGCTCTGCTTAATTTTAAAACCGGATTAACTGATATTAAGATTGGTTTGACTCATTTCGAGATAATCTTTGATTTACATTTAACCTTGGTGCAACCCATTTTATTTGTCTGTTTTGTGGTGTATTTGTTGAAAGTCTCGCCCTGATTGATCTGCTGAAGGGCTTCTCAATTGTTAGTCACACTAAAATCCTTGGATAAATCATTTTCCCAAAACGGAGTGTCAGTCTTGATTTCACTTTCAACACGTTTTTGTGAACATTCAAATAAGAGTAGAGTGAAAGCAAGGTTGATTGGCCAATAAAACAGAATTTGCATGACATTTGATTGTGGACTCCGGTTGTTGTTGGACTTTTTGGCTTAGTCCCTTTTAGTCAGGGGTTGCCACAGCAATTCGCCTGATTACTCGCATAGTGTCCTTGGGTGTCTTGAAAGGCGCTTATAAATAACATGTATTATTATTATTATTATTATATCTTTGTCACAGGTTTCACGCCCAATGACCTTCAAGTGCGTGGAACTCACCCTATGATAAATATTTTTCTGTCTATTTGTCAGCCCTGCGACTGATGGGTGATTCATCCTGCCCTTCACTCGCTCTGAGTCTGCTGGTAAATGCTTCGTTCTTGAGATAATGGAAGTAGGGATAACTATTGAAGAAAATGCATCAGCTGCCATTTTCATGAGAATGCAAATAGAATGTATGGGAACATCATTTCAAGGAGATGTAAGCAGGCCACTTATTTTGTTACGTGTGCTCAGATATGAGGTTGATGCATTTTGATGAACGGCAGAATAGTGTAACCAAATTACTTTCTTATTTCATGTCCACCTCAATTTATTAGAGCACCCAACCCCCCCCCAGGAGAGAAAGTCCAATATGTGCTTGTGCTTTGTCGGGGAGATGAGCCAGGAGAGTAACGTACGCGTCCTTCCCTTTCACACTGTTGTACACGGTCACTACATTTTGATCAGGAGGAAGTCAACCGAAAAAATTATGCTAAGGTTTTTGGAGGTTAAGTAAATTCAACTGACCTCAAAGTCAACAATCACACTTGACTTCAATCGCAAGTCCTTCATGTGAATGACATATCAAGTGTAGGCCGTTTGAATACAACCCTCTATTCGAGTGTTTGAACTTTGTGCTGCTGTATTGCTTTTGTTTTTTGTATTGCCACTGTGTTTTTCCTTTGAATTACAGCCAAACCTCGGTTTTCGTCCATAATCCGCTCCAGAAGGTTGTTGGAAAACCGAAATTGTTGGAAAACCGAAACTGCGTTCTTTTTAAAATAAAAATCTTTACTGAACACGTCTGCTCACAATGGAAAGCAACATGAGGAAGCATCACTTCCTCGTGTAAGGAAGGCGAGAGGAGTCAAATGGTGCATTCAAGTGCGCTCAGTTTGTTCGAGAACCGAAATTTGTTTGTCATCCGAGGCATAAAAAAATCGAACTTTTTGGTCGAAAACCGAATTGGACGAGAACCGAGACGTTCGAAAACCGAGGTTTGACTGTATCTGTTTACTCACTGTGGGAACTAAATCCATTCACCAAATAATTCACCCTGGTGACGTACTACCTCCAAACATGCTAGGAAAGATAAATAATTGATACACATTGACCCCTTTTTTCTCTTTCTTATGTTTTCATTTTTCTAGGTGACTGATTATGGGGTTTGAAATGAAGACCTGATGACTACATCAAATACAGACTAAAACCACTCGCAAGTTTCTTCTAACAAAATAGTATTCCATTCATTTGAAATCAAACAACATGAAATGCAAGTCAGCTCTCAATACAAGGGAAGGAGCATGTCCCATGTCAATTTCTTTTAATTAAGTGATTCTAGACGTTATTAACTCCCACTTGGAGAAAAAAAAACCCCTTTGCTTTTCAAGCAGATATGACTGACAATGTGAGCTCCAGAGTTGACAAACTTGACACCCCAACCAATATTTCCCTGAGTCCCAGCCTTGTCATTTCCCAGTCCCTGGAGTATAAGACGGTGTCCGTCTTCTTGGTCCTGTTGGTGTGTAGTGTCGGCATTGTGGGAAATATCATGGTGGTCCTTGTTGTCCTGACCACCCGACACATGAGGACACCAACAAATTGTTACCTGGTAAGCTTGGCCATAGCTGATCTAACTGTACTAGTAGCAGCTGGACTTCCGAACATCTCAGACAGTCTCATGGGAACCTGGGTGTTTGGGCACGCCGGCTGCTTGGGAATCACCTACCTGCAGTACTTGGGCATCAATGTGTCATCCTGCTCCATCACAGCCTTCACTGTGGAAAGGTGAGCATGATCAATTCACCTTTTGATAAAGCACATTTTAAAACTGGTTTGAACTTTTTGACATTGTATACAGGAATCCTGTAAAGAAAAAAATATGCACCAAAAAAAGGACAAACACACACATGCAAACTAAAAACCCACACAAAACAACTGTCAAACTAAAATGCAGCAAGTAAGAAATGCTGCACATGGCCAAATGCTGCAAACACAGGTATAACGCAAACAAAGAACATTAATGCAAAAATAAAATAAATAAATGTAAACGCAATAAAGAAATGCTGCAAACAAAGCAACATAGTGGAACCAAACATTACAAACTATAAACACATTTAAAAAAAAAAAAGAAAAACAAAAACACTGCTTTTAGCATTTTTTTCTTACATTTATATATTTTTTCTTCTCCATTTGTGTTTGCTTTTTTGTTTGCATCTTTCCTGTGTTTGCAGTGTTCGGCCATTTGCATCACGTTTGGCCATCAACCACCATAGTTTTAGGCGTCTGCAACTATTTCATCACATAAAGTAGCACATTCATCAATCGCATTTTCTTTTTACAGTCATACCTCGGTTTTCGACCATAATCCGTTCCAGGAGGCTGTTCGAAAACCGATTTGTTCGAAAACCGAAACCACGCCCTTTAAAAAAAAAAAAATCTTTATTGAGCACGTCTGTTCACAATGGAACGCGACACGAGGAAGTGTCACTTCCTCGTGTAAGGAAGGCGAGAGGAGTCAAGTGATGCATTCAAGTGCGCTCAGTTTGTTCGAGAACCGAAATTTGGTCGTCATCAGAGGCATTAAAATGTGAAATTTTTGGTCGAAAACCGATTTGGTTGAGAACTGTGACGTTCGAAAATCGAGGTTTGACTGTATTTGGTTTCATTGGTTGAGCCCAATCCTTTCTTATTGTCCGATAGTGAATGATAAATGAACAATGAATGACCAAGATGGCGCTGTAGATGGTCGCCTCGGTACTCAGCTTTCAGTATTACCGCACTACTGGACACCTTACATTGTTTAATGACTCTCTCTACTTACGTGTTTGTTCCAAATCTCTGGTCCATCATACATATTTTTCGCAGGTGATGCGTATTCCTGGTTATCGCTGAAAAGGGTATCTACTTGGTACTTATTGAATTTTTATCAGCACTTTTATTCTTTGCTCATTAATTTCCCATGTATAACTTTCATTCTCATTCTTGTGCTCAGATCGACTATCCTGACTCAAGGTCCTTTTCACTCAATTTTTGCCTTTTAGTGTTACTTCACCTTTCAGCTCCTTCCTTTTCTCGCTCCATTGTCCTCCCAATCCTGCCATTTGCAGATATTTAAAAGATGTTTGCGCCAATTACTTCACCTCATACAACTGAGTTGATTATTATAGTCCGCAGATGTGGGCAGGAGTCCCCCGCCCATCCACACTCACCGGGGAGACTGACGAGAACCAAAATGCAAAAATGCAGCAGACTCAACTCAACTGTATTTATAGAGCGCTTTCAAACAGCCATCGCAGCACACAAAGTGCAGACGGACAATTACAATCACGACGTGCTCTGAGATTGATGGGTGCCGAAACGAGCTTGTACTTATTGTCTTGCCAAAGGTCAGTCAGGATAGGCTCCAGGTCAGCTTTGACCATAATAAGGATACATTGTAAATCAAATGGATGAATGGGTGGATGGATAGAATAACATTACAATTATAGCAAGGCCAACTAGAACCTAAAAGTCGGGTTTTACAAAGCTGTACTTAAGAGGCTACATTTTTCCGAAGGCAATGTTTGATTCTCTTCAGGCACAAGATTTAATATTGTGTATTAATATGGCGTGCCTTACCTGTTTGGTCACGTATGCAGGTACATCGCTATCTGCCATCCAATGAAGGCTCAGACTGTGTGCACAGTGTCCAGGGCCAAGAGGATAATTGCAGGGGTTTGGATCGCCACCTGTATTTACTGCATATTATGGTTTTTCCTTGTGGATATACAGGTAACAGTAATCATGCCTTTTACAACACAAGTTGCCAATATATTGGCAAGCAAGCATTAGCAACCTTTCAAACGAAATGGAATATGAAATGCAGAAAGGACAAGCGTTTGTGTTTGAAACACTACAAAATAATCGAGCGGTCCGGTTGCATTATGTTTTCAAAACGCGTTCCCCATTGAACATACTTAGGAGTCCTCCAATCAATAGTGGTAACCTTTCGTGGGCATAAAATGTTAAAGCGATCCTCTTTTGTACAGCAGCTTGCTCAACAATAAGTGGATGTCAAACGGCATTTTGAGAGCATTGTCAGTGTGCTGATGTAAAATGTGAATGAGCGTTCCAATGTTCACTCCACTCTATTTCTCCAACAAATGTGTGATCAGGTGAGCCTGGATGGACATGTTCAGTGTGGGTACAAAGTGAAGCGGGAGCTCTACCTGCCCATCTACCTCATCGACTTTGCTATTTTCTATGTGGTCCCATTACTTCTCGCTATCGTGCTCTACGGACTGATAGCACGGATTCTCTACCTCGGGTAATTACTGTTTCATTATTGACAATATCGGTGAACTACTATTATAGTTGAAATATCATTCTTTTATATCAATGGTTTATATCATTCAAGTAAATCTTCTACAGCAGGTGCACTTTAAGTCGTTGCACAACACTGTTTCTTTTTGCAACAATCAGTGTTTCGCCATATTGCAATGATGTTTATGAATGCAAAAGATGTGTTTCCTTTTCTCATAGTACCGGTACATAAATGTTTTATAGATAGTGTGTTTTTAAAATGGTTTCGATGTCTGATAGCATGACGTTAAAATCATGTCCCATGTTCCTAACCCGGGGGTCGGCAACAGGCGGCTCCAGAGCCGCATGCGGCTCTTTAGCGACATCTAGTGGCTCCCTGGAGCTTTATAAAAAATGTTTGAAAGTGGAAAAAGATTTTGATAGTAGGCTAATATAGCTCAAATAGATATAGATACATGTTGCAGCTCCGAAAAAGGAGAGCTGTGGTGTTGTTGTTTTTTTTTTTAAACGTACACTTTATTTATGCTTTTAACAGTCTCGACAAACACAGACACGTCTACGTCCGACTCCGTGCCTTCTCTCTTCTCGTTCGACTCGAGAGGCGTTCAAAGACAGCCTCAGAAAAACGGAAATTAATCATCACTTCACTGATACTAAGAAAAGCAAAAATAATACACCAAAACAAAAATCAAGGGAGGAAATTACAGAAACAATTCTACGGGGGCGTTTGTGAACACACAACAAAGGAATGAATAGTATAAACAATTCTGAGACAGTCCACGCTCCTACAGCATGTGTTTCCTTCACTGTAAGTTTTATAGAAGGCTTTTATTTTTTCGTGGCTCCAGACATATTTTTTAGGGTTTTTTTTTGTCCTATATGGCTTTTTCAACATATTGGGTTGCCGACCCCTGTCCTAACCCATAGAACATAATAGTTGTGGACATTACTGTTGGCAAATTCAATACTGTCTTGTGAGTTCAATTCAATTCAAATCAACAAACAGTGGAACAAAAGTGGAAATGCTGCATTGGGTCAATTTGGAGTTGGTGTTCTTATGTCCCTCCAGACCTCTGCCAAACCAACTCGAAACCAGTGCTACCACTTTGCGGCAAACCTGTCGACAGGTCACAGAAACGGGGAAGAGAAGTCGACCACGCCACCCGAAGAGTGCACTGTCCTCCAGGAAACAGGTCTGGAAGTCGCGTGCACATTTACACTTTACCCATCAGCAACTTCTTCTTTCACATTTGTCGTAAGACTCCTTTTTATTCTCGAACTTTTTCTTGTACCCTAGTTCCCAGTTACAACCTGGCTTTGTGGGGGTCGCAAACATGGTTGAAACTACATACATCAATTTTTATTTTTGTCCTTATGACAACTTGAGTTCTTTAGGTTTGGTAAAGTGAATTGAACACTCACAAGAACACACGAGAGAAAAGAAAACAAAGTTCTCGTCCTGTCTCAGCGGTAAGCAATGGTTTCATTCTTGTTTTATGTTGAGAGGGAAGAAATTTCATCTGTGCTGTATGTCACACATACAGCACATTTGACAATAAAGTTGTATTCAATTCAATTTCCACAGGCTTCACTTGCCTCCAATCTGCAAACCGTCAACAAGTAAAATTGCAGCGTCAAATGCAACCAATATTGTCATTTGTGGGTGAAAATCCGAGGTTGCAAAAGTACTGACATTCTACACTTGAGTCAAAGTGGATGAAGATGAATGTGGAAAAAAAAGACAAAGATAAAATCAGAAGCACTGATAAAGGTGTTTTACCTAAAGTGCGCATGGCAGTATTTATTATTTATTTTTCTCATAATCTTTGGTGTCCTAAACACAGGGCTTTTGGCATAAATAACAGTGCATGCCTTCCTCGGTATGCCTGAACTAGGTAAATGAATTCAGCCACTGCTTGTCAAAACTACTGGCTCGTGTGTTTTGGAGACGGTATGGAAAAAGGAACAAAACAGAATGTTTCAATGACGTACACATTGGCTTTGCGTGGTTTTGCTCCGCATTGGAAACGTATTTATGCACCTCGTCTGACCGACTCGCCTTGTCCTGCATTCTGACCCTCGCTAGTGTTTCAGACCAAATTTCCACATGTTGCCATCACCATGAATTATTACATGTTAACTGCCCGTTGCATTAATTTCTCTCCTCTGTTTCACCTGGACTCGACTTTCCTCCTCACCTGGTCACTTTTTTAAAGAGTGGCGAAAAATCATAAACGTTACTTTGACACGAAGGAAACTTTTATTTAAATAAACACGACATGCTAGGACGCCCCAAAACAAGGCAATATATACCCGTTTTTATCATTGGCCAGGGAAAATCAGGACGCCGATAGCGTTGACTAGCGTAGAAAAAAAAAACAAAACACGATTTGATGTTTACTTCTTCGGTAGTTGCTTCAGGTGTTTTCTGTGCACTGCCGCGCTGTTGCTCCAGCGCTTCCATAGTGGCGCAACACTGCAACTGCAGTTAAAATACGAAGCTGCCGCTGAGGTACATCAATAATATTGATTGACTGAATAATATTGCTACATGGTAGCACCAGAAGGAGCAGCAAAACGTCCATGGAAATGAACCCAAAAATGTGGCCACAATTGTTTGATTCTGACCATTCTATTTAATTAGGTCTTTACTATAAGGCCTAAGTATTTCTTATAATAAATAGAATAGTTATGAGCCTGCACACAGAACAAATTGAATTTGCATTTCCAGGCACCACTATATTGAATACCCTGCCTATGTTTTTACCCCCCTAAGCAACAAGTTGAACACCCTTTTGGATGCTACCAGTAATTGTGACTACTCAAAATAAGGAAAACGTGTTCTGTACAATCATTGTAAGGCTCCAGCAAGCCTGCGACCCTTGTGAGGATAAGAGGTTCCGATTATGGTTGGATGGTTGTTCACATGATATTACTGCTGCAGAGCATGTGTGCGTTGTAGGCCTGCACACGTGCGAGTCCATTTTCTTAAGTCAAGAAACGTGCTTGATGACGCATTGTTTTATTGGAAACAATAATTGATGGGTTTACTGTCTTCTGGCTATATTTAGCTCAACAACGGCTACATTTCTCGCATCATGGAAACAGCTGCTTCATTGTTATTCTGCAGGTGCTGGCAAGCATTCTTGACATGTTAAGGCATTCACTCATTGTTCCTGTCATACAACATAGTAATAATAGTATTTTGTGAGTCATATTCCGCTCAGTTCAACTTTGTTTATAATGTCGCAAACGGTAATAACAACAGCTCTCTAAAAACACTAGGACAGGTTAGTCAAATGTTTTTGTAAGTATAGCTAGAGTGTTTGTCGAATAATTGCTCTAGTAATCCACTGGTGGATAAATTGGTACTGTGTGTTATGCCATCTCAAACAAACATGTGAATGGCATCAAGGTGTAGTAAAAGTTTCTTGCCGTTCTTGGTGGAAACACCGCTGGACTTTTTTTCCATGTCTCAAGTAAATAAACTTTTAATCGCCCTGTGAACAGCACAGACGTGACATGCTCTTACTGATAAAACCTCAGTACTGGCCGAAGGTGGATAGAGCTACGGAATGCTTAAAATAGGAACATTCGCCGGATTTGTACGGAAATTGGCTGTCGACATGGCCTGCTGGTTCTTTTTTTTAAATTTTTTTTTTAGTTATTCTATGTTTTGGGTCCAGAGCCCAGAGAATCTTTTACGTTCGGCTATATACAGTATATAAATGTAAATACATATTTAGTTATAGTTATGAATTAAAAATATAATCTGTTGACGATCGATACAGTAGAACACCCAAAATGTCATATACTGTTCCTCCTAAAAAACACCATTGGCAATTTGTTAACGACTACACCAATACATATAACCTTTTTAATATCAGTAATTATTTTTAATTTAAAATATACACCCTATCCAAAAGTATCAGGAAAGATTGCCTGATTCCTTTTTTTGTTTTTTTTTGTTTTTTTGTTTTCGGCTGATAACATTTGGGTTTGGCATCAAAACATTAAAACATGTCAAGAGACTCAGATTTGCAGCCCAAAAACAACTTTTATAAAGACCAGCAACAACTTCTGGCAGAAGCTGAGGTATCACAATGTACAGTCAAACCTCGGTTTTCGTCCATAATCCGTTCCAGAAGGCTGTTCAAAAACCGAAATTGTTGGAAAACCGAAACCACGCTCTTTTTAAAATAAAAATGTATATTAAACATGTCTGCTCACGATGGAAAATAACACGAGGAAGCATCACTTCCTCGTGTAAGGAAGGCGAGAGGAGTCAAATGGTGCATTCAAGTGCGCTCAGTTTGTTCCAGAACCGAAATTTGTTCGTCATCCGAGGCACAAAAACCTCAAAATTTTTGGTCGAAAACCGAATTGGTCGAGAACCGAGACGTTCGAAAACCGAGGTTTGACTGTAGTTTTTTTCAGAGGTCATGAACAAAAGTACAAAGGCTACACATGAAGATTCTAATGAGCAAGAAGAATAGAAAGGCCAGACTGGAATTTGCCAAAATGTACCAAGACAACCCTCAAAATTACAAAAGCGTATTTTATGGATAAAGATAAATCAATCCCAACGAGTAAAACCCCATCCAAATCTGTGACAGCGTTGCATTAGTCTATAATTATCGTTGTCGTCAGTATACAAGTGCTTTAAAACTGGCAATGAAAAAAAAATGGTTGCTGGTCCACGAACAGCATGTACTTCCCTCAACTGCTCCGTGACACAAAAAAGGTTGTGAACCACTGCTCCTGAGCGTCTGACAAGCAGCTGAAAGACAGAGAAGGCAATTTGCTCACAAAAAGTCGACCAAAGGTCCATCACCCATGCACACAAGGCTCACTCAAAGTTACTCAAGTCATTCGATTGCATTGATCGTCTCAACAGGTTGTGCAACAAACCATTAAGGCAGGGGTGTCAAACTTACGGCCCGCGGGCCGGAACGGGCCCCCAGGGAGGTTCAATCTGGCCCGCTTTATAATTTAAAAGTGAAAAAATTCATTAAAGACACAGAACGAATATTTTAAATAAAATGCAATTCATGGATTATCCACTAGGGGCAGACCGTTTTGATCAGAGTAGAAGACAACATTATTTTGATGAGAGAAGAAAACAGCAGTCTCAATCTGTCCCTGAAACAGACCCAACACAGCAGACGGTATCAATGCGCCAATGCTTCTTTTCCCAAAACAAAGCAAAGACATGATATTTCGGTTATTTATTGCAGAGTAGGGTATAATGCTAATGGTCCGCCCCACTTGACATCTACCGAGTCCTTATGTGGCCCACAATGTGAAATGAGTTGGACACCCCTGCATTAAGGGTAACATCCCTTTTTTGCAGGCCAGTTTAATTTTCCAAGTCATAAATAAATAAATAAATACAGAAAAAAAAGAACGTCAAAAATAAAGCAGTATGATTTTCCTCATTTTTAGCTACTTGTTACTTTGGTCAGTTTCAAATTGCTGTGACCATTGTGAGTTTTTTTTTTCCTTTAATGGTCTCCATGTGTCACTGCTTAACATTGAGATCTATCAGATGCCTCGATGTCAACGGCAGTTTGATCCAAGGCACGCTCTCCTGTTTATGCTTTAAGAGCCTTACCTTCCCAAGGAAATGGCTTTTCATCATGCTTGCATGCTGAGTCGCTGCATTATGTGTGTGCACTGTGCCCAAGGTTTGAGTTTTCAAAGATGGCAATCTCCTGTAGTCAAGAGCCTCCATCGAAGAACAGAAGATTTGCATAATGTGATTTGGGATTTACAAAGCAGTGTTAATACCACTGGTGATTTTTCCCTCTCCGTTCTTCAAAAGACACTCCACACTCTTTTTTTTTTTCCTGTCATCATTTGATAGACCCGCTTAATCTGATAGGATATTGATAAACTTTTGCACACTGAAGAATTGCGCTTTTATGAACGGAGATTAAAAGTGTGTTGTCAGTTTCCTGAACAATTTTAATCTTATTTGATTCCCCCGTGGCTATGATCTTATGATGTGCATCTTGAATAAGAAGATACGGGGGTCATTGTTGCTTGTGGCGTTTTGACAGCCCAGTGAGCTAAATCCATTTTATTTTTTTTATTCAGAAGACAGAGAGAGATGTTCTACCAATTCCTTGAGTGGAATTGTTCTTATCTTCTTGTTATTTTAGACCCAAGTAGCCTACCATCCCATTTTGAATTTGCATATTGAATAGTGCCCAATGCTTGTCTGCTAATAACGACACCATTTGAAAGCTTTTTACCCCCTTCCTTTTAAATCAAACTTTTTGCTTTGCATACACATTTTGTCTTTATCTACCTGCTGAGGTAGCTGCAGATGCCTTACCACGCAGCTTGGACTTGGAACCTTATCTCAAATCACACTTATGAGATACCTCGTCTTCGCTAAAATAGTGAGAGGCAGGCTGCTTGGATCCCCCACCGTTCTTTACCTCGTGGTGAAAATACAGACTGCTGCATGAAGGGAAGCATGTAAACTTGAGTTAAAAAGTCACGGCTTCAACAAAGGTAGTGGGAAGGCTTTTCCAACCCAAAAAAAAAAAAAAAAGCAATAATGACAGCGAGAGCACTGAGGCAAAGATGGGTAGGAGGTTAAAGGTGTGCAGTATTAGTGGAGACTTGTAACACTAATCACTGGAGGCTTACAGACTGACTTCACCCCCCTCCCCCCTCCCCCCACACCCACACCCACCATACGGCTCTGTGATGTTCAGAGATATCTGAGCTGTTACCATGGTCACTGTGTGGTCGTGGCTAAATGTTGGGAGGGGGTAAGCCAACAGATGATGTACACAGACACACACACATACAGAGTAAATGAAATCTTGATCGTAAATGAATAAATTAATACCTCTTTGTAGTTACACTTTGTCAGATTTCCAACTTGTGGAACCTGATCTTCAGATTGACAGGTGAACAAACGCCCCTTTCTGTTACTGTGACTAAACACTGTAGTGCAATAGGAGTGTTTTATAATTAAAAAAAAAATTTTTTTTAACATGTTCTTCCATCCCTTTTAATTTATCAGTCATGCGTCGCCATGGCATGTCACCCTTTTCCATCGAAGCCTATCTTCTGCATTCTCTTCTCCATCACCAACTGCCGTCATGTCTTCCCTCACTACCGCGATCAATCTTCTCTTAAGTCTTCCTCTAGCTCTCTCGCCTGGCAGCTTCACCCTCGTCGCCCTTCTACCAATAGAAAGTACTCTATAATGAGTGAAACTCCTCTACAACGAAATCATGTTTGCAGCAAGAAATTTTTCACAACAGGGGGTTTTTCACTGTAGCAAATTTGATCTCAGACGTAAACACACACACACACACACACACACACACACACAAACGTATGTGTACTCTATTTTTATTCCAATAGTGCATAAGTACGAGCACACACTTATTTGACACTTCATATAGTCAGTGAAACACTTCATATAGTCATAGAAATTGCAAAATTTACGATCAGCATTCACTCACTTACATCCATTTCTTGGATAATGTCTTTTATTTTGCTTCCTCCGTCTTTCATTTTGATCACTTTTACCCTCTCTTCCAGCGTCAGAGCGCTTCTTGTCTTAGCTGCTTGACATCCAAAGGTCCGTTTTGTAGCCATTTTAGTAATGCAATGTTCGTGCTGCGTCTGAAACTAACAATAACAAGTACTTCCTGGACTACTGCGCATGTGTAAACCAGTGTGGTGGTTGCTGTTGCCGTTTCCGAACGAAGCAGTAGAGGTCGCTGTTGGATTAGACTTCATTGAAGTGAATCTCTTCGCGAGGCAAGAGCAGGAAAAAAAGATTTTGTATAACGCAACAGGGTTTTTTTTTTTCGTTGTATGGGGGGCAGGAGAGTGGGAATGCTGTTAATGCATTTTTTTTACATTAGGGGGTATTTTTGCCCATGTAGGTTTCGTTGTAGAGGAGTTTCACTGTACCCTCGAAATGTGTCCACACCATCAAAGTTTTGTCTCAGCAACTTTATCTCCAATACATCTAACCTTGGCTGTCCGTCTATGAGCCAATTTCTAATCTCAACCTGGAGGTAACTCCTACTGAGTGAACCTCAACATCTTCCATTTCCGCCACCTCAAACTCTGCCCTCTGTTGCCTCTTCAGGGCCACTGTCAGGAAGCCCTACATCATGTCTGGCATCACCGCTGACTTATAAACCTTTCCCTTCATCCAAGCAGAGATGATTCTATTACACAACACGCCCGACACCTTCCTACCTGCTCTGATTCATTTTTTTCCTTCTTTCATCACTCCCCATTGTTGTGGATCGTTGAGCTCAAGTATTTGAAGTCGTCCACCCTCAAAATCTCTTCTCTCCGTCACCTCACTTTTCCCTCTCGACGCCTCTCATGCTTTCACCTAGAATTAATATATGCAGACAAAATATGCTCGAGTCTGTCAGACTTAGGCTAGTCTTTTGCGCATGCCTCCACCTTGCCAAATGTTTCTTCCACCTGCTCCCTGCTCTCACCGCAGACCACAATGTCATCTGCGCACATCTTGGTCCATGACGATTCCAGTCTAACCTCATCTGTCGGCTTATCCATCATCAATGGAAACAGGAAGGGGCTTAGTGCTGATGATCCCTGACGCAGTCACGCTTCCACCCTAAACTCCTCTGTAACACCCACAACACACCTTGTCACTGTCCACCAGCTCTCACACGTGACCTGTACTATTCTAATATACTTCTTTGCCACTTTAAATTCCCCACACACACCATCACAGTTTCTCTCTTGGTACTGTGCTGTAAGCTTACTTAAGATCTACAAAGACACAATGCAGCTCCATCTGTCCTTCTCTGTACTCCTCCATCATTACATACTCTGAATTCATCCTCAAAGTAGTCTTTCCAACCATCCAGCACACCACTGGCACCTGTCAACTCATTTCCATGTCGATTGTGACTCACCCTATACTGCTGCAGCTCCTTCCCATCGCTATCTCTCTGTCTGGCCAACCCGCATAGACCTTTCTCTTCCTCTTCACGACAATCTCCCGGTACAGTGAAACTCCTCTACAACGAAATCATGTTTGCGGCAAGAAATTTTTCACAACAGGGGTTTTTTCACTGTCGCAAATTTGAAACAGGAAAGTGGGAATGGTGTTAATGCATGACAATTTTTTTCACACTAGGGGGTATTTTCACCCATGTAGATTTCGTTGTAGAGGAGTTTCACTGTATACCGCACTTCCACTGATTTTTAAACTGCAGACAGCTCAGAACAATCACTTTGAGCTTTATCCTAAAAGTTCATGCTCGTACATCTGAGCACTTTAATCCTTTCAGGCACCCTGTAACCTGATAACATGATAAGCTGTCCATTGTAGTAACTGCTGTCCATGAAAGGGTTAGAAGAAAAAAAAACGTAAACTGCTTACATGTAGCGAATCGCACAATTCACATGAAAATGTTTCTCATTTTTCAAAATCATTTAGAACAAGGTTCCAAAACGTCAAAGTAAAAAACTGTGTATTTGTCCAGTGCAATGCTGCAATTGAACAAACTGTCAATGGAAGTAAAAGCAAGTGGTTCCTTAGCTACTTTTAAAATACAGTCATACCTAGGTTTTCGACCATAATCCGTTCCAGAAGGCTGTTCGAAAACCGATTTGTTCGAAAACCGAAACCACACTCTTTAAAAAAAATATACTTATTGAACACGTCTGATCACAATGAAACGCTACACGAGGAAGCGTCACTTCCTCGTCTACCCGAGGAAGCGTCACTTCCTCGTGTAAGGAAGGCGAGAGGAGTCAAATGGTGCATTCAAGTGCGCTCAGTTTGGTCGGGAACCGAAATTCGGTCGTCATCCGAGGCATAAAAAACTTGAAATCTTTGGTCGAAAACCGATTTGGTCGAGAACAGAGACGTTCGAAAACGGAGGTTTGACTGTAGTCCTCAAACTTTGGCTACAAAACTTAAAAGGATCCCAAATGTAATGACATGTTTGCTCTACACCAGGCGTGCCCAAGTGTGATCCTCCAGAGCCCCTATTCACCTTGTTGCACACATTTCCCCTACTCCAACACCTGATTCATATCTCAGATATCATATTCCGATTTGCTGAGCATTTGAATCAAGTGTGCCATTTATGATCTGTACAGGTGTCATTTTATCTCGGTTCCATTTAAACATTCTCAATTTTAGCATTTTATCAAGACTCTCATTCGCGGTGCCTGAATTGCAAAACAAACAAACAAAAATGAAACACAAAGCAAAACCCTATGACGCCCACTCCTGATCTCTCATGCGATAAACATGAAGCGGTCCTGTATAATGTCAGGAAAATGGGATTTCTCTCATAAGTCCCTAGCTGATGTATTAGAACCGTTGGGAATTGATTGTTAAGTCTTTCCCATTTATTGTACGAAAAATCAACCCGTTAAACTTGTGACTCCGTGGAAACTAAATCACTGTTGTGTTTAATGCAGCCTCGACTGTCTTCTTTCCTTTCCACAGGTGACAAAGATGTTAGCCGTGGTGGTGATCCTGTTCGCTCTGCTCTGGATGCCCTATCGAACATTAGTTTTGATCAACTCTTTTGTGTCCACACCTTATTTGGATGCCTGGTTCCTATTATTCTGTCGGACGTGCATTTATTCCAACAGCGCAATCAACCCCGTGATATACAATGCCATGTCTCAGAAGTTCCGCTCAGCATTTCGCGGGCTGTACCACTGCAAGCACCAAGAGGGAAAGCAGAGGAAATTGTCAGTCACCCCCGCAGGCTTCGTTACGGTCCGCGACCCTCAATCGTCATTGTCCAATATGGGTGGACCAAATGAAGAAGCCAAAAGAGCTATTGTAAATGCTGCTACAGACGTAAACACAAAACATAATGGAAATGATCATCAAGAGATGAAGGTGATCGATGGCAACCATGCAGACAATTTTATTTGGCCGGCATCTTATTGTTTACATGTCAGTTCCATTGACACGGCCCTCCTAAGTGATGTGAAGGAGTCTCATTCAAATGCTGACGCGGTTTATTTTCCTGACACGCATCCAAAAAAAACTCAACTGGATGCTACATGAATGTATCGAAAGGTACTTCATTGATAGAAATTTGAAATACTCATCTACCTATAGATGTCAAAATATTATTTCTCAGTCAATGACAAAAAAAAAAAAATCTGTAAAAAAGTCCTGGTGATCCAATGGTTAGCGCGTCGACCTCACAGTGCAGAGGTACCGGGTTCAATTCCATCTCTGGCCTCCCTGTGTTCTCCCCGGGCCTGTGTGGGTTTTCTCCGGGTAATCCGATTTCCTCCCACATTCCAAAAACATGCATGGCAGGCTGATTGAACACTCTAAATTGTCCCTAGGTATGAGTGTGAGCGCGGATGTTTGTTTGTCTCTCTGTGCCCTGCGATTGGCTGGCGACCAGTTCAGGGTGTCCCCCGCCTACTGCCGGAAGACAGCTTGCATAGGCTCCAGCACGCCCCGCAACCCTTGTGAGGATAAGCGGATCGGAAAATGAATGAATGAATGTATGTAAAAAATTCCATCAAGTATTAACAACAGGAAGTCAAATCCAAAATGTTCTTTGCGACAATATTTTCGATGTGCCCGCACTGGTCCAGTCCGTAGTCTTTGTGGAGTAAGAATTAAGAAGACCAACCCACCCGTTTTCAGCCATCCAAGGAGGCTGACATTGTAAGCAGTCCTGCCAACTGCTGTTGACTGAAATTGAAGACCAAATGCCCTTGTCTCGCACAGGGAACACGCTACCCGATTTTCTTGGTGTGGTCTTGTGACTTTTCCAAGGTGAAAAAAAAAAAAAATCCCGACCAGCACCAGAACCACCATAGTTCATTGACTGTGTTGCTACAGAGGAGTTGTGTTAATAAACCTAAAATAAATGTTTGTGTCATCATTTAACAATTTTTGTCTTCACTGGTTGGAATAAATGTTCATAATGAGGCGATTGGATGAATTCCTTCGGGAAAAGAAAAAATAATTTAATGACGTTCCTTAAGAACACTATACAGGATATCAAAACTGCCCTTTTTCTTTCGGTGTGCCGTCTTGATCTTGTATTCGTAAGGTTTATTGCTGTGAGTGTCATGTAATCGACTACTTTTGCCTATCCACCCCAAAATACTCTGTATTTATTTATTTGGCCCTAAAAAGAATGTATGTGTATATTATTTGTAAAATGAGCAAATGTGAAAGCTCACGCTGAGTGAAGTAAAACTTAAATGTACAAACAAACTGGTCATGCCACTGGCAGTCAAAGTTATGAGTCAATCCAATATTTGTAGCATCGAGTTGCTAACTTTGTCTGGCTGCTGTTCTTTCCTACTGATCGTTATGTCCAGTTAATACATTAAGACAGCCTTATAAAAACAGCCCTTTATATTATACAATACTGTACAGTACTGTGAAAAAGTATTTGCCTCCTTCCTGATTTCTTTGTTCTTTGCATATTCATATCACACAAAGATTTCAGTTTCATCAAGCCAATTTTAATATCACGCTTTGTTACCTTTTCCAGACTCATAGATTTCAATAAATTTCTTTCTAATTCCTTCTTGAATAGCATGATGCGTTTGTTTCTTGAGATTTTGTAGCCTATTTTACTTTGTCTGACTGATTCAATTTATGTGATTTCTTGATTCAACAAATGGGCTGCTAGGGTGTTGCCTGTGAAATTGAACTCAGCTTTCCCAAAACGGTCATTTGTCACAGTTCCTTTGTGATTTTTCACGTAGGGACAGATAGTTTTGGATTTTTTTGTACCCTAATAAATTAAATTGGCCTTTTGAAGATGCATTTTGTATTTCCGTGGGTAATCTCTGTGTGATTAACTAAAACCTTTGTATGTGATAAATATGCAAAAAAACACGGAAATCAGGAAGGGGGCTAATACTATTTCACAGCTTTCCGATTCAATCTCAGGCTGTACTTCAGTCAGCTCCTTCCCTTCTCTGTAAATATTATTTTGAGGGGAACAAAATGTGAAATATACAAAGTTGTATTGCTTTCTTGACATTAAAAGTCTGGTTTTGACAAGTTGATTATTTGTGTTTATTCTTTCCTGTAAAGCTGCTTTTGTTGCTTGGTGTATTCAATGTGTTGTAATTACATATCGCTGCAGTTGGGCCGGAATTTTCTATGTCACAGTTTGGTAAATTTCCCATTTTCCCACAAACATATAGCATTGGTTAGTACACACGTCGGTGTTATTTTTGCGAATTACTGACTGGTATAAAATGTTGACAATGGGTTGCTGTATTTGACAAAACAATGGTAATGGTTGAACATGCGTGGCTTATTGGAGATCTTCTGAAAAGTGATGATTTTGGAGGTATGAGAAGTTCACCCGACATCAGCGATATATTTAAATACAGTATTTAGAGTTTCAAATTGACTTTATTTTTTAAAATATGTTGCCAATGTTGTACTTATTGACCTGTTCTCTTTTTGTGTGTGCTAATGGTAACCCCCCCCCCCCCATGAAGTCAATGTGAATAAATAATTAGTTTGCAGAGCATCTCTTGGTCACGGCTCATTTCTCATGAATTAAATGCCACTCAAAAGAATGACTTTGGCGGTGGTGGGCACAGACAATTTACCTCTTCTCCACAAGATTTGTATGATTGCCGCTTTTCATATATTGCAAAAATAACTTGTATGCATTTATATAGTACAAAATATATGTAATTTTGCATTTATAAATAACTACAATCATATATTGCAATTTATATTGGACAATATATTAGTGATTGTGATTAGTGTAATGATATATGACCAATATGTGATTAAAAAAATAAAAAATAAATATATATATATATATATATAGAAGAGACCATTTTTGTTGGAGTTGTCAGCCAACCTATTCATTGACATATTTTTTTTACCACATCGTAAACGACACAGGGTCAAGTCAGTCTGCAGGCAGGACACCAAGTGCCGCTTGACATGGAATATGTTAAATTAGGATGGCCATACCAGACACCTCAGTCTGTCCAAAAGGAAAGATTGCGACATGGGCATTTCAGAATGACAACACTCGAGATTCGGGCAGAGTAATACACTGTGAAAAACAATGAATGTGGTGTTTGTCCCACTGGCCTGAGCTCTAGGACATAAGACGCATGATGTAATAAAGAAGGCACAGCGATGGAGTGAGATCTCCACTACTTTAAAAGTACCACATTGGTTGAAAATGACAGAAAAGCAATCTGATGGGACAAACAAACGTACAGATGACTGGAAGCTGGGCAAGCAAGAAATTAAGTTGGAAATCAATGAACACAATTTAATGTAAGCTGTAAATGCAGGTCAGCGCTTCTGATTGTCCAGCAAAGAAGGTTTTGCAGGCCTCAACTGCATGCCACTGGTTTTATCTTTGCGGAGGAGGCATGGTGCCCCCCTCCTTGAGTCCCCTTTTCCTTGCCCTCCCCTTCCACAGACTCTGTCACGAGAGCAAGTAACTCGCATCACTATGACACAAATGCATCGAAGATTAGCTTCGAATTATCCTTGATAAGATCTCCAACTCTAACCACCATGAAAATCACTGAAGCCTCTTCTCTCGGCCTGTGATTGGGACGCATCGAAGGATTCAACCCGACCAGCTACCGCACTGAGCTGATTCTCCTTTTAAAGCTCGCACGACCTGTGGTAAGATGACAAGATGTCATGGATGACATGTCTTCATTTGGTTTTAATTTCGGTGTCGAGATGTCTTTATCGATTTGCTGGCGAGCAACATGTTCTGTCATGGTATGCAATAGTCTATGATATTCAAAGTTATCAAGTCAAGTCTGTTCAAAAATCATGAAGAAATCTTTCTTTGTGTGTGTGTGTGTGTGTGTGTGTGCACGTGTGTGTGCGTATGTGTGTGTGTGTGTGTGTGTGTGCACGTGTGTGTGCGTGTGTGTGTGCACACACACACGTCGGGTAGACGAGGAAGTGATGCTTCCTAGTGTTGCTTTCCATTGGGAGCAGACGTGTTTAGTAAACATTTTTATTTTAAAAAGAGTGTGGTTTCGGTTTTCGAACAATTTCGGTTTTCGAACAGCCTTCTGGAACCGATTATGGACGAAAACCGAGGTTTGACTGTATATATATAAAAAAATATGTGTGTGTGTGTGTGTAATATTATATGGGAATATATAATTAAGTTGCTGAATTCAAAAGTTGTAGTTCTCTGAACTTCAATGTTTTGATTATATCCAACTTATATTTTTTGATGGAGTTACTCAAAAGCTTAGAGTTACCGCAACTCAAAATTTTGAGTTCTCCGAACTTGAACGTTTCGATTATGTTGTGAGAGTAGACAACTCAAAATTTTGAGTTGCGGTAACTCAAAATTTTGAGTTGGAGTAACTCGAAATTTTGAGTTGCAATCACTCAAAATTCTGAGTTTAGGTAACTCGAAATTTTGAGTTGCGATAACTCAAAATTCTGAGTTTAGCTAACTCTGTCAAGTTGCGAGGTGGTGGGGGACCTCAAAAAGCAGGCAGGATGGAGGGGTAGGGTGAACTTGACGAATTGTATTTAATAAAACACAGAGAAAACTGAATCCAAAACCAACCAAGTGCTCACAACCAAAACAAATCCAAAGTATCAAACAAAATCATGACTGAAGCAAAAACTATCACTAAACAAAACATGACCGAAACATGACAAACAAACCTGACAGCAGCTAACAAGCAAACAATGACCCGACAATGAGTGGTCGGGCGGGAGTCCTTTTATGCCATTAATTACCTAACGACTAACAGGTGTGCAGCTGCAGGGAGAGCCCTACAGTGCCACCTGTTGGTCCCAAACCGAATCATGACAAACTCGAAATTTTGAGTTGCATGACTCAAAATTCTGAATTTAGGTAACTTGAAATTTTGAGCTGCAATAACTTGAAATTTTGAGTTTAGGTAACTCGTAATTTCAAGTTTAGGTAACACATCAGCCCCCTTGGCCGGTGGAAATTGTGCTACAACAGCATCTGTGGAAAAGAACAACATTGATTACCCATGAGGTAGTCCAGCTTCCATTTTGTCCGTATTTTTCGCTTACAACTTTAGCATTGCTGCATGTTTTGCAGAGCATACCTTTCTCACTCGAAAAAGAAAATATCTCACCCAGTTTCACTGCTTGTTCTTCTATTTTCACATACTTCGACAGCCATTCCAACTTAAAAGAACCGCAGTTCATTCTTATAAGAGGCAAGTGATGATGTGTTAACGTCTCTGACGCTGGTCACTTGTGAGCTGATTTCAATAAACAGAGTCTGTGAAATGAGTGTCAGTTTGTGTTGTGCGAGAATGCGTCAGTGACAGCTTGGGAGCACATCCGCTTCTCGCACTTCTCTGGGATGGGTACCAGTCATCGACTTGGCGTGACATGGAAGAGGAACACGGGGGCACCGCTGTGAGGCTAGATCTGGTGGGCCCCCTCTCTCTCTAGTCATCCTGCCAGAAAGTTTGGCATGCAGGTGACGAACCTCCAAAGTCACACAATTAGCATAGGCTATACATGCACACCAATGTAAATATTTTCACCCGACAGTTCTGAGCTCCTACATACACTATTCAAGATTTCTTGGGGCTAGCGCATGGTAAGTTTTTCCTTCTGTTTCCTGGTCCAAATGTGCCACTAGACGTCGTCCAGGTTTTAATGTATTGCACATATTCATCTCTGAAGTTCTTTTAATGGATTACATACGTACATGCTGTGGGGGGGGGGGGGGGGCAGTTTGATCTGGATTGGGGGTGCAGGATAGTACAGCCCTGCCTTTTGCACCACGGACCCGTTTGGGACAGGCAGGATTGAAAGAAATAATAATACATCATTACATAAATCAACATTGTGATGAATGTACTTGTAATTAGTGGCCCCGTCAAAGACTTGTCTTTTAATGCAGACCGGCACAATTTTTGAAGTGAAATCGTTCCTCGATAAAGTAGGTGTCCAAGAGACATTTAAAAATAAATTAATAAATTAATAAATTAAAAAAAATCAATGACCAACAGAGGGAGACAGATTGAAGAAGCCTGATGTGTCCCCAAAAAGAGCCCCGATTTTCAGAGATGAAAAAGAAAATCACAAGGAAAGAGAAGGGTAAAAAGCAAGTCCCAAGCTTTGCACTTATAAATTTCCCAATCCAGTATTGGATTGGGAAAAAAAACTCTACGACAGCCACAGAAATAGGAGACATAAACAACAATGACTCAAATACCAGCTCATGTGAGAGGGTGGGGTGTATTGGATGGGGGCAGACATAAAAGCCCAGACACCCTGGGTGGTGACCGCTGCCTTTCAAGGTGCACTGCACCTCCTCTGCACACCTGGACTATCACTTGAGGAAGGAGGAAGGTTCGGGGGGCAAAAAGACGATGGCAGGGTTCTGTATTGCGTTGTGTGATCATGTGAGTGTGTGTGCGTAAGTCTATGTCCTCGGTCACCAGCCAGCACACCAAAACACATTGTCTTGTTGCCATGGAGATGACCTCGCCTGAACAGTGACACAAAGTACATGCATGAGAATGAGGGGGTAGGCAGCATGAACATCCAGGAGATAAGGGTCCAGGAAAGCAGTTGTTTTGGGAACAGGCCAACACTAATTTGAGTCAGCCTTGAGTCTTTCACGGAAGCTCTCAATGGGCATCAATTGGCCGAATTTGAAATAGTTTATTGAGAACAATCTTTGCTCAGTGTCTTTACACGTACCCTCCATATTCCAACTGTTTTAAAAGTTCAAGTACTGGTGTGGTTGACTTATTCCAGTCTCTAAAGCGTGTACCAGAAGGCTTGCTGTCTATCCTAGCACAGTGTGAGGAGTGTAGGGGAGAGACAATTTGAGACAGGCCAGTTCACCAGGAAAGGTGGAGAGGTGAGGTGGCCAAAGAAGAACACTGGAAATACACTGCAAGCAAAATTGTTGACCTCAACACTTATAATGGAATTTCTCAAATTCGCATCCCTCTTACGGTCCACATGATACAAGAAAGACAAAGACGCAATACCAGAGAAATATTTGAGGCAAGCGTCAGATTTGCAGTGTTATTTTCTGTCCGTTTTTTAATAGAGTAAACAAATGCGGAAAGAATGTTTACACGAATTATGATAATTGTAAAAAGAAAAATTACTTGAGTGCAAATGGAAGAAATACTATAGGGCTCTATATGAACAAGTATAACGGATTGGAAAAAAACTATGTACTGGGGCTCTTTCAGATTCAGATTCTTTATTTATCCCCGTGGGGCAATTTAACCGTCTAAGAAGTGAACAGAAACAGAATTATGATTACCTTAAAGTAAATAGTGACACTCTATGTCACAGGTGTCAAAGTTAAGGCCCGGGGGCCAGATCCGGCCCGCCACGTCACCTGATGTGGCCCTCCGAAAAAAAATCATGTGCGTCAACTAGCATGATCCTTGCTAAAATCTGTACCAAAATGTCAAATTGTCATGTTTAATAAATGATGAGATTTTGCAATAATGTTGTTACACTCAGTCATACCTCGGTTTTCGACCATAATCCGTTCCAGAAGGCTGTTCGAAAACCGATTTGATCAAAAACCGAAACCACGCTCTTTAAAAAAAAAAAAAAAAATCTTTATTGAACGTCTGCTCAGTAATGGAACGCTACCCGAGGAAGCGTCACTTCCTCGTCTACCCGAGGAAGCGTCACTTCCTTGTGTAAGGAAGGAGAGAGGAGTCAAGTGGTGCATTCAAGTGCGCTCAGTTTGTTCGAGAACCTAATTTCGGTCATCATCCGAGGCATAAAAAACGTGACAATTTTGGTCAAAAACCGATTTGGTCGAGAACAGAGACGTTCGAAAACCGAGGTTTGACTGTAGATTAAATTTGGTGTACACAAGTAAAAATGTGATGAGACAACATTTTTGGGGTTTCACTGTCGGCCCTCCAACGGAAGACGCAACTCCAAAGTGGCCCGCGACAAAAATTAGTTTGACACTCCTGCTCTATGTCAAGTTTAAATCACCTTATTGTTGTGTTTCTACATCGAAAATGTATCTCTAATGAGTGTTCCTCAGATCCCGTTGCCAGGAACAGGGCACCTGTCAGGTGCCAAATAAAGGTTTAATTATAGGCTTAGCACGGGAACAGCGAAGAGTCCTCTTCACCTGTATAATGATATTTATGCTAATGTCTCCCTGTTGAGAAATAATTATTCATTCCTCAGTCAACGTTAGGAAATTGAAAATGGGTCACTATGCTTACCAACGCCAGACCAAAGGTCACCACCCTTTTTGAAACAGAGCTACTTTTTGGGTCCTGCATAATGCGTGGGGCTAAACGTTTCATACATACTCCTGAAATGAATTTTCTCAAATGAACTATGAGCTATAAGAAATAATATTGTTCTATAGATGTGAACGTGTTTTTGTGAGTTGTCAGCTAATCAGGAGTGCGTCCCCAAAGGACGAACGGAACTTCCGTTGGTACTGAAGCACTGCCCACCATTGGCGTTAATCACGATTCGGGTGAGAGGCGGAAAAAACGTTTCTGTCTGCGCTTTGTCCGTCCCTGCGTCAAAGTTTCCATCAGTCGTCAGTCCTCTAGCAAAATGGAAATCCATCAGTGATGAACTTATGAACCGTCCGTCGGTAAGGCCCACCTCTGTAAATCGCAATGTCTTATCACTGGTGAGCGAGTTTTAGATCAGGCCTCCAGGCTACTCATGTGTTCCTTAGGGGCTACTTCGTGTTCCCGGGGGCCATGTAGCTGAATCCTGGTTTAGACGAGTCGATATGAAATAGCCCCTTATATCTCGAAGCAATTATCATCAATGATAACAGAGACTCCCTTCAATGAACATTGCCAGACATAGCGGCATGCAATATTCATACACATGCACCACATATGAGGCAAATAAATTATGTATGAGTTGAGCTACCACTTGTAATGTTGATACAACTGTTAGTTATTCATCAACACTCCTGTTTTTGTCATTCATAGCTGCTATTTACATGGGTTTCTTACCTAGGCAAGGATGTGTATGCTATGCATTTAATCTCCCAACATTTAATTCTATTCATGTCTGTCTAGCGTTGACCTGTAGCTGCATATGAGGTGCAGTCATACCGAAGGTTTTCATCCATAATCCGTTCCAGAAGGCTGTTTGAAAACCGAAATTGTTCGAAAACCGAAACCACGCTCTTTTTAAAATAAAAATGTTTACTGAACACATCTGCTCACAATGGAAAGCAAACACGAGGAAGCATCACTTCCTCGTCTACCCGAGGAAGCATCACTTCCTCGTGTAAGGAAGGCGAGAGGAGTCAAATGGTGCATTCAAGTGCGCTCAGTTTGTTCGAGAACCGAAATTTGTTAGTCATCCGAGGCATAAAAAACTCAAACTTTTTGGTCGAAAACCGAATTGGTCAAGAATCGAGACGTTTGACTGTACTGTATGAAACTCAAAGAAAAATACAGAAATAATTCCCAGTGTGACAATCCATTCAGTCTTGTGGTGAACAACTGACCAAGTTTTTCAGTCCCAAAATCCCACGCAGATGAACCAGAGGTCACGTCTGTTCCTTGTGCATCAACATATCCAATCTGAAACCAAGTGTGTTTTCTCCCACTCTGTTGTCCCAGCTAGAACTGCAGTCTGGAGCAATTCGATTTTTTTTCCTGTGACAAGGATATGAGCAGATAGCAACACATGTGTTGGCCTCATAGCAACAAACGTCTCCCACCCACCCACCCACACACAGGAGACACACGCATGTCAACCTGTCCAGTATTAGAATTCCATTCTGCCGCATTTTGTTGTTGTCTCAACACTTTTTAGCTCTGTGGTGATGAAAATCAATCTTTCTGGGGTCATGAAACACTTGGGAGTAGCCTTCACACTACCAAGTCACAGTGGCGGGTAAATTCTGTTTGTCAAAGATTATTAGAACAAAGTGGCGCGGTGGTCCGATTATAGTGCGTCGATCTCACAGTGCAGAGGTTATTGTGTTCGGTTTGGCTTCGGCCTCACAGTGTGGAATTTGCATGTTCTCCCCGGGCCTGCGTGGGTTTTCTCCGGGTATTCCGGTTTGCTCCCACATTAAAAAAACATGCATGGCAGGTCAATGGAACACTCAAAATTGTCCCTTGGTGTTGAGTGTGAGCGCAAATGGTTGTTCGTCTGTGTGTGCCCTGCAATTGGCTGGCAACCGGTTCAGGGTGTCCCCCACCTACTGCCCGGAGATGGCTGGGATAGGCTCTAGCACACCCCGCGACCCTTGTGAGGAGTAAGCGGATTGGAAAATGGATGGACGGATCCTGGACCAAATGTTTGCATCAATTTGATCTCAGATATTCCTTAATATTCTTTTTATACATGTAACAGGTTTGAAGTCGTTTTTTTTACCTTGGGTAAATTATAGTGAAATAACCATGACATTTATTCTCAGGTGCCCTTAGCTTTACATAATGCTACATTATAAATGCCCCTCTGTGAGCCGTCATTTTACTGTGGTGAAGGGGTTTGTTTGTCCCAATGATCCGAGGAGCTAAATTGTCTGGGGCTTTATCCCCCTGATAAGATCACCCATTGGAAAACTGATCCTAGGTGACCTCCGCGATGTCATAGATATGAAGAATACGTACATATGACACAACCCTTTGAGCTTTTGCTTACTGTCTGTTGACGCACAGTTAGTGGGAGCAAAGTGTCAGTACATTTCATGCGCATGGATGTGACAAACAAAATCACACGGATGTCTGCATGATGCCCCCTTGCACACAATGCCTTGCTATCACAATGAGGCAATGAAGGAAGGAACTGGGAATAATCTTGCAAAGGGTTGATTATAATTTTTTTTTTTTTGTAATCAAATTTTCTGCCTGAATAACACACCGTAAATTTAGGAAAAAAAGTCAACCTCGTAAAAATCAGTTAGGGGGAAGGTTCCCCCACCCAACGCTGCCGCTACACAGGCATGTCATATAGCCGGGTTGTTACAGCAAATAAAGTAAAGAAACAAAAGAGTGGTTTTATTTTGGAAAAGTACATATAATGCCATTTCTGTTTCGTTCTGTTTTAAAAATTAAGTGGAGTTCCGGCGGTGCGTCGTCGGCCGGTTGATTTTCGTTTCAATGCAGATCCAGTCTCTCTGAAGTTGGTAACCCATAACAAGGTCGTGTTTCGAGCTGGTACGGGATCATGTCGACCAAGATTGAAGTGCAAACGGAACGCTCGTTGTGTTGCAGTTCCAGATTCGTTCGTATTGATAAATGTTTCCACAATGAAAGCGCAATGTTGCTGCCATGAACTCGACTGGTGAGCACCAGTCAACTGAAAAAGAAACGAAAAACAATGGCATCACTGTATATGAAAAGAAATGGTATTATATGTACTTTTCGTAAATAAAAACACGTTTTTGTTTCTTTACTTTATTTGACTTTCAATTAAGCTACAAATTTGTCAGATCATTTTGATTGACCCTCTATCTATCTATCCGTCCATCCAAGTATTTGCCCCATTTCTGATTTCTGTGTTGACCATGTCGGCGACGTCAGTATTTGCTAAGTGGGAATTCTTCACACCAAAAAACTTTTCAATATTCAATCAAACATTCTTCTGTTGTGTGTCAGATCAATTATTCTGAACTATATCTTGAGCTGGAATTGAACCCTGTACCTCTGCACTGTGAAGTCGACGTAATAACCACTGGATGCCGCCGCATTCTGTAAATTGAATTCTAAAATGATTCATTTATTTTGATGCTCGCTGATTGTATTTATGAATTAAATACGATGACATCACCACACGCCGGTATCTCAGACGAGGGAATGATCTGTCTTTCTGAGCCTGGATCAAAACCACCCAAAATTGCACAACACAACTTGGTCCTGATTTCACCTTGTCTAAAGTCGAGTTTACTTCCTGTCACCAAATTGTAAGCTGCGGCAGAGGCATGTAAAAAAACAAACCAAAAAAGCAAACCAAAAAAAAACACTCTGTTCGCTGGAATGGAGGGGCAGCGTGGGCTACTAAATTCCCAAATATGGTAAACTAGATTTCCCCCTGCACAATAATGTGCCGAGGTAAGAAAACAGAGCACCAAATGTAAATATATAATGTTGCCATTGACACTTTAATAATAAAATTTTCCTGTATTTTTGGTCACTTGTAAGACATCCTGAGTGTGTCAGAAAAGATGACAGCATGCAATGCGTACTTTCTCTGAGAAACTACACATGTCCCCCAACTTACTGAGCCAGCAAGGGAATGGAATAGCTTTGCCAACTGAGAATTCCATCTTTGTGACCCTGTCTTCCTGTCTTGTCATTGATTTGACACTTAGGGCTAGAGTCTTTTGTTTGATAAGATTGATTTGCTTCTGGGAAAACTGCGATGCTGCAGCAGATACAAAAAAACCCCAACAATGTGTGAGCGTTTTTGCTCTGTGATTGACAGGTCATTAATTTTCAAGTCAGTAAAACCTACACATATGAGGGGCTTAAAAAATAAAATAAAATGTAAAAAAAATCAAACTTTGTTTGGCAGAGTCTTTGTCTCTCAAGCTGGTAGGTAACATTGGGAAACACTTGGCATAATATGAATTTGACATTTACGCTCTTTCCTTTAAGTTTGTTTAAGGAAAATTAATGTCAACATTTCCAGTCAAAGGAAGGTTGCTTTTTACGGAATGTTTAACCAGGCTCGCCATTCTTCTTGCTAATCATTTCATCGCTCCTCACAACTTGTGTGCTCATCTGTGCAACCCTCCTTGCTTTTTGTTTGTGTCAGCACCTGCCCAACTCTCCCACCGATTGGCGCGCGCTGAAATTTGCCTCCGCCTAAGCAAGTCATCATCTCCCCATCGCAGTTATGGGTGTCAGAATGACCTCTGTAAAATATTTGGTGCTCATACTGTTCGGCTTTGTATGTGACCCCAACAGCACGACAACAGGCAGGTATAGTGGAAGCCAACACTTGGCGTTGTTTCTTTGCAAAGAAGCCACAGGGAAAAATGTCCACACAGGAAACAAGAACCTCACTCAGGGAGAAAAGTGGAACTTACTTAAACGCTCAGGGAGATACACGAGGAGTCCACAAAGGAAGTGTCCACACAGGGAACCAAGAAACTGTAGGTGTTGCTAACAGACCTCACTAAGGTGGTGACGGCATGAACTTACACTGAGAAATGGTTTGAGAGCCAACTTATACCAGTCTAAACGAGCAGATTGGCAACAGGTGGGTGATGAGCTGACGAGTATCAGGTGTGAGGTGCAGAGCACCCTGGCTGAGGAGGCTGCCTGGCTAGCCCCTCCCTAACTCATACCTGACTTTTTCTACAATGAAAAAAACAACACATGCCTTCAATGGAAAAACAATGCGCACGGTTAAAGCTTCTTCGGCTGCTATTGGAATCATGAGAGAAAATGTCACGGTGTGGCCAGAATCATCCCCTCTGGCATTAAACCACTTGACAACCATGTGGAGCATCGATGTCTGGACATTAGTTGACCTCCAAATAGCAAACATCTCAATTTTTTTTTTTACTGCTTCTGAAGTAAGACCGATTAAACCAAGATTCCGCACCTTCGGTATGCTGACCTTCAGTCTTGCTAAGTGAAGCAAGTACAGTTAGTCGGTGACCTTGTTTGATTCCTGTACTGTATATGAAAAGAATGTTGCCTCACCCTTCTCAAACTCCCACGCACGTTCATCTTGTTGCCTTGGAGATTTTAGATGGGCAGTACACATTTGGCAAATATGTTTTAAAACTTGCGATGTGTATCTTCCAGTTCTGTCTCCTGGTGTATTTTTAACAGTGGTAACAAGCGTTACGTAGCAACCGTGGCGTCACAGAGAGATGATGTTTTGACCCTCACCTCACACAAGCTTTTCGGTGTCACGGCAATCGCTTCTCTGATACTTCCAAATGTCAAACCCATCTGTTCTCACATCCCATGTTGTCTCATACGGAATGTACAAAAGCTGAAGGCGTTTGCTGTACTGTCAGCGGGGGTGTCGTTTCCGATTGTGAACTCACATTTATTATTTGGCTGGGGACAAAGTCACAAAGGAGAAAAATAAAGGTGATCCACAGTTGCGTCTGGATGATGTCTCATCCATTATGAGTTTGAAATCAAACGAGGCAGATTTTTTTTTATTGCCTTATGTTTCTGTTGAAAACATATTTATTGGCATCATTTTTACCTTTGGTCTGACGTTTTACATTTAAAATTTTTGTTGTGTCCACCGAGCCCATCGTAAGCGAGATTTTACATAGCCATCCACCCGCCCCCTTCATCGACGATTTACATATGCTTAACAAAGAAGACACATTTTTAACATTTCCTTTGATGTAGAAAATACCATTACATAATTAAAATTATAAAATGAAAGCTGTTTTGAATTTTTTTTGACTGTTTTGTTACTGTCAAACAAATGCAAGTGACTTGTTACTTTATGGGCAAAACTGAAATATTTTAAATGTATCTGTCAATGGCCATATTTTTATGTGACTCCAACAGACTCTTTATTTTTCAGTGTGTTATCATTTGTTGTCTGTAACATCAATTGGGAAATACTTAAAATTTCAATCTAAGATTCAGAGTTGGTTGTCAAATGATTTTAAATATGTGAGGCTTCCAACCTGATCAGTAGTGTGGTAGTTCTCCTCATGAGGGTTGCGGGCATACTGGAGCCTATCCCAGCAGTCTTGGGGCAGTGGGCGAAGGTGTACCCTGAGCTGGTTGCCAACCAATCACAGGGCACACATATACGAACAACCATCCGTGCACCCAATCACACCTAGGGGACACTTTGGAGTGTTCCATTAACCTGCCATGCATGTTTTTCGGAAACTGGAGTTGAGATCAATTCACCCTGGTCCTTTTTTTTTTATATTGATTTCAATTTACTTAATTTCCTTTTGACTTGAAATTAAGAATTATTTATGTTAATTTGTTTGATTATAATACACTGATAGTTATTTTGAAGGTGAGTTTGGTCGCCCTGTACAGCCCACGGCCGGCCTCGCATCTGCCTATCTTGCCTAATTGGTTGATTGAGTTATTTGCACTTACCAGAAAATATTAACTTTGAATATATTTTAATGAACTCCGAAAGTGATAGAATCATAATGTAAAACCAAACAATTACCTTTTCAGTTTCATACCCTTCATCAAGGTTGGCCCAAAGTTGCTGCTCAATTAACCTCCTCTAACCCTCAATGGCAAAGTTACTGCTGTCAAGCTGCAAGCCTTTTGATGTACGTGTACGTGTGTGTGTGTGTGTGTGTGTGTGTGTGTGTGCGCGCGTGTAGTCATATTGAATTTACAAAGTAATTTCCTGCTCAACAGTTCTTTGACACCAAGCAGAAAATGTTCACATCCGCTCACTTTGTGTGTGAAGATGACCCCAGAATGAGTAATGCTGCAATTTGATTGCAAAACGAGATCTTGGGCTCGAATGTTATGCCTTATCTATTTTCTATTGATATAATGATATAATAATGCCTGGCAACAGTTTGTGTGTACTCTGAAATGGATATGTAATATACACAATGCACTGTAAACACACTAAACCGCGACACACGGACAACGTCATGATGCAAATCGACGTAATTTCCACTTCTTCATTTCTACCGTCAATAAAAGACATTATATTCATGTCACTCACCACACTAACTTCCCTCCTCGCCCCAAAAGTGTGCTTTTTGCGCTGCGTCTGAATATCGCCATGTTTGTTTATCTCTGTTTGTGTATTTTCAGTGGGCTGCACGCCAGAGTTGGTATACAAGTACTTCCTGTACTCAAAAGACCAAAATTCCTTGCGGATAGAACATGCGTAGAACACAAACCAATGTTCCTTTTAAGTGAGCTATTCCGATACGCATCGATAAGATAGGAACATGGGGTCTCATTCAAGTTAAAAAAAAAACTAAATACGAGAATATTTAGGGGTTTTATTTTGTTGTTTACATGGCTTATATTGTATACAATCCCCAATATTGCTGATACTGTATTCAGGTTTGGAAGGGGTTATTGTACCTCATGTAAACATAGTCAAACGTTTAACAGGGTGTAAAAGTTCAAAAAGCACACAATTTAGGATTTGCTGCCGTTAAACCTACTGTGTCATTAACCAATCTTGCCCACCAGAGTGTGGTGAAAAACACGGTTTGTGCAATAAAAGCGATTTTAAATTGAAACTCACTCACAGTTCCCCCAGATTCACTTTGTAGAAATTCCCTCTGTAGCCACGATAATTGACGATGCAAAATGATTACCTTTCGAGCAAATATTTTGTTGGCTCCAATCTGACTCTCTCTCGCACTTACTTTGAAAGGGCCCCATCTAGAGTAGTTCAAAGGGAGCCCGTGAACCTGCAAAGCCTAATTGCACCACTTTGACATTTTGCTTCAAAGACGTTTTTTTCCTCAAGCAATGCCGTCTGTCCCTCTGAGTGGACACTCTGAAAAGAAGCTTTATTTGATGCAAAGAGGTTTACATCAATAACATCAGAGAACGTTATTGGTAGACCTTGAGCCGAATGGGAATTTTTATTTACTTCCTGTACCACTTTAATTAATGCAGGTAAATATTTTGGTTGTGATATATCCATCAATCCATTTTCAACGACACTTATCCTGAACAGGGTCGCGTGTTGTGCTGTAGCGTATTCCAGCTGACTTCGGGTGAAAAGGCACACGGTACCCTGAATTGCTCATCAAACACCTGTTTGGAACATTCCACAAGTGAACAGGCTGACTGGGTTCAGTATTACAGGCTGCAATTTGTCCTCGGAACAAAAGAGAGGCTGAAAAGTACAAGAGTACAAAACAACTGATTTGATTTCTTCACTGCTTCAAAGTGCAGCAAGTGAAATAAGAGTCCCATTCATGGTCAACAGAACTCTTCTTACATGCATTCCGTATTACGGTGGGCTCTTTTGAAAGACATTTATATGCTGTAGGTCTAAAACACTTGTTTGTACACTTACATGCAAACAAAAAGCTACAGAAATGGTTCTTTTGACTGTTTAGACCACAGGTGTCAAACTCAAAGCCCGGGGGCCAGATCTGGCCCGCCACATCATTTTATGTGGGCCGCGAAAGCAAATCAAGCAGGTCAACTTGATGCTTGCTAAAATCTCTCCCAAATTTTAAAATTGTCATATGAAATAAATACAGTCAAAACTCGGTTTTCGAACGTCTCGGTTCTCGTCCAATTCGGTTTTCGGCCCCAAATTTTTTTTATGCCTCGGATGACCAACAAATTTCGGTTCTCGAACAAACTGAGCGCACTTGAATGCACCATTTGACTCCTCTCGCCTTCCTTACACGAGGAAGTGATGCTTCCTCGTGTTGCTTTCCATTGTGAGCAGACGTGTTCAGTAAACATTTTTATTTTAAAAAGAGCGTGGTTTCGGTTTTCCAACAATTTCGGTTTTCGAACAATTTCGGTTTTCGAACAGCCTTCTGGAACGGATTATGGACGAAAACCGATGTTTGACTGTAATCATGTTGAGATATTGCAAGCATTTTCTTGCCCCGTTATGACAGTCATTTGAATAAGAGTTGAGCAAACTACTTTTGTTGCCTTTGGTTTTCAAAGTTAGCTATCTATTAATTGTGTACTGTATATGTAATCGTACGAGGAGGTGATTAAACATTTATACGGTATCACAGTCATAATGGCCCTTGGAGGGAAACTGTAATTACAATGTGGCCTGCAACAAAAATGAATTTGACACCCTAGTTGAGACCATTTGCGCCCCATTTCCAACCACAAACAGGACTCATTCCTACCTAGGGGTTTCGATTCTTTGGAGAACAAAAACCGGACCGTGGGTACCTTTTTTCTGAGTGTGTTCACACACTTTTTGCATGATGTAACATTTTTAATTTATTGTGATTTATTTGCGAACCAAAATGAAATGAAAATGATCAGGTAATATGAGCCAGCGCCAAACAGAGGGTTGAGATTTAAACAGGTATATGCATGCATGGAGCTCCAATGTTTTTTGGTATGAATACTTGAACTGCATTGCGTTTTGAGCCATGGCCTCCAAAAGAGATACCACATCAATTTTAAATGAGAAAACCGATATTTGTAGTGCTTTGTTTTGCTCTTATGACAGTAACATTTGCATGTTCTCAACGCTGAATGCAGGGGGGGGACAGCCTCAATTCATTTCCATGTCAATACACGTGGTGTTTAAGTGCTGAGATGATATGAAAACATGAGAGCCGCCACTCCAAGAGCGCTTTGGTTTAGATGTATCGACAATACACACTCCGATCCAAGAGTACAGAAACAATGAGTCCAGGCCTTTATTTTTGCAAAACATTTGTGTTTAACAACAAACACTGGATATGAACTTACCTATTTTTCACAGGAGCAAAAGTATTGGAACATCATTTGTTGCCCAGGTCTGTGCTATTACACTGATCAATTTCAGAGCACACGAAGGCATGGATAGAGAAGCCAAACAGCAGCTAATGGTCAAGAGTGCAATCACCCATGACTGTAAAACCAGAAGCATGCACTGCCTGGAATGACTACACTAAAGCCTACGACTCATTTCCGCACACCGGGATAGTGGAGTGCTTGAAACTGTGAAATAATCAATAGGATTCCAAGAACCTCCACCAAGAACTCCGTGAGGCTCTTGAATACAACTATGGAGGCCAACTTTAGGCCAGTTGCACAGGTTGAATAGTGAAGGCCTTGCTTCTTTCTGAACACATGAATGTAATGAGCATAACACTTAGCTCACATGGGTTTACTGTGTCGACAGACAAAAGAAGAGCAATGTGGTTACCCAGTTCAGAGTGACGGCAGGTGAGGTGAGAGTGTGTGTGTGTGTGTGTGTGTGTGTGTGTGAGTGAGAGAGAGAGACCTAACATCCCCACACCTGTTGGTACAGAATTGATACTTTTGAGTTGATACATTACAGGGGGTGGAGAAAATAACTAGTTCTGCAAGGACCTTGATCGTTTCCCACAAGGACATTGGTCGTGCAGGCAAAATAAGGGATTATCCAACATATACAAGAGTAAGGTCGCACAACAGCCCTCTACCCAAATCATTCCCCATTGTGCTCTGTGTATACGGCAATTTGCATACTCTCGCTCTTAAAAATGTCCTTTGGGAAAAGGTTTTCCGCCCAGGAAGTTTTGGAAAGCTCTTTGCCAGTGTAAATGATATAGAGGAGAGCGCCTCCGAGACAGAGGATTGTGTTGAGGAGGACCCTGATTTTGAGGCATTCTCATCTGATGAATGAGAGTTTTGATCCTCCTGTTGTCTCTCAACTTTGCAGGCCCTTATGTGACTGTCGGAGTGCTTGGTTGCATTTCGTGGACGTTAACCATTTCGCAATAGACGCCAAGCAAACCTGCCGATATGGCATCAAAACATTGAAGTAGGACTTTTCTGGACCAGATAGGTAATGCACTGGTGAAACCTCAGATTGATAGAAGATGATGCCCTACAACTCAACTCAACTGAATAGAGCACTTTCAAACAGCTATTGCTGCATACTAAGTGCTGTACATGGAGCAACTAGCATATATACAACAATAAAGCAATAATCAGTAACAAAGATGGTAGTAGGCACCAAATAGTCAAACTAAGATCAAAATCTGAGTCATGCTGAGTCAAATGCCAAAGAATACAAGTGAGTTTAATTTAGATAATTTTATTTAGATAATCAACAGCTGCTGCAGGCATTTATGAGGGACATACAGACAGAGGGGTGGGCGGTCTGGTGGTCCAGTGGTTAGTGCGTCGACCTCATGGCGCGGAGGTCGTGGGTTCGATCCCGGCTCCATGCGCTAACCACTGGACCACCGGGCCACCTCTCTCTCTCTGTGTGTGTATGTATGTATATATATATAAATATAAATATTATATTTATATAATATATAATAAATATATATTATATATTATATGTATATAATATATATTTTATTTATATAATACATATATTATATATTATATTTATATAATATATATATTATATATTTTATATATTATATTTATATATATATTATATTATATATATATAATATATTATATATATATATATATATATATATTATATATATTTATATATATACATATATTTATATATTATATTGGCGGCCCGGTAGTCCAGTGGTTAGCACGTCGACTTCACAGTGCAGCAGTACCGGGTTCAATTCCAGCTCCGGCCTCCCTGTGTGGAGCTTGTGTGTTCTCCCTGGGCGTGCGTGGGTTTCCTCCCACATTCCAAAAACATGCTGATTGAACACTCTAAATTGTCCCTCGGTGTGAGTGTGAGCACACATGGTTGTTTGTTTCTGTGTGCCCTGCGATTGGCTGGCAACCGGTTCAGGGTGTCCCCCGCCTACTGCCCCAAGATGACTGGGATAGGCTCCAGCACCCCCCCCCCGCGACCATCGTGAGGATAAAGTGGATCAGAAAATGGATGGATGGATACAGACAGAGACAAACACCCAACTCCTCCATTGGTACAAACCGCCGGCAAGGAACGTGGCAAATGTCTCACACAGACCCGTCCCCCCCCCCTTCACTACCACCAAAAAACCATTAAAAAAAAAAAGAATTAACTCTGTCACAGCCTGTCCTTTTTTTGTGTGAGACAGAGTCATGAATGCACACTCCAAATTAGAAAAGATTTGGATTAAACATAATCAAACGTCTCAATCTATAATGGAATTTTTGACCTGATGGTGGCGCTACAGGAAAGGTCATTTCATCACCAAAACCAATAGATTCCATCCTCTTGTGGCTATAAAAAGTCAGAAAATTTCTAAAGACTTGTATGGAAACTTTTTAAGATGCCTAATTTTCATTTCTCTCTCATTAAGTTTGACCTGATGGTGGCGCTACAGGACAGGTCAACTTGCTGCTAAATTTTATAATGTATTATTATTATTATTATTATTATTATCATGGGGGTATTTATGTATTCAACACATAATCAAAGTGCTTGACACAAAAACTGGGTCAATAAATTCACATATACTGTACATCATTTTCTGGAGCCAAATATCCCTTGGGGTCAAGGGTAAAATGTGTCGCCATGGCAACGAAACCATGCAGCCATACATGCTCCTTCTGAGCTCCTGGGAGCGGAATCGTGACGTAGTGTCTTTGAAAGGTGAGCCTGGATCGCTTTTGGGGTCACAGGCAGTAACTGCTCGCGCAGGATTCTGGTCATGTCACATCACACACGCGCGCACACACGCACCCACACACACACACACACACACACACACACACACATATTTCTTACATTTATGGGTGACGTATGCATGTGGGAGAAGCACATGAGCCATGTGACACCACATTGAATTCGAAAACAAATTATGGAAACCTTTGTGTCTGCAGGGGAATATTAATCCAGACATCGAGCATTAAATTCATCTGTTAACCAGTCAACGAAGCCCAGCTCAACACTGTATCTACGCCTTTGTCCTTGTTGCCTCTTTGCTTGCCTCTTGCCCTCACAACGGCAGACGAAGGGAGTTTGGCCAGAGAGGACACCAAAATACACCGGCTGGCTGTGGAAACAATGCGAATAATCGCAATGATTTATTTCATTTTATTTTGTAATCGACTGACTGCCTTATTAGCCCTGGAGAACCCAAGAACCCTTTTCTTCTTTGGAAAATGATGAATCATACATCAAATGACTGCTACGTGTTCACTGAACACCAAAATATATGTTTTTTTTCAAATATTCAATGCTTTAATCCTAATTTAGGATTGGGGCCAAATTTGACCCTTTGGGATTTAAGGGTAGCATTTGAGTAGCAGAATTTACAGGGGTCAAATTAGACCCCGTGGGTTCTCCGGGGTTAATTTGTGTACATTGTTTTTGTGTGTGATTTATTGTAATTTTCAATTTTAATCACAAACAAAATCCACACGTTGTAACTTGAATATCCTGAAACAGTTTTCAACTTCACGTAGTTTTGATTCGATTCGTAACTACTGTATAACGATTTTTTTAAAGTAATTTGTGGAGCAATGTGAATGACTCAAACACACGCACACACATTACTGTGGAACACTGAATGATATTTTCATCTTGATATAAGTCAGCCAGACATTTGCGCTTTCTTGCTAACTGTCAGCAGCCGAGGGAGGTCGAATCTCATTTACAGTAAATATTAGACGGCCTGTAAAAGGTTATTTACAACAATGCTGAATGCTTCGTCAAAATGTAATTGGTTGGTCAATACTTCATTTCAGTCAACTTGTCCATTGACATTTCCAGTTTACGCATTCCTGCCTGTCCCTCAGCATTTTCTTCCGTTTTGTCGTCCTTTGCTTGTGTCTACGACGGACTCTTAACGTCCCCCCTTTCAAGAACAACATAACCGTTTAACAGGAGGCTTTTAAGAAAGTACGACGCGATAGGCAGCCTTCAGAGTGAAAATGAAAACCTTTTTTTTTCCAGAGCTGCCTGCATCAAAGCATGATTCGGATTACTACTTTCATGCTTTACCACTTTAATGTGGCACCCAAGGCCCTACTCTAAAAGGCAATTAGCAACCTTTTCTTGGAATTCAAATTCATTTTCCGATGCACTATATAGGTTTTGGGGCTGCAGCCTTTAAGCCCTCTAAGAATCCAGTCATTATGAAAACATCATCTTAGTGCATGTTTTTAACAGACCTGTACATGCTTAGATGCTTTAAACAGTAGGCATTAAGTTCATCGTTGCGGCAGTTGCTAATTTGACATTTTCTACAGAGATTGTGTTTGAATGATGAGTTGCTGGAGCTGAAACACTTAAGATGTAAATTGAGGTCCATTATTTAGTCCTCCTCAATTGCAGTCTTCACTTGGTACACGTAAAGTTAATGGAATAAAAACTCTTGACAAACTGATTGCGCGCAGCTTGTGACAATGTATATAGCAAGGTAGAACATGTTTCCACAAAGTTCACAATTCATATTCCCCCTCTTTTCCCAAACTGTATGTCTGAGCATTCACACAAACTCCATCAATATTCTGTGGAATACTGTGAACAACATTGGGTATTTACACAGCAGCCAAACCAGTAAAACACCTGTCCAAAGCTGTGATGATAACAAATTCTTAACCCATTTAATCCCACCGGTCACATTTGGACAAGGAAGGACAACAATGATTTAATTTACAGGGCTCTAAAATTTTTTTTATTACTGATTACTTAAAAGGGCTACCAATGACACCTGATTTTGACTTTTAAATGTCTGGGTGTCACGTCGCGAGGTGGTGGTGGACCCCAAAAAGCAGGCAAGAGGGAGGAGAAGGGTGTACTTGAAAGATTAAAACACAGAGAAAACTAAATCCAAAACAATCAAAGTCCAAAGTATCAAACAAAAATCATGACTGAAGATAAAACATAACAATGACCTAAACATGACTGAAACAAACATGACCGCAGCAAACAAAGAAGCACAAACAATGACCCGACACTGAGTGGTCGTGCAGGGAGTCCTTTTAAAGCAATAATTAGATAACGACCAACAGGTGTGCAGCTGCAGGGAGAGCCCTACAGTGCCACCTGTTGGTCACAAACAGAATCATGACACTGGGAAAAATTTGGGATTAAATGGGTTAATGTGAGTACCCCCCGCCCCAAAAGAAATCTAAACATCTCAAAATTAGGGATAGCATTTTGGACTGTGAATAAAATGAGCCAGAGTTTGATCAGTTAAGGATGAAGAATTTGAGTCCACTTTTTACGCCGTGAATTGGACCAAATTCACTTGTCCACAAATCAATGTACCAGTAAATACCATATTTTACGCCCAACAAGGCACACCTAAAAGCATACAATTTTCTCAAAAGCCAACAGTGCGCCTTATAATGCGATGCGCCTTATATACGGATCAATATTTTCTACTGTACAACTGTTATGGTATTGTATTCTACCACTGATCACTTTAGCTCTGCTTGATACTTTGCACATTTTCGCACAGCTGTCATTGGGTGGTACCGCCGCACAACGGTACACTTACATTACGGATTGTCCTTCCATACTTATTTGTCATTTCCTTGTTAATGATGATTCTAGTGCAGCCTGTACTACCGGATACAATAACCCTTTATCGTAGCACCATCTAGTGGATGCATAGCGCAACCGCTGCCACTATTGTAGCTTCTCTTCTACGCGCCTTATAATGCGGTGCGCCTTATACATGAAATTTAAATAGGCCACTCATTGAAGGTGCGCCTGCTACTCCGAATCACCTTATAGTGATATACGATAAATGGGGAATTTGTCGTTCTTGCAATTCTTAATGAATTATGGCAGTGTTGAGATGATCCAGTAGTTAAATAAATAATGGCTGCGGCCATGTTTGCCTTGGGCCTCCGTAGGACTAGTTGCGGCACATTCAGCGATGAAGAAGGCACCTCGGAGCTCATGGATTGCACGAAAAAACTTAATCGCTGCATCGTTTCAACTGCGCAGAGATGTTCTCAGTCGGTATTGAGGCTCTTTCCTCCAATCAGTTATGAGGAGACTGACAGGGTTCCAAATCAACTTTTCAATTTCTTTATGTGAGGCAAAAATGAACACGGAAAATGCCAATACAACTCAGGTTAGAATTTTTTTAATGTTTTTTTTAATGTGCTGTTTAATATTTGCTTTGCATGAAGAGTGTGAGGGCATTGCGCGATTACGCAAGCGCACAGCTTTGAGGGAACATTGCTCACAATGTCTTACTTTTGATTGAACGAATTGTACGTTTGACCTGCCCACATCAGGCTTGGTGAAAATATGTGATCCAAACATTCCATTCATTACTTTCAAGGTCGTCGACACGAGGCTCATTAAAACGGTGAGTGATTCATTTTCCTCTTCAAGGTGTTTGTACCGTTGCTCCGCTGCAATATAAAGTGAATGCGCGACGTGTGGTCTTCCAAGGACTGTTTCGTAAGCGAACACATTCTCATCGTAAAACACGACGTTCAATGGAACTTCTACTTTCTGAAAGATCTTTTTTACGATGAAATTTTATTTTGAATTTCTTTTCGTGTTTCTTTTCTAAATCGGAGAATGCCGAGGAATGCGATGACTCGAGATCTGTTGCACTTTCACCCCTGGTCATGAAAGTGATTGAAAAAGTCATAAAAGATCAGAAAAGACCTGGATAATCTAAAATCCCACGCAAGGATTCTATTTGTTGATTTCTCTTCTGCTTTTAGTAAGATGCAGCCTCACATTTTAATTGGCCGCCTCACATCTTACTCTGAGTTACCTGCTTATTACTCCGTCTTGCTTTTAGACGATTGAACAAACACAATACAGCAGGTGCTGGTGAAATAACACAAGTCCAGCACCAGACTTTCAGGCTCACCCCAGCAGATGATCCCAGAGTTGTGTCCCATCTCCTTTGGTTTGTATTCTGCACACAGACAGCTGCAAGACATCACAAGAATAAAAATATTTTGAGGGGATTGAAATGTACTACAAACTAGAGTTGATCCTCAGTTTTAGGCAGAACACCTTGGGTGTCTTGAAAGGCGCTTATAAATAAAATGTATTATTATTATTATATGCCCAAAGAAAGCATCATTCATGAACAAAAAGTGGAAGTTCCAAATATCTCAACGCTGTTTGAATCAAATCTTAAAGTAATATTCCACATATATGTACTGCCATTTGCAGGAGTAAAATGTTATTATGTGTACAATTTGATAACTTCATTCTTTTTCCATGTACATCGAATCACGATTTTGAAAAGAATATAGCTGGCCCCTCAAGTTCATAAAACACATCCTTAGGTAGCACCTCATATGTGTCAACTTTTGGACTAGACTGCATAGTGATATGCAGCCACAGCCAAGACGAAAGGAATGCATCTATAATGTAGATTATGAAAAAATGAAGCCATGTGGTTTTCAGGCCATACTATGAAATAAATCTCCCAAGTGAGATTGCAGCGCCGAATGGTCTTTTGATGGCAAAAAAAAAAGACATTTTGGAGAACGAGTGACGTTCATTTGCTTGAGAATCCAACTTGTAATGCTGGAAATATTGTCCTATTACTTTGTGCGCATGATGAACAGAGTGCTGCTTTGGTCCGATGTCTCAGCAGCTTAATTTAGGACCGTTGACTCGCATTATGGACATACTGGAACTGTAGGAAAGGAAGATGCAGGAGGTTTATCTTAAAAGAATTTACTTAATATTATTTGCAAGAGAAAACAGGAAGTAAACTGGAAATGCAGCACCAAAAAAATAAAAAAAATCTCTCGTCCCGATCGCACCACTCCACCATTAATTACATGGAGTAATAATGTCAACAAACGTCACACAAGCCAAATTACCGTATTGGCCCGAATATAAGACGGTGTTTTTTTGCATTGAAATAAGACATTATACCCATTCAGGACGCTAGATGGCGCCAGATATAATTGACGCGAATGCTGAACTTGACTCCCCAGGCCAAAGTGAACCCCTGTCACAAAGAATAAAAATAAAAATAGCGGTAGCACGAAGAAGAAAAATAAAAAATAGCGGTAAGATAGAAAAGAGAAGAAAATAATAGAAGAGATAACAGAAAATGGAGAAACGTAGCGACAATCTGGAGAAAAGTGGGTCGATGATCGGCCAGGTTAACGGGCAGGTGAGGAGAAGTTATAATGTAATTTGCATTTCAAAAACCAGAAGCCATTCATTTACGAATGTGATTGCACTTTCATTTACATATTTAAATGTTCAGATATTAAGATTTAAATGAAGCAAAATAACATGCTTTTTCTCTCAAATATATTGTTAGAATCATTTGTTTCAGATGTACTGTAATTATTTTCTGTATTAAAATTAATTTGGTGTTCAAAAAGTATTTTTTCAAACTTGAGTTTTGAAAAAGAGGGGGTCGTCTTATAATCAGGGCCGTTTTATATTCGGGACAATACGGTATTTTGATTCCAGAAGCGAGAGTATTTCAGTGTTGCAATGACACCGGCTCCATTTTGCAGCAATGTGTTTTTGTATGTACACAACTGACACACGCACACACTGCCATTTTTCACATCCAACTATATGATCCATGACCGAGAGCCTGCGATGCCTGAGTGATCATGCGGACAGCTGGTATTGGCTTGTCACACTTGACCACTTTTGTCATCGACAATCATCGGCCAAATTCAATGGCAGGTTGCCATTGGGTGCTATGAGTAAGTGTGTGTATTTGTGTTGGTGGGCGGTGGGGTGTGAAAGGGAATGAGTGATGGATTCTTATTTCTCTGTTTGTGAAAGTTAGTTCTGAAAGTGGCAATCTACCTCCTTTTGACCTTTCGCTCCATTCAGAATCTGGGGTTACATGGTCCAGACAAGAGCATCCATGCTAACTGAGCCTTTAAATGAGAAATTAAGTCGACTCCAAAACCTGTGACTAAAATCAGGCACAGGTTGACCTCTTTGACCTCTTCTTAACCATCATTGCAAACACATAAATACACATTTTTATACCTTTCCAGATATATAGTCGGAGAACTGAGGACATGTTTGTGTGTGTGTGTGTGTCAATTGGCACCCATTTTATATTTATGTGACTTTATATTACAGCTACCAACAGGACAAGGACATGTTGAGGATGATTCAGCGTTGGCAGATTAACATTCTAATTTCCAGTCTCCGTCCTTGGTCTTCGTCCAAATATATATATATATATATATATATATATATTTAGGGCGGCCCGGTAGTCCAGTGGTTAGCACGTCGGCTTCACAGTGCAGAGGTATTCCAGCTCCGGCCTCCCTGTGTGGAGTTTGCATGTTCTCCCCGGGCCTGCGTGGGTTTTCTCCGGGTGCTCCGGTTTCCTCCCACATTCCAAAAACATGCATGGCAGGCTGATTGTGCACTCTAAATTGTCCCTAGGTATGAGTGTGGGTGTGGATGGTTGTTCGTCTCTGTGTGCCCTGCGATTGGCTGGCAACCAATCCAGGGTGTCCCCCGCCTACTGCCCGAAGTCGACTGGGATAGGCTCCGGCACCCCCCGCGACCCTAGTGAGGATAAAGCGGTTCGGAAAATGAATGAATGAATGAATATATATATTTATGTCTTTTTTATGCAGTTCCGTTCAAATGTGAAGCTTGTCAAAGTGGCCCTTACATCTTTGTATATTTCTGTATACGGCCATTAGAAGAAAAGTACACCTATGCAGTGCAACCACTTCCATTTTACTTTTCAAAATAATCTGTTTCCTTTTGATTAACTTAACTTTTTTTTTTTTTTTTTTTAGGAGTAAAGTAGCAGCTTCAGGTCACAGACTTACACATTCCTACCGTTCACTCGTTGCACTTTTCAAAGTTTATTGTGCTCAACCTAAAAGAGTGAATTATTTTATTAGACAGAATCAAATCAAACCTTCACTATTTCGTCATAGTTTCTACAGGGAGGCTAAAATATGGGGAATAATGTTTCCATCCCACCTCTGTACCGCTTGTCCTAACTAGTGTCGCGGGTAACAGGAGCCAATCCATCGCAGTGCACAAACATCGATAATTTCGACTCTTCAAATGACCTACTCAGAATGTTTTGTGGACGTGGAGGGAAACCGCAGTACGCAGGAAAAGAAAAAAACAAAACACCACGAGAACATACCGACTGCAGAGATGCTAGCCACTATTCCACCATCCTGCCAGGAATCATGCATATTTCACAACTATTGATTGGTTTATGCATGGCATATTGTCTTTCCGTTTCTTTTTTTAAATACTGTTAAGTATATCTTTGATAAACAACATTTCCAAGACAAGAAGTAAATTTGAGCCTTGCCAGATTGCAATACAGTAATCCCTCGTTTATCGCGGTTAATGGGGACCAAAACCACCCGCGATAAACGAAAATCCGCGAAGTAGCGACCAATTAACATATACAGGTAAAAAAAAAAAACATTTTTTACCTGTTTTTTTTTTTAAGTTCGCAAAATGTCCGCAAACTGTCCACGAGAAGCTGCAAAACAACTGCGAGCTTCTCGCGGACCGTTTGCGGACTTTTTGCGGACTTTAAAAAAAAAAAAAAAAAAAAAAAAAAATTATGAATTTTTTGAAAAAAAATCCGCGATGCACCGAAGCCGCGATAAACAAACCGCGAAATAGCCAGGGATCACTGTATCTCCGTTATGGAAATGAGTTAAATACTTGTACTTGTAATGATATACAGTACTGTACCATTAAGCCATATCTCCCCAAATTAATGCATTTCTGCCACAGGTGTACCGGAGGGATTCAGGTGAAGAAGCATATGACACCAAATCATTTGTAAAAAGAAGCAATATTTATAAAAGCTGTTTTTGTCTGTGTGTTTCTTTGCATTGATTTAAAAGCAATCAACAGTCTTAGAGCCACCACTTTTCCGGAGAAGGTCATCCATACATGTGCTTTTAAAAGGAAGGCTGATGAGTCATTCAAGGTCTCGTCACGAGCCAGCATCAAGATGACACTTTCACTAAGCATACGTTTCAAACTCAAGATCTCCCATTCGGGCTCATCATGGAAAGTGCGTATCGGAGCTGACATCACAACAAAGTACATTGCTATAATGAGTCTCAAAAGTTGTTGTTTTTTGTTTTATTTTGTTTTTGTTTTTATTTCCCATGCATAGATTGGACAAGCTTGTAGTGGAAATGAAATATATGAAAATAAAAAATAGAGGTTTTGACATTCATTGTGGCGTTCTACATTTGAGGAAAAAATAGAGTGGGTGGGGTGGGGGGGTCCTTCATAATACAACAAGAATTAATCTTTTATTTTGAGAGGGAAAAGTGCTGTATAGAATAAATACAGTTGAAAGAAAACAAAAATCCCTAAAATAACACATTTTAAACAACACAGTGCAATAAAATGTGAAGATGAAGAAGACCAATGAAATGAAATGAAATTCCAGACACTCCACAATCTGATTCTGACTATGACTGAGCTCTATCTCGGTAACTGTAAACTATTTTAGTTGTAATGCATCAAAAAAAAAAAAAAATCAATTTGAAGTTTGTTTGGGATTTGCACATTTGTATTTGAAATCAAATGTGTCCGATGAAATGCAGCAAAGCCGAAAGATCACAATCGGGTTCCAATTTTAGTCTCAGCTCGACGTGGCATACGGCCTGCTAACAACAACATTGTGTAACAATGTTACATTTTCACAAATGCGGTTTGTGAGTTCATAAAATGAAGAGAAAGCACAGCACCTGAAAAATACCTAAAAGTGGCAAAAATCATCACACTCATAATCCGATTAAAAAAAAAAAAGTTATTTTCCCATGAGGCTGTTTCAATGTGTCCATGGAAGTAAGTGAGTGGCAACCAACTGAGCTTGATGTACCTCATGGAATATTTAGCAGGTCTGGTTTTATTCAGTACTAAAATAAGACTGAGCTCACAGATATTTCATTTTGTCTGATTAGTACGACTTTACTTAGAGATGAAAAGAAATGTAGGGACTTTTTGTTGTCATAGTTTATTATTATTATTATGATTTTTTTTTATTTTTTAGAACAGGACAACTGGCTTTCAGACATCTCTGACACATCCAATACAAAAGAGTCATGTTGGTCAAAAATGCTTGCGGGATGGGATCAACTCCAACTGTACTGACATTTTTAATTAGAATTCTATCTTGGATCCGATGAAATGAAATGAAACGAAAATGAAAACGGACCTTCGATATCTGCACTGCAATGGCAATGGCTTGCGACTGTGCCGCTGCTGCGCGTGTATGAAAAATGACAAATAAAATGAAAGTGTCACAAGGACTCTCACCCAACAAATTATTATATCATGATATGCTTTCCTGTAGTACACCGGGTGCTGTAATGCGACTTGACGATTCCTTTGCCCAAGAGAAACAATCACTATAACGAAAATCATTTTAGAATGTCTATTGAATGGCGTGGGGTTGATGTCTATCACTTCATATGATACAGAAAACAAAAGTAAGCGCGTGAGCTCGTAAAGGTCAAAAGATGCCAGGAAATAAAGCTCGAATGAAATTAGAATTAGAAGATGTTATATTGCGTAAGGTTTAGAAGGTGACTTCATTGCTATCACAGTACATAAGCAGCTCTGTCCAAAATATACTCTTTTTATTTTTTTTTGAAGCGATGAGTGACAATTGGATGAAGTTGTGCTGCTAATCCACAAACGGATTAATCAAATTAAAGGTGACTGTCACCATCAGACAGACTATAAAGACCAAAAAAAAAAAAAAAATGCTTACATGATCAGAAAATTCAGTGTTGTCCCAGGGAGAAGACGTTAGATATCTACACAAAAACACTTCAACACACCGAGAGCCAACACAGTTCCTTCTAACAGCATGAAAAATGAAGCAAAAACAAAAATACTCGGACACAATATGTAGGTAGTTTTGTGTTGTCATGAAATCAGTGAGGACAAGAAGATAAATATTTCACATTTGTCTCTCCTTTGCATCTGAAGAGGAAAAAAAAAACCCAAAACGCTTGCATGAAAGGAAAAAAAAAGTTAATTTTGAAATATCCTTCACTAATTAGTAACATTTCAGACCACATAGTTTTTCTCTTTTTTTTTCTTTACAAAAAAAATGCCTTCGCTTCTTCGAGTAAGCATAAAAGGGCCAGTGTTGAAACCTAATGTATTATAGAATTCTTTTTTTTTTTTTTTTTTAGACATATGCACAGATATTAAAAACATTACGTGATCAAGTCTTTTCCCACCAAGAGATTATTTCTCTGTTTGCGACATGAAAAGACGGGCGATTTGGGGAAAAATCGGGCGTCATCGTTGATCAACTGTCAGAATGTAATGACCGCTTGTATCAACAACTCAGTTCGACAAAGCCAGAGTGAGGCTCTTCACACAGAACTTTTTTAACGTCCCACAATGCAAAATATTGAGAAGCGGTTGCCGTCTTCATTTGGGATGACAAAGTGACCTAAGGGACGAGACACACTTTAGTGTGCAGGTAGACACGTGCGCAGGATGCCTCTCAGCTCGCAGTTTTGCCGACCCGTGGGAGAGGAATAATCAGTGAGTAACATCACTGGCAAATTCTGCTTGGGAGCAAATGCGCATCAGGCCACGTTCGTTGAGTAACAGCCATTCTTTGCGACTTTGCAACTTTGGCACCTGCCCTGCGAGAACTGACTGACTGCAGAAAAGGGTGCACGGGGAGCTTCTTGGCGCTGAGCGAGGCGTCACATTTTACTCAATCAGATTAACGGAGGGAAGGAGAGAGAGAGGATGACGTGAATCGCTCGGCTCACTTGACATGTTCGGCACTGTGGGAGGAACAGTAGTATTTTTTATGCGCTATGAATGTCGAGAGGCTGCTGAACTTGATGTTGCACAGCCTACAGTAGCGAGAGTTACCGTTCTGGACCGGGGAGATGGCGGGGGTTTTGGGACTGGGGATTGGGGCAGGCGGCGGCGGCGCCGGCGGCGCAGGGAGGCCAATGGAGGCAACAGTTGGTGAAGTCTTGTCTGGAGGGAGGGAGATTTCTTCTCTTCGGTGGTCAGGCACAGGTGACAAAGTCAGAGGGGGAGCCCTTGACGGGGAAACGGGTTGAGGCGAACTCGCCGATGAGGATCCGCCTTCAGCTGATGGGCTGCCATTTAGCAGAGGGGAGGACGGAGAATTGGTGGCGCTCCTTGCCTGCCCATTCGTACTATCTCTGGGAATGCGAGGGATCAATTTGGACGGGCCGATTTGGCTACGGGAGGTTGTGGCTGTGACTCCATCTCTCGGACTAAGGCTTGGGCTGGGACTAACTATGCTGCCTGGCTGGGGCTGAGCCTCTTGGGGTGACTGAATAGATACAACCAGGCCGTGGACAGTCTTGAAGTGCTCCATGAGGTCACATGTGATGGGCTTGTTAGGACAGTATGGACAGAGCATGTGGGAAGAAGAAGCCGCGCTAACGCCTTTGGCACCTGCTCCTGGGGTGGCCGCATGCGTGCTTGTCGCATCAGGGGGCGACGTGGCATCGGAGGCAGTTAAGGCTGAGGTATGAGGACTGGTTGATGAGCCTTGCAGCTGGGTCATCCAATCTGCGGGAAGAGCTTTAGCTTCCGTGGGCCGAAGAAGATCTTTGCTCTTTGGGGAGGTAGAAACGGATCTTTTTAGCCTGTGGAGCTGAAAGGTATGCTGTTGGAGGGTGGTGGCGGGGCAATAGTAGGTCTTATGAGCCAAGTAATTCTCAATGCTATTGAAGCTGATACTGCAGGCGGTGCACTTATGGTAGTCGTTGAGCGGCAAGGCAGAAAGAATACCGCCGGCGCCCTGATGAGGAACTTCGTGGAGGCGGGGCCTCTTGCTCAGATCAATCGGACCATCGCCTTCGGGGCTGGAACTGCCTGCGCCATCAGGAGAACCCTCATGCTTCACCGCCGAGCCGAGTACAGAAGGAGACGGGGCAGAAGCGGCAGCGGCGACAGTGGCGGCGGCGGCGGCGGCGGCGGCAGCCAAGGCTTCTGTCCGTGCCATATGAATTTCATACATCTTCTTCCTTTTGCGTGTACGAATGGGCTGAGGTTGAAAGGCTGATATGGCGGTCGCCTTTGCCATGTGTGTGACTCGGTGGTTGGATGGGTCGTGACGCGATGCACAGTAGAAGCGCTTGTGAACGGTGTAGTTTTCGTGGCGGCTGAAGCGAATGTTGCAGGCCTCGCAAAAGGTTCTGTTGGGAACATCATCCAGGTCTTCGGCGGACCCGCTGGCAGGACTCTGGCTACCTTCACTGGCTCGCCCTCCTCGACTGCCTGTACCTTCACCTTCAGACGAGGATGATATTCCATCCCGGCCCGCGGGAGTTTCGGTCTTCACCGACACTCCCTTGGACTCTGCTGCTCCACTATCTGCAGCGGGTTCGGACTCAGAGGGAGAGGCGGAGGCCGCTCTGCTCGTTGCTCCATCGTAAGGAGACGCTGACGAATCTTGTGCTTTGCTGGAGGGCAAAGTGGGTGGGGAAGTATCTCTTGCTGATCCGGGGGCTGAAGCTGAAGTTGCACCTTCCCCATGGTGCCTACTTGAGCAGTAAAGCTTCTTGTGTGCATAGAAATTGTTTATATTGTTGAATGTGATGTCGCACTCAAAGCAGGTGGCTCCTTTTAGGGGAGGAGTTGCTGTGGCCGTTGGTACAGTCGGTGCAGAGGGGAAGAAGGGGGCTGCGTTACTCTGAGGAATTGTCTGGCCCTGCTTCAGACGGCTATGAACCATCTCAGACATTTTAGCCAGGATCTCGGAGGCCTGGGGCAAAATGGCTGTTTCAGGGTTAAACATGTACTGAGGCAAAAACATTGACCCGCCAGGGAAAACTGAGCCAGCACCACCTATATGACTTGGGCTACAACCAGGCGTGGGACTCGTCGGTTCTGCTTTGACTGCTGTGGTGGCAGGACTCTTTGGCGAATTTGTCGTCTGACAAATGGAGTTGGGGGTTTGCTTCTCCTTTGTCTTCTCTGCTTTCTGGTCAGCCTCCTCACCATCTTCCTGAAAGTCCATCTGATGTTCTTCTGTCTCAGATTCTGAAGGAGGCTCTTCTTTGATTTTGAGACTGCCGGTTTGGGCGTCGGGAGGACTGCAGCCACGCGGAGTCGCGGAGCCCCCGTTAGCACCCGGGCTGGAGGAATCCGACTGTGGCACACAGCCTTGGGGCTCACCCTCCGGTGTAGATGGCTGCAGCTGGTCGACGGATGACGGGGTACTTTGACGAGGGGTGGGACTCCTTTCAGCGGGCACTCTGACTTCTAGGTGGGTTCGGACATGCTGCTGCAACTGCGAAGGAGAATCAGAGTTGTGGCCACAGACTTGACACTTCAGCACCACACCAGAGTCTCCTGGGCTGAGAACTGACAAAGAGAAAATACGGCAAGTCAGTCGCTCCTGTCTGGCAAGAACACATGTTGGATTTCATTTCATTTCAAATGTAAAACAAAACCAAGAGGTCGACATGAAACAGTTTTAAATTCCAACTCACACCGTCCAAGCTAATTGCCTGCCACAGACAGCGAAAATTGACATGTAAAGTACGCACGCAAGCCTTGACGACTCGCTTTATGAATTATTATGCATCAAGAAGTGGGCCTAAATTTCCTTAAGTGATTACGATGAAAATTAACATCAAAATTCTGTCTGATTGCTCTGAGCTCCTGCATTGACAGCATTTCTGTATTGAGCAGAAGAACACCATCAAGAATGTCTGCATGCTGGAGGTAAGATCGGGCGGCCCGAGCCTGAGCCCGACCCGAATTTCGTCAATGTCAATGTCAATCATTGCTTCGGGTTCGGTCAGGCTTCTCTCTCGCTGAATTTTTTTTTTTTTTAGTTTCGAGGCCGTGAATAGTTTTGGCCACGCGAGACCGTGGTTCGCAAAAAAACAACAAGTGACCTCATCACAACTCGTACTGTACTAAACTCATGCAATGACAATTCAAAGGACCACCCGTCATTTTCTTATTTTTCTCTCTGCTTCTCTCTCTTAAAGTGCCGCGCTAGATTCTTAAGGACGTACTGCTGCTGTAGTTTATGGCCCAATTTTCAACCCGTCAAAATGACGGATGCAATTTTTCCCGTCAACTCTTAAAAAAAATCCGTCAATGATGGAAAATTGTCGGTTCATGTACCCTCTGCAGAAACAGAAATCTAAAAGATGTAAATGTTTATACAGTCTTGTTTAACTTAGATTTTGTTACAAAAGACAGGCTTTAATTTGTTATAAGAAATCACCCCTCCTCCTCCCGAGTCCTCACAAATAAAACACGAAATTTCGGGTTTGCTTCGGGCTCGGGCCGAGGCAAATCAAGTTATTTGGTCGGGCTCGGGCCGGGTCGGACATTAATACCCGCGGGTCGGGTTGATCTGGATTTTATAAGGCCCGATCTTACCTCTACTGCATGCATGCGTGGAGAGTGCCGCTGCTGGTTATAAAGAAATAGTCCACGCTTGATTTTATTACAGCTGCCTCGGATATTCCAAATTAAGGAGACAATCCAAGACTTTGCTGTGTATAGGTGAAACGCTTCTGTTAGTCTTTCTCAAAGACCCCATTGCTCTACTCCTGGAAAATTTGGCTGTGCTCCTCATTAGCCTCCTGACCGAAGAGCTGCAGTAACTTTGCAGGACCGTTAATGGTCTCTCATTAACAGTGCCCCAAAATAAAGACACTTTTTTCACTCAAGTTCACAGGTTTTCGCCTGGATAATTCTAAACAGAGATGTTGCAAATCGCTATAGCTAAACAAACGGCTGCTTTTACTTGGACACAATGGATAGGTTTGCCATGCGTTTCACTCAACAACAGAAAATAAAATACAGTGAAACTCCTCTACAATGAAATCATGTTTGCAGCAAGAAATTTTTCACAACAGGGGGTTTTTCACTGTAGCAAATTTGAAACAGGAAAGTGGGAATGGTCTGATCTGCATGAAGATTTTTTCACACTAGGGGGTATTTTCACCCATGTAGATTTTGTTGTAGAGGAGTTTCACTGTAATGAATTCTTGCAAAGCTTGAAATGCCTTCATATGTCCGAGTTGGTCACAATGGAAACCAATAAATCCTTCGACATTGCATCTGACATGATTTTCCAATGACTGTGTGACTCACCAGTGGACAAGGGTAACTTGGGAAGGCCAGGCCCTGGAGAGTAGACCTCACTGCGAGATCCAGGCTGGCAAACCATGTGGCTCGTCACCAAATGGCTGTACAGAATGTCCCTTGTCGTCGAGACAAAGCCACAGCCATGGCACACCCCTTTCAAAGTGTCAGTGTGGACCTTCAAATGGCGCTCACAGTTTGCTTTCGTGGTGAAGGCAGACAGACAGATCAGACAGACAAATGGACGCTCACCTGCGGGAAGAACAGCAAAGTGAAATCAGTCAAGGAAATAAAACAGTTTAGCTGAGATTAAAAGCGTCGAGTACACGATGCATTTTGTTCTCACCGCTATGTGTACGCATGTGAATCTCCAGTGAACTTGCGCTCGGGCAGCTCTTGTTACACTGAGGAAAGGGGCAGATGCGCTCATTGGGATAGGAATCCTTAGGTTTGTCTTGTGGGGGCGACGAGGCCGCAGTTTCTGTCGGTTTCTGTCGGCTGGCACAGTAGTACATGAGGTGGGCTTGCAGGTTCCTTTCACTTCTGTACCAAATCCCGCAGTCTTTGCAGGGGAAAATGTCCTCTAATCACAGACAGCACAACATACGTTCCATTGAGTTCATCCAAGATGTACAAACAGAATTTCAGAGCCTTTGTAGCTTTTGGAATGTCGCATTCATTGCAGCAGTTAATTTTTACAAAGTAAAGTTTAGCTGCATCATGCATCAGCCATAAACAATCTTTGTGAAACGTAAGGGTCAGAGCTGATACTTGCTGCTGAAGACTCGCATTGCCCTCATGTGGCTAAAAAGAATATCACTACAGGTACTTGTTAAATATTCCCATTACAGAATGGGATCAAAATTCTGACCGAGGTGGCGCTCTATTAATTGTAATGTCTAATGATATTCATGGCATTAAAACAACACTTACTATTGACGACAGCTGTAGCCAAGATTGCAGCCATGCCTGCTTGCTGCGGGAGGAGCTGGATGTCCGTGTGGAGCGCTGCAGGATACAGTGGCTCCTCTTTGACCACAGATGTTTTTGGGGTGACAATGGGGAGAAGAGGTGAACCCCTGGCGACAGGGGAGGAGGGTTTTGGAGGAAGCAGCGGCGTGGCCAGAAGTCTTTCTGCTTCAGGAATGTCTCTGGTCAATTTACAGAATAACTCTTCACCTGAAAACACACAGGGCCACGATATATAATTACATAACTGTCATCTCTTCCCATTTTAACTTTGTTGATGGTTCATGAATTGCATCGATGTATGGATGGACCTCATATTATTGTTCTGTTAATATACGACATGCAATGCAGCTCTTCGGGCAAAAATAACCGTCTGACATGTGTGCCCCATTCTTCTATGAATGGAGCAGAGCAATCTGTTGTAAAACTCACCTTGGCTGTAGATGGTACAGTTGGCCTCTGATGGGTTCGTGGTCAAAGCAAGACAGGTTATCCAACAATCTGGATCATCACATACCAAGGTCCAACTCGGATTCTACATACAAACAGATGCACAGCAGAATATATGACCTTAAAGGCACAAATCTCCCTAATTTCAATGCGCATATAGCCAGTATTTGATCATGCCGAATCAACGACCAAATCAACAGAAAATGGAATGCATGTCAAGTAGGACATCATCCCAAAATCATTCATCATTTGTCATATTTTCAAGACTACAAACCTCGACTTTTCTCTCTCCCATGCCCTGAGCCTCGCGAATTTTAATGTGACGCTGTTTAGTTATTAATTTTTACTTCAAACCCTATATCCTCGTCACAACTGACCAATGAAACTGTCCGTGTCCGCCCTCATACTGAATATTCATCAGCCATTTGTGGTTATGGTGCACATGCAGGCTGCCTAAAATGCGGAAATTTTGTAGGAGTGAATGTAAATGATATAGCTGAGAGATAGTAGGGTGAAAAATCAGCACCTTGAATTGATTTTAATGAGCATAGGGCACGAGTGCCATAAATACTGTTGTTTGTCTGGCGACTGACTCCAACCGACGGCACACGTTAATGGCTAGCCACGGAAGGCAGCATTTCTGGACATGGAGAGACATCCCCTGCGTTTCCCAAAAACGTAACAAACAGATTTCCGAAGACTGCACTGCTGCCTGATGTAGCTCGTCTGCGAATTGGCTTCGTGTGAAAACAAGTGTGACTGAGAAAGTTTCTGGGACCCCACTGTGTAACTCACCTGCGTTTGGCATTGTTTCGGGGTGGGGGGTGTCTACCCATGTTTAACGTAAATAAAAATTTTGAAAGTCAATCTGTGTGACCTCATTCTTTGCAAAATATCCCATGTTATAACGTGGCGACCCACAGCTATTTATACAAAGCGGCCAATATACATACAAATGTGTTTTCGTGGCTAAATTTAGCTGGTGTGGCTTTTAATCAGGGTCTTTTCTCGTCTGGAAATTATGATGGCTATTCCCACAAGACAAATTGAGGAATTCTGAAAATCAATGAACAGAGACTTGTAGTTAATGAAAACATGTTGAGAGATGCTGGGAAACAAACTGTCAGATACAAAAGGAAGACAAAGAGAGGATCTACCATGACATGACTGATCCTAGTCAGTGGTGCCACCAGGGATTTGGGGCTCATTAAAAAAAAAAAACAAAAAAAACCTGCGCTTTGGGGTTAACCAGCCACCAATTGAAAATTATGTTTTTAAGTGCCCCGTTCTGGAATGGGCTCTGAGAATCAGCATCACTTTCTCTGATTCTTACGGCTACATTGGAACTGATGCAGATTCATTAAGTACACTTCGTCATTCATTCATAAATAGCAAACATGGCGGCACATGCAGTCACGTTTAACAGCCAGTCGGGGGTAGCATTGCTTCAATGTTACGTCACAGGCAATTTTATTTTCAAGCGAATTTTCAAGAGAAATTCCAAGTGGAAACAATGACAATACTTTTTAAAATGAAAAATGGGTACGGAGAGGCTTCTTAGATTAGAAATCTGTTGTCCCTGAATGCAAATAATACAACAGTATTACATGTAATTACTTATGTTTCATGCAATAGATACCATTTCTTATTAATCAGTACAATACCACATTCAAATGCTTCATGGCGTGAGTGAAAATATAAAATCTTAGTAATGTGAGAATGTTTATTTGTCTGAAATGTTGCAGAAGAGGCCACGATTATAAAGTCTGTTCAGGCTTAAGTCCTGATATCAAAGTCTCACATACATGTTGTCGCTATCGTGATTAAAAAACAACAAGTTGGAGAACTGAAACACCTGACAAAGATGGAAATTATGCGTGGGATTGTTTGGGATGGAAAGAAGAGTGGGAAGAGAGGAAGAAGCTTCTCATGCTGTTCTCCAGCAGAGATCGAGGCCGAGCGTATTGTATTTCACGGGGAATTTAAGCTGATGGGACGATACGACTGCTTTTGTTTTAATTTGTAACCCGATGCTGGAGCCATCCGAGTCGTAAGTACTTCTAATTTGTTTCAGACTAATTCATCATGACCACGACTTTGGAATGCATCACGAAAGGGCAATTGGGAGATCTCAGGAGCACGCCGGCTGAAAACACAAACACACATCCGTACGTGCGCAAAAAAAAGCAAGAAAAACCCTCTTAAATCGAAAAGTTTAAAATCTCAAAGTGATGACAACTTATCCCTCGTGATACTGTTTAGCATTGTACATGTAGCTTATCAGTCCTGGCCAGGTGGAACTTTGGCCACGCCGCAGCAAATTGATTTTATCATTTCATCTGTGGTAAAACTGTAACAGTTACCAACTAAACATACAGCTAGCGTGTTCCGTCAACAAAATAAGACACAGGGCACACTGTAAGACTGTAAACATTTGTAACACGGTTAACATGTTACCCGGGGAGCTACAGACACACAGACATTGCTTCACAGTAGGATCATGAGAATGACAGGCAAAGGGTCAGATCCTACTTTGTGAGCGCGTGTGTAATTAACGGGGCCGAGAGAGATTTGAAAGAGTTAAGGAGAATGGAGAGGCCATCGTACTGTTTAAAAAGCCTTTGCACTGTCTTGGTCTGCAACTCAATCAATGGCCATACATGAAAAACATTGTTGGAATAGTCTTTGATTGTTGATACTCTTTTGTATTTAGAATCAGGTTAGGAATTTTCAAAAACAAAAAATGGCTTGCAAAAGTTTTCCATTTTTAAAGCCAATAAGAACAACAAATTACATAAAAGACCACTTGTAAGACTTCCGTAACAGGTGTGAAAGAAAAAGTGGTCATGTTCTCTTATGGCAGGGATGTCAAACATACGGCCCGCGGGCCGGAACCGGCCCTCAAGGAGGTTCGATCCGGCCCACGGGATCATTTAAAAGTGAAACAAAAAATGCATTAAAGACACAGAAGGAATATTTTAAATAAAATGCAATTTGTGGATTATCCGCTAGGTGGCACACTGTTTTGATCACAGTAGAAGACAACATTGTTTTGATCGGGGAAGAAAACAGCAGTCTCAGTCTGTCACCGAGATTTACCCAACGCAGCAAATGACATGAAAGCGCCAATCAATGCTTCTTGAGACCAAAACAAAGGAAAGAGATGAGATTTTGGTGATTCATACCACAGTATGGTATCATGTTAGTGGTTTGGCCCACTTGACATCTACAGAGTCCGTATATGGCCCACAATGTGAAATGGACTTATAAAATAGTACCGTGAATGGCCCAAAGCCAAAGTCTACCAAAGAACTGTTAACATTACGAGCATGTTTTACGCCATCATTCCAGTGTGTGTTCGTCAAGGATGACGATTGGACGTCGTCATGTTTTTTTATTAACTTTGAAAAAGCTCTGTTGTAGAGTTAGCTGCGGGTATTCATCCATGTTCTCAACACCACACTGCTTCCGCACGTCACCTTGCGATGTAGGATCGCACCCTGACATCCACTCACACAGTGTGCGATGAAATCATTCACTCAGAAATATTTTTTTAATCCCCCAAAAAACCCACTCAAAATGTATTCTTATGTTTTGGCATTAAATTAGTTTAAATACTAAAGTACTGAATCTGTACTGTAGCACGTACTGTTAAAAACTGGCTCCCATGGGAGTCCAAAACAAGTTTTTGCCATATGGATAAATAATGGACGATAAAGGCCTTTTTACAGGTAGACCCCAAAAGGTTAGGCCCACCCGGGTCATGGGTACAGAAGTAGGATTATAATATTTACTTGAACACATGATCGGAAATCAGGGCCAATGATGTGAATTTCAGAGGATCGGTGTCATTGAAAAAGGACAGCTTTTTAAATGTTCAGAATTTCCAAAGTAAGAATAAAATATTTTGGTTCTTGACTTCATTTGAACCACTGCTGACTTATAGCCACCCAAATTGTGAAATACAGTCAAACCTCGGTTTTCGTCCATAATCCGTTCCAGAAGGCTGTTCGAAAACCGAAATTGTTCGATAACCGAAACCACGCTCTTTTTAAAATAAAAATGTTTACCAAACACGTCTGCTCACAATGGAAAGCAACACGAGGAAACGTCATTTCCTCGTCTACTCGAGGAAGCGTCACTTCCTCGTGTAAGGAAGGCGAGAGGAGTCAAATGGTGCATTCAAGTGCGCTCAGTTTGTTCGAGAACCAAAATTTGTTCGTCATCCGAGGCATAAAAAAAAAACTCCAAATTTTTGGTCGAAAACCGAATTGGCCGAGAACCGAGACGTTCGAAAACCGAGACATTTGACTGTATTAACATCTGATGCCCGGACGTCTGAGACTAAATAACAGTTTATATGTTGAATTGGGCAGATACTCCTAAACAGTCTGCCCCGAGTCTAATAAAGGCCTCAACTATTTCTATACTGATAACTGAAATGCAAGATGATTGAAGACTTGATACTGGTGGATATATGCTGCATATATTGTTTATTAATATCGCATGATAGGCATATTTGAGTTATCGGTTCATTAGATAATGCTCAATAAATCCACAGAGATGAAGATGTATTCAACAGCAAGACATTTTCTTGGCTGTCATATGAAGCGCCAATGCAGCCCGTCCACCTATCAGTCAGGCGTCTCCGCGACAGCTCCATCTCTTGGTGGAGAGCGACCGCCTTAAGCCCCATCAGCCGGAGGAGAGTCTTTGAGCCGCAGTCTAAGCCCGGACCCTGGTCCCCTCATGAATATTAACTAGCCTTGAGCCTGGCTTTAATCTGCCTGATCCTCGCACTGCTGCTGCTGAGACGATAGCGAATCTAATTATTTGGTCTGATATTAACCCTCCCCTCCCCGCCCCCCCGCTCCCAACAGCCCCACCACATGCACACGTACACACACACATGCATACACAACGCGCTCACTCGCCAAAAGCATGTCTTCGCTGTGACGGCTGTAACATTCAAATGTGTGCGCCGGCGTAAACACACGCGGACTGAACTCTAAGCCACCTTCTCTTGCTAAAGTCAATTCATGCATCACATTTGTAAGCACACTCAAGCTCGCACGTCTCTCCACCAACCCCCGTCACCTCCAGCACAGCCTACGACACTCTCTCCTTATCAGGCCCCAAAACACCCTCCTCCTTCGCTGATAAAACTTGAATGCAAATGATGCCAGGCTGATTTCATTTCTTCATTTTCTTCCTCCATTCTCTTGTTCACTATCAGAATGCCTCCTTGCTCTCTATCCCTTCTCCTCGCTCAATCTGTACGAAACTGGCAGATGACGGAAATGGGGATGAAAACTTTCCTTGAATTAAACCGAAGAGCCTCCTACTTCTCACGCTGGCACGCTCCGTGTGCACTCACCTCAATTATTGTCGAAACAGGAGGTATTTAAAAGATGTGACTTTTAGCGCTTGGCGGCTTTCCCACGATTATTTGGAGCGATTTATTTATTTGATGTAATTCAGCCATATCTTGGTTTGGCCTTTTCCGCCAACACTTCCAATTCCATCATTTCAAACTTGATTTTGCGCTTTTTACACCTGCAATCTGTTAGCGCAAACAAGTAATTTAGCACCCGCGCTTTAGGATCCTAGAAAATCAGAAGGGTTGCAGTCGTACTCTGCAGCCTCTCTGAAATTCCCAATAGTCAAAGACTTTGTCATAATCTTTAGCAAGAACTACTCATAGGGTTTCCTGAATCCAAAATTATATCGCACGGGTTCACAAAAAAATGGCAGATGGCGATAGGTTTGACAACTGTTATGACAAGCATTATGAGCAACACCCACAAAAAAAATCCAGTCAGCAAAAAAACAAAAAACAAAAAAAAGCTTCTGCTATGTTGAACGACACGGTTCCAGACTAATTTGTCTTTACTTGGAGAAATTTTAAGGATGCGCCTGGAAAATTTGGCTGAGCACACTGTAAGTAGACTTGAAAAGTTCACTTTACTAATTTTCACTATAATACTGATAAATGGGCTAGAATGTAGTGCATACGATTATCAGTAACAAAAAAAAAAATTCAACAACAGTAATTAAAAAAAAAAAAGTTGACATCAAATTTAGTGGTCGCACCGACATAAGAAGATCACAAATTTACTTGCGATGTCCCAAATGTTAGGAGCAAAATGCCACCATTAAGAACTTTACTTCTGTGATTGCGGCATTTATTCTTTTCGGTTATGTACACTTGCAGTTTGTCTATTTGCTTGCAATGTGATACAGTCACACCTCGGTTTTCGAACGTTTCTGTTCTCGACCAAATCGGTTATCGACCAAAAATTTCGCGTTTTTTATGCCTCGGATTACGATCGAAAATCGGTTCTCGAACTGAGGCCTTGAATGCACCACTTGACTTCTCTTGCCTTCCTTACACGAGGAAGTGATGCTTCCTCAGGTAGACGAGGGGAGTGACGCTTCCTCGTGTCGCTTTCCATTGTGAGCAGACGTGTTCAATAAACTTTTTTTTTTTTTTTTTTTTTAAAGAGCGTGGTTTCGGTTTTCGAACAAATCGGTTTTGGAACAGCCTTCTGGAACGGATTATGGTTGAAAACGGAGGTTTGACTGTATATTATTTCCTAGGGTCACCCATATTTCGATAGAAAAAAAAAATAGATCTAAGAACAAAGTGACTTTCTGTTACACACCTGAAGTGTGGGACGCAATTTCATTTGACACGCTTCATGACTTTAGTCGATGGACAATTTCATCTATTTTGAAATTCTTGCTAATATTGCTTGTTTCTATCTGGTACTCTATTTTACACCCCCCCTCACACACATACACACACACACACACACACACACACACGCACATACACGACAACAAACAAACAAAAACCATAAATGTTTAATCAATTGGCAACTCATCTCTCCAAAAGTGTAGGTGAGTGGGGAAAGGTACAGTGTGTGTGTGTGTGTGTGTGTGTGTGTGTGTGTGTGTGTGTGTGTGTGTGTGTGTGTGTGTGTTTGAGCACGTGCGTGGGGATGATTTGTGGTATTGCTGGCATAGACTCCAGCTCAATAAATGGAAAAAGTTTGGCTTGAAATACTGCCTCCCTATTGGCTTTGCTTTCCTTTTGAAATTTAAGTCTGACAGAAAAAAAAATCAAATAATAATTGTCCAACCTGGAGGTAGTTGTATTCTCCCCAATTTATTCCCAGCCTTATCATTTTGTAAACCTTTGGAGCTCCTCTAGCTGGGAATCCTGCTCCTCTCCTGACCTTTTCAACCATTGTTCATTCATTCACCCCTTCACAAAACCAATCACTCAATCGTCCGATTTGCCCACTTCCTCTCATCTCCCCTTTCAACTGTCTCTCCGACGACGCCCTCTTCCACGCACACACTCTTTTTTTTCTCCCCCCATTTCGCTTCCTCTCTCAAACTCCCCATTCCTCCCCCTTCTGTCCACCACCCTCGTCATCTCCACCATAGCACTCTCTTCTCGATCGCTCTCTTTTTTTTTCTCCTCTTCCATCTCTTGCTCCAGCGAATAGTCTCTTTGCCCATCCAGGGGTTACTCACTGTCCCAAACAAAGAGGTCACTGTGTAAATCCTCCAAAAATGCAAAGAAGAAAATGAAGGCAGATAAAAATCCGAAACCTACTCCCGCTTCTCCCATCCACACTCTGTCGCTTATTCCTGCTCGCAGCAACGTGCAAGTTGAATGTCAGAAATGTCAGAGCTTCTTGAACAGAGGAGCTTTAGAATGACGCTCTTGCAGGGGAATGAACGCATACCTCCATCGAAAAAAAAAAAATCGGAGTCAAGTTTGATTGGATGCGTGCTAAAGCCATGTACAAATATAAATGTGGGATTGTGACATGTGGAATTTTGACAAGAGATTGGAAAAGGAAGCAGGCTCCTGAACAGCCAAAGATGAGGTTCAGAGATAGAAAATGAAGGAGCACTTGCCTTCCTTCTCCACCAGGCAGAAGATGATGCAGGTGACAGTGCGATGCAGATACCAGTCGGTCATTGCGCCAATCTGTTTCATCTTCCTCTTTTACACTTACATCACATTCCTCCCAACATTCCTTCTCTCGCTGTACCTCTCGCAGATTTTTGTTCCAGGTGATAGACCGGGGGTCGGCAACACGCGGCTCCAGAGCCGCATGCGGCTCTTTTGCGGCATCTAGTGGCTCCCTGGAGCTTTATAAAAAAAATGTTTGAAAATGGAAACAAATTTTGATAGTAGGCTAATATCGCTCAAATAGATATAGATACATGTTGCAGATCCGAAAAAGGAGAGCTGTGGTGTTGATTTTTTAAAACGTATACTTTATTTATGCTTTTAACAGTCTCCACAGACACGTCTTCTCGTTCGACTCAAGGGGCGTTCAAAGACAGCCTCCGAAAAACGGAAATTAATGATCACTTCACTGACACTAAGAAAAGCAAAAATAATGCACCAAAACAAAAAAATCAAGCGAGGAAATTACCAAATAAATTCTATGGGGGCGTTTGTGAACACACAACAAAGGAATGAATAACATAAGCAATTCTGAGACAGTCCAGTCTCCTACATACATACAGCATTTGTTTCCTTCATTGTAAGTTTTATAGAAAGCTTATATGTTTTTGCGGCTCTAGACATATTTGGTTTTTTTTTGTCCTATATGCCTCTTTCAATATTTTGGGTTGCCGACCCCTGTGATAGACCTTTCGTTGCTTTTTCGTTATTCTTTATTATTTCATTCTAATATCAGACGCCAACAATCTGGGGTTGTTTATCCCTGCGAAAAGTACAAAGTAGCACATCCTTTCCTGTAATGTGTTAAGTTTCTTTGATCCGCGAGCCGAAAAAGTGAACGTCACAATTTGGTGTTCATTCGGTAAAAGTATGAACATACCTTTGAAGGAAAGAAGCAAGGACAAAACTTGCTAAATCAAGTGTGCTCACTACTGCCCCCGTTTCTTGCGATTTTGTTGCTTCCAAGAATCTAACTGGTGTATTTCATCTGGGGGGCATCGCGGAAGATGCCTCGCCATAAACATCGATTTATCATCTTATGAAGGAGCATCATTTTAATTAACATTCTAATTTGATGGGCGGAGGAGACAGACAGCGAGAGAAGAAAAACTGCTGATGAGTCCAGATAAATGCAAAGATGGAAATCAGGACATAAACAAATTGGCTTGGATGAAGGGAAAAAAAAAAAAAAAAAAGAGAGACAGAGAGAGAAAGGAGCCCGCTCTTGGGAGGATAAGGAGGTGATCACCTTCACTCGTCCTTCCAGAAGAGGAAGTGATGATGGAGAAGCGGAGGGATGAGGAAAGTGAAGGAGTTCGAGGGAAGCAGAGATAGCGAGTGGGAAGCGACTACCCCAAAAGTGTTTGAAAAGCCGTGGGTGGCGCGCCTTATCGCCCAAGTTCTCCTGGAGAGATTATTGGGGGATTAGTGCGAACGCTTGTTTCTAAAACATGATGAAAAGACGTTTGCGCGTGATAACGTTTTGAACTCCACTACTCTTCTAGGATCGTGCCTTGAGGCTCCCTTTTTCCAAGAAAGACAGCGCCGGGGTTTTCGTGAGACTCTGGGAAGGCGCTGAAGGAGAGAGAACAATCGGAATGATGTTGTACACGGGTGTTTGTCGCTTTTTCGACGTCCGTCAACTGGAGAAGGAACGGAGGAATTTCGGAGCAGATTCCTGCCTCATCTCCCCGTTATTCAAGTCTGAGGCCAATTCGCAACAAAGATGAAACTTTGGTCCAATGACACGCATCTGTACTATCAGTTAATTAAAGCAGGATCCAATCAAATAAGGCGACGATTTCATATCAGATTTGTGATATATGACCCCATCTGTGATCAGCTCACTGTGGGGTTGCCATGGGAGTCCTACCGAGAAGGACCCGGTTGCTCACTCAACCAAAAATTGGGAGGAATCGGCAGCCATGTGATCAGTCGATCAGTAAACATTATCATGGCCCTGTTCTAAACTGCGGGCGGCCATATCAGCTGGGATATGTTTAACTAGATAAATGGTTTCACGCCTTTTTTTCCTCAAGAGATGCAAACGGCAGGGTTTCCATACGACACAGGCCAGTTAACACGTTGCTAATCTAATGAAGGAGATCTGTTTCTCACCACTGACAAGCTCGCTGGCACCCACGCGATAAACAAGCACGTATGGCGCTTGCGCACACCAACGCCCGCAAACAGCAGCAAATCCCAGAATATATGTTTATATTCATTTAGATAAGAAATAAGTCTTCTGTATCGCCGTGCAGCATCTACACTTGAACTTAAATAGGTTGCCGCACACACCAAATTCTTTCCGTCCAGGTAGTGTTGCTAAGTAGACCTCCTACTAAATTGATAGCTTATCTTGCTGGGCCAAATACGAAGCATATTTGTGGAGGGATAAGTTGAGAGAGGAAGAGAGATGCCAGAAGGGCCATCGCGGGCCGGGCTGTGCCAATCCCTTCTAGAAATGGGGGGCAAGGCCTGCAGGTTTAAGTGAGGACTAGGGAAGATAGGTAAAATATGATAAATATAATAAAAAAAAAAAAAGTGACATGGCAAAAAAAAAAAAGGTTTTAGATTATAATATGAGAGGTTAGTGAAAGCAATTACTAAACAGGATGCGGCACAATACAGCTATATCTGCTAAGTATGAATATTGAACCACATGTGTAAGCGAAAAACAAATTCAAGACTACTTCTCAGACTACTACAAGACTGCCAAAACCACACGCACACGCACACACACACACATACACGCACACACAGAATTGGTTTCGCTTGTGAATATTCCATGGCATTAGGAGACAAGCAGCCGCTGGCACTCAAACCCAAACACTGAACGCCAATTTTGAGTCTTCAATTAAACTAAGATGGATGATTTGCAAATGGAATGTGGCAGGGAACCATGGCACAAGCAGAAGGACGACCTGCAAACTTCACACAGAAACGCACAGAGCGCAGTAGCAAACCAGGGCAGTGTCCGAACTACAATTTCCACACATCTAAACTTATTTTGCTTAAAGGTTGTTGTTGTTTTTTGTAGGTTACTTTTTTTTTAATGAACTCTTTCAATTTGCTTTCAGGTAGAGAAAACCATAAATTATGTGTGTTACAACAATGTAAGAAAAGAAGAATATACACTGGAAGTTGTGTGAAGTCAACTCACTTCAAGCAGGAAGACTCAAATGGCACCATACATTTTTAAGTTAAAGGCCAAGTAATTTCATGAAATGCCAAATAGGGTCACAATGAAAGTACATTGTCCACCAAATAAAACATGAATTTTTTTTTTATATGTTGTATATTTGACAAAATAATCGATTTTCCGAAGTTCCAGCCTGAAAGGGGCGGAACCCGGAAGTGATACGTCACATAAAGGAGAGTGATGGCAGGTCAGTGTTGACATTTTTTTACTTTACAATTAACACCGCTTTTTTTTTTTTTTTACACTTGTACGTGAATCACTTTTACATTTCTCCTTGCTTACAAATCAATACAAGGTAGTACATTAATACTTCAACTTCGAAGCGCGGTCAGCATTTCAAAGACTCAGATAAATCTTACATGAACTCAATACCGTTAATCACCAACAGGCTGCGGTGTAGAGCAGCTTTGACAAAACTTAAACAGCCCACACTTCTCAGGCACGGTGCCACCCTCACAAACAAGTATTCTGCTTTGAACAAAGCTAATCGTTAATGAATAAATAAAATACAGGAGGCTGCCCGATTCCTCGCGCCCTACTGCTCAAGTAAAGACACGCGACAAATAACTACATTCTGAAACACGAAAGAAAGGGAAACTGGTATTTGCAGCGAGGGAGGCATTGAGGGAGACTTCAGCTTCACGTTCCCGTCTAAGGAAGTGGCATGTATGTACGTTTTCAGCATTTTGACGGCTCACGTGTCCATACTATCCTACATAAACAGCAACGGAGGGAGGAGAGAAAGATTCGCATTTTCAAGATGGAAATACAGTCACTATTTTATGTTTGTGTCATCTAAAAACAAAGATATGAAGGGTTGTTGCATACTGCGTGCGGTTGACAGTGTCTTCTTCCTTCAATAACCCGACGTCAAAATAAAACCAAGCCATGGATCTCAGTGTGCAATCAAGGCCACTCGATTGTGTGACTGCATGTGGTCCCCAAATTTAATTGTTTCATTTAAAAATGTTTATTATTATAATGAGTTTTGTCACGACAACATAAAATACAGTAATACTTAAATATGTCAAGTAAAAAAAAAATATATTCAAAAATGTATACAGTATATGTTAAGTGATGTATTAAAACCAAGCAGCCCAAGAGAAGTTCAGAAAAAGACTGTTTAAAATAAAAGTAATTAGGATAAGTAAAAAATGTGTCTCTATTTTATTTTTTTTAAAAAAAAAATCTTAAATGTCACTTCAATTTTATTGGCAAATTCTCGTGTCATTTTTTTTATGTTGAGTAGGTTTTTCGGTGTCTGCTGAATGTAACTATTGAAGTAACTTCTAATCTCACTCAGTTACTTTTAAAACCAATGAATTAGAATCTATTACCTTTTCAAGAAAACTGGCAACATTGCTGCGCTGTCATTCCGTTAAGTTTTAGAGCGTTTCATTTCCCGTGCTACTATTAAATGTCATTTACTGATTTATTTGATTTTTTTTTTTTTTTTTTTTAGAACTGTATGATGTTACGTTAGCATGGCTTGTCTAGTTACTCCATGTTTTACGATGCAAACAGACTCTCAACATTGAATTGATTACTTCCATTATTCCCACAGGAGGAAAACTATCAAGACAATTCAGTCGCAAAAAAACATTACGAACAACTTTAGACTTCGACTTTAATCAACTGTCTGAAAGATTGTAATTTCTCAGGTTGCTTTACATGGGCACATCTCTCTTTTTCCAGGATAGCCCTGACCCCTGCTGACCCAGGGAGGGATGGAGGGAAAGTCACAGGAGGGGGAGGATATAGACAGTGAAGGGGAGAAACATGAGGAATGTGAGATTACGACGGCTATCTCCTATAGATACTGAAGAACCGACTCCTCCCTCCTTCAGTCCACTTGGTAGGACGTGAGGAGATGAGGAGGGAAAGGGAGCAGAAGATGAGGTCGAGGAGAGAGCACTAGTATTCAGGATGAGTGATAAATACTGGTCATATGAATACAAGCCTTCAAGGACAGTCTTCAGGACAAACCGGACGGTACGGACAAAGGAAGGCAGAAGAACAAAAAGATGATGGGTGATCAAGCGGGCGCCGGCTTAGCCGACTGCACTGGTGTGTGTGAACGCGCACGCTTTATCTGTCCGCTCCCTGCTAATAAACAAAATCTTAGAAATGAGAGCCTATCAAACAGAAATCAATCACTGGGGTTTGCTGTCCAGGAGGATGGCGCCAAACGGAGATAAAAGTCAGGCGGATGTCTGGGGAAGGAAGGGAGGAGAGGTAAATGACCGGCTTTAACTAGAGGAAGCCTCAGTCAAAAAGTGAACCAGGCGCAACCTGAGTGACCAGTTGGTATTGAACATGATCCTCTGTGAGAACGTGGAACAGCGAGCACCCCGTAGCAGGAAGCCTCGCCCAGCATCAGCATCATATGATTAGACGGACTAGCGCATGATGCAAAATGACGGACTCAGATAGGGCTCCATCCGGTCCCACGCGCACGCATGAGTGCACACAGGCCGACGCACATAGTCAATCATCCGTTTTCATTTCTAATCAGTCAAACAATCAATGCAAAAAAAAAAAATCACTGTTTTCGTCCGGGCATTTGACCCCTGACCTTTCACCTTTCAAATTAAAACCACACCTCCTCTACTTCAGCTTAGTGTCGGTCCACAACAACAACGAGCGTGCGTTTCGGAAAACAACCACATTATAATTCTGGCCCAACGACAGATGTCATGTTCAGAGCGTGAGGAATGGGCTGACAAAAAAAAAAAAAAAGCAGACGCTCACACTCTCACCCAGCAAAGTGCGGATTTTAAACACAACGCCGATTTATACGGTATTGTCTCATCTTATAGCTCAACAAAAAGCTTCTGGCTATACAGTATCATAAAATAAATACAGTCAAACCTCGGTTTTCGAACGTCTCGGTTCTCGACCAATTCGGTTTTGGACCAAAATTTTTTCGTTTTTTATGCCTCAGATGACAAACAAATTCCGGTTCTCGAACAAACTGAGCACACTTGAATGCACCATTTGACTCCTCTCGCCTTCCTTACACGAACAAGTGACGCTTCCTCGGGTAGACGAGGAAGTGAAGCTTCCTCATGTTGCTTTCCATTGTGAGCAGACGTGTTCAGTAAACATTTTTATTTTAACAAGAGCGTGGTTTCGGTTTTCGAACAATTTCGGTTTTCGAACAGCCTTCTGGAACGGATTATGGACGAAAACCGAGGTTTGACTGTACATAAATAATCACCCAGCCCTGCTCTCATTTATTTCAGATGTATGTCTAAATGCTTTCACTACTACTACTCCAACTACTAAATTAATCATTAGCATCAGTGAGGTCATCCTTGTTCCACACATTTGTTTAAATGATCTGCAAAGTAGAGCGTTAAACCGTTTGGCAGTCAATCTGGAATCCAACCTAAGATTTAAAAAGAAACTATTCTCCAAAAGTCGAACTAAAAAGGAAAAAGCAGCTGGCATCAAATGAACTCCGAGGCTCCATTTCCAAGTTCAATGTCATGCGTTAGGCGGGGTACACACAAAGACAATCTTGTTGCTGTTTTTGTCCTGTTTTTGTCCTGATTTTGCCCCTTCCCCGACCAAGGACGTCAAACGCCTATCATATGTCTTGTAAGATTGTCCTAAAAGATTATCCTTCTGTCTGAAGTGTGTTTTGTTTTCTCTACATCCCTCACGATCGACGTGGGACTCGTCCACGAGCTACCGGGCGATCGCGATCGACGTATTGGGTACCCCTGGTGTAGCCAATCCAAAAATGAAACTGACTGATGATGAACTCATTCAGTACCAGCCAACTCTGGACCAAGTCTGAAATGACGTTTGAAAACGTCTTTGGGAGTGAATGAGTTGAAGGAAGCAGCGGTAAATAAAACAAAATAGGGTTGTATCTGACGTTGTTGGAAACACTTGGCCAACCGCTTCATGTTCTTCTTCATTTTCAAGAGGTGATGTGTGATCACGTGGACATCGGTGGCGGCCAGAAAAGCTTTGTGTGTGTGGAGCTCTGTGTTGAGATTACACGCACACAACAGCCAAAACTGTTAACTCATTCAATACCAGCCAATTTTGGACCAAGTCTGAAAAGACGTTTAAAAACGTCATTGGGAGTGAATGAGTTTTAAATGCCTGATTTTCCATCTTTGTGTGTGCGATATGTCACAGATTAAAATAAATGAATAAAAGTTTTGTGTGAAAAATTCTGATGTCGAAACCGGCTTTACTTCAGCATCTATGGTTTTTGTTTTTACACCGTAGCTTTTGACAAGGGTATGATTGACTTGAGACAAAAGTTACAAGCAATTCAAACTCCACTTCAACATAATTTCAATCTGCTCAGTATTTCAAGGTTTTATGGGAAAACGTTGGGTCACTGCACCTAATTCCAACCCTTTTGTACCGTATATTTTCGTTTCACACGAATCCTATAAGAATCCTGGTTAGAGTCCTCACCCCTGATGCTGCCCCATCATCTGCGCTGGCATCTGACTGGAGGCTTCCAGGGTATGGTCCCCACACTGTGTCCGCAAGGAGGTGCGCGGCGAGTGACGACCTTTCCGCCATTGCCTTCTTCACTCAACTCCAGCTCATCTGTCAAGGGATTAGAAGAACATCACTATTACATTCCGCACCAAATATTCTTGTGTCTCAGTAAGGAAATAATACACATTATGGCCATATTTAGAGGCATTTAATAGCATTAGCCTTGTGTTTTGCTTTCAGGTACAGTCAAACCTCGGTTTTCGTCCATAATCCGTTCCAGAAGGCTGTTCGAAAACCGAAATTGTTCGAAAACCGAAACCACACTCTTTTTAAAATAAAAATGTTGACTGAACACGTCTGCTCACAATGGAAAGCAACACGAGGAAGCATCACTTCCTCGTGTAAGGAAGGCGAGAGGAGTCAAATGGTGCATTCAAGTGCGCTCAGTTTGTTCGAGAACCGAAATTTGTTCGTCACCCGAGGCATAAAAAACTCGAAATTTTTGGTCGAAAACCGAATTGGACGAGAACCGAGACGTTCGAAAACCGAGGTTTGACTGTATTGCCATGTTGAGTGTAGCTTTCAATCCAGTCAGTACATTCTTGTGGTCAGTATTAATGATCACATTTATTGTGAAGTAAATACTTTGAACATAAAATCTGTCAATTGCTAAATTATTGGAAAGATTCCCATCACATTAACTCAGGAGCATGTGAGGGCTTTCAGAAAACATTCGACCTGAACTTGACCTGAACCCTTGCAACACTAACAGCAGCGCACCGAAACAAACAGTCCATGGCTCATCAGCAGGGGGCGTTTGATATGAGCTGAGCCGTTTCACTTCTGGCTCAGTTCAGCAGCTTCTTTTTGTGTATTTCCTCTACGTGATAACTAGAAGGATGGCAGTGACAGCTGCGGTCAGAGCCCAGTGCATCCCAGACAGATAGTGGGCTGTGGGAGGAGTCTGCACTTTCGAGAAGTTCCAACAGATCTGAGGATTTGTGAACAGCCAGTCGCTAACTGGCTATGGTTGGACTGGATGGCCACCGTTGAGCCTGAGGGTCCCGTCAGTTGAAAATCTCAGTCAAAATAGTCATCCGCGTCACCCGGATAAAAACAGATCCCAATTCGGCCAAACCTCTTCTTATTTCTGCATTTTCATCCATGGTTCAGGAGACTGTTTCAGGGGGTCGGTCTAAAGTGTTGGTCCTGATAAGACTGTTTGTCTAACACTCTCCATGTCAAAACACTCATCTATCTTCTCTGTATCTATCCCCACCAGAGAACAACGGACAGACGCTGATAAAATGTCTTTCCCACAGTTGGTGGGGGTGGAGGTAGAGGTGTCGGTGTGGGGAAGGGAGGGGGGCAGATTTATGAGGAGGTGCAGAAAGCAAGGTTTGGTTGCAGTGCATCAAATGCACGCAGCAGTGGTCAAATAATCTTTGAACGATCGCATTCATTTTCTCTTCAGTTGACATTGAAAACTAAAGTACAATTGTATGTCCGATGAAAATCAAGCGCCTGAAATTGTAAAACTGTCAACTTCATGTGCCCCCTCACCATACGTGCCAGTCAGGGTCATGACTGGGAGCAGTTCCGACTTTTTGTTCTGTCGCCCTGTTGCATATCACAACATGGCGCTGACACTTTAGTGCTTACATTAGTGCTGGCAGGGTGTTTAGTTCTTCTGTCTTGAAGACAAATTAAAACCACTTGTCGGCAAATTTGAGTAATGTCAGCATCAGATAATTGATCCGGGCCAAAATGACTTGTTAGTCAGTCATTCGACTGACTGCTGGTATCAGCGCTTGAAGGCCAATGTCCGTCCAGTCTCTCTACTTCTCTTTGGCCTCTGCGACCCTTGTTATCGCAGCAGCCCATCGGTGCCCAGCCTGCATTTGTGTTATTGGCTGATCCTCACCACACGGGAGTCTTATCAACCTGACCAGCGTCGTTCACCCTTATTGTGAAATTGTGCAAAGATTTGACCTGAGTGAACCAACACCGATATCAATTTATAAACAGGCCTGACAACAGCGTTAGCTCGTCATTCATCGAGACCGAATACACACGATCACATTTGCTTCCATGGTCCGTGGAACATTATCTTCCCGTGTCATCGTATCCACAGGTGACTCAAACTAGGCAAATAATTGTCTGGTGTGCAAAAGGTCGATGTCAATTTGAAACATCATGCTCAAATAAGCGGAATCTCAAAAGTCACACTGATGAAGCAACCGCACAGCTACAGAAGCGTTGAAAATGTCAACTTTAAATGATGCCTAACGACAGACAGACAAGACTTCATTAGTCCAGCAATATCTATAAAATAAAACTAACGTACACAATTGCAGTTGATAAATTAAACGAATATGTTGCTGACAAAAGGAATGGAAAAAATGTGTGCATATTAACATTTTACCAACCGTATCGACAATTATGACTTATTTCTCCAATTCAATTGCCTCAAGAACCAGTAAATGTGTCACGAGACATGTTTTCTATTTTTGTATAGTTTCAACAATAATATGCTACATGACCTCTCAACTCCATATGAATGAATGATTGCCATTTTTCAGCTAATGAGAACACAAGACAATCTACATAGTGTATAAATAAATGCAAATGATGCAACCAAGTGGGTTAATTAAAGGAACACGTCTCTGTCAGGGAGGTGCGCTTTATAAAAGACTTCTTTTCGGATGGTTATAGCAACTTCACTAATTACTACCTCTTGCTAATCCCAACAGGTTTACTGTGCTCGCTGGGTTACCATGAGGCCTACAACAATCTTAATCCCTTTTAATTACCCCCCTTGCTCGCCATAGACCTGACAGGCCTTATCAATATGACTGCATGCTACTCTCACTGCACTGTATGATACTATCCCCGAAAAACGGTACACAAACAGTGAGTGTTTGTGTGTGTGTGTGCATCTCACACACAATTTCTCTGTCAGTGCTTGATGACCCATTAAAAAAAAAAAAAAAAAAAAAAAAAAAAAAAAACACAAGTCAGCACCAGCTTATTATCGATACTAACCAGCTACAATATCAACCACACTGCCATTGTCTGGTATACACACACACACACACACACACGTTCCAAAAAGAACCAGTGATAACTGAAATCCGTGAAGTAGGATTTATAAAAAAAAAAGCAAAAAAATGTGAAAGGGACGAAATTCCAAATTATACGGCACATTTGATAAGAAAGTTGTACTTGGTACTTGAGAATCAGCTTTATTGTTTACTGTTAATATAAAATACTGAACTACGTATGCAATGCAGAGGCGATTGTTCTAAGACTGCAAGGGAAGCTCAAGCTTCCCCTAAAATGTCAAAAAGTAAGTGATCAAATATACGTGTGTACGTACAATTCTGTGGACATGTCATTGACTAAATAAGCGCTACAACGCGCTCAACTTTTGTTCCGAATCAGCTGATTACTGGTTACGACGCGACTTTCTTCTCATTCCTTCCCACAGCTTCACTGTGCTTTAAATTGTGTGGACGCTGAGCATCGACCGCACGGACGCTGGGCGTCGAGAGAGTTCAGTGTATGTTGACCCAATGCATTGAAACGAGACAAGTCATTGGATGAATGATGCTTTTTTCCCGCCCATCGGACGCTCAGCGTCTCTGGGAGTCTATGGACAGTGGGCGTGCAGAAGCTCAGCATTTTCTTCATGATGATTGGATGATCTCGCTGAGGCTGACTCTCTTTTTGATTGACAGCGAAATGAGCCAATGATCTTATGGTGAAGGTATCCTTTTCCTTTTCATTTTTTTTGAAAAGGAACGGAGAGTAGAATTCACGTATAAATAAACGGACACATTTTATGATGTAGGCCGAACTTGAGCGTCCCCTCCTTGACAGACCAGCATCCGCCACTTATACAATGAAACCAAAGACCAAAGATTTGCCAAGGTAAATTTGGCAAGCTGTACAGAGACGAGGTGCGGAGACTTTTCATGTCGGTCAGTGCCTTAGCCAATCAGGATTCAGAATGCAAATCACTGTTTAAAAGCATGAAAAAAACTGCACTAAAAAAATCTGTGAAAGAGCGAAGCCGTGGAAAGTGAACCGCGTTAGAGCGAGAGATCACTGTTCCCGGAGAAAACCCACGCAGGCCCGGGGAGAACATGGGAGGCCAGACTTGGAATTGAACCCCGTACCTCTGCACTGTGAAGTCAACGTGCCAACCACTGGACTACCGGGCTGCCTAATGTTCTTATATTCCCAATTATTTTACATCTCTTGCATCAAATATTATGCAAAATGCTTTGACCTTGTCTTGACCGTCAAGTGCAGATGAACAAAAAGACGATGCCGCAAAAAGGCTTTGCATGAGTTCCCGACACATTCAACCAATAAGCATCTTTCTTAAATGACAGTTTACTAATAAGTATCAGAAAGGAGGAACCTCACGCTGATGCACTCCCCTATTGCACCTATTTGACTAAGAAGAACTATTGGTGATATCAAATGAGAAGATCACGGCAGAGCTATTGATTTTTTGACATGGCGCAACAGGAAATCTTTATCAAGGTGCTACTCCGACCCCACACTAATAGTTTGGGGTTAAACTATGTTGATTTTCACAGGCAAATCCCGTCCCTCTCGCTCTCCTCTCTCCTTGTCTTGCAATCACGATAGGCGCAACTAACAAAGCTCAAGAGATTTTGGTCTCTTTACAATCACACTGGCTAAACCCCGGTGGAACGAAAAAAGACGTGGACGGGACAGTTGTTGTTTGTAGAAAAATATATGTATTTTTACAGAAAAAGAAAAGAAGACCAACATACAGAGTAATGGAGAGCGTGTCCGTCCGACTTCGAGCGTCGTGTCGTCTCAACTCACTAGCTTAGCTGTTGTCTGGCTAGGCTAGCTTAGCTGTTGTCGTAGATCAAAGCTCTTTGATGTGTAACGTCCGTTGCGTCAGCACTGATTGGTTGAAGCCAAAAGACGCACGCACAGCGGAGAGCAGCGGACTATCGACTGCTGAGTCGCGCTTCACTCGAGTGGTGTCGCTACAAAGTCATGAAAAAAAAAATGGTGTTCAATCTACCCGCTACTGTCAGTTTGACCTGGACTGGACAGTCCATTCCCAATATTGAGGAGCTCAAGTTGGATAGTTCTCAATATGTATAAAGACAAAAGCTTCATACAAGCCGACACTTGTTCTGTGGCTCTCGTGTTTTTTTTTCCCCCCACTTTTCACAGTTAGCCCTTTGCCGTAAGTCTGTGCGCTAGCTATCAAGTGCTAAACGTGGCCGATTGGGCGATAGCTAGTAAGAGTATTCAAAGACACGATGTTCATTTTACAACTCTCGCGGCCAGTTTGTTGGATAAAGGGCCTCATCCGAACAACAAGAGAGGTCTGATTGCTTTTCATTTTCTCCTTGTTACTCTCTCACAATGATCTTCCACGTCGCACCCGAGAGTCCAGCAGGATGAGCTCAGTGGCAGATATGTATTTCGGGGATAGGCATCTACTGCTCAGGACCACGCAATCATTTCCATTTTACCCTCTGTTGCACAGTCAAGATAAGACACCTGCGTTGTCTCGCTAATCAGATGAGCTTCAACAGAACTTTATCATTGACATTTACCACTGTTTACCCAACTAATTTCTCTTAACTGCACTGCTGAACTTTTATCTACAAAATACAAACACTACCAGAAAAGAGCAAGAAGCAAACATGCAAATTCACAAATATGCAAAGAAAGATAAAATGAAAGGGCGGTGGGGGGACTAAAAGCATTTTTATTCAGAAGAGGAAGGAAGTGCAGACAGAGGTAAAGTTGCCTTGCGGCTGCTGATGAGATGAAAACAGTTTCTCCCACATCCACCTTCTCCAAACAAACAAACAAACACAAAGAACATTGACATTCACCAGAAAAAAAAAAACTGACTGATGGTAAACTGTTATTTTGTTTGCTGATTACCATCCATCCACCTGCGCCAAGAACACCCAATCAGCACCATCTTGGCCTTCAACCCCCAGCAAGCTGGCTGGAGACGATCCAGAGGTGCCCCCCACCCCCGCACTCGCTGGCTGGACGTAATAGCCATGGACCTTGGGGCCTGCAATGTGACCCTGGCACAAGCTCAACATCTTGCCCACAATAGACCCAGATGGAGAGATCTGGTTGCTATGGTTGGCTCTACGCGCCATGTAGTGCCAGAGGACTAAAGAAAGAAGAAAGAAAGAATACCAAAAACAACTATTTTTTGACACCGTTGTATGAGCCATGGGATCATATGGGAAGAAAATTCCATTCTCCACCATAGCGTCACATTTTAAACCTGTTGACTGACTGTGCTGCATATAGGTACAGCCAAACCTCGGTTTTTGTCCATAATCCGTTCCAGAAGGCTGTTGGAAAAGCGAAATTGTTCGAAAACCGAAACCACGCTCTTTTTCAAATAAAAATGTTTACTGAACACGTCTGCTCACAATGGAAAGCAACACGAAGGAAGCGTCACTTCCTCGTCTACCCGTGTAAGGAAGGCGAGAGGAGTCAAATGGTGCATTCAAGTGCGCTCAGTTTGTTCGAGAACCGAAATTTGTTCGTCATCCGAGCCATACAAAACTTGAAATTTTTGGTCGAAACCGAATTGGTCGAGAACCGAGACGTTCGAAAACCGAGGTTTGACTGTATATTGTAACTCATAATTTGTTCATGTGTATACAGTAAACCCTTGTTGATTGCGGGGGGTTACGTTCCAAAAAGAACTAGTGATAGGTGAAATCCGTGAAGTAGTGAGCTTTATTTTTTACAGTTATTATACAATACTGAACTATGCATACAATGAAACCAAAGACCATAACCTGTTTTCAGGCCCAAGCACAGAATAAACTATCAATTTTTCAACTTGACCTCTCATTGTATTAATTTTTGGCATTTGAACACACACACACAGACACACACAGACACACACACGCATTATAACATTGTCTGAAAACTTTCTATTCCACATGGAATCACACTGCAATGCATTTGCATTGAGGGAATTACTCCCACAATCCCACAATGGTTCTACAACATACCTCACACACATCCATCTCATATTGAATAGATCCGGGTTTGAAAGTACGTACATTGAAAGCTCTCTGTGTATAGTTTGCAAGCTCTCTCTGAGCTTGCGAGGGATTTTCTTAGGTACTCTAGAATCCACCCACATTGCAAAATGATGCGTCTTAAACTGAAAAATCTCAATCGCCCATCGATGTGAATGGTTTTCTAAATGTCTTGCAATAGACTGGCGGCTGGGTGTAGCCCACCTCCCGCCCTAAGGTAGCTTGCTCGCTAGCTGAGAATGGATGCCCGTAATTTGCAGCATGAATGCCCAGCTTTAAAGTCCACCTTTCCGAGTTGCTACCTTTGAGTCGTTGATGTTGTCTTTGAGCCTTCTCTCCTCAAACTCATTCATAATGAGTCAGCCATTGTTATAGGATGTTTCGAGTAGTGCAAATCTTGTTGTTACTTGAATGAAAAGTAAATCAGCTGTGAAACTTTGAATCAGAGCAATCGAGACAATGTAAGTCCATCCAAGCATGTGTTTTAGGAGCTCAGCCAGTCGCTAAATCACACGCTGGCCTCCATTTCCATCAGCCCCTTCCTTTTTGTTCAGCTGTAGCCTGTCACAAATTGAAAGTGAAGACCTTCCAGAAACTATCTCTGATAATCACATAAATTAATTAGAAAATGTTACTTGACATTCTCCAAGCGCAGACAGAATGAAGGGGGTTGGAGGGGTGGGGAGTAGATTGAGGCAAAGCCACAAAATTAATTGTATGGTATGTGACTCTGATAATTAATTCATGCCTTCTTTAAAAACTCCTTCTGGCACTCAATGAAAAAGGATGTTTCAATCAAACCAGTATCGGCAGTGGTCAGGAAAGGAAACATCGAAAAGTTAAAGAGTGACAGACTCGCTCGACATGCTCAGGGTCATTTGGAGGTTCACCAATTAAACGGAAGCGACCAGAAAGGGAAGCGAGAACAAACGAAGACAACATGAGAGGGACCCCTTAAAGACAGACAGTGTCCATATCTAGAAAGAGTGCACAGATAGTGTGGACAAAAGCCTTGACTGCTTTAATGGTAACTCAGAAGTTTTTGATTTTGAAGTGGAGAAGATTTGAGAGTTTGGATGATTATTGCAATTATTCTTTGAAGGCATCGCTCAGCCATGATCGATTCATAAAGAGCAGCAGGTCGCAACCTTTTGTTTGCCCTGCAGCCCCTCTGTCGATGTTGAATGATTTTGTGCACAGCCTACAAAAGTAATATACTGGAAAAAATAAGAAGGTACATTTGAACAAGTTATATACAGTCAAACCTCTGTTTTCGAATTTCTCTGTTCTCGACCAAATCGGTTTTTCGACCAAAAATTTCGATTTTTTTATGCCTCGGATGACGATCGAATTTCGGTTCTCGAACAACCTGAGCGCACTTGAATGCACCATTTGACTTCTCTCGCTTTCCTTACATGAGGAAGTGACGCTTCCTCAGGTAGACGAGGAAGTGATGCTTCCTCGTTTAGCGTTCCATGGTGAACAGATGTGTTCAATAAAGATTTTTTTTTTTAAAAGAGCGTGGTTTCGGTTTTCAAACAGGATTATGGTCGAAAACCGAGGTATGACTGTACATGAAAAATACATGAAGTTGCTTTACCGCTGAATATACAGTCGTCATATAATGTTACATTCACAGGAGAGTGAAAGGCATCCTCAAACACTCCAGGAAGCATTTACCCCACTGTATTCTTACCATTTATTCAAGGCCTAAATACCACCCAGGGCCAAACAAATGGATGTGCTGCCTGCAGATGACTACTTGGCTTCAAGGACCAGCTGTCTCACCCTCGTTTGAAAACAAGAACATCAGCGATGAGAAATTGTGATAAATCCAGTCAGGCGTCTTGTGCACAAGTTCTCAGAGCAGTACGACACTAGTATAGACCCAGATGTCCAGAGCATACACAGAACCCCCCCCCCCCCCCAAACATTTCACTCATTCACTCCCAAAGACGTTTTTAAACGTCTTTTCAGACTTGGTCCAGAATTGGCCGGTACTGAATGAGTTAATATTTCATCACATAACGATCGATCCTTTAATTTTCTCCGCAGCTGATCATGGAAAATGCAGTCGAACGGCACTGATGGCAATAGTTGGGTTATAGTACAAACAATGATCACTGAAATTACTTGAAATGATGAAAGAAAATGTAGTGAAAATGAACCACTGACAATAACGGTGTTGATTTTTTCCTGTTTCTCGCAGACTTATGAAACTAACTCTGGACAAAAATGATACTGAGGACAATGAATAATATTGATGTCAACTCTGACTAAATATTTTTATGCCATTTTTTTGTTTTTTTTTACTCTAACATGAACCTGTTACAACAAAAGACTGACCGGCAGCTCGGCATTCTGTAAATAACGTCACTCGCCGAAGATTGGCGAAACAAGCATTTTCGGTGTCACGCGCGTTGCTCTGAGTCTAACTAGGAACCTGGGTGAGTTGCATTGTTATGTTACGTGAACATCTTAAAAATAAACGTTTTTTTCAAATAGTATAATGAACACATTACAACATGATTGCAAGTCCTCAAACATCTCAGAAGCTATCAGTAGTTTTCGGAATAAACCCCATTTCCTTCAACATGTTTTCAACATCCCTCCAAAAGGAGGACACAACATAAAAATGCCAAAACAAGTGTGTCAAGGACTCTGACTCCGTGAAACAAAAACAACATTCATTAGACTCAACTACGGGCAATCTCGAAATATTTATTATTTTCCCTGAGTGCAAAAAAACGACATACAACTTTAATAAGATGATATCTGTGTTGGAAGTCTACAGTGGCATTATAAATTAAATAACCTATCGCAGGGTAAAGGTCAATCAAATATGTCTTCCCACCGCCTGCATGCATTGTATGGGGCTATCCCAAATGGATTCAAGCCTTGTATTGTTCCATTTGTTTTCAAACCTTTGAACAATTTTGTGCCTCATATGGGTGGATGAAGCTCTAAGTTTGACAATCTTTTCCTACTGTTGCAATTAATTGCACGTATGAATGAAGAGGTTGAACAAACTGGGCCATCTGGTTCTAAATTCTTCACAAAAAGTAACACCGTGGTCCAAAAGTTTTTCCCAACAACAAAATATTCCATCAATTAGGAAATTGGAGTAAAACAAAATAATTTGGTATAAAATATACTCTTTTTTTCCTGGTTTACAGAACTGGAAAGAAAAAAACCCCACTATGACTCCATCATCCATTCATTCATTCATTCATTTTCCGATCCGCTTTATCCTCAAAAGGGTCGTGGGGGGTGCTGGAGGCTATCCCAGCCGTCTTCGGGCAGTAGGGGTAGGGGGACACCCTGAACCGGTTGCCAACCAATCGCAGGGCACACAGAGACGAACAACCATCCGCGCTCACGCTCACACCTCGGGACAATTGTGAGTGTTCAATCAGCCAGCCATGCATGTTTTTGGAATGTGGGAGGAAACCGGAGTACCCGGAGAAAACCCATGCAGGCCCGGGGAGAACATGCAAACTCCACACAGGAAGGCCGGAGCTGGAATCGAACCCAGTACCTTTGCACTGTGGGGTCGACGCGCTAACCACTGGACCACCAGGCCGCCCATTTCCTTAACAAATAAAGACTTTTCAAACTAAACTTTTGCATGCAAGAAATAGGAAGGAATTAATTGAAAAAAAAATTAATTATCTTATTTAATCTAAAAGTACACTAGTGTATAATTCTTCATGGTGCCTTTTAGTGACTGACACAAGACTTGGAGCTTCAGCAACATATTCCGTTTTACAATTTCTACCTTTTAGACCATTATCCCAAATATTTCACATTGATCCCAATTAATCTTCAATGCATCCAGACGATACCTGTATCATCAGCATACATTGATATTTTACTGTCGATATTCCTGGCAACCAATCTCTGCATTCAAACCAGTTTGCTAACTGAACAAGACTTCTGAACTTGACAGGTACCTTGTTAATTTCTGTCAATTTTTTCTTTAGAATTGAACTTGAGTCAATTTCAAGTTACTTCAATCGGCATTGTGTCTCTTTCTTTCTTTCTTTCTTTCTTTCAGCTAGCTGTTACCAACTTACCGGTACCAACAATTTTTGCCTCGCTGTGTGGATCAAGACAAACCTTTGCAATTTCTGTCAAGTGTGACCCACACTGGCAAGACAAGCCCTCTGGCCATGTGACAGCCAATCACCATCCCCTGCCATTTTGAGTGACGTCTCAAATTGACAGCCCGCAGAGGGGCACTTTTCCCCTGAGATGGAAGGAGATCTGCCGGCTGGAGATATGGTGCAAGGAGACAGAGTTGGAGCACAGTCAACTCCACGTTTGCAAGAGATGGATGGATGTGGGTCAGCTCAACTCTCGCGCAGCTCACGGTTATTCTGTCACAGCGCTAACTACTTTCCTGTCGTTTGCGTTTCAGTCCTTCCATGACAGCTCACTGAAGAATTTCAATGAAACTACAAACAGGGACTTTGGAAGAAAAATGATGTGTTTTTTTGCACAGATTACAATTTTGTCCAACATTCCATTGCTATATCCCAATCTTAAAATTTCTACTCTTGACTGAAGGCTTGAAAAACAAAACCAACAACACAATAGAACTTCAAAACAAAAGATGAATAAATATCATATTGGCCTGAATATAAGACGACCCTGATTATAAGACGACCCCCTCTTTTTCAAGACTCAAGTTTGAAAAAAGACTTTTTGAACACCAAATTAATTTTTATACTGAAAATAATGACAGTACATCTGAAACAAATGATTATAACAATATATTTGAGAGAAAAAGAATGTTATTTTGCCTCGTTCAAATCTTAATATCTGAACATTTAAATATGTAAACTAAAGAGCAATCACATTCGTGAATGAATGGCTTCTGGTTTTTGAAATGTAAATTACATCATAACTTCTCCTCAGCTGCCGGTTAACCTGGCGGATCTTTGACCTTTCTCCAGATTGTTGCTACGTTTCTCCATTTTCTGTTATCTCTTCTGTAATTTTCTTCTCTTTTCTTTCTTACCGCTATTTTTTATTTTTCTTCTTCGTGCTACCGCTATTTTTATTTTTATTCTTCACGACAGGGGTTCAAGTTCAGCATTCGCGTCCATGATATCTGGCGCCATCTAGCGTCGTGAATGGGTATAATGTCTAGACCCCGAATATAAGACGACCCCCACTTTTTCAGTCTTATTTCAATGCAAAAAACATTATATTCTTATATTCGGGCCAATACGGTATATAATTTTTACCTAGCGAGAATGCACCAAGATGTTGCGTTATTTTAAAAAAATCTCACCCACCCCCTAAAAAAGGTGACAATTTTCCTCCATCTTTTAATTCCAAAGATCCTCCTACAGACTATAACGTAACATTTCAATGATGGCTATGATAAGAGAGAATCTTAAATTGAGAGCCAAGCTGAAATGTGATGCTTAAGGTACTTGGGTTGACAGTAGCAACAAGACAAATGATATCTCCCTCAGCCTTCCAACTCTTAACCCGAGCCACTTCCCATCGTTCACCTCTAATTTCACTATCTGAATTGGCCCTCTTAAATCTCTCACCCCTCATCTGTGCCTCTCATTGATCCTTTATCCCTCACCCATTTTCACCCCTCATTATCTCTGTGCGCTCAACTCCATATTCTTTATTCTGCACGGTCTCTATAAGGGTCGTGCTTCCTCACCTTCATCTCACCTGTCCCTGTAAAGGGGAACTACTATAGAAAATTTACTTGGCAATAGCTTGTGCAGGATTGTATATAAATAAATGGGTGTTGGGAGTATCTTCCCACCCATCAAGTGTGAAAATATACCACAAAGTAAATCTGTTGTGTGCAGAGTATCGCCTAAAACAGGGGTGCCCATTACGTCGATCACAGACTGGTCCCAAGTCGATCGCGATGTGTAGAGGAGAAAACAAACAAACAACCATTTGTGTGTCTTTATGTATGTTAGTAATATATTTTCTTGTGTTAATGTACACTGCACCCTAATCATCCTATCAGTCTCATTTTCACAAAAAGTATTAAATTTAATAATATATCATAAAATACTATAAAAAATAAAATAAAATAAAGCAGGTAAATCTTTAACCTACGGTGGCACGTGACCCTAACCCTAACCCTAACCCTCTGGAGTTAGGAGAGTTGTTTAAAAGTGACACAGAGGATGAAGGTTTCATTGGATTTAGTGATTTGGAGTGACACTCATGGTTTGGTAAACTTGTTCGCATGTTCTTTATGTTATCTGAATAACTCTGAAAATGTTACGTGAACATACCAGGCACATTCTCAGTTCGTTGTTGATGCGTCATGTAACGTTAGCATATCGTACACTTATTCAGCCGGTTTTGTATTTTATTTTTATTTCAAATTGCCTTTCAAGATGGCATCTCTGTTCTTAGTGTTGGATTTTATCAAATAAATTTCCACCTCAAAATGCGACTTATACTCTATTGCGACTTATTTTCTTCTTCATTATGCATTTTATGGCTGATGTGATTTATACTCTGGAGCGATTTATAATCCGGATAATACGGTAATATTTATATACAGTCGTACATCTGTTTTCGACCATAATCCGTTCCAGAAGGCTGTTCGTAAAGCGATTTGTTCGATATCCTAAACAATTTTATTAGCCCATGATTAGGGGCTAATACACTATGCAGAAATAACAAAAAACTGTCCGATTTGCGTAAATCACAACAAACACGTCTGCTCACAATGAACGTTATGTCACTTCCTCGGTAAGGAAACCGAGAGGCATCGAGTGGCGTATTCGGGTTTGCTCAGTTTGGTCGAAAACCGATTTTCGGTTGTAATCCGAGGCGTATCAAATGTCGAATTTTCTGGTCGAAATCCGATTTGGTCGATAACAGAGACATTTGAAAACCGAGGTTTGACTGTACCACCATTAACAAGCATGGGAAGTAAATGGCTTCAATAATTGGACTTTTTTATTTTTTTAACAGAAACCAAACTGTTAAAAGCTATGGATAGACATTTTTTTTTTTTTACAGTTAATTGCGATATACTGTAAATAACTGCAATGTTAGTTGTTTTTTTAAACATGATTTTCAGTCCCTCCCAAAAAATGTTTTCCCCGGTACAACTCTAGCAACCGCAGCTGCCATTATTTTACTGTTAATTTGCCAAAACATTTTTTACATTGAATGCGGGTTTAACCTCAAGGGTTGTACGGTAGACATCAAGGTTATCTTCTTTTTTTTAAAGAGCATGCGAATTTGATAGTTCATCACACCGTATATTCATTCATGTTGTATTGTCCTTACAATTGGACATAAGGCACTTGCACAATTTAGATGGAGATTCTCTTTGGCCACTGACAATGGAGTTATAAGGCGAGTATGCAGGGAGACTGCCAGGCAGCCAGCTAGCAAATGACAAGGGATTACTGTGACACCATTTGCATATCAAGAAGTTAAAGCTGCGAGGGGAGAAAATATCGAACCCTCAAGCCTGCAAGGTCATTCAAAAGATTTTTTTTCTTCACTTCATAATTTATTTTGCATATCATGCAATATGGACAAACTGGAGATTAAAAAATGGGAGCTTTAGCAAATCATGTCATCCCTGATAGGAAGCAGCTCCCACCTAGACCTTTCTTAAGGCACCTTACTGCCATTGCTCGATCAAAATGACAAAAGAGCGCGCGCACACACACACACACACACACGCACGCACACACACACACGCACACTGCTGCAGCAAGCAGATGTCATCTTGATTGTTTCAAAATAGAGTACGCATCCGAGAACTGAAATTTGCTGGACTCACTAATCCATTTTGAATTATCACTACTTTAATTTATGTCTTTTCTTATATCGGCAGAGGCCACAAAGTCATTGTCTTGTTTCTCACTCCGCTGCGAATAATAATGAAGAGAAAAGCGTTGACCGCCATCGAAAGTTCATATACGCATTTCAGACAACCACAGACAACTGCACCAAATATATTGAATGAAAAAGGTCTAGTGATTAAATAATACTGTACTTTAATGTAACAATATAGGACATAAATAATTCAAGTTCAAATATTCTATTTTGCCAGATCACTGGTCGTGGAAGAAAAATCATTATTTAAATAAATTAAAAAACATTATGCGGTCGCAATATAAAGGCAGGTTGCTATTTAACAAATCCGATTTGGATTGCATTTCAGTGCATTGGGAGGCAGTGGTGGGTATAATTTATTATTAGTTGCCTTTACAATGGAAACGGTGATTGCGGTCATTGGCCATTTGTTCTCCGTGAGTTGGCTTCCTTAGTGAAGTTCTGGGCCTTTAAGTGGAACTTCAAAAGTGGAGCGATTCTGAAATCGCACATTTCTTATTTTGGCAACATTTCGGAGAAATAAGCCTCTATGGTATTCACACTTCACCTGAGCTCCATTTTTGTCTTCATATGAGGCACAAAAGCAATTAACTCTCTCTGCGGGTTCCCCACAGAGTTAGTGAACACAGAATCATTAATAAAACAAATCCCTGTTCACAGCGCTGAGGTTTTATTTCCATTTGTGTGACAGCAAAGAGTGTTCAAAAGTGAATTATTCCCCCTCTCCACTTTTTTCACTCTGCGGTCGACAAAAATTAAAGTTGCGATTCAGATTTATCGTGTGCATGCACTAGCATCACTGTTAAAAGATGTTATTTCAAAATAGCTGCAAGGTCATATCAAGGGTCAATCAGTGTCCACAAGAGATTGGGGTCACACCTACAATTTTCCCCTCAGTTTATATTAATAAGTTAACACAGCTCCAACCATTGTGACACACTGCTAAAGGTAGTTCATGTTGACACTCCTGAACAACTTGACACAAAGTAAATGGCAAAACCCCAAAAGATTTAAACACTAGGAACTTCTCGTCCCTAAAAAGCCAGTGTCTACAATCAACAAGAGTGAGAAACGAGTGGAACGCCAACACTCCCAAAAGAGATAAAACCCTGTTTACTTCCATTTTAGCCAACACACACTTTCTCTCTCATGCGCTTCTGGGAAGTGTCTGATACATGATGAGCATTTTGTATGGACAAGAGTACATTGGCTGGTGGCGCTCCTCCACAATGAGAGAAAGTAGAAGAAAAGAAGCAGCAAAGAAAAGCGGTTAGCGCTGAGAGAAGGAGGTGGCAGACGGCTAGCAGAGTTGTTAGCTAGGCTGTATGATTGCTAGCTAGGCTGTGTGATGGAGAGACCAGAGGAGGAGACGGTGGATGGATGGAGGAAGGGAGCCACGGAGGAAGGGGAGGCTCGACGATAAGAGAAAAATTCAGACTGGTCAAAGTTTCCTTTTTGCCAATCGTGCTCCTGATAAAGACAGCGCCTGCTCCGGAGCTGATAGAGGGGCTATCTCTCTCCCTTTCTCTCCCCCACTCTACACCACCTCGCTCAGCCGCCAGTTAGTTTGTGCGGAGGAGTGCGGTGGGGTGGGGGTGCTTAAAAAAAAAAAAAAAAACAGACGAAGGACCATATCAGAACAGCATCTTGGTGCTACCATCAACCAGCCACCACGCAGCAATTAATATCGCTCCAATTACTGTTAAAGGGACAAGGCTGGGACAGGACGATAATGAACACATCCTCTCCTCCCCACTGGAGGAATTAAAACACACGCACACATACACACACACACACGGCAATGTGTTCACATGCTCAAACAAGCAAACATAAAATGACCACGGCTTGAAAAGAAACTAGTGAGAGATGGCGCGCTAATCTTTGTGCACCGTTTAACTCATTGGAGACAAAAGAAACTGCAAAATAAACAAAGCTTGATAAGAAAAGGTATTTTTCTTGTTATCTCCTTCTCGCCGTATGTGTGTCCGTTTTGTGTTGTTGTTGTTGTTTTTGAGTTGAATACATTTGCATCCCTGGCCTGTCATATTCACATTTCCAGTAGGGAAAAGGTAGGACAACACAAAGGACATTGGAAGACGCTGACACAATCGAGGACCTGTTCAGATCTACGGGAAAACGTTCCATGTTTTTTTCAATTGGTTTCTGACGACTATGATTTAGGCTAACGTATTTACCGGACTATAAGTCGCAGTTTTTTTTCATAGTTTGGCTGGGGGTGCGATTTATACTCTGGAGCGATTTATGGATGAAATTATTAACACATTATTATATCATTTCACATGTTATTTTCACATTAAACCACAAGAGGCCACTCTAGACCTGTATTGATAAAACCACGATGAGTCTGACGTAAGCGACGTAGAAGAGGAAGCGCTGCATCTTCTACCTGCGGAGTTGGTGGAGTTGCTTTAAAGTGACACAGAGGATGAAGATTCCATTGGATTTATTGATTTGGAGTGACATTGATGGTTTGGTGAACTTGTTCGCATGTTCTTTATGCTATAGTTATCGGAATAACTCTTAATATGTTACTTGAACATACCAGGCACGTTCTCAGTTTGTTGTTTATGCGTCATGTAAGGTTAGCATGTCGTACACGTATTCAGCGTGTTGTTTTTTAATTTTTATTTTAAATTGCCTTTCAAGATGTCATGTATGTTCTTGGTGTTGGATTTTATCAAATACATTTCCACCTCAAAATGTGACTTATACTCCATTGCGACTTTTATATGTTTCCTTCTTAATTATGCATTTTTTGGCTGGTGCAACGTATAATCCGAAAAATACGGTACTATGCTCACATGGACCTATTTTATTATTGATGTTTTTTTTTGTTGTGGGGGGGGGAGGCAATGAGAAAATATTATACATGTACATTGCATACCCTATATGCCCCTATGGTGGCGAGTGAAGACATATTTTCATCAAAAGTAACAAAGGCATACAGGTTGAATGTGGCTGGCTGCTGAAGATGGATAACTAAGTTGAGGCGCAACGGGTGAGAAAAGGCTACACATTTTGTCAAATAGATTACTTACCGTGTTTGTAACGTATATATGGGTTTACATATTTGAGATGTTGTGATTCATGATTTCTGAAAAAGTCAATGTATCAAACATATTCACAAAAGGGATGTTTTTATATTAACTCATTCACTCCCAAAGACGTTTTTAAACGTCTTTTCAGACTTGGTCTAGAATTGGCTGGTACTAAATGAATTTTAACTAGAAATAGAACACCATGTTGGTTCAGAGCACTCCAGTAGGAAGATGATCACACGAGGATCCTTTTTATGGTTTTCTGCGATCAGAACTCATGCAGAAGTCAGGATTTGGGGAAGGACAGTGGCGCCACCATGGGTTGGCACCGCACTTGACACCATACGGTCAAACCTCGGTTTTTGAACGTCTCGGTTCTCGACCAATTCGGTTTTCGACAAAAAATTTCGAGTTTTTTATGCCTCGGATGACGAACAAATTTCGGTTCTCGAACAAACTGAGCGCACTTGAATGCACCATTTGACTCCTCTCGCCTTCCTAACAAGAGGAAGTGACGCTTCCTCGTGTTGCTTTCCATTGTCAACGGACGTGTTCAAGAAACATTTTTATTTTAAAAAGAGCGTGGTTTCGGTTTTCGAACAATTTCAGTTTTCGAACAGCCTTCTGGAACGGATTATGGACGAAAACCGAGGTTTTACTGTATTTTATTTTGATCATGGATTTCTGCTGACTTCCCATACCGAAGTCTGCATGGCCTTGAATATTCCACATTTGATTGTAGTCAACTTGAAAAGAATGCCGCGAACAGCAGTGAAGGCCCAGCTTACTGTAAAGGACCTCGGGGGCGACACAAAACTCAATTAAATGAGCATGTGAGTTCTCTGAAGGGTCATTTCTGGTGGTGCTGGTGCTGGTGATGTTCTACAGAGCTACCATCGAGAGCATCCTTGTGTACTGCATTACGGCGTGGTACGCGAGGTGCTCAGCAGCAGACAGAGGGTGATGAATCTGGCCCAGAAGGTCACTGGCTGCTCTCTGCCCAGCCTGGAGGACATTGCCAGCTCACGCTACCTCAGCAGAGCTGCCAACATCATCAAGGATGCATCGAGCGTGGTTTTTTTTCTCCCCCTCTCCCTCCCTTGTGGTTTCTTTCTGACTTCCGGGTTGAGTGAACGCTGGCGCGTTTGGCTGCCGCTGCTCAACCCGTATTGTTTTGTGTTTTTTGTTATTGTAAAGTGTCCTTGGGTGTCTTGAAAGGCGCTTATAAATAAAATGTATTATTATTATTATTATTATTATCCCACCCCAGCAACCACCTGTTTGTCATGTTACCCTCGGGCCGGCGTTATAGATCACACAAAACCCAGACAAGCAGATTCAGAGACAGTTTTTTTCCTAGAGCCATTACTGCAATAAATAATCGCAGAATATAAACAAAGCTACCGCATTTTAAATTGAAACCTAAACTCACTACCTCACTCGTGCAATCACGAGCTATATCTGAGCCGTTCATTTCATGTGCAATATGAGTCCTGTGTGCGACATAAGCTTCAGTCCACACTACCACTACTGCTGCTGTTGTTGTGTTTTGTTTTTATCAAACCGTTATTTTATTCTATTTTATTTTTGTATCCATTTTTTATTTTATTTTTTTACGAAATGCACTAAGGAGTGGCACCCAAATTCCGTTGTAAGCTTATACAATGACAATAAAGGCGATTCTGATTCTGATTCTCACCTGGACACTGCAACACCCCATCCTCTTCCTGCCCTCCCGCTTTCTCTTTCCCACCACTGTGTGCCAGGCGTCGCTCGCCCTCAACTTCACCAGCCTCATCAGCGTCTCCGTGAGTGTCCTGCGTCCTGGGCTCTAGATACAAAACACAAAACGGAGTCATTCAGGACAATTCCTGCGAGCTTCAGACTAAACTACATATAATAGCACGCATTCAAATCTGGACATTCATTCAACAAATCTGGTGTGTGTTTCTAAGCTATGCGTATTTGTCCTTGCGCTGTGTGAGAATGTGTCTGGGCAGTGGCTGTTCCTGTCTGCTGATCAAAGGCTGCTGTGAAATGACTCCCTGAGCTGTGTAATACAACACCTCGCCACACAGAGATGGGTCCTTTGATTCCGTCTTCAACTTTTGGCGTATCAGAGATGATGCTTTTGCTCTTCTTGCTTTCACCCCCCCTCATTTTGAGGCTAGATTATTGCCTCTTGTCTTCTGTCAATATCTCAATTTTTGGGGCTTCTCTCTCGTTCCTTCCACTAAATGTGAGAGTGTAGCGGGATGCGGGGAGGAGGGGGGGCTGTTCCGGGCTTGCTCTTTTGTCGCTATCTCCTTCTTCTTGCCCCGGTGACATTTCGCAAAGACTGAGACTGCCAGTGTTGTTCTAATCAACACTGATATACCTGCCATTGATCGAGCTGATTACACAGCCCCCATGCTCAGTGATCAAAGAGATAGATCCCTGTGCGGTTCTCAGTGCATGATCTGACCAGTGTGTGTGTGTGTGTGTGCTGAAAGTCCTCACGTGTGTGTTAATACAAAGCGTTTATCCATGCATGTGTATATGTGAACTTTGCCTGTGCGGCCGTTATCAGTCTGTTTATCAAACGGCCGAGTCCCTCCCTATTAGCACAACTCGCGATTAGTCAAGATTAGATCAATAGTTACATCACAGCACCTCCGACTATCTGAGTAAAGATCACGCTTTTCTCGTTCTCAAAGTCTTGCGACACAATCAGGACAAGGGTTATATGAAATTTGGATGTCTCCATCTGCATTTGTTTGTCATTGCGTTTCCGTTCTAACTCAACGCCGCCTTGCATCTTTCAGGCCTTCATGCTTTTTATTGTCTTATCCGACCCCGTGCGAAACCACTGCTCTTTTGTGCCAAAGTACAGAACTAATACTGGGGCCATCACACCCATTTGTTGATGCCGGATTCTTAACGTGAGGCTAGAAGGCGTTTCCATTGTTGAAAGGATGAAAAACACTCGTCACTCTCAAAAAAATAAAAAATACATGAAGATATGTAACGACTGCATCCATGATATAATTTGGATTCAGCCGCTTTGACTCCTCACCCCTGGCGTGTTTTTTTTATTTTTAAAGGCGGCGACGCTTTCGCTTATACTGCACAAAGGCCGTGTTTACCCTTACATTCCCGCTTTGATAAAGAGCAATAGCGCCCAATCAATACCCATCATAAAAGGCCCGACGACCATGAGACGCACCCTTCAACGCCAACATTAATAATGTCGCCGTTGAAAGATTGCAATCGGAATTGTCAAATACAGCCACGCTCTCATTCTCGCTCATCGGACGTCTACCTTTCAAATCATTCTCCGTGCAATCACTTTATGCGGCAACATACTGTACAAACAACAAAAGGACAATCCAAACACAAGCACACACAAGAACACACACCCACACAAATACACCCCACCCACTCCCCCACCATTATTTTCAGCTATAAATCACATTGAATGGCACATTGATTTTATCCTGCGGGGGGACGGAGAGTGGGAGGGGAGCTCGAGACACAGTTATTGCGTTTAATATTATCAATATTATCTCCCATATCATCTCAGACAGGGAGGCAGGTATCAGGAGGAGTCGACAGACACTTCTCTGCCAAAACCCTCCCTCCCCCCACATAGCAAGACAGTCTCCATCAATCTGATAAGCTGAACTTGCCCTGTCAAACTGGCAGGGCAAAGTCATCCAACAATCTCACCTCCTAACTCATTTCTCTCTCTATATATTTATATGTTGTTGTTGTTTTGTTTTTTTTGGGTGGTGGGGTTGTGGGTTTTTTTTCCCTTCTTGCAATACTGTAGTGGCTGTATAGAGGCTGACACAAGGTAGATGTGACCTTGCCATAGCCGTGTAGCTGTCTTTGCAGCACCTGCACCGACGTCTGGAGTGGTACCATTTCACCACGAACTCACGGTCCACTGAACAATCGATGCAGTGAAAAGCGTCCGTAACGCTGGACATGACGATTTACTGCATAATACAGATATGAGTCGCACCAAAATGATGAGTTACTGTACTGTGCGGTTGTATTGCATTTTTTGTTAGATCGTAAACGGAATGTTATGCGCTTGAACAATCTGCTAAAGGCAATTTTTAAAATGTATTTCATAAGTTCTCTCTCTCTCTCTCTATACAGTCAAACCTCTGTTTTCGAACGTCTCGGTTCTCCTCCAGTTTGGTTTTCAACCAAAAATTTTGAGTTTTTAATGCCTCGGATGACGAACAAATTTCGGTTCTCGAACAAACTGAGCGCACTTGAATGCACCATTTGACTCCGCTCGCCTTCCTTACACGAGGAAGTGGCGCTTCCTCGTGTCGCTTTCCATTGTGAGCAGACATATTCAGTAAACATTTTTATATTAAAAGGAGTGTGGTTTCGGTTTTCGAAGAGCCTTCTCGAACGGATTATGGACGAAAACCGAGAGGAGTCAAATGGTGCATTCAAGTGCGCTCAGTTTGTTCGAGAACCGAAATTTGTTCGTCATCCGAGGCATAAAAAACTCTAAAGTTTTGGTCGAAAACCGAATTGGACGAGAACCGAGGCGTCCGAAAACCGAGGTTTGACTGTGTGTATATATATATATATATATATATAAAAAACTCTCTCTCTCTCCCTCTCTGTATTTATATATATATATAAGCCAACTAATGACGAATCACGGACATATACTGTATGGAGAAAGAAGAGTCAACTATCTAGCCTGTGCACACACTTTTAAACAAAGGAGACTCATGCATCCGGTCTCTTGAGGCCAAGGTGAAGCATGAGAGAAAGAATGTATGAGTGCAAACATTTCCAGTTGGAGTCCAGCCAAGGACCATATCTTCAATTTCCCTCTCATCTCACTGGCAGCTATCAAGCCATAAATATTTTTTCAATGAAACACAAATGTATGTAAATTCTTTAACCTTTAAATTAGTCAAGTCACCCTAGTCAAGTTTTAAAATTATTTCTGGTTCCCAACAAGTGGTCAAAACAAAGAAATTTACCGGTAAATAAAATCAAAGATATATGGATGAATGGTTTGGTACATTGCCCCCTCATGCTTCTACCTGTAATTTTGTATGTGATCCGACTTTCTCACACAGTCCAAAATCATATTATGTTCACGACAGTAAAGACTGAAAATTGCCTTTTGGTTTGAATATGAGTAGAGATCGTCAACTGTCTCAATGTGTCGACCAATGTGATTGACAGGTGATCTGTCTAAGGTGTCCCGGCTCTCACCCTAATTCAGCTGGAGTAGACTCTTCCATCTGCTTGAGCCTACAAACGATTAAGTCGTGTCAAAAAAAATATGAACTGATGGTTATAGTGGAATAAAAGTGAAAATATTCTCCTAAACACTTTAGATTTGCACTCAAAATGTACAATGCAGTATATCACAGTCCATCATGATACAACAGAAAAGGAATCATATTTATGGGTTATATAAACTTCATATCTCCCAGTGAGCTGTAGAATAGATTTTAAAATTCTGCTCGAGGTCCATAAATGAGTGGAATGGTTCTGGTCCGGAATATATTAAAGAAATGCTAATTGAATACAAACCCAGTCGGGCTCTGAGGTCTGCAGGCTCGGGTCATGTCTTTAGCTGTTTATTTGTCAATGTTTTTAGGTGTTGTGTGAAGCACATTGAGTTGCCTTGTGTATGAAATAAAACTGCTTGGCCTTGCCTTCTAAAACAACACATGATCAAAATTGGATGCGGATGGCTCCAAAAAGGACATGACAGTCAGAGGTCAAAACTGGGTCGCACACTCACGAGTCAGTAAGCTTTTGGCCAGGCTTCCTGTGATCTAGAAGTATGACTGTTGAAGGTTTTTGTGAAAAAGGAACACATGTTTGCAACTGTGGCGAAATTCTGAGAAGAAAGAGGAAAAAGAACAGAGGAAAAACAAAAACCCGCAACAGCGAACGAAAAGAACATATGGTGGGAGGGCTGTGTGTGTGTGTGTGTGTGTGTGTGTGCAATAATAACATTTCCTTCAAAATCTGGAGTGTGTTATGGATGAAATTGAATGCATGGTTGTGGTGCTTGTAGAATGTGTTTTTTTGCAAGTTATCAGGTGTGCTTATCACCTGTGTGTGTGTGTGTGTGTGTATGTGCGTCCGTGTATGTGAGCTCTCTCTCTCTCTCTCTCTCTCTCTCTCTCTCTCTCTCTCTACCCCCCCCCCCCCCCAATCCCTCCCTCCCTCCCAGATTGTGGATAAGAGGTCTTGCCTTATTAGCCAGCGTTGGCCAGATAAAGACCTGGTATTGATCCCAGGTTGAAAGAGCAGGTTCGTCAAACATGGCTGATTTATAGTGAACTGATAATGGCAGCGCTGTGAAACCAAGGAACCCCAGAGAAGAGTGTGAAGGGATGGTGCATGTTGGGGGCCGAAGAGTACAAAAAAGCGAAAACAGCTTCACTAATTTCAAAGTTGGAACATGTTTTGTTCTTTTATATTCTATTATAACCATAACCTACCGCTCACCACCTTTTTTTTTTCTCACACGCACACATGCACACGCGTTCTCAGAAACACACCCCCCCACACACATATACACCCACACACAGACACACACACACACTTTCCTAATCTCTAATCTTGTCTCGATTAGCACCTGACAGAATTTCCATGGCTTTATCAAACCAACCGACCCAACAGACGCTTATCACTCCCAGCCCCCAAAATTTCACAAGTGCAGGAATTTTTGAGATTACAAAAACACAGCTAGAGAAATCTTGAATAAGTCAAAAGAATATGACTGAACACTCTGCTATCAGACAGTACAAGCGGGAGGCATGGGATAAGAGGTGCATTGAGGGGACAGATTTACCGGGCTCCAGATTGAGCCAGAGGATTTTTTTTTTCAAAGAAAGATATATTTTTAAAATATGATGAGGGGCCACTTTATTGGGCATGTATGGAAAAAATGTGTGTGTGTGTGTGTGTGTGTGTATATATATATATATATATATATATATATATATATATATATATATATATATATATATATATATATATATATATATATATTTATATACACAGCCAAACCACAGTTTTCAAACGTCTCGGTTCTCGACCAATTCGGTTTTCGACCAAACATTTTGAGTTTTTTATGCCTCGGATGACGAACAAATTTCGGTTCTCCAACAAACTGAGCGCACTTGAATGCACCATTTGACTCCTTTCGCCTTACACGAGGAAGTGACGCTTCCTCGTGTTGCTTTCCATTGTGAGCAGACGTGTTCAGTAAACATTCATTCATTCATTCATCTTCCGAACCGCTTTATCCTCACTAGGGTTGCGGGGGGGTGCTGGAGCCTATCCCAGCTGTCTTCAAGCAGGGACACCTGAATCGGTTGCCAGCCAATCACAGGGCACACAGAGACGAACAACCATCCACGCCCACACTCACACCTAGGGACGATTGAGAGTGTTCAATCAGCCTGCCATGCATGTCTTTGGAATGTGGGAGGAAACCGGAGTACCCGGAGAAAACCCACGCAGGGAGAACATGCAAACTCCACACAGGGAGGCCGGAGCTGGAATTGAACCCGGTACCTCTGCACTGCGAAGTCGACGTGCCTTCAGTACACCCCTTGAGTAAACATTTTAAAAAGAGCGTGGTTTCGGTTTTCGAACAATTTCGGTTTTCGAACAGCCTTCTGGAACGGATTATGGACGAAAACCGAGGTTTGACTGCAATTAAAGGTGCTACGACTGTTTGTGGTAGAAGACCGGTCCAGATCAGACAAAAAAAAATTTAAATGTTAACTTACTCACCAGCATTTTCTTATAATTACCATGAACAATAATCAGAGCAAAAAGTGTTTTCGCTTTAAAGGTGCTGTAAATCCAGATACATGTCAGTGAAGCTGAATCAGCTGGATTGGATTGTGCCGAGCATCTCACCTTCATTGTATGGCGGTGTGTAGGGCGGTGGACTACTGCTGTCCCCCTCTGCTGAATCATCTAGGTCTGAGGCCTCTGCCTCCTCTCCTGAGAGGCTCAAGTTGTCAACAGCGTTGTCCTCATTGCCGTCAAGCTCGCCGAGGGAACCTGCAAGGCAAAGTTGAGAAGTAAATTTGGGTCCGGTTTGTTTTTTTCTTTCGGATTACTTTTAAAATGCCACACCGCTTGATCCGACGACAGAGGACTGTTGACAGTGCGGTGTAAAAACTAAGTACCATCTTAAAATTGAAATGACTTGTTTGTCTTCTTTTCCAATCGATTTTCCAAACCAACCAAGCCATTCATTGTATTTAGTTAGAAGCATTTGAAGAACTTGAGGAAATTGTCCTTCTACTCATAGCAACACACATGGATTGCCATGAAAGTGAAAGGCAAACTGTCAAAGCATAAAACAGAAAAATACTTGCAAATTGAACCACTGGTTTACACAAAAAAAAATGGTTTCAAGGCAAGGACCCGCTGAACGATCTAATCCATAAGATTAATGGCAGAAGCCAAAGGGGACCTAAAGCCAAATTGCAATATACCTAAAATTGAAGCTAAAAGAGTGATTAGTGAAGGGCTGATCTATATCAATTACAATTTCACAATCCCTGCTGACCATAGTAATTATACAGTACTTTTGATCTATTTTAGCCTGTTTGAAGATTACATCCATGAAAAAGGAAGGGGAAAAAAAAACCCCCGTTTTCATTATTAATGCCCCCCTATTTAAGATTAATATATCAGCCTTCTTAAAACAGTACATTAGAAGCTCGGAACCGTCTCCTGTTTGCTATATTTCAAACCTCGGTTGGGATTCCTCATTTGCCAGAAAAGAGTAGTCGCCATTTTCATTTCCCGAGAGATGGTGAAAAACTGAATAATAGAGTCTAGGTGGCCATTTTTTTTGGAGAGGATTTGAGATCTTGAGTGAGACTGAGACGGTTACTCTAACACCAGATGACCAAATACTCGAAAGAAGGTTTTAACGGTTTTACATCGAATCCAGAGCGAAAGCCGTGATTCCGCTTGCCTCAGCCCGCCGCCTCAACACAGACAGGTTGAAAATTAATTCTAATTTGGTTGTATCAAACCAATAGAGGGATTGTTGCCGAAGCAAAGCTGTGACTCGGGGCGTATATATTTACAATGCTCAAACAAAGGAGTCTATAATCTATACAAAGCGCACAACAATGCCTGTGAATGAAGACGCTTGTAGAAAAAGGGAGAGGCAATTTTTCTAATTCTGTTAATTTCACTTGCAAAGCAATTAAAAGCAGGCAGAGATAATGCTTGGAAACAATCGCTGCCTGACAAAGTGTTTCTGTCTTTGTAAATGAAACATCTTTAGGCTAATTTCAACTTCCACGCCTGCATGGTTCGCTCTAATTTCAGATAAAATTAACACAGCTAGATTTGGACCTTCATAAGAGAAAAAGATAGTTGAGAGTGGGGGGTGGGGGAAGGGAAAAAAAAAAAGATCGATCCCATACACAATATTTTTAGAATTAGGCCCATGCCGTCCAAGCGTTGCTTTATCTGGTTTTCAGTATCTATGAGGACATTTTCATACAATTAATTTTGCTTTAATCATAATTGTACAAAGGGACTTGTCTGTATAAAATTCCAATTACATTTTGTGTTTCAAATGTGAGTTTGAATTGTGATTTCTCTTTCCTCATTACAGCCCCGGTTTAATGAATCAATCACTGCATCACTGCTTTCGGACATGGAATGGTAACAGAAAAAGTTTCAGCTTTCTTCTCTTATCCAAGGAGAAATATCTTCTACTTCTTGTGTCTTGGAGAGTTGGTCGCGAGGATAGTGGGAGGCTGTAAGATTGAAGCGGTGCACTTTCCGCTTCATTTGCCAGTTGAAGTGTTAAATTATATTAATTGTTATTCCGTGATATATCCATCGGGAAAATTGGACTGAACGAAAGGAGATGTAGAAAGAGTCAAAAAAATATAGACAGAAGGCGCACTATTATCAATTGGGCTGAACTCATCAAATAGCACTGAACTTTCTGACTTTTAAAGTAATGGCGTACAATCCGCAGCTCATAAAAGGAGCCTCATTCTCAAACTAAACCATCACAAAATAAAAGCGAAGTTTTGAAACACGGAGGATAGAAAGCTGAGAGACACGGAACCCCCCAAATACCTCCGTCACACAAACGGGGGTGGCTTGATTCAATAGCAAAAATAATCAAGTATTTTCAATTACAGTCAAACCTCGGTTTTCGAACGTCTCTGTTCTCGACCAAATCGGTTTTCGACCAAAAAGTTCGAGTTTTTTATGCATCGGATGACGACCGAATTTCGGTTCTCAAACAAACTGAGCGCACTTGAATGCACCACTTGACTCCTCTCGTTTTCCTTACACGAGGAAGTGACGCTTCCTTGGGTAGACGAGGAAGTGACGCTTCCTCGTATAGCGTTCCATTGTGAACAGACGTGTTCATTAAAGATTTTTTTTTTAAAAAGAGCGTGGTTCGGTTTTCGAACAAATCGGTTTTCGAACAGCCTTCTGGAACGGATTATGGTCGAAAACCAAGGTATGACTGTCCTTGAGGTTACTTGGGTTCAATTTTAAATGGTGTTCTCTAAAGTGACAAAAACCTTTTTTTTAATAAAAATAAAAGGGTTTCCACGTGATAGTGAAAGATATTTCCAGTTAAGATAATGAAAAAAATGCATTTTTATAATCTCTGATAGGATCAAATGAAATCCAGCAAATGAAGAGGCTGCTTCAGATAGATTCATTCAACCCATGAAACGCTTATAAATCCTGACAAAATCAAGATTTATGATAAACAGTCAAACCTCGGTTTTCGTCCATAATCCGTTCCAGAAAGCTGTTCCAAAACCGAAATTGTTCAAAAACCGAAACCACGCTCTTTTTAAAATAAAAATGTTTACTGAACACGTCTGCTCACAATGGAAAGCAACACGAGGAAGCATCACTTCCTCGTTTACCCGAGGAAGCGTCACTTCCTCGTGTAAGGAAGGTGGGAGGAGTCAAATGGTGCATTCAAGTGCGCTCAGTTTGTTCGAGAACCGAAATTTGTTCGTCATCCGAGGCATAAAAAACTCAAAAACCGAATTGGACGAGAACCGAGACGTTCGAAAACCGAGGTTTGACTGTACATCGATACATTTTTTACAGCATCTGTTTTATTTGTCTCATGTAAAAAAAAACTGCAACTTAAAACTATATTTTCAAAACCACTGATTCCCAACTAATGTGCCATGGCACATTAGTGTGCCATGAAAGAGCATCAGGCATGCCGCCGGAAATTATCTAATGTCAATTACTTTCATGAAAAAAAATACTGACTTTCTATTTTTTTTTATTTTATAATTTCAGGTACAACAATTAAATGTTCATTCACGAGATGACAGAAGGTAGAAGGTACATAATTGGGTTTTTGAAATCACAGATATGAAAATGTCAGCCTCTCATCGATTTTAAAACGGCCTCAATGGTGTGCAAAGCAAGACATCATCTCTTACCATCCAGCATCCCAAAAATATTTCATGACAGAGATGGGCGAGATGAATTAAGAGAGCTACGACATTTTAAACGGTCTACGATGAATAGTCCACTTCAAAGCATGTGCATATCGGCTCGAAGTGTCAGGTGGTGGAATGGTCGGCCTGACCAACTTAAAGAAAGACAAACAGCTATTTATAAATTTAAAAAAGATTTCAAATGTAATTGTTTTAGAAAAATACATAGTCAAAGATGAATCTTTATATTTGGAAACGGTAGTTTTGATTGAAGTACATTATACCAGGCTGATAGAAATTTTTATTTAATATGGCTGTTTTTCTCTGCTTTGTTTATTTTGCTTTTCATATATTTTTGTACATGAGGATTGGTCATTAGCTATTCAGTTTTGCCATTATATACATTAGAGAGAGAGAGAGAGAGAGAGAGCGAGAGCGAGAGAGAGAGAGAAATATACACACACACATATATACATAGATATATATATATATATATATATATATATATATACACATACATATATATACATGCATGTATATATATACATACATACACACATACACTCATACATACACTCATACATACACTCATACAAACATACATATACATATGTGTGTGTGTGTGTGTGTGTGTGTGTGTGTGTGTGTGTGTGTGTGTGTGTTTTGAAAAAGCCAAACGAAAAGTTTTTTTTTTCGGAAATTAAAATTGTGAGCAGGGTTCGGGGATTTATAAAATCTTAATTCAAATTCAAATTAACCTGTGTATCCACTTGTTGTGAGTCAGTATTGTACCGTGAGATTTTTTTTTTTCCCACTGTGAAAAATGTGCCGTAGCTCGATAAAGGTTGCGAAACGCTGAAAAAAAACTACAAAGTATAAGAGCCCTAATGTATGCCAAGCTTATGTTGATTGTCATTTGAGTTGGCATTTGTTCTTTTGATGAAGGTCACGTCTTTATAGGCACGGGTGGGCGTGATTTTTCTATTGACCGGAAAGTAACATTTAGATGTTTCATGTCATTTAAATACATTTTGATATGTTGAGTTCACCTGATGTTAAATAAATACTGTGAACTGCACCTAGACTCGATAACAACTTTGAATGTGCTGAGGAGCCCACTCAGTCTCTTCAGCGGCTTTTTTGACGCAAAGGTGTGGCTCCATAAACTCAAAAATAAATGAAATGTATGAGAATTAGGCTAAATGGGTCAGAAATGTATGATGAGCCTTTTAGGACATTTTCATTTTTAAGTACTTGCAGGGCTGCACGCTGTCCCTAAAAGCTGGCATTTTGCCACTAATATTTGAAGGTTTTGCGAGTAAATGTTTCGTTTATTCGCACATGTGCCACAAGTAAATTTGGTGCTGGAATTAAAAAAAAAAAAAAAGACATTATTCTTACTCATGTATCATTTTTGTTGCTAACCGCTCCACACTCCCGGTCTTTTATCGGGAGCGTCTAGCGGGACAAAGAAAATGTGACGATTTACTTTGCATGCCAATTTAAAATATGTACTAACTTTTATACTGACGCCCCAATAATTCATCTCCGATGCTATTGTGTTCCTAGTAGGGGGAAAAAAAGGAGTCTACACCCCTGACCAGTATAAATATGTAAACACATTTGGTAAACATGTGTAACCTGTGATCGAGGTGAGTTCATTAAATAATTACTGAAGCTAATTACATAACAAATAAAACCACCATCCATCTACCGTTGCATGGTAAACAATACCTGCACATTTCAGTCACTTGTCATGTCGTATCAGTTCGGCATTTGTTAGCCCATAATTATTGAAACATTTTATTTGAGAAAAAAAACGTCACAATGCATACACTGTAAATTGATCTACAATGGCAACGAATGTAAATGATGAGGTCACGTGGAGAATCTATGAATTCACGATTCAGAAAACTTTGTTTTCTGATCTTCAGACAGAATGAACCATTTCCAATGAAACAGTCAACTCTTTCTGACGGACGTTTTATCAGCGCGGGCCACACATGCATACAAGAGATGGGAGAATAAGAGCAAGAATGCATCGTCATAATAGTCTACAATATGATGATGATGACCAGAAACATGCAATGCATCTCTTCAAACGTTATCCATCCATCCATTTTCTGAACCGCTTTATCCTCACAAGGGGCGCGGGGTATGCTGGAGCCTATCCCAGCTGTTTAAACTTTTTTAAAAAGAAGAAACAAAAAAAAAAAAGAGGAGAAGAGAGAAAATGGTCACATTTATGTGACATTAAGAGATGCATTCAAAACCGCGTTGTCATTAGGAAAAAAAATAATAAAAATACCTCTTGGAAAGTCTTGGTCAAACCGAGCAAGTTTTGGTGCACCTAGCACTTCAAAGGGTCGCGACATTTTTTTTTTTAAGCGGGCAATATGGACAGGACTCGGCAAAGTACACCAGATTTACTTTGAACTACTCATGACGAATGAACACATCCACCCATCCATCGTCCGTATTGCAGATCCTCACAGGAGTCACCAATCCCAGTCGACTGAATGAGAGGCCTGCTGCAACCTGAATTGGTCGCCAGCCACAGGGCACATGGGGACAAACAACCAGCCATGCCTACCGAAAATTTAGAGTCTTCAATTAACCAAAATGCATATTTATGGAAAACCAGTCTGAGCGAAAACCGGAGTGCCTGGAGAAAATCCCCCGCAGGCACGGGGAGAACAACCCTTATCCCAACTCCACATAGGAAGGCCGGAGTCTGGATTTGAACCCGTGACCTTTGAACTCGGTAGTAATTGGGCTGAATTTCCCATTGGGAGTAGCGTCTTTGCATTGTTGATGGGGTGTGTTTTGCGCCGCCTCCGGCGATGGACAAAAACATCCCTGATTCTCACACACACACACACACACACACACACACACACACACGCACGCACACGCACACGATATTGGTGTGAAGGTATGTCAAGGTTAATATTGAAAGCAGGACTTAAGGGTGTTGATGAATCGAAGCTCTTGCTGACACGGAGCGGCATCAAGATGAAACCGAGAAGAATTTCGTCGAGGAGGAGAATACTTGAGCTGCTGCTCAGGGACTGTCGCTGTCTGTCTTCGAGAGGCAGAACAAAGTGATGCAGCTGATGAAGGCACCCAAGATACTGCTTTATTAACTCTCCATCCACATCAAACCTGCGGCAGGCAGCTCGGTGATTAAACACTGAGACAACACACATCAAACCTGTATGCTCAACAAGCCTGATTAAACAGACGCAAGCCTCGCTGCTCTTTGGCTAATAACCCAACGCACAGGGAAAAAGAAAAGGAGAGTGGGGGGTGTACTTGTATCAGACAATCATTGACTTAGAAAGAAAAAAAACATGAGGAAAGGATATTTAAAGAAAGACAGGAGAGGATGGGAACACGGCAAACGGGACTGGAGAGGGGCCACTTATTGATCAGTGTCAAGAGAAAATCGTTCGCTCAACTTTTTGCTCCCTTCCGGCCATATGCTCCCTGCCTACAACCCAAACCAACTCTTCAAAGACCCCCTCGAAGTATATCTTATTGCAGTGTGACTTAAAACTAATTACAGTGAAACCTCGGTTTTCGTCGATAATACGTTCCAGAAGGCTGTTGGAAAACCGAAATTTTTCGAAAACCGAAACCACGCTCTTTTTAAAATAAAAAATGTTTACTGAACACGTCTGCTCACAATGGAAAGCAACACGAGGAAGCGTCACTTCCTTGTCTACCCCAGGAAGCGTCACTTCCTCGTGTAAGGAAAGCGAGAGGAGTCAAATGGTGCATTCAAGTGCGCTCAGTTTGTTTGAGAACCGAAATCTGTTCATCATCCGAGCATAAAAAACTCGAAATCTTTGGTCGAAAACCGAATTGGTCGAGAACCGAGACGTTCGAAAACCGAGGTTTGACTGTATTTCCGTGGCCGTGCTCGTAAGCCAAATCATTCGTTGCAAATCAAGGTGCTCTAATAAAATGTATAAAAATGCCTTTTATCCATCTTTAGCCTCCCCGCAAAAGGTTCTGCTTGACATTTTTATCCAGCCATCTTTATCTTTGCAAGGGTCGCAGGGTGTGCCAGAACCTATCCCAGCTGTCTTCGGGCAGTAGACGGACTACACCCTGAACTGGTTGTCAGCCAATCGCAGGGCACACAGAGACGAACAACCGTTCGCGCTCACACTCACACCTGGGGACAATTTAGAGCATTCAATCAACCTACCACGCCTGTTTTTGTAATGTGGGAGCAAACCAGAGTACCCGGAGAAAACCCACACATGCAGAAAGGCCAGACCGGGAATCGAACCCTGCACCTCTGCACTCCGAGACCAACGCACTAAACAGTCAACCACCGGGCCACCTGAAATTTTTATTCATGCAAAAAGCTATTTTCCTCCACAATTTAGGGCCAACCAGCTGAGTTTCTTAAAAGTTACCTATGCATAACTGCTGATCACTAGAAAATGGAAAAAGGTAGACATTTTCTTTTCTATTACAGAGCAGCCTACCCTGTAGTTGTACTACATAGCGACAATCTGGAAAAAATTGGGTCAAAGATCGGCCAGGTTAACCGGCAGCTGAGGAGAAGTTATGATGTCATTTACATTTCAAAAACCAGAAGCCATTCAGTTACGAATGTGTTTGCACTTTAGATTTGAATGAGACAAAATAACATGCTTTTTCCTCTCAAATATATTGTTATAATCATTGGTTTCAGAGATACTGTAATTATTTTCTGTATAAAAATTAATTTGGTGTTCAAAAAGTCTTTTTTCAAACTTGAGTCTTGAAAAAGAGGGGGTCGTCTTATAATCAGGGCCGTCTTATATTTGGGCCAATACGGTAATTCATTGAGATTTTGAAAATGTATTAGAATTGTTGAGATAATAACTAAAATTATATATTTTTTAATTGTTTTAAAAAACAAGACATTCCACATGGAACTTTTTTTTTTTTTTTTTTTAAATAAAGACCAAATACCTACACGGGAACTTAAATACCTTGAGTTCAAAGGAATTCAAGGCCTCTTTCGCACAACTGACTGCACATATAAATGAAGAGCATTCTCATGGTCTCTATCCCTCATTCTCCTTTCTGACCTGCCGTCTTCCACATTTCTCTCCTTATCTATCACATCTCCTCTTTTACTTTATTCCTCTTTGTGGCCCTTTTAATATCTGCTCTGCTCTCTCCCCATTCCTTAGAGCCTCACCTTCCTGTTCCCTCTCTCTTTCCCTTCACCTCCGTCTCTTCCTCCTCCTCTTATTTTTCAGCGAAAAAAGCGGAGTGACTGGGAGCGTCACTCTGTGCGGATAGCTGCGAGCCGTTGGCGGTTATCGGCTCCTGCAGACTCTCTCTGCCGGTCTGATCTGTCTCCTCTTCATTAAGCAAATACGCCGACGTGGAAATGAAAACATAATAGCTATTTGATTTCCAGCGAGATATTTTGCATATTGGTTCGGAGCTGATAGCGGAATTTCATCAAGTCGTTTTTTTTTTTTTTTCTCGCGCCTCTCTCAGTCTCTCTCCCCCCACTCCCTCTCACACCATCACCACTGCCACTGCCCCCCCTGCCCCCAACACCCCTTCCCCCCGCTCCCTTCCCCTTCCCTCCATCCACCCACTTTAAAAACTGAATTACTGAGATGGGCCGACTTTCAGAGAGATTTCTTTGCATTGCTGGGAAGAGGGGGGGGGAGAAATCTGGTTCCCCAGGAAGACTACTTAAACGATTAAATACCCCCCATTCTCATCTCTTTTTTTTTCCTGCTTCTCCCTCTTTTGATAACAAGGAAGAAAATTTAAAGAATTCACAGTGCTTTAGGTTGACTGCGCTAATCAGAGATAGGAGGGAGAAAATTAACTCCTTAATGAGCAGAGCTGTCTCCCCGATAAAGGTCCTGGTGAGACAGCGAAGTGGGACACTGGCTGAACCTTGGGAGGGAGACTGTCAGGCGGAGATGGAAAATGATAGAGCTGGCCAGTGGACGGCTTGAAATCGAAACGGAATGAGTGAGACTTGACACCATGCAGAGGAACAATTAAGTTTTGCCTTCTTTTCCTCTGAGGAGACATTTGCTTCTGGAGGTAAAAGCGGGGGCAGGTAGTGAGATAATAGCGATACCGGCCTTAGAGCATCACGGATACCGTTCGTGTATTGCCTCGGCACCAGACGTGATGAATGGCCCCGGTAGTGGGGTGTATCCTTCATGACCCGCCGAGAGGAAAAATTACTGTAGGACTGGGAAAGAAGATCTGCAGCTTCTTCAACACAGCAATACAGTATCTGATAGTCCGATGTCTCTCACCAGGACTGTTCAGTGCCCATGAACCCAAAGAAATAAATCGCCCTGCTGCTGTGTTCCATGTTGGAACACTGTTTTGCTTCAAGCCTGATAGCAGTGCTGCCCTGTTAGAACTCCAGCTAGTGTGGCGTTGCACAATTTACAGTACACAGATGTGGAAGATAAAATGCACTGTTGCGTTGTCAAAAAGAGTCTTAATTGATGAAAAATTACCTCTTGACTTTTTTTCCCCCTCCAACTGTTATTACAAAGATTCATTCCATACCATTTAACCTCAATTCGATAATGAGTACTTGAGTCGTGCCAAAGAAAAAAAATGGGAGTGTTGCATCAAGGTCACCTGGCATTTAAAAAATGTGCAAATACAGTCAAACCTCGGTTTTCGTCCATAATCCGTTCCAGAAGGCTATTCGAAAACCGAAATTGTTCGAAAACCGAAACCACGCTCTTTTTAAAATAAAAATGTTTACTGAACACGTCTGCTCACAATGGAAAGCAACACGTGGAAGCGTCACTTCCTCGTCTACCCGAGGAAACGTCACTTCCTCGTGTAAGGAAGGCGAGAGGAGTCAAATGGTGCATTCAAGTGTGCTCAGTTTGTTCGAGAACCGAAATTTGTTCGTCATCTGAGGCATAAAAAACTCGACAAATTTTTGGTCGAAAACCGAATTGGTCGAGAACCGAGACGTTTGAAAACCAAGGTTTGACTGTATCAGGGCTCCCCTGTTTTCTTTGTTTTGTCACCTGATGATCACAAAGGGACGGCAGGTGGTAGTGCACGGATAAAATTGTAGCCCTCTGAGATGGATAAAAATGGGTGCATTTTTCTGTGTTAATCTTATTATTGCATGTGGTACAAATGACTGCAAAGAACATATTTGACGTGACTTCTGCTTTCAGGGCTTTTGAATCACTAGCTCTTTGTCTTAGTTGATAAATCTGATGACTGTGTGCCTACCACTGCCTATGACATTCATTTTTGGTGAGTTACTGTATTTTCCGGACTATAAGTCACAGTTTTTTGGTAGTTTGGCTGGGGGTGCGACTAATACTCCGGAGCGATTTATGGGTGGAATTATTAACACATTAGTATATAATTTCACGTTATTTTCACATTAAATCGCAAGAGGCCGCTCTCGACCTGTGTTGATAAAACCACGATGAGTCTGACGTAAGCGACGTAGAAGAGGAAGCGCTGCATCTTCTACCTGCGGAGTTGGTGGAGTTGCTTTAAAGTGACACAGAGGATGCAGATCTCATTGGATTTCGTAATTTGGAGCAACATTGATGGTTTGGTGAACTTGTTAGCATGTTCTTTATGCTATAACTCTTAATATGTTACTTGAACATACCAGACACGTTAATGAATGGTTAGCATAGCGTACACTTATTCAGCGTGTTGTTGTCCATTTTATTTTAATTTTAAATTGCCTTTCAAGATGGCATGTATGTTCTTGGTGTTGGATTTTATCAAATACATTTCCCCCCAAAATGCGACTTATATTCCAGTGCGACTTATATATGTTTTTTTCTTATTATGCATTTTATGGTTGGTGCAACCTATACTTTGGAGCGATTTATAATCCGGAAAATACGGTAGTATTGATTTGTATGTGTTGTCTTTTTAGGTAGAATTGTTTCGATTGCCATCATAGATCATCATTGTTAACTTGGTAGGGGAGGTTCTATGTTAAGAAAGTCAATAATCTCAACTACACTGCCATTAAACAAAAAAAAACCATTTTTTTTTAGTTTGATAAAGTATAATGAAGCAAAAACTTTAACATCTCTAAAAGTGCCATAAAAGTAATCAGTAAATTCTGTGGAAATGGTCTCGATATTTACTGAGGCATGAAAAGTTTACACATGTCACATCAATACTGGCATGTTGTTGATAACATGTTTGAGATGGTGCATGTCATATTTCATCACCTCTGAGAGAGATTTAATCGGTCTTATTTGACTCCTACAAAGTCAACTCCATGCTCCACACATCATCTCTTCTTTCATCGCTATCTTCAAATACCGCAGCTTATTGAGTATGGCGCGTTTTGTAAACAATTCCCATATAATAACAGAATGGCTTTTGGAGAATATAGGGAATATAGAACATGTTTGCAATTTGTTATAATGTGGGACCTCAACAAGTATTCGACTTTATACCCTAATGCAGGGGTCCCCAACCGTCGGGCCGCACAGAAAGAATAAATAACTTACATTCCTTCCGTTGCATTCATTTCGAAATCTGAAATATGTTTTATTTTGAAAAATTACCGGATTCTCTGTTATATCAGTCTACAGCAGGTGGGGAACTCCAGTTCCTTGAGAGCCATATCCTGCCTGTTTTAGATCCCACCCTACTCCAACACACCTGATTCAAATCATCAGCTCATCAGCAAGCCCTGTCGAGGCCTGAAACAATCATGAACATTTGAATCAGGTGTGTTGGAGTAGGGTGGGATCTAAAACAGGCAGGATATGGCTCTCAAGGAACCGGAGTTCCCTACCCCTGGTGTACAGTATGTCACTCTTGACGCAGGTGAATGCGTGCGTCTCGGTCACGTGATAGGTTACCGCATAAAAAAGTATTTTTGATGGTATTGTATTCAGTTTCTGTGTTTCTGTCAGCACTTCAGACATTACCCCCATTACACCCCACTCCTGCATAGACCACCAAAAAGTATCCGTTGGAATAGTGTGTGTTCAAGAAAAGTGAGCATATGCGTATCGTGATACCTATTTGTTAACACCTTTAAAACACAGGCCCCTTGCCAGAATATGGATCTTGTTTCTGTGTTGCTGTACTCCAACCTTCACTTGTTTTACGTTAAGTTCGTACCAATGAAAATATTTGTTTTAGTATAAGGTTGCTATTTTGAATTTTGAGAGGCCCACAGTAGTGTGAGTTACTACTGTATATCTTTACTGTCGGTTCAAACCTTCCGATGCTCAAATTTTGGTCAATTGCTAGTCTTCTCATTTACATTTAAAAAATGTAAAATCATCTCCACTCTCGAACTTTGTAAATCTAGTTCAAGTCAACGTTAACATGCCATAGTGCACTTTAATCATATTTAACATGACCTGCTTAATGTGGAATGTCACTTGACCAAACCCACAGCTGTGTGATAACTAGCATAGCTACTAGCGGATGATGTGATATTTGAACCTGAATTTACGAAAATGTTGTTGTTTTTTATGGTCGTTGTTTTTTATTTATTTCATTTTGTTTTTAATGTGATACATGTTAATAGAAAGCCTAAACATCTGACATGGTCAACTTGGTCGTTCTTGAGGACATTTTGTGTGTGAATCGTTTGCTATTTCTACAGTTGTGTCTCGGTTTCCTGCAATTGGGCTCCACCCGTCACCTGAACCAGAAGCAAATGTTTCGACTGTTCTACCAAATGTGGAAGACCTATACTATCCGACAACAAAATTGTGGCTCGTGGAAATGCTGAGTGGCTAGTAACTGTGGCCACAGTCACTCGTGAGCAAAAAAAAGTTAATCTATGGATGCAATGCAGTATTTTGATAGGAACAGTTATTCTGGTCGAATCACATTTGACTGTTCAGTTGTACCGAATGTCATGGCCGATTAATGAAATCATCAAATCGATACCATGTGCATTTATGACGTAGCAGTGATGATAAAGATGGAGGAGAATAGTGCTTTAAAACAGGTGTTGGTTGGTTGAAAATGCAAAAAGAAAAGAGGGGAGGAGTCTTGAATCCGAGTGATAAAGAGCAGTTACCATGCAGCCTGAGGTAAGACCCTGGACTATTGAAGCCAGGCATGCAGACGAGAAAGCCAGCTGATAAGCCCTGCTGATAAAAGATGGAAAATAGCAGCAGATTTGAACTTTCCCACCATCCTAAGATCCATGGGAGAAGGAGGGGTTGAGTCTACTTACTTATTGAATCCCTCTTCCTATCTAACCCCCAACCCCCCCACGACACACACACACACACACACACACATACACACACACCACCCGAACCGTGTTAACTCGAGATACACACACCAACAAGGCTAACAGAGAATGATTTCACCAAATGCACACACAGTACCGGGGACCTCCAGCCTTCTGAAGAAAGAAGAGCAAGCGACTATGACGTACGTTATTCATCTCACTCATTCCAAAATACGTGCCCTTGAGAAAGACGGTGAGAATTTTCACACACACACACAGCGTGATGAAATAAGGTCCTCCCAGTATCCAGCATGGGTGGGGCCGTGCCGCCGAGTCCTTGACGAGGTCTTTTGATACTGAGAGAAGCCATTATTCCGCAGGTATTAACATAGATAAAAGCAGTACTTTGTAAAAAATAAATAGAATACTAGTCGCGCAACAGCTTGCCTATGCAAACACATGATCATGTCAAGTTTGTCCCGGAACAGCTGCTTTATCAATTCAGCAGCATGATTATGAGCACATCAATGTCTCCTTTAGAGTACAGTACATGAACCAATGGTAGTAAGATAGCTACCTAATTGGAAAGCACCAGGGGGGCCTTAAGGTGAGGGTTTATTATTTCCCTGAGACGCATGAATAAGGTTACCCTTAGATGTGCAGATTGTCGACTAATTACAGTCTATTATTACGAGTCTGTGGTCTACAGTATGTCCATTATGCTATGATTCAAGTACCCGCTGCCAGCAAAATAGGATTCCAGTGCTGGACACTCAAGAGGCTCAGACCCACTTAACTCATTCCCTCCCAAAGACGTTTTTAAACGTCTTTTCAGACTTGGTCCAGAATTGGCTGGTACTGAATGAGTTAAGCAACCTTAACCACCTTATGATGACTAGCATTTCAAGCTAGCTCTTCCTGGTGACAGACACACGTTTGAAATGTGAAGGGCAGATGTAGTAAAGTGAAACTGAGAAGTTGGATTGTCCCAACATCTTATCTCTCCAGATCTTTAATTCAGTTCTTCATCGCTCTCCATGGTTGTTCGACAAAGTAACCCTCATCCTTTAAATGACCGCGGCATTCACGGTTACTCTATCAGAACGTCTCGTGAAAACTCATGTCAACTGCAGAGCTACACGGGCAGATGAAACGCACGGACGCACACATTTCTGCTGCTTCGAGAGACTAAACAACTCAGAGGGAGGAAGGAACAACAGTTCCTGCAAAGAGACAAAAACATTCATGGAAAGTGCAACAAGATCTTCCCCCGAGGGTGGCTTTCCCTTTGGCGGTGTGGTGGGATTGAGGAGATTTCATTTCAATGTGATCAAAGTGAAGAGACATTTTGAGTTCACCGATGGTTCTTAAAAAACTGACTGCTGATGATGCCACAGAAGTACCCCAAGAGAACCGACACAAGCACGAGGAGAAAACTTATTTTTTTCCGATGATCACTTGGGCTGCAAATAGCCGCCATTTAGCAACTCAATTGTAATTGACTGTAATTCTTAAATGGTGGTCATTTTTTTAAGTCTGAAAAGCCCACCCGTTAGTTTCACCTATGTTGTATTTATACTCCATTGTGATGGAATATAAAGGATAGCTGAAAAAAAAAAAATCATTTTTCCAAGCACTTAAAATGGACATTGGATGCCGATCTTCATTTTAAGTCAGAGAATAATGTTAACATTTAGGCCAGGGGTTGGCAACCCAAAATGTTGAAAGAGCCATATAGGACAAAAAAAAAAAATGTCTGGAGCCGCCAAAAATTAAAAGCCTTCTATAAAACTTACAATGAAGGAAACACATGCTGAATGTATGTAGGAGACTGGACTGTCTCAGAATTGTTTATGTTATTCATTCCTTTGTTGTGTGTTCACAAACGCCCCCATAGAATTTATTTTGTGATTTCCTCGCTTGATTTTTTTGTTTTGGTGCATTAGTTTCGCATTTCTTCGTGTCAGTGAAGTGATCATGAATTTCCGTTTTTCGGAGGCTGTCTTTGAACGCCTCTCGAGTCGAACGAGAAGAGAGAAGGCACGGAGTCGGACGCAGACGTGTCTGTGTTTGTTGAGACTGTTAAAAGCGTAAATAAAGCGTACGTTTTAAAAAACCAACACTACAGCTCTCCTTTTTCGGAGTTGCAACATGTATCTATATCTATTTGAGCTATATTGGCTTACTATCAAAATCTTTTTCCATTTTCTAATTTTTTTTTATAAAGTTCCAGGGAGCCACTAGATGTCGCTAAAACGTCGCATGCGGCTCTGGAGCCGCGTGTTGCTGACCCCCGATTTAGGCCATTAACTTTCACTCCGGGCGGCCCGGTAGTCCAGTGGTTAGCACGTCGGCTTCACAGTGCAGAGGTTCGATCCCAGCTCCGGCCTCCCTGTGTGGAGTTTGCACGGTTTCCTCCCACATTCCAAAGACATGCATGGCAGGCTCGTTGGGCACTCTAAATTGTCTGTGAGCCGTCTCTGTGTGCCCTGCGATTGGCTGGCGACCAATTCAGGGTGTCCCCCGCCTACTGCCCGAAGACTGCTGGGATAGGCTCCAGCACCCCCCGCGACCCTAGTGAGGATGAAGCGGTTCGGAAAATGGATGGATGGGATGGACTTTCACTCCTACTTTGCATTGTGAATGTGTAAGATCAAAAACTGTTTCAAAATTCCATTTGGTGGGACAAAACTCAAACTTATTGACAGGGAACCAGCTTCGTTTTGATTCGTTGCTTGAGATTAGAAAGTCTGGATTCCGAGAGATATCGGTCCTCTCATCTCTTGGTTGGAAAGGAAGTAATTATAAAGATATCCAAAAATGTTACGACAGTCAAGAGCTAGTAGTTCACTAGCTGCTTTTATTATTCGATAATTACATTGTAACGACGGCCTACTTTTAATGTGTCTCTTGCTTCATGTCCATGCCGAGTTCCAACACTTAACATCCACAGCGTGTGAGAGAGAGGAGAGAGAGAGAGAGAGAGAGAGAGAGAGATGAAATGAGATGGGCCGGGACTGGGTTGGGGGTTGGGGGGAGGGCAACAGTCACAACTTGGCTTTGCATCCAGTTATCTCCGCCTCCTGTCACAAGGCTTAAAATAAAAATAAAAATAAAGTGAGATGGTGGCAGCAGTGTTGGGCTGATAGCCCTGTGGAGCATGAAGAGAGGATGTAAAGGAGATAGCTGGTTAAATATAACCTATTGCATGGCTGGCAGCAGCAAAGAAAGGAGGCATTTTCAAGAGGCAGGGCATCAGTGGCGCCCTCGTTGCCCTGATAACATCCACGTTAAGTGTGTGTGTGTGTGTGTGTGTGTGTGTGTGTGTGTGTGTGTGTGTGTGTGTGTGTGTAAGCAAAAGACATCCATAATTACTCTGCAGATGGCAAACGCACACAAAGCACACGACTACGAAAGCTAAGTCATGAAGGATTACTTAAACGCACGGACAAAGAAAACACACACAAAGCGGGAGCACAGCCAAAAAAACCCGATGCGCTCTCCTACATCTCCGCATCTTTCTGCCATGGCAAAAGGGAAGTATCAGAAGCCCCCTCTCGCTCACCCTCTTTACAACGCCAAAAGTCACAACAGGATTTTTGATGGGAAAAATGTGCTTTCCTCAGATGATGGTTCGATAAGGGGGGGGGAGTACGGCCAAATGTCAAATATGATAAATGGAAGGGTGCAGAGACAAGATCACTCACACAGGCAGGCAGACACACGGGGAAATACGCTTTTTCATTTTTTGGCGCAGAAGAAACACAAAATAGGGATCAACTGTTTCTTCCGTGTTAAAAGTCACGAAGATAACGGCAAGAGATTTTTCTCGTTGGCTAATGAAGTCTGATAAGTTATCTGGAAGTAATGACATATTGTGTGTTTGATTTCAAAAATACATGCAAATTCGATTTTCAGGGATCACATACACAGGGCGATTTTGAATAAAAATAAAATACAGTCAAACCTCGGTTTTCGAACGTCTCGATTCTCGACCAATTCGGTTTTCGACCAAAATTTTGAGTTTTTAATGCCTCGGATGACGAACAAATTTCGGTTCTCGAACAAACTGAGCGCACTTGAATGCACCATTTGACTCCTCTCGTCTTCCTTACACGAGGAAGTGATGCTTCCTCGGGTTGCTTTCCATTGTGAGCAGACGTGTTCAGTCAACATTTTTATTTTAAAAAGAGCGTGGTTTCGGTTTTCGAACAATTTCGGTTTTCGAACAGCCTTCTGGAACGGATTATGGATGAAAACCGAGGTTTGACTGTATTGTAAAGCAGTTTTGTTCTTGTAATAGATTTTTTTTAACGGTTCACGGCTCCTCATTCCCAATTTAGGATGCTTCTGTTACAACCTGCCCCCTCCCTTAACCCACTTTGAAAAAAAATGCCCACAATACCTTTTTTTTCATTTACACAAAAGGATTTCAAGCCCGTGACGAAACAGAACCACTAATGTACATTTCAGTCATGCCTAAATGCTCCAGTAAGTTTTTAAAACGCTGAACTACTCTGCCAGGATGTGATTCCATCCTGCCAGAGCACGTCATTTTGACTTTAGTTATCACTTCTACCATTGCTGAATTTGGACATGTTGCTCCCCGTTAAAAAGTGTCATTCTGCTGACTAGATTAGCTCATGGTAACCTCAGCACCTCACACACCATCTGTGATAGCATCAAGTCTTTGCAGGACCCTGTCGGGTCTTTATGTCTTTTGAGGCCATGTCGCCTGGCCTTGCTGAGCATGTGTGTATGCGTTTGCGTGCGAGAGAGAGGATGACAGAGGAGATTATTTTAATATCTCACTGGTGTGGATTGCTGATAAAGTTTTAAGGCAAGGCCCAGTGGAACGAGTGGTGGTGGTACCTATCTGTAATTAGTAACCATTCGCTATCACCGATAAGATAAACTAGGCCTGACCTTTTCTATTCGTCACTATGGTAACCCGAAATACCCCCAACCAGCACCCATGCACTCCCTTTGTATTATTTTTCTGATGAACCTGCAAATAATGTCACCGATGGGAGAGGTCGATGGCATGATGAATAATTGTCCTCTGCAGGGTTCTTTGCTGTTCTCTGTGCGCACATACATGGGGACTGAGTAGGGAGCCATCAGTGTCGATTGGTCCTGAGACTGGCATGGTTTGGCTTTTGAGGTGAATAATGCACATTCAGGAGGAATCCAACAGCTTTTCTAACCATGGCAGAGCTACACGTTGATAAATAATGAATGCAAGATGCCACGGTAACGCCCCCCCCCCACCCCCCCCCCACTGCACTTCACACACACCTTGTGGTTTTAGAGTGCCGGTAGGAAGCACATTCTTCAATTCAAGGAACTTGAATTGAGTTACCAGGTGAAATCTGTGATGAATGTCAGTGACTCAGAGGCTTTTCCTGGAAAATCTTTGTGGAACTTGTGTGAGATATCTTCAAGTGTAAGAAAAAAAAACGAATCCCAGTGATAATAAATAAAAATGCGATGGAAATTAATTGAGCGCTTAATTGTCGATTAATCATAATTAATTTTGACACCTCGAGTGGATATTAAGCACCATAACGACAGTACAGTGTTCCCTCGCTCTAACGCGGTTCACTTTCCGCGGCTTCGCTGTTTCACGGATTTTTTTCGTGCAGTTTTTTAATGCTTTTAACCCTTTAAATCGTCTGCCGCGCCGCGTGTCGACAGTACACTATTTCCAAAAACTATTATAGTTATTTGTTGAAAACGTTTGTTTTTGTTGTAATTGGGCCTGAAAACAGGTTTTGGTCTTTGATTTCATTGTACAGTCAAATTTCGGTTTTTGAACGTCTCGGTTCTCGTCCAATTCGGTTTTCGACCAAAAATTTTGAGTTTTATGCCTTGGATGACGAACAAATTTCGGTTCTCGAACAAAGTCAGCGCACTTGAATGCACCATTTGACTCCTCTCGCCTTCCTTACACGAGGAAGTGACGCTTCCTCGGGTAGACGAGGAAGTGACGCTTCCTCGTGTTGCTTTCCATTGTGAGCAGACGTGTTCAGTAAACAGTTTTATTTTAAAAAGAGCGTGGTTTCGGTTTGCGAACAGCCTTCTGGAACGGATTATGGATGAAAACCGAGGTTTGACTGTATATATAGTTAAGTATTGTATAATAACTGTAAAAAATAAAATAAAGTTCACTACTTCACGGATTTCACTTATCACTGGTTTTTTAAACATAACCCCCTCCATAAACGAGGGATTACTGTACACTTAAATTGCATTCCAGTTACCATTTTGATCACATGGGGTTTTCATTTGTGGGACTATGATGGGGGATTATTTTTTTCCAGAAAAGGGCATGTAATAACCATTCAGAAGTCATTTGTTACTGTAAACAGAAATAGCAAATCGGGAATTGGGCAATTCCAAGCAATACAATACTTTCTCTCTTTCTAGCACAGAAATGGCTTTTATGATTTGTCCACAGTTGTTTAAGAGGATTCAGTTTGAGCCTTTGGGAAGGCCATTTCAAATGTTTAATGTTAGCCTGCTTTATCTATTCCAAATCCATTTGGGGGGGGGGGGGGTGAATCCTGTTTGAATAACCCTTGGTGTAGTAAATTTGAAGCATTTGGTAGTCCTCCTTCTTCAATGTTCTATCCATATTGTCATTGGGACTAATTCTCTCAATCTTTGTCTCGTCTGACCACAAAACTATTGGCGTAAAAAAGTTGTCTTTTCCATTGTAGCGTGATTAGAACATGGACTTTCCCACTCCCAGGTAACACGCATGGTATCACAAGTGGGAATGCAAAGCATGACTAGTTGAATAAAAGGTCAGTATCGGAAAGAGAGCAAATCTGTGGCCTCCCAGGTCTTATCAGTGATATCCCGTAAATCAGGCATGTCCAGCTCCGGTCTTCGAGGGCTGCTGTGCTGCCTGTTTTCCATCTTTTCCTGCTTCAACACACCTGATTCAAATGCTCAGCTCATCAGTCAGCTCTGAAACAGCATGAGGACGATGATCCTGATTATTTCAGTCAGGTGTCTTGCAACCAGGAGAAATGGAAAACAGGCAGGACGGCTCCCCTTGAACACTGAATTTGGACACCGCTGCTTTAAATGAATGATATCAAGATGAAGGCGGTACTCTCCTATGACTATACTTATGAGGGTGATTTAACATTCCAAATCTTTCAGAGCACAGTCAAACCTCGGTTTTCGTCCATAATCCGTTCCAGAAGGCTGTTCGAAAACCGAAATTGTTCGAAAACCGAAACCACGCTCTTTTTAAAATAAAAATGTTTACTGAACACGTCTGCTCACAATGGAAAGCAACACGAGGAAGCGTCACTTCCTCGTCTACCCGAGGAAGTGTCACTTCCTCGTGTAAGGAAGGTGGGAGGAGTCAAATGGTGCATTTAAGTGCGCTCAGTTTGTTCGAGAACCGAAATTGTTTGTCATCTGAGGCATAAAAAACTCCAAATTTTTGGTTGAAAACCGAATTGGTCGAGAACAGAGACGTTCGAAAGCCGAGGTTTGACTGTATATAATTATATGGGTACCCAAGGCAGAAAAATGCCTCAAGCATTATTTATTAATCAGTGAAACTACCGAAGGACTCATTTTAGTCCTATCCATTATTTACAAAAACGCTCTGTCAGCCATGCATGCCATTTATTTCCAGATAGTAGAAAGATCACATGAGGGTGCCAGTGACAGTATCAGTGATTGGTGTCGGCAGCCTTTTGGACACTCGATACCTTGAAATAAGACTGGTCTAGACCTGATACTGATAACTGGTATCAATACTCTCCCAACCCTAGCTTCACAAGATTGCACAACAAAATATCATGTTAATGACACAATCACTTTTGTCCATGGCAGTTTCATGAGTTACATTTTTGAAATACTTCTATTGGATCGCAAAAATAGTTAAATCATTTTCATCATTTAATTTTTAGTACATTTGTCAATCTCAAGTTACTTTAATGACAATTTCTTCCTCCAAAGAAAGAGCACCAACGGGGTGTAAAATGTAGTGACCGTGAACTCATTCGTAGAATGAGTGACCACTTGCTCCCCAGCGCCAGCATAAAGATGGCGATGTGGCTGAAGGTAAAATGAGAGTTACACAAGAAATATAAATGGACACAAACACACACACACACACAGAATACATGTTTATATACTGTGTGTGATGCTCACACCCCTTCAGAGCATATTGTGTGTGTAGGATACACACACATGCGGATACACATCCACACTATGTCTGCATGAATGCTTGAGTAAGCGAATTGGCTTCAGCAATGGCTGAGGAGGCAATATGTTTGCAGAAAAGAGGGATAATCTTTTATCTTTTCCCCCTCCCAAATGATTTCTTAAAGTCTATATCACTTCTCTAGCAGTTGACGTTCCGCTTTTTCCGCTTTAATTATTTATTTCTCTATTTCTGCTTTGTGTGGGTTCAGCTAAAATACTTCTAAAGCGCTTAATGGCCCTATCGCTGCCACAGATCTGCTGCCACATGCTGCCTTTTCCTCGCGTCCCCGTTTTTGGGAGATACTCTGTGGCCCGGACCCAAAAGAACTGACACTTTATCAAACAGTCTTGACGAGAATGACACGGCCAATAATTGATGAATTGTTCCTTCACAGAATGACAGTAATACAAGGAATGGCGAAAAGGGGGAGAGTGACTATTGGCATAATGAGTGCCAACCCCCACAACACACACACACACACACACACACACACACACACACACACACACACACACACACGCACACACACACCACGCTAAAACAGGCCTGAGGAGACAGGCATCTATCAGATTCTATTAAGAGCTTGACACTTTGGCGAACAAAGCTGGCCGCGCCCCGCCACGCATTAACTGCTATTATATGCTCATGAACTCATTTTCTCTTCCTTTTTTTTTTCCTCAACATTTTTTTTCTGCTTTTGTGCACTTAAGAACAGCGTCAACTTGTGTGTGTGCTTGTTTGAGCGCAAAGTGTGGTGTCCAAGACTATTACTGTACTGTTAGTGTGTATGTGGAAAAGACGACAACAACCAAATAATATTATACATACATATATAATTATACTCGGTTATCCTAACAAGGGTTGCAGGGCGTGCTGGAGCCTTTACCAGCTGTCTTTAGGCAGTAGGTAGGGGACACCCTGAACTGGTTGCCAGCCAATCGCAGTAAAATCTTCCCAATATCCTAATTATCTAACCTGAAGTTATGATTTGATGTAAAATCTTAATTTAGTAGGAATCACTTGTCTTCATTCTGAGGATGACACGACGGTTCAGAAAAACTGCAAGTAGTGAAACATACAATTGATAGAATAAGAATAATATTCACATTATCCTTCCAGCAAACTGAAATGTCAGCAAATACACAGGGCTGCATCTTTTATTGACCAGATTAACTCGAGTAACTACCGTATGATTATGCGTACCATAATACTATCGACGTTCATCAAAAACCTTCAGCAACAGTGATCTGGCTGACACCGGTTGAACTAGAAATAGCTGATCAACTTCAATAAGATGAACATTGGCCATTTAGAATGTCAGAAATTATAAGGTCCAGTATTAACAGGCTGATTCATCATCATTCCGCCATTGAATGTTTTATCATTTGTCCTATTGCTTTTTTGAGCAACCACTCTTATCACCTGCATTATAGTTGAGGGACTGTGAGGCCTTACAAGACCAATTAGCCGCAGAATAGAGGCTGGCCCAGTCTCATGTCATATTTTGTCATATGTCATATTTTGTTGTAACATTTCAGGCCAGTCAGACTAAACGAGGGCCGTGAGCTCATTTAAAAAAAATAAAATAAAAATTACATTTAAAAAAAAAATTCACACCAGATTCAATAGCATTGCTGTAGTTTATACTGTCATTTTAGGCGGGATGAGATTTTAACCATTCATTTGCTGTTTTATTTTTGTCCAACAATGTTCCGAAAACAATACTGCGAATTTAACCAAAATATATTCTGAAAGCCACAAGGTCAAATGAAAGAAAGGTAAAAATATTGTCACAATGGGTCAACGGGGGTGAAGACTTTTCGTTCTTAGAACAGGTGTAGCACAAAGCACAGTCTAACTGTGCATGGGTGGAGTTGTCTTTCTTTTGGGGGGTTTTTTGGCTACAATTTGCAGAGGTAGAATTGGGTGAAAATGAGGCATCTGTGCCTTTGTGCGCCGTTGTGGAATGGAAGTAGCTTTTCTTTGCCAATCCTCGTGGCATCCCTCTTTTGCATCAAAATCAGGGGGCAATACGCCCAAGTACACTATGCTTGACATTGAAGGAATAGAAATAGACTCGCTGGAGTCCATGGCATTGGCAGTTAAACTGCAAGCTCTCTCCTTGTACATGATGTAGTCGGCATTGCATGCGACGGGGGTGCTATTAAAATATTGTTAAGATTCTAATGGTTAAAATCCGTTCAATTAATTGATTTCTACAATGATTCAGAGGGATTGTACCACGCTAACGTGATATTTCCGAATGAAAACCGATGACATCCATCACAGACAACGAATTAGTCTGCCAGAGCCTCGATCAAATTCACCAAAGTCACATTACACCACCTTGGGTGTAGACCTGCTTTTTGACAGTCTAAAATCTAGTTACCGTATTGGCCCGAATATAAGACGGCCCTGATTATAAGACGACCCCCTCTTTTTCAAGACTCAAGTTTAAAAAAAGATTTTTTGAACACCAAATTAATTTTTATACAGAAAATAATGACAGTACATCTGAAACAAATGATTCTAACAATATATTTGAGAGAAAAAGCATTTTATTTTGCCTCATCCAAATCTTAATATATGAACATTCACATTCGTGAATGAATGGCTTCTGGTTTTTGAAATGTAAATGACATCATAACTTCTCCTCAGCTGCCGGTTAACCTGGCCGATCTTCGACCCACTTTTCTCCAGATTGTCGCTACGTTTCTCCATTTTCTGTTATCTTTTCTATTATTTTCTTCTCCTTTCTTTCTAACTATTTTTATTTTTCTTCTTCGTGCTACCGCTATTTTTATTTTTCTTCTTCGTGACAGGGATTCGCTTTGGCCTGGGGAGTCAAGTTCAGCATTCGCTTGAATGATATCTTGTGCCATCTAGCGTCGTGAATGGGTATAATGTCTAGACCCCGCGTATAAGACGACCCCCACTTTTGCAGTCTTATTTCAATGCAAAAAACACCGTCTTGTTTTCGGGCCAGTACGGTGAGGCAATTCTGTGTGTCGGAACACCTAGAGAGGGGTAACATGGCCCCAAATATGGCAGAGTAGAGTTGGACTGGCATGAAAATACAATTACGCCCATTTTACACACCAAACGCACAGACGCCATTCTACCAAAATATAACCCTAAATGTTTGAGTCGTCATTACATTAACAAACAGAGGAAAGTTGTGTTGTTAACATGTGACCACTCACCGATGCCTCTCTTTCTTCTTCTCATCAATCTGACTCTTTTAGTCCGTCGTCCACTTTTTCACACTTCCGACTAGTGCTTCTGCTCCACTTTGGCAAGTCCACGTAAGCGGCAACATGGGTGTAGTTTCTTTGCATTTATCATCACTGAATTTTATCAGCTCCGGAGAGTGGCGCCACAGCCCCGGCCTCAGCTTTCTTAGCTTTCAGATAGGGCTGATAATAAACTGATAGATTACAGCAGATTGTTTAACTTCAGGGAACACTGCTGCTGCTAATGCTAATAAACAGACAATAGTGTGGTGACAGAAGGAGAGGCGAGGGGAACAGAGTAGGGATTCAAGGGGCACACGGATGTGAGGCAAGAATGCAAGGGAGAACTAAAGGATGATAGTCAATATGTCTTTGAAAATATAATTTTGTGTAAAAATCTTCCTAATAAAATGTATTTTAAATGATTTTGGTTATTATCAATACTGTTAATTTGGGCAGTTTTGGCATAAGTCATACATTGGGTGGTGGTCTTGAAAAAAATATATACATCTGTCACATACTGCATACTGTACCTCAGAGAGAAATATGACATACAAACAGAAGAAAAAACAAGATAATCTAAAATGGAGCTGCATTCCATTTCATTCTTCTTTCCACTTATACTGTCTGGTGCAGTCTTTTTCATACAAGTGCATGCCAAACACGATTGCATTAAAAAAAATAAATCTATGAATATGAGTAATGACTTTTTGTGGATAGCTTCAGGCCAGGTCCAAATGGCAGCGAACGCTAAATGAAATTGGGACGCCTGCAGCATTTGAGGACAGAATGCAAATACTTCCATTTTTGCCAAGGGTCATATAATGAGATTTATATCTTTATTCATCTTTGTGTATTAAAAAAAGTGAACTTTGCAAACTAGTCTTGTCAGGATACCAACATTTTGACTTTGATGCCATGCCTGCGTAAAGAACCTCGATACCGGTATAGAAATAATACCATGGCATTTTTCTGTTTGAAATGTTCTACCGTGTTTGAACGGGCCTAGTGGCTAATGCCGATTGCGAGTGACGGCAGAGTTTACTCCAACTATCACAATTAAGACAGAAGAACTAAAACAAATAGTCATTCAATTGAAATCATCCGCATGTTACATTGCATGAGTAATCCAACAGTGAGACACCCGTTTTCCCTTCACACACGCAAACATGTTGCCAGGGTTTAAGCTTGTAGTCACTTGCCAGTTCTAGACAGACCGGCTTGATACATGATTACAATAGTACCTAACAGTATTTGTAATTCCACATGCACCATTCGATGAAAGAGATAAACGTGCAGTCTCCTTTGCCAAATTTCAAAGAGTGGGTCACATGGCGCTTCAATGATGGAAGCATAGAGAAAACCGGAACAAAATGTCCTTTATAAAAAAACAAAATGTGTTAGTTGAATGAGGGTAAGTAAAAATCCGAACTTTAATATTTATTTCGTTATTTATAAGGGAAGGAATTAACCTAATGCGCGCCACAGACAGGCTTCCACCTTCTGTGACGTGCCAGTCCCATGACACGCAGTTTGAAGACTTTCGCTGCATTTTTTCCCCCCCTGAAGTATCGATAGACGTGTTATTTTTGCCACCTTAAAATTCACGATACAGTACTGTTACCGGTACTTAGTCAACTATTGCAAACCGTCCATTTGTTCATTTGAGTCCTTGGCATTTAAATTAGTCGAAATAAGACATGCCTGGATAGCATTATAAAATACATCCATAGATTTTGAGTTGGAGGGCGGGGGGGTGGGGGGTGGGGGGGTCTGTACTTTCAGTTCTATTTGGGATGAGGGAAGTGTTTACTTTCAGCTGGTCAACTGAACATTGTACATGCATGAGCTAACGCACTGCCAATCAGATGGTACTCCAGGGGTATTGTGTTAAGCACAGGCACAATTAGCGATTCAGATGTCAAGTGAGGTCAAGTCGTTGACCTGCCTGTCATCATGTCCTCAGTTGAGACGCCATCAGATGTCTCTGTCACAAAACGGGGCAATCGAGGTGTCCCATTCATGCATCACTGATGTTGTAGCCCTTCATTGGGGAAACTAAAACCTGTCCATCACGAGTTCTTGCCTCTCTATTAGCAATAGATTAGGGACTGACCTTATCTGCATCCACCAGAATGTGTGTGTGTGTGTGTGTGTGTGTGTGTGTGTGTGTCCTACTAATAGAAAACAATGACAGATTGCACATTAAAAAAAAAAAATTCTTCCAATTAATTACGACAAAAATTATAAAACTTGCCAGAGGAATGACAAATACCTCTCTGTGTTGTTCCTAATTTCCTAACCTCATGAATAATCCACACAGTATTTTTTTCTTTCTACTCTTTTTGTTCTTGGCATTTTGGTGCAATGAGATAAGGGCGAAAAACAACAGAAGGGCTTGCAGAGTGAAAAAAAGACAGATAGATAACATTGATATCAACCCCTACACAACACAGTCCCTCGCTTATCTGTGCTTTTTATCATTTTTCATTTTTTTGTGTGTTTTTTTTATTTTTCAGCCGTCGACTCCCCGTCCATTGTGGACCTAAGACTCATGGGACACAAACGTAAAGACATGTTTTGTATCAGTTACACAAAGATGGATGCAAAATAGTTGATCTCATAAGGTGAAATCAAAGATGCCAACCTGGGGCGACAAATGGAAAGATTTGTCAGACGCACACGTGCGTACACACCAATAACCAACCTTGTCCAGTCCCGGACTGAAACCATCATTCTGAGCGAGAGGAAAACTGTTTCACATACACAGGCTTATCATTGCTATGTGTTAGACAGAAAAGCCTCTCTGACTCTAATCTATCAAGGTCGGCTCGTGCGGCCTCGGCCAACAACATGTTATTTCATTCCAGCGGTCCTGGTTGGAGAACACAACATTTGGCTTGCTTGATGATGGGATGACTAACATGACAGCGTCACCAACTGTAATTTTACTATGTCATAACATGGATAAAATTATCTGATGACAGACAACTTCTTAATGAGTGATGATGGATCTGTTATTCTAGTACAGTCCTACCTCGGTTTTCGACCATAATCCGTTCCAGAAGGCTGTTTGAAAACCGAACACGTCTGTTCACCATGGAACGCTACCCGAGGAAGCGTCACTTCCTCGTCGACCCGAGGAAGCGTCACTTCCTCGTGTAAGGAAGGCGAGAGGAGTCAAATGACGCATTCAAGTGCGCTCAGTTTGTTCGAGAACCGAAATTCAATCGTCATCCGAGGCATAAAAACTTGACATTTTTGGTCGAAAACCGATTTGGTCGAGAAAAGAGACGTTCGAAAACCGAGGTTTGACTGTACTAAGAATAAGTGAAAACCTAATACAACTACATATACAATGGAAGCTCAAAGGTTTACAAAAAATTCGAGTGACGGAAATATTTCTGAGAAAAATGACCTCTTTTGGCAATTTGAAAGGCCACTAAATGAGCTCCCGGGGAGCCTGTTTGAGGCAAAGCACATGTGGCTAAAGACAAACTGTGACAGGGATATAACGGAACAGGGGGATTTTTCATTGTAGGGGGAGCAGAAAAGTGGGAATGGCTTTCATGCATGAACATTTTTTCACACTAGGGATTTTTTCGCCCATGTAGGTTTTGTTGTAGAGGAGTTTCACTGTACGGGGATAAATAAAGTTTTCTGAATCTGAATCTAAATTGGTCCATATTTCTCTCTCTCTTTTTTTATTCTCATACATTAATAAGGATACAGTGTTATGCAGAGGTGTACTTATAACAATTGCAGACAAATTATACTACAGTCAAACCTCGGTTTCGAAAACCGAAATTGTTCGAAAACCGAAACCACGCTCTTTTTAAAATAAAAATGTTTACTGAACACGTCTGCTCACAATGGAAAGCAACACGAGGAAGCATCACTTCCTCGTCTACCCGAGGAGGCGTCAGTTCCTCGAGTAAGGAAGGCGAGATGAGTCAAATGGTGCATTCAAGTGCGCTCAGTTTGTTCGAGAACCGAAATTTGTTAGTCATTCAAGGCATAAAAATGTTTTGTTGTTTTCTTCTTCCTAGGGGGGGGCATGACAGAAATTAATTAAGAAGGACTGCTTCACTGCAATGTTTGCCAACTGGCCTGTCTCATGATACAAGAATCCAGTTTTGGATTGGTTTCTAGATTGATTTAGCCTTTGGATTGCCAAATGGTCGCACAGTAGAAAAGTGGCCTCATAGTAAGAAGATGTGTGCTTGAGTGGGGTTTGGCCAGATATTCTCTCACATTCTCAAAAAATACACACTAAGCAGAGTGCATTTTATCAGGATCCCATAGATGTAAAAGTGAGTGTGCATTGTAGGTTGTTTGTCTACATCAGGGGTGTCAAACTCATTTCACATTGTGGGCCGCATACGGACTCTGTAGATGTCAAGTGGGCCGTAATTGGTATTGAAAAATATAGTAATGCACTTTAAGATTAAATGAGATTTATAAAGAAAGGATTTTTTAATTAAACCATTTACACATGTGCATATAAAATCTAAATGTAATCCATGCCTACAATCTAAAAACTAAGGAGAGTGCAATTAAATGTGTAAAAAGAAAGTATTCAAATGTCCTTGATAGCGTCTGCTGTGTTGGGCCTGTCTCAGTGACAGATTGAGACTGCTGTTGACTTCTTCTCTGAACAATGTAGTCTTCTCCTTTGATCAAAACAGTCTGCCCCTAGCGGTTAGTCCATGAATTGCACCTTATAAAAAAAATATTCATTCCGTGTCTTTTATGCATTTTTTCACTTTTAAATGATCCTGCGGGCCTGATTGAGCCCCCTTGGGAACCGGTTCCGGCCCGCGGGCCGTATCTTTGACACCCCTGGTTTACATGCTCAATTTACTGGTGATCAGTCCACCCCGCCACTGAATGGGATGAGGGTCGGGGGAGGGTGCAAATTTGTTAGAGGATCTGGACGCAGGGAACATATCCATCTCTACTGATATCAAAGTCACAAGATCAGTGATTACAAGAAAAAGTCTACCTGGAAATGGCTCAAGCTGCAGTTCAGTGGGCTACAAACACACCAGTGTAGTCTCCATTGCCAATCTGTCTGTCCATCTCTGTGTCTTACTACATCTTCTAGCCATTCTTGTTCCCTTTATTATGACAGGAAATGCCAGTTATAGAAGTTTACTTTCCGGGTCCCGGTCGCTTGCGTTTATGTATGTGTTTGCCACATGTTTTGTACAGTTCATGATGTGCTAATAAATTACAGGTTGACACTTTAACAGTTTCACCAATCAGACGACCATTACGAAACATACCATTCCTCCTTTAAACATGCTCTCTGCACTTCCTCCTCAAGAGAAACAATGGAAACGAGAAATGAAAAGAGTAAAGGTTTTTCTTCCCGCTACACCCACCCCTTTCTCAATAGAGTGAGAGAAGAACAGAAAGGAGAGAAACATAATTTATCTGTGTATTATCAAGAAAGGCAGACACTTTAATCAGTCAGCTATGAAGTCAGTATTTCCATCCTTATCTGTCGCAGGAGTGGAAATGGAGAGGAGATAGCGTTCTGGGAGCCCATCGGTGGGCAGGAATGATAATGGTGAGGGGGTGGGGGCGGGGGGGTGCAGGGCGAGGCTATTGGACCGCTGTGTCAGCGCTATCTGCACCCATTATCAACGCCCTTATCGGACCTACCATCAGCCTCGCTGTAATGGGGCCAGTTCAACTTTCCACATTATCATACCGCCAAGACCTGGTTCGCCAAGGCTAGGGGTCTGGCTGGAGACAGAGAAAGGGGGTGGAAGCGGGGAAGAGATAGATGGAAAGAAAGAAAAGACGATAGAGAAGTTGAGGTGGAAGGCTAGCGATCGACAGAGTTTAAAAAGCAGGATTGAGAGGCAAGATTGTTGGCAAAAGGAGTTCAAAATTAGAGAAATGATAACATGATGGAATTGTACAAGGTAGAGGTGGAGGGGTGAGAGTGGCCGCATGATGCTATAGGATTCAGAAACTACCATGGAGCGAACAAACACATTACAGGCTTTGTTCATGTCAACTATAGTCAGTTGTTGTGTCTACGAGCCTGATCTGTGTTTGGAGTCAAACATCCGGCCTCTACGGGCTCTTAAGTTATATTAGATCAACACACCCAAAAAAGATGCTATCACAGTGTGGCTTTAATAAGCTTGAAAAGTACAAATTAGTTTAATCTTGGTCATCAGGGGGAAAAAAGGGAGAAGAATTTTAATGGACTACCACAAAAATTGATTCTATTATTATTATTACTATTATTAAAGCTATCCACCCATTCATTTTCTATATCGCTTGTCATCATTTGGGTGTTGGATAAGATCGAGCCTATCCCAGCTGAAGGGACGAGAAGCCGAGTAAACTCTGCACTGGTCACCAATCAAGTCACATATAGACAACCAACCATTCACACTCAGTTTTGATTGGAGTCTTCAATTTACCGAAGATAACCTTGATTATTCTCCAAGTATGTGTGCTACATGTGGCAAAATATTCGATGTTTATTCTGAAAATAACACGTCTGACCTCGGGCACTTGTATGTCGGGTATAAAAATACTTGAATGAAGAAGGAGAAGGTGAAGAAAAAGCAGAAGATGCTTTGCTAGCTGTTAGCTTGTCTGTTTCTTGCCATTTCTTCTTGGAGTTTCATTCTACAAACACTCAATATAAATGTGCTGTCATTTTTGGTTGTTTGTTTAACATTCACGATTGTTTGCCCCAATCATTTTCAGAACAGATCGGGGAGAAAAAAAAACATTCTTAATACACGTCACACAACAGGACAATGAAGCAGGATCATAATCTTTACAGATGTCACCTAATAAGGTCATTTCTGATTTTGTCCGAATAGGATTAATTGGGATCAAAATCGACCAGATTATATTCGTCAGGAGTGCCCATTTAGTTGATCGTGAGCTACTGGTGTAGATTGATCGCGTAGCATTAACTCAATCATTGGTAGCTCTCCCAGGTTTATGCTATTGATATACAGTTACGGTCTGTGAATGGTCGTGAATGTGTTTTTTTAAAAAAAGGAGGCCTTTCTCCTATCATCCAGTGTGAAATTTGTCACTTGATTGACATACAAGGCAGCCAGGTATACGTCTGTTGCCAGAAGTGGTCATTCTTATCAGTATGGATTGAAGGTCCATCGATCTATCACTGACGGACGCTTGATTTTCTGACGGCTTGGAAAAAATAACGGACTGATGAGGACGGACAAGTACCCAGGCTACAGTGAAACTCCTCTACAACGAAATCTACATGGGTGAAATTACCCCCTAGTGTGAAAAAATCTTCATGCATTAACGCCATTCCCACTTTCCTGTTTCAAATTTGCTACAGTGAAAAAACCCCTGTTGTGAAAGATTTTTCTTGCTGCAAACATGATTTCGTTGTAGAGGAGTTTCACTGTACTAACGAACAACGAATGATGGACCAGCAAAATTTAGTAAATTGCCCATTTCTGCCTGTGCATGCACATACAAGGGCAATAACTGGTAAAAACTGCGGTTTCTATTGTTTTGTCTGATCTAAATTTAATAAAGTATTAAAAAATGATTAGGGGACCAAGTAAGCCAAGTATTTCCACATATGGTGAGAGGAGACAACTATGTAGTGTTATGATCAGTGAAAAAGTATTTTTATCACTCCAATGTATATTGTGACTGAGCAATAGTGTATGACTTGACTTGACTGTCTTGCATGATTTTTTTATTTTTTTTACTGTACCTTGAAACTTGCTTGAGACTTGAAGGTTATGACTTGAAATTTGCCTGCGACTTTCACAAATGTGACTTACTCCCAGCTCTGGACAATTACACCACCGTAAGAGCATCCACAAAGTGACACAGCATTCTGCGATCAGATGTGTGATTTGTACCATGCACTGTACTACGAAATACTTTTTGGACAGAAGCAACCCAACAGGACAGGAAAAGTGTGACCCTGTAACCTGTTTTGCATTGTCGGTGAAAGGTCAACTTTGTCCTGACATTCTGCATATTTTATACAAAATAGTAATACTGTATAGGAAAAATGACGGCTTTGACCGGTGTGTGTTAAAGACGCTGTCTGCGTGGGTCTAATAAATAATACAGTCAACATTTTTTCTCTGAGGATAATTAAGTGCATAAAAAATTGCGCAACCTCTGATATGACCCTTCAATAAAATACTAAAATATGGCATTGTATTCCCCATTTTAAATCCTAGAACCAGTGCACACAACTTGGTAATGTGCATAATACATAACAAACGTAGCAGACAACAACACTATGATTTGAGTGCACAATTGATGCATGCAACGAAATGGAACCTTGAGTTCTCCATTTTTTCAGACAGCCCAATATGTACTATTGTACTGTTTTTATGCCTCAAATGCAGAGCCAATCCTTTTTTCAATCTCTCTCACACACACACACACACACACACACACACACACACACACACACACACACACACACACACACACACACACACGCATCCAAAAGTGATCAATAGAGCAATGCTCGCTCATAAAGTACAAACTGACACCAGAGAGAGGCGCTTACTTGTAATGGCCTTCGTTAGTTCAACAAATGCAATCAAGGAGATAAATATTGCATTTAAAAAAGGGAGACGTTATTTATGGCTTTTATCATCCTCTGTTGGCAGCCAGATGTAACTGCAACAACTGACTGAGCTTCCGGAGGTCTTGTCTGCAGCTGATAAAACCCAGAGGGAAGCAGAAGACAAACAAGCAGACAACAGTCTCTTTTCAAATGGAAAATATTTAAAGAAAACGTTCGTTATTTATCATTAAATATATATATTTTTTTTAAACATATTCTTTTCCAATACATTTATCGCTGAAGGTGAAGTCAGATTATAGAGACTGATAACAAGAGGTGCCACAAGTCTAAGCTCCTCTGTTAAGGTGGATCCCAGGAGGATCACACGGCATCTCGTCTTTCTCGTCCCATTGTCTACGATGCTGAGTCACCCTTATCACCCCATTGCCTCTCAACCTCCCAATTTCCTCCTTCAAACACATCCTCTCCTTTACACTTGCCTTCTTCACCTGGGCGAGATCATATTGTATCCTTCTCTTTTTCCCCCCCACTATTTTTTCAAATGTAATTGATATACAGACAAGGGAAATTCAATTAACAACTTTGCCGTGTACTGTATTTCTTTGCGCTCTGCACGAAGGACCAGACCACACACATGCATGCATGCATGCACGTACTGTATTGATATCTGAGTAATCCATCCATCCATCCATTTTCTGAACCGCTTAATCCTCACTAGGGTCGCGGGGGGTGCCGGAGCCTATCCCAGCTGTCTTCGGGCAGTAGGCGGGGGACACCCTGAATTGGTTGCCAGCCAATCGCAGGGCACACAAAGACGAACAACCATCCACGCTCACACTCACACCTAGGGACAATCTAGAGTGCACAATCAGCCTGCAATGCATGTTTTTGGAACGTGGGAGGAAACCGGAGCACCCGGAGAAAACCCACGCAGGCCCGGGGAGAACATGCAAACTCCACACAGGGAGGCCGGAGCTGGATTCGAACCCGGTACCTCTGCACTGTGAAGCCGACGTGCTAACCACTGGGCTACCGGGCCGCCTATCTGAGTAATGTGGAGTGTAAATATAGTGACTGCGTTCGTGACCTGAATCTGGAAGAGGGGTTCAATGCCTCGAAGGGTCACACGTCAACCTGTGTCAACATCTGGATGTGGCTCTTATCTCATCAAGTGGTTTCTGCTTTTCTCCACAATGGTATTGATAATAGGCAACTTGTCCAAGAGCATATTATCTAGGCATGCTGGCAGTGGTGCAGCTGTAAAAGCAGGCTGCGCCGCACTGGACCTGAGCAATCCTAACAGTAGGAGAGAATGGTCTGCCTTATCAATGCCACGGGTGGGGTGGGGGGGGCTTGTCATAACAATTGCTGCGTGTGTACATCTCTCTTAACTACACACCTTCAAGTGTCCAGCGGCATTCTGAGCGGAATGCTCGGGGGCGTGCGACTCCACAGCCGTCTCCTAAACAAACATCATCTATGACTTGATGGACTTTAGCAAAAAGAACCAACACCGATGACATTCAAACCTTGCAGGTGGACACGTGAGAATGTTTGTTCAAGTAGAGATCTGAAAAGCAAATATCTACTGGATGGTGCAAGGACTGGTGGCCTTTATGAGTTGGTCGTGTCAAACATCCACCGTGTCTTAGATATCATCTGTGATCTAAGTCCTCGCAAATCTCCCAGGGAAAAACTGGCAGAGTGGTAATTACCGCTTGAGCAAATAGTTTGGACGTAGATTAGGCTACTGATCGTCAGGGCGATGTTTTCTTTCTTCCCTCATCTGCGGAGCTGTCAGCGTCAGGGTCAGGGCATGAATCGAAATACAGTCAAACCGCGGTTTTCGAACGTCTCGGTCCTCGACCAATTCGGTTTTCGACCAAAAATTTCGATTTTTTTAATGTCTCGGATGACAAACACATTTCGGTTCTCGAACAAACTGAGCGCACTTGAATGCACCATTTGACTCCTCTCGCCTTCCTTACACGAGGAAGTGACGCTTCCTCGGGTAGACGAGGAAGTGACGCTTCCTCGAGTTGCTTTCCATTGTGAGCAGACGTGTTCAGTAAACATTTTTATTTTAAAAAGAGCGTGGTTACAGTTTTGGAACAATTTCGGTTTTCGAACGGCCTTCTGGAACGGATTATGGACGAAAACCGAGGTTTGACTGTATGGCGAACCATTGCTGTGTTACACAATCAAAAAAAAAAAAATTATCAATCGACGAGTTAATAAAAGGAGTCCTGCTTGGTGGAAGACGGACTGAGGGAAGCCTAGTTTCAGCGATTGCTTGTCAGCTGTAAGATGAAAAAAGTCAACTTTGACAAACGTCCATCCCAGGCAAGGGAATGCACCAAACATTTTCATTATAATATCACTGCTATATGTATACGTGTTGTGATCAAGAGCCATTTTGTCCATTATGGTTGCCTTTTTATTCATCTTATTTAAATGTGTTTGACAAACAAGGATCATTTAAATTTGGAAAAATATAAATGAGAGAATTATCGGTCAGGCCGATTATCTGTGCATTGTCATTCCGACAAATATTGCCATCCGACTTGTTTTTCTTTTTTAATTTGATGGCCGATAAGAGATCAATTTAAAACTAGGTTAACTTCAGGGAATTATTTATTTTGGGGAACTCTGCACTTTTTGTTTTTGTTTGAAATTAAAATTTACATTTACATGTTAAAGTTCTCATTTAACCATTTAATGAATACTTGCACGTTGTGTTCCATTTTTTAATAAAAAACATTTATCGTCCAAAAAAACCCCAATAAAACTTTAAAATGTTGCCAATCTGAAAAGTTGTCGCATTTCAACAAAGGTAAGAGTTGGAGTTTGTATGTATGTATGTATGGATGGATGTTTTTATTTATTTATTTATTCATTTATTCAAACCAATATTTTTCCTTTTACTGCAAATTAATCTCGTCTCCAGATATCAGTTATCGGCCTCCTTGATTATTAGTAATCGGCATCGGAATAAAAAAACAAAAAACAAATCATCGGTCCATCTATCAGAAAAATTACTCTTGATTGTCAAATGAATAAGCACAAATATAACAACATTGCATTAACGGTGCACACGATTTATGCCTTGCGGGTGAGCGTAAACCTCAAAATGTGTTAACGACATGGTGCAAATGGGCACGTCATGTTGATCGCTTCAAGGTTGTTTATTGTTTGTTCGCCGGCTCATCATCTGGAGGTCGCGCGTCCAGCCGTTGGTCAACTGCACATGAGGGGCTAGCAATTTACAACTTTGAAACTTCTCCAAAATGTAGCGACTCACACCACACATGAGGTAAGCGAGCTCCCACAAAGGATGCCGATGCTTTGCGATCCAGCTTAAGATAAGATAAGAAAACCTTTATTTGTCCCACACTGGGGAAATTTGCAATCTAAGGGTTTAGGATTCGTCTTCTTTTTCTCTTGTACGGTAGTTAATAATGCTACCGGTGTCTTGCATTTGAACTTGTTTCCGACTTGCCAAGAAACGCAACGAATGCACAGCCTTTACATCAGCCAACAACACGCCTTTGTTTGCATGTGCCGTAGCGACACAACGGTGGATGATGATGTCATGATGACGCGGTGCCCAAGCCCAATTCAGCGCGCCTTTCCCAAGGTAAATAGCAGGAAAGGGTCATAACTCATCTGCACACTGAGCACAAATGGTGTTTCCTCTGTAACCCGGCCGACTTCCCCCTTTAGTGTATTTGACCATATGTCCACATGCATCCATCCACACACACTTTGCTCAGATAAACGCAAAGCAAACATATACATATTTTTGTGTCACTAAGCCAGTACAGTGATCGCTCGCTCTTTCGCGGTTCGTTTATCGCGGCTTCAGTGCATCATGGATTTTTTCAAACATATTCATAAAAAAAAAAAAATAAATAAATAAACTTTGTTTTTTCATATACATGTACAGTAGTACAGTACTGTATATGTTGCTCTATGTGACTCGCTGTTGTTTTGCTGACTTTCGCAGCGTCTCGCGGACTTTTTGCGGACTTAAATTTTTCTTGTGTTTTTTCATATGTTTACTGTATTTTGTTATTCATAAACTACCCTTACTTATACATGTTTTAATCTATTAGTATACCGCATTAAGTCATGTTAATTACTTCAAAATTTACTTCTACATGCATGTATACCATTAAATTTGGCGTTATAAATATTATGTACATGTACCTATATGGAGGGGGAGAGGGGGGGTTGCTACTTCGCGGATTTTCGTTTATCGCGGGTGGTTTTGGTCCCCATTAACCGCGATAAACGAGGTATTACTGTACTCCCGAGTGTTGGTTAAAAACGACAGCTTTCACGAGCAAAGTATACAGATGAATAAATGGGTTGAGGCAAAAGAAAACATGTCCAAAACCAGGCCAACTTACGGGACCCGACAGCTCGTGTTGTTAAAGTACGTGTTGTGTTTGCGCAAATTCCACAGAGCACGTAGAATATGCAGGCATACCGTTGGTTTCGACGAACGACAGTTCTACGCAACTCTCAAGCGAGAGCCATCTGATTATGAGCATGAGAATTCGTAGGTTCCAAAACCAAATCAGACACCATCTAGCTCGTTCAATATCTGCCAGTGGAATCAAACCGAGTGCGAGTCATCTCGCTGATTCAGCAACTTCGCTCTTCTTTTTTTCCTCCCCTCGCACTGACTGCGCTCTCATGACTTTACAGAGAAAAGAGGATTTCAAAGAGAAACTGGCGATAAGCATCCGCAAACATAAAAATTTCCTAACATGTCAACTCTATCTTACACTTCATCGGAATGAGTAATACATGTTATTAAATTTAATTTAATTAATCAATGACAATGCTTGTTAAGGGGTGCAAAGAAGGAGATAGGCGAGGCGAGGGAGAAGGAGGAGAAAGATATGGTTTGAATGAATGCGAAAAGACTGAGGGAGGAAAGAAGCGCATTCACACCTATCATCTAATTATACAACAACATTAATCCCATTACGGCTGGAACTGATTGCCGGGGTCCAAGACCGTGGCTGCTCCCACCAAGGCCTGTTGTTATTGCGGTGGAGCTTCGGCTCCCGCCTGCTCTGGCCAGATAACAACTTTAATCATGCTTGGCAATCTCTATCTGCACCGGGGATCGGGCCCCGCGGCTTATCGCAAGTTCACATCAAGCTAAAAGCAGAACAAAGAAGGAAAAACAAGGCAACGCCACCAAGGCACAATGTGTGCGTCTGTGTGTGTGTGTGTGTGTGTGTGTGTGTGTGTGTGGCGCATTAGAGAAGGAGAGAGAAAAATATAGTATGCTTAATCATTACAATTGGGTTTTTTTCTTAAAAAGAAGTGAATTCATTTCTCAATTGTACATCCATGACATAATTACGTTCATGAGGACTGATAGCACGGTATGACATTCCTTTCACAAGGCAAACCCCAACTTATACAGTGAAACTCCTCTACAACTAAATCTACATGGGTGAAAATACCCCCGAGTGTGAAAAAATCTTCATGCATTAACACCATTCCCACTTTCCTGTTTCAAATTTGCTGCAGTGAAAAACCCCCTGTTGTGAAAAATGTCTTGCTGCAAACATGATTTCGTTGTAGAGGAGTTTCACTGTAGAAAGAGGAGAGTGGGGGCAATAACTGTCATCTGACAAATGGAAACTTTATTTGTAAACTTCCGCGAAGTTACCTGGGAAATAAGAGTACACACAAAAAAAAAAAAAAAAAAAAAAGAGGAGGAGGTTGGCTTAGTGATTTCCTTGTCAGGGATCTGCAGGCTTCCAGGTTTGCTTAAAGCTGTAGGAGGGAGCTATTATTCATGCTGACCTCAGAAGCTCCAGCTTGGCTGTCATAGAAACCAAGCTTTCTCACACACACACACACACACACACACACACACACACAATCAGCATTCTGGATCTGCTTGCTGTTATCTATCTATCATCAGCAGGCCTCCTTATCAGCATCAAACATCTTCCACAGAAGGGTGGGGGAGCAGCAGAGCAGGCTGCACTGCCATTAAAAACACACCACAACACATTCATCTAACAGCTATATATTCGGCACGCTTTTTCACTCTACCTCTGCCTTCCCCCCCCCCACCACCCAACTATGTCCACTCCTCTGCATCTCGTCTCTTTTATCACCCCGCTCTGCCTTTCTCCTCTTTACTTATCTGGAGATCCACCCCCCCCCCCCCCCCCCCGCCACCCCCAAGTCAATCGCAAACAAAACTAATGACAACAGCGCGACAATGCTGGAAGAATGGCATGCAACAGCCAAATGTAATTAAAATGTGCCCTCCAATCTGGATCTTTCCTTCCATCTGCCCTACCTCTCATCTCTTTCTCTCTCTCTTCTGCTTTGTTATCATCAGCGGTGATCACCGCCGTGTTTTATCATGTCTCCCATCTCAACTGCCAAAATATAAGCCCAGGGATCCAGCCTCAGTGAGCTCCCTGCCCGCCTTCCGAATCCCCTCCCTTACTCCTATCGCTCCATCATGGAGAGGCGCATTATCAGGCTCAAAGATCTCCAACTGCAGGGGAGGATGACGCACAAAAAAAAGGCACAGACAAATATCTATCTGCTTCACAAACATCCTCTTCTTTCTATTGGCCACATGAAAGCCTGAAACATAATGTACCGCTGTTAGGGAATAGTGCAATGTTGTCCTCATGTATGACTCCGCTGTAAAGGGCCTGTAGGGGTGGTTTGCCTTTTGGGTGGTTTTAACAAAAATGCAAATAAAAAAGTTGTCATATGTTGGGCAACACAACAACATGAGTCTTCATAAGAACCTGACAAATATGCTACAGTAACTTTATTGTTTTGTTTTTTTTATTTAGCAAAAGCCTGCTCTGGGATACTGGTTGACTGTGAAAACTATTTTCCAATAGGAAAGACTTAACCTCACTCAACACGTTTCAAAAGTGACAAGCTGTTTCCGTCATAAAAACTACCCATACAGGCAGGTACGTTTTTTTTTAACGATAGCTGTGTACAAATAGGCAAAATGACCACTGTTAAGACAGAGAGATGATCTCATTTTTAACATGTACTTCATATTCACAGAAGTATAAAAAACAGTTAGCACTCTTCCTTGGATCACGAGTGACGACGGATATAAACAGCTAGCCAGTCCACAGCTAGGTGGAGGCTATCTGTGGCAGCTAATGTTAGCAGTCAATCTCTTGAGGCTTAAAATCTTCACTTTCTGCTCCTTTTGTGTGGGGGAGAGTGAAAGTTCCTCTCCAATTTGAACATCATGTGACCGAACCCAGAAAACACGTCCGATGCATGCTACGAAAACTAGCTTAACTGCGGGTTGATGACATGGTGATTAGAACCCAAAGTTGCTAAAATGTGTTTTCCTACTGGCTTGTGTATTTGCACAAAGGTTTAAAACAGGGGTACCTCTACTTACGAACGTCTCTTCATACGAAATGTTCAAGTTACGGAACGCCTCAACAGGAAAATATTGCCTCGAGTTACGAAAGAAATTTCAAGTTACGAAAGGTAAAAACTACAGTATGGGCTGCAATCGCAGCTCAGAGTTTCCTGAACGCAACATACTTATAGCTGCTCTGCCATTGGCTACCGCCGAGCATCATCCTGGCATCCCATTGGCTAAGAGGGACCTCAACCGAATATGTCTCTGTGTGTAGATAGATAAATCATTACTGTATATCTATGCAGCGTCCTCGTCATTCGCCATGAGGTGTTCCTATAGTTTTCCGTAAATGTGAATCACCCAGATAAAATGTTCACCAGTCAGGAGTCGCTCACAATGCATTTTCGAAGGATTGTTAATAGCCGACAAAGGCAAACGTCCCTGGATCGGTTTGTGACAAAATGCCAAGCAAAAACCACTTCTGAGAGAGAGCATGAACTAAAGAGGGCAAAAAACGGTGGGGACACAGTTAAAAGTTAAATGACTATCATTTTTATTCTTTATTCTATTCTTTGTGTTTTACATTGAGCACAACTCTCATTTTTTGTGCCCTAATCCAATTGTAACATGTATTTTTTTTTTTTTTAACAGTCGCTCAGGGCTTGGTTAACACCCAGTCAGTCATAGCTCAGCTTCAGGCAACAGGTGAGCCATGATTGGTTGTAACCCGAGCCCTTAGCAACAGTGGTCTCGTTTTTAATTGACAGAAAGTGGCAAAATGGCCGCCCCAACAAGATGGCTAAAAATGGGTGTTATTTGCTGTTTTTACGAATATTCTACAAACACAATAATAACCGGAATGTCGTGTTTAGACGAGTGAGGGTGCAGAGAACATATTATTGTCAAGACAACGCTTGGCTTGACTTCCCCTTTAAGAATGTTGAATACCTACAGCATTGGGTTGCAATGTTTGCCAGTTTCACAATTTAAGTGGAAAACTGGGATGCATACATCCCATAATCCATTATTTTATTCCCTGATATGAGAGGTAAAACAACATTTTGTGCTTCCATGAAGCCTTTCCTATTAAAAACGTGCTGTGTGTTTTGAAGCCTTTAAGCAATGCTTAAAGGCATTGTTGCACTGACATTATAAAAATGCCTGATCCCGCTCTTGCCAAGGGAAATATATTTAACATACAAATAAACTGCTTTCCAAATGTTTTGCGTGAAGGAATTGCCTCCAACAGCAGCATGTTGATGACAACAGAAAAGAACAGACCAATCACCATTATCTTTAAGCATTATCCCTGCAGTGTAAATAACAGAGCAGAAACGCTGCATTGTTCTGAAGAAGGACAGGAAGACAGAGGCGTGTTTAGTGTTATGCTACCTTGTAGAACCATACCTTACCTTGCCAATACCTCACATCAGTGACCAAAAAGTATTAGACTCAAAATGTCAAGGTGGGCCCACTGCTTTAATAGTGGTTCTGTAGTTGTAACAGCACAGGCCCACACCTCTGCTGGACCCCCTCATAACCCAGATCAACAAAGTCCTTATCACTCCTCACTCTTTCCTATCAAAATGTCTGCCAAATCACAAGAGAGTCACGGGGCTGAGAGCCGACTGGCCTCGACTACAGCCGGGCCTGCTGCACTGGGAAGCATGAGGGACCAAAAGCACTGATAAAGACGGCCATGACACCCCTGAGATGCACACATGCAGTACAGTATGCTCTCTCCGTGTCTCCTGTTGTCCCTCATATGCACAAAGCCACGCTGCGGTCTAGCAGCTGCTTGCTCTGGGATACATTTCCAGATCTCACCGCTTCCTGCACGGTCTGTGCCTGCTCGCCATTTGCAGCGGCTAGTCTTAATTATGAAGAAAAGAGAGCTATCGATGATATTGGGTACTTTCATCAAGTCTTTCATGACAACAAGTTTTTCGACATAACCAGGGATGGTGTTACAACGGGGCCATGGGGTGCTAAGGGCCTGTAGAAATCTGTGTCGCCCAGTTTAGACACTCCAGCATTGCATTTGACATTCTCGAAGACATTTTTAACCCTCATGCAGTATTTTTAAGCGGCTGCATGAAGGGTATTACGTCCTCGAGGATTGTCCCAAAAATGTCCCTCTTCCAATGTGCAACAACTTTTTTTACTTTTAATATTTTTTCACTTTCAACCCCTCAAAATGTTCAGTGGGAATTGGCCAAGACATAGATATACATCCTATGCAAAATTTCAGCTTCGTGGAGTTATTTTTCACTGTTTTGTCTGTGGTGTCCATTTGCCCAACAGTCCAAAATCGTCCAAAGTGGCCGAAATGTCAAATTTTGGGATAATTACTGCATGGGGGTTAATTATCCCCCCACCGCCCCATGTATCGATCAAGGCTGCCCTCAGCCCCGGGAGAGGAAATTCCTGGCACCATGTCAGGATCCATCCATACATTTTCAACACCATCTATCCTGAACAGGGTCGTGGGAGGGTGCAGGAATCGATACCAGCTGAGTAGAAGAGGTGGAATACACCCTGAACTAGTCGCCAGTCAGTTACAGGACATGCATAGAGAGATCAACAACCATTCACACCATCACTAAGTGGGAACCGATCCCATGCTGCCCACACACAAGACGGCAAGTGTACCACTAGACCATCAGCGGCTGCCGTGACTGGATGTGGGGCAAAAATGAGATACACTGCTTATTAAAATTTGGGAAATATTGTACCAGTTAAAACCTCAGTTAGATGATTTGTAGTGCATTTTGGCCTTCTGGTGACCAAATAGTATAATTTTTTTTTCCTGGTGACATCCACTTCTTCAGATGTGGGAAAAGCATCCTGCTGGGACTTGACAATCATTTGTGATTCAATTAACTTAGTCGGCACGTATTATGCAACTTGCTGTCACTTGCGTTTAAGTCACAAACTCCCTACCATAATTAACGGCAATTATTGTTTGTTTTGACTACATTTGGAGCCAGCAATTGAATATAAGTATGCTAAGGGTGTGTGTTTGTATGTGTGATGGCATGTGTGTGTGTGTGTATATATATATATATATATATATATTCATTCATTCATTCATTCATTCATTTTCCGAACCGCTTCATCCTCACTAGGGTCGCGGGGGGTGCTGGAGCCTATCCCAGCAGTCTTCGGGCAGTAGGCGGGGGACACCCTGAATTGGTTGCCAGCCAATCGCAGGGCACACAGAGACGAACAACCATCCACGCTCACACTCACACCTAGGGACAATTTAGAGTGATCAATCAGCCTGTCATGCATGTTTTTTGGAATGTGGGAGGAAACCGGAGCACCCGGAGAAAACCCACGCAAGCCCGGGGAGAACATGCAAACTCCACACAGGGAGGCCGGAGCTGGGATCGAACCCGGTACCTCTGCACTGTGAAGCCGACGTGCTAACCACTGGGCTACCGGGCCGCCCTATATATATATATATATATATATTTACCAATAATAATAATGTCAAAAATTTAATAGCAATAATATCATACTTTAATACCAAATAAATCTCGAGTAGCCCCTAAAATGCCTTTTTCCTCTTGTCCCCCCATGACCAAATTGAATCTCAAATAAAACATTTTAAATGACATTTAAATGTCTTTTGTTTTAACATTATTGAATTCATTGCTGTCTCTCATAACTGTGGAAACATTTTATTTCATAAATATAATATTTTAAACAATAACTATGATTCACGGAACGTGTGCCCCACAACCTGCACGCAACCCTGTTACCATAATCTTTCTAGCATGGTCAAAAGAACAGGAAAGCAGTTAATCGCATGCTACGCAGGACTTGACATCAAACAGTTTCCCCCCCCCAAAAAAATGGGTCGAGCAAAAGGTTTATCCGCTCTTCTATTTTTCACATTTTTATAAAATATTTGGCCTTGATTGAATGTCTCACTGTACCTCATGCAACTTTGTTATTCATTTGATCAGAATAAGACAATTCTTTAAAATAAAAAAAAATGCTTTACTTCTTTACAAACGGTAAGTAAATTTGTCCTCTAAAAAGCTAGCTTCTACTCCGGAGAGAAAGCGAACATTTATCCGTTTTGCAACCCTGTTGCCTGAAACCTTGGTCCTGTGATTAGATTAAAGTGACCATATATTATATATATATATATATAAATATATATATACATAATTGTTTTTTTGTATTATTGTTATTATTTGTGACTCAACAACCCTTATACTCATTTGATTTTGCTAGGTTAAGTTAAGCAAAAATTCCCGGTTTTAAGATCAGATATGTAACGCGCATACTGTACATAATCACATCATGACATGGGCAACATCCCATGAATTTAAAGTTGAACAAATATAATTTTCTGATGGCTTCTTGAACAGCAACAAAACTCACAAGAAACAATTTGCTGATCAGTGATGGTTTTCATAGAAACTAATAGCAAATGATTTCCTTTCCATTCACAGGCCGGTTGTTCAATATTGTCCCGTCATATGTTAATCAGCTATTTATAGTTGCAATAACAACACACCGGACTGCTATATATAAATAAAGATGATTCAAATTGAGTTGGTCCACTCCTGCATACTGTACAGCACGTTGACAACATGGCACTGAGTAGTTAAGATGGCTCCTGTAACTCATGTTTTTATTTTCAGTGATGCCATGCAGTTCGAAGTTTCCAGATCGTGTTTTCATGAAAAGTGGAGGCTTACATTACTGGGTTGAGTTCTCGTTTTTGACCTTTTTCTTCTTTTTTTAACACACTGGAGCAGTGCCAAATGCTGCATTCAAGGTACAAATTTACCTCTTGGAGAAAAAAAATGCAAAGTTCCAATTTCAATGAACTAAGAATGATTAGAACAGCATAGCAGCAAAAGCAAATATGAACCAGAATAGTTAGTACGGACATAAAAGGACACATGTGTACAAATGTCTAATTGTGAGCAGCGATGGGGAGGAAAGATCGGCCAATCTGACGCCCCATCTTTGGGGACAAAGAAAAAGAAAAGTGAAAAGCCGAGCAGGAAATGCACCGGCGGCCTTGGCGCTGCTTCAAACTGGGGGGGAAAATATCCATTTTAATCTTTATCAGGGCTCACATCGCATCGCTGTTTTATCTCAGTTCACATCGGCCTTCTCAAGCAACACTGACGTTTTCACAACAGAATTAAACAGGAAGTCTCCGCTACAGTTTGGGCTACCAATGCAAACAAGTATTTTGAGGAGAACATTGTACAGTACTGTATTTTATTTTATGCGTTGGGTGAAAAAATAACATAGTGTGACACTCACAAAAAAAAAAAAACTTTTTCAAAGGTGCTTATATTCAGTGAGATTTCAAATCTAAAAGAAGCAAGAGATTGTCTCCCGTAAAATGGTACAATAAAACTCTGCTACTGTACGAAAAGTCGGGCATTATAGTTGGACCTTGTCCTATACAGTACTTGGTAACTTTTAGGATGGAGCGGCCCCTCTGGTACGTCACTAGCGACGTTCTTCTGTTAGGCGGACAAGTTTGACTAACAGCGAAGACCGTCAATGCCAAAACAAGTGCTTTCGTCCTACTTACGCTTTATCTGCCGGGGTTTGCTCTGCTTTCTCCTGGACATTGTGGCTCTTCCTGGGACCAGGAGCCCAGTCGGACGGACGCAGAGTCGGAGCAGCGTGTTCAAGTCTTCTCGCTTCTGCCTGTGTTCGACCTCAGCCGTTCCACAGCTGCGACTCGTCGCTCGGGTCAGAGACTAAAATCTACATGACCCACTTGCACTTTGAGATCTTCTGCCACGACAGCTTCCTACCTGTGGCTCCGTCCGTTTACTGTCCTCCCTCCAAACGTGTCCACAACACCTCGCCTTCTTAGGGCTTTGCCGCTGACGTTAGTCCACGTTGTTATTCAGCGCCTTGCGAGGCAAAAATGCCAGCTCTTGTTCGGGGTTCAGATACGAACACTTGTTTGGAAGCTCGTTGTCTTCTGTTGGACTGTCGGCTCATCGGTCCGCCCCCTTGTCGGTCTGCAGCGTATCTCTCAAGCGAGGTCCTGGACCACGATCCAACAACCACACAGTCAAGTCGGCGTACTACTGACCGCCCCTTATTTGTGACGTAAGACATCGCACTCTTCTCCTATTGGCTCAAATTTGATGCACATTGAATGAAGGAACTCAAACACGCAAATTGTTGATATCGAGCGGCGCGTCTTTCATTTCATTAAAACTCAAAACGATTCTTGCTTCATCTGTTATGTCTGCATGTGTTTAAACCAGACATATTATATTATTTCAATATCTTTAACATTACTTAATGGGTGTGTAATAGACTGCTTATGTTATTCACTTGATTTTCTGTTTTGTTGCATTATGTTTGCTTTCCTGAGTGTCTTTGAAGTAATCGTTCATTTACGTTTTTTCTGAGGCGGTCTTCGAACGCCTCTCGAGTCGAACGGGAGTTGAGAAGGTGCGTAGTCCGACATCGACGTGTCTGTATTCGCTTCCGTGTGAAACGAATTAATAAAGTGAATATTCTAAAAACCACCACGACAGCTCTGTTTGCTTCGGAGCTGCAACCGGTGGACCGTGGGCCTCCCTTTAAGCTTCGACTATATTTTATGCTATAATATATCACTTGTTTCTATTTACAAACACAAACAGTTCTTCAAAAATACAAACTCTGTCTAATAGTGGTAAGATCAGTGTAATAACTTCAATATATATGGAACTCAAATGAAGGTGTGACCAATTCCCTTTCAGTACAATAAATATAGTAATTTCCTAATTAATGGTCTCGCCACTACTTATTTTCGATTAGAAGATCCAATGGTGTCATCTAGTGGTGAATATTTGTACTGCGTGAGAATCAAGTGAATATTAGTTTCTGCTCGTGGACTCGACCTATAGGCGTCAAGTGGAATAGCCTTTCAAGCAATTTATAAATACGAATCTAAATATCACCGACATGAATCATCCCTTGCCCCCAGCGATCGATTGATTTCATTTAAGCCTCTTCCAACCCAATTACTATCACCTCTGTACTGTTTTATCCGCTTGCTGTGGCGAATGCTTTAACTGGAGGCCTGAGTGCAGAATGTGCTTGGAGGAAGAAAAAAGATATTCTTTCACACATTGCACATTCATCTATTGTCTGGAGTGTTTATTCGCATTAAGGTCGCAGGTGAGCTGCAGGCCATCTCATCTGAATTTTGGCCTGCTGGACTGGTTTCCATTCACACATAAACAAACGTTCACACATACATTCACTCTTCATGAAATACAGTATTTACAGTTGAGAGTAAAACTAACATGCATGTGTTTTGGGACATAAAACCTCAGAACGGTAAGGCAGAGGTGCTTTTTTTCAACCTATTTTTAAGAAAAGTCGACACTATTTCTTTCTAATTGTTGATCTTCTGCAAAAAAAAAAATCATGGTTCTGTTTGTTTTCTTTCAGAGTAGGCGAGATTAGAGGGCATTCCCTCTGGGGCCGCACCTGTTCAGCATCTTCATCATCCGCCTTTAAAAGGACTGCCAAATGGTCAGCTCCATGTCAGATTATTCAGCCTTGCCCACAACTCTCGTACAAGTAGTTGTATTTTCTAGACATTCATCATCTTGCTTCGTAGTTCTCTTGTCACGTTTTGTATTTTGCCTCTCATAAGTGCTATTTTTGTCATTGTGTGTATTTCGGCATTTTCTCGTTTCACGTCGTTGGAATTTCCTTGTCCTTAATTATTATGCTAATTAAGAGGTTTACAGTATTTCTCCAGAAAATTATGATCTCACCAATCATATTGACAATAAAGTTTGCGTGCAGAGTAATAAGATAGTTTCGCCCCTGCGTCTGTCATTAGGCAACAAGTGCTTCAGCAAGCATAAAAACAAACAAAAAAAAGATGCACCCATAGTCGTGGGAGTATTGAATTTCTCTTGTCTAGTCATCATAAAAGATATTCTAATGATAGTTTTCAGACTTGAAGTGGTTAAAAAAGAGGTTTTGTCTTTCATGACTGCGGTCAGAGTACTGTTTGTTCATTGGAGGTCAAATCATTGGAGAAGTGGTTGTGACACTAAAGGTTGACAACTGCTTGTGTGTGCAAGGGTATGTTTGCTTTGTGTGTGTGTGTGTGTGTGTGTGTGTGTCCGTGAGTGAATGTAAGGGGGTCGACAAGAGGACTAGGACAAAAACAAGGCAATCCTTCTCAAAGTGCCTGGTTTAGGTTACATTCGGGGATGAAAATAATACTGATCATTTCTTATCTGCTTTGTCCTGTCGCTTTGAAAGCACAGGAAACACAAGGTAAGGTAATTCTGATATTTTATTTCAACACGTGGTCAATGGTAAATTTCATGAAACTGTCAATGTAAAAAATCTGCTTTTACATAAGAAACGGTGTGATTTGTTATCTGTTGAGCGTAAGCACAACGGCAAATCGTTGTACATTGTGTGTAATAGGGGGCTGCAAATTGTTGTGCTCGTAAAGAGAAATGTGTGAATCCTGCTGTGCTTTGGAGGCAAAAATAAAATATACCTGTATTACTTTTACAAGATATACAAAGAACAGCCCTGTAAATACTTTTGTCTCAATTTAGTCTGTAGCTGTCTATGGCGCTGTTAGATTATTGTATAGACTAGGATCAATCAATAAAAGTTGAGTGGAGGCTCAGTTAAATAGATGGCTTGGCTAGAGCGAGTCATGTTCTAAATCTGCGTAGAGGCGGGTTAGAATGAATTTTAATATTTTTGCAGGGATAGGCAACTAAAAACGAATGTTTGACGCCATTGTGGGAATGAACAGAGGCCACTTGATTCTCAGTGAATTGAATTAGCACGTGAAAGGCACAGTCGTAGGCACGTTTATTGGGAACTGCAAGAAATCATCTGTGGATGGATGGTGTAAAGTTGATCGATGATAGATCTGTCAAGTGGGCACTTGGCACTTGACCATTTGTCTCCATGTTTAACCACAATTCCCCACCACCAACATTGTTGTTGGTCCCAATTTAGTCAGCTGAATATTTTTAATAATCAATGCTATTGATCAGTCCTCCACATAGGTATGTTATTTTTTTACAAAGCATTGATCAATACTGACATCAAGGCCCGAGATTGACCCCTGTGTTTTAAGGTGCCACACGGTTAACGATTATATGAATATCTTTAATATCTTGACTCCAAGTCATAGATTTTCAGTGTTGTACGAGTGCCACCGGTAAGGCGTGCGGGCCCCCTCTAGTGGTACGTGAGAGAATCAATTACAATTTTATGCTCTGCATGATGTTACAGGACCATAAACGTTTTTGTGCTGCAGTCGATGTAAATAATTTTAAATAACGCAACATACAAATTTGACAAAAATGCAAAGGTATTATTCCTGAATATTTATTTTACTTTCAACCACTCAAGATGGTTAGTGGCATCAGCGCTATACATACACATATAGTTCTTTATTTTTTTCTTTGTATTTTTGCCCTCTATGGACAATAAAAGCGCTATACATACACATCATTTAGTTCTCCTTAGGGTCGCGGGGGGTGCCGGAGCCTATCCCAGCAGTCTTCGGGCAGTAGGCGGGGGACACCCTGCCAGCCAATCGCAGGGCACACAGAGACGAACAACCATCCACGTACCTAGGGACAATTTAGAGTGCCCCTCATGTTTTTGGAATGTGGGAGGAAACCGGAGCACCCGGAGAAAACCCACGCAAGCCCGGGGAGAACACAAATAGGGAAGCTGGGATCGCGGTAACTGTGTGCTATGGGCTACCTATATATATATATATATATATATATAAACTGGGCTACCGGGCCGCCATATATATATATATATATATATATATATATATATATATATATATATATATAGTGCTATACCGGGTTCGAATATATATGTTCTCCCCGGGCCTGCGTGGTTTTCTCCGGGTGCTCCGGTTTCCTATATATATATATATATATATATGCGATGGCAACCAATTATATATATATATATATGAATGAATATGAATGAATGATAGATAGATAGATAGATATAAAACATGAATTGGAATACTGTATGTCATGTCACACAATTTGTATGCTTAGTCATTGATTTAAAGATGACAATACGCAAAACTCTACAAAAATTGTAGAAATTGTAACACAAGGATCCAGAACACTAAGTTCCAGTTCCGTTGTATTTAACTTTAAAACACAATGCATTTCAATTTAAACATTTAGAACTGTTTGGACTGAAACATTTAGGTAACAATTTTTATTTCTCTCCTTATGATGCCCTTGGTGTTGAATTTCAAAGTAAAGGCAGACATGCTCATGTGGGACAGAAGGGGAGCGAGGAAGGAGGGCTAAACTATCAAAGTATTGCATGATGGCTGGCTGGATGGATGGATGGATGAGCAGAGAGACAGAAAGGGCCTTTTAATATATGCATTTAAAACAAGATTAAGTGTCTTTTACTTCTTTAGGGAGGAGCATTGACCCTGTGGTCTCACTGACCAATGGCCAAATCAGAGGAGAAATTGTTTCTGTGAAAGGGACAGAAGTCAAAGTGAGGCAGTTCCTGGGAATACCTTTTGCCCAACCGCCAGTGGGGCAGCTCCGACTGGCTGCTCCCAAAGATGCAGAGCCATGGGAGGGGGTCAGAGATGGAACACGCCAGCCTCCTATGTAAGACCACTCAATCACGAAGGACAAAGAGCATGAAAAAAATGATCATATTACAGCTTCCTATCTGATTCTCCCTTCTTTTTTTTTTATATCTCAGGTGTATTCAGGACTCCGATATAATTGTGAATGCTTCCAGAATTATGTCAATAGAATACACTCCGACAGAACTTTCAGAGGACTGTCTGTATCTGAATGTATATACTCAAGCTGAGGCAAAAAGAGGTGACAAACTGCCGGTAGGTTGGAGACACTACACATGCGGTACATTGAGCACGTTCCCTTGAAAAAGAGAGGCCAATTCCAAATTTCATCTAATGAGCTGCGACAAAACAGATTGACATTTTGCTTTTGTTTTCAGGAATTTTCTCCTGTCTGATACACAATTTGAAACAGTAGCCTACAGCTATTGTTAGAATCCACTCATTTTATGTGAGTTAGGACATGTGCCCCAAACTCCTAGTACGGCGGCCGGTAGTTGGTTAGCATGTGTACCGGGCAGCTCCGGCCTCCCTGTGTGGAGTTTGCAACTCCGGTTTCCTCCACATTCCAAAAACATGCATGGCAGATTAGACACTCTAAATTGTCCCTAGGTATGAGTGTGAGAGTGGATGGTTGTTCGTCTCTGTGTGCCCTGCGTGCTGGCCCAATTCAGGGTGTCCCCCGCCTACTTTAGGCTCCAGCACCCCCCGCGACCCTAGTGAGGATAAAGCGGTTCGGAAAATGGATGGATGGATGGAAGTCCTAGTACAGGGGTGTCAAATTTATTTTTTGTCGCGGGCCACAATATAGTTCCCGGTTCTCTTGGAGGGCCGTTATGACTGTGAAATCATAAAAGGAAGCCAAGAATAATGGTTTATTGAACTCTAGTTTAAGTTACTGTAATGAGGTTTTCGTACAAGAAAACTTACAATAGCTCTCTTGTATATTACATATGAGAATTTGAAATGTTGGTTTAAATTTTAGCAAGCATCATAGAAGTCAACATGTTTGATTTGCTTTCGCGGGCCACATCAAATGATGTGGCGGGCCAGATCTGGCCCCCGGGCCTTGAGTTTGACACCAGTGTCCTAGTGTATTGATCAATGCAGAGCTAAATGTCCAAATTCAGTTTCAGATCCGGGGTATTCGTGCTGAGACTGCATTTACATACCAATTACAGGTGTAAGCAACGTAAAAACCAGAGATAGATGTTGAAAAACAGTCAGAGCCATTGCACATACATTAATATTGAACCATAGTTGAATCATTAGCTGTTGATGACAAAACACTGTGAGAGCCGGCCCAATAACTATTAGGGACATCAGCAACAACTTCCGGAAGGCAAGAGTGAAGGAATCGCATTGCAATTTATTGTTTGTAGAAGGCCCCATAAAAAGCAATACTAAAGCTATAACAGAAAATGCAAAGTACACATTTTCAAGATCAATAGGAAGCTCAAGCTCAAATTTACCCAACAGTACAACGATAATCATCACAAATTCCCCTTTAAAAGTGATGTGGGCAGATAAAACAAATATGAGCCTTTACTAAAGTGAGGGGAACACGAAATCATGGATCCACATGAGCGCAACATGATGATTGCAGTTGAGGTGACGCTATGCTAACATTACACCAAAGAGTGAATACATTTTTTTTGTGCAACATTAGAAGCATACTGTTACTGGATTACATTTTCGTATGCCCAAGGGACATTCATCTTCAGATCATCCATCGTATTTAAATTTGCCAAATGTAAATAAATAAATAAATAAACAAAGTGTGTTCTGGGATTGTCAGGTAATGGCGTGGATCCATGGAGGAGGTCTGGTAATGGGCGCCATCTCTCAGTATGATGGCGCGCCATTGGCTGCATATGAAAATATTGTAGTGGTTATCATTCAGTATCGCCTTGGCATTCTGGGATTCCTGGGGTAAGACACCATTGTTCACCAAATCCAGAGACACTTACTTAAACATAACCATGACATCACTGAAATGTTGTCTCGTACATTAGTACACGTTACACACGGACTGTATTGAGATAGCCATGTTATAAAACAACATTGTAAGTGTTAGTTGTTCATGTGTGCAAGATTTTTTTGTGGTGAAATTAGCTGAATAAAGGCAACACTGCCATCCAACAGCACTGGCGATGAACATCTTCGGGGAAACTGGGGTTTCTTGGATCAACTGGCTGCTCTGAGATGGGTGCAGGAAAATATTGAGGCCTTTGGCGGTGATCCTCAAGCTGTTACCATCGGTGGCGAATCTGCAGGTGGCATTAGTGCATCTATACTGGTAAAAAAAAATTATAAATTGAAAATCACATATATCTCAGCTCATATGTGTGTGTGTGTGTGTGTGTGTGTGTGTATATATATATCCATCCATCCATTTTCCGAACCGCTTGATCCTCACTAGGGTCGCGGGGGTAGTGCAGTGGAGCCACAGCCGTCTTCGGGCAGTGCAGGGGACACCCTGGGTTCGATTCCACGAACAACCTCGCCACACTCACACCTAGGGACAATTTAGATGCCCAACGAGCCTGCATGCATGGGTTTTTGGAATGTGGGAGGAAACCGGTTTCCTCCCAGCACCCGGAGAAAACACGCATGGCAGCCCGTTGGAGAACACTGCAAACTCCACACTAGGGAGTGTGGCCGGGGCTGGAATCGAACCCGTTGTACGTCTCTGCACTGTGAAGCCGACGATTGCTAACCACTCAGGGTGTCCCTACCGCCTACTGCCCGTGATAGATATAGCTATATATCTATATATATACAGCACACACATATATGAAGCGGTATATGGAATATATAGATGGATAGATATAGATATACAATTGATTTTTTTATTAACATATAGTGTGCCTAAAATATCAAGCAATTACTATTTTAGAGCTATTATTAGGGCGGCACGGTGGGCGACTGGTTAGCCCGGGGGTCGGCAACACGCGGCTCCAGATCCGCATGCGGCTCTTTAGCGACATCTAGTGGCTCCCTAGAGCTTTATAAAAAATGTTTGAAAATGGAAAAAGATTTTGATAGTAGGCTAATATAGCTCAAATAGATATAGATACATGTTGCAGCGCTGAAAAAGGAGAGCTGTGGTTTGTATGCATGTTGTGTACAAGAAGCATACTATATGTATGTCCAAATATTTTTAGGTCCTTTTTATGTTTATTGATTTATTCCAATATGTTGTATTCCCTCAGACATTGTCTCCGCAAGCTAAAGGATTGTTCCAAAAGGCAATTTTTCAAAGTGGAGTTGCAACAGTTGGAAACTACGTAAGCAGCCATTCGTTGGGTCTTGTCAAGGTATGGGCCCTAAATCAGTTCAGATTAATTTATGAATGGGGCGTCAGTGACTCAATATGTAAGATCTTGGTTTGATAAGCATTGGATTGAGGGTTTTAATCATGCTGCAGACCAAAAGTATGAACATTTGTATGGCCTGCTTCAATCATAATCATGTTCAGGATGACACTGTTGGCCTGTTTGATCACGCAGACATCTCTTGCTTGCATGCCCACTGAAGCCATTTATGTATTGGGTCACTTTCGCCTGATTCATTTTGTTTTGTTTATTGACACGTACGTATATATTTGAATGCAGGCCTACGGGGTACGCAAACCAGCGTAAATTGTCAGCTGGTCTCAAGCCTGGTTAAATGCATCCGGCTTAAAACTAAAAAAAAATATGAGAGTTCATCCTAAGAAATGCATACCAGATCAGTCGTGACCAAAGTTAAGAACAACGCCATCAGCAAGGTTAACCCTCGTGGAAGATTCATGCCTAGGAAAATACATTACTGTATTTGCCTTGAGGGTGTTAATGAAGAAGTGCAGAGTAGATCACCTCCGAGCCCCTTTCTTTTTCCAATAGGGATAATAGGCTGGAATCCTCAAGGACGATGACGTTTGCAGGTGACATTGCAACCTGCAATCTAAGGGGGGAGGAGCTTTAGAAAGGTAGACGCATGCACTGGAAACGAGAAGGATACAAATGCATGCAGAATGAGACGAGTGGAGGAGGAAGAGTTACGCTACAGGGAGAATAGTCAGCGTATGTAGATGACTTTAAGTACTTCATGGTCAATAGTCCAGAGCAATGGTGACTGTGGTAAGGAGGTGAGAGGTGAAGGGAATAGATGGATGAAACTGTCAGGTGTGTCATGTCATAGAAGAGTCTCTGGGATGAAATGGAACGTTTATAAAACAGTGGTGAAGCCAGCCAAAATCAATCAATCAATCAATCAATCAATCAAACCTTTATTTAAATGGCACATTTCACACTAAAAAGCAAACAAAGTGCTTCACAAAACAAAATGTACAAGACTAACAAATTTCTTCCATCGCACCTGCGGTCTGTGGATTGCCAAGGCAAAGCTGAGCAAAGAGACCGGACTGGAGAAGAAGTTCAATTCATTGTTTCCTTTCAATCAGATTGTAGCCAACCTGACTGGGTGTGATGACAGAACATCGCAGGAACTGGTTCAGTGCTTGAGAAGAAAGAGCAAAGAAGATTTAGTTGATGCGACTAAAAAGGTACACCGAATGCATTCAGTGTGTAAAAGCAAAAGTTGAGTGGGCTGGATTTTTTATGTTGTTTTTTTTAAATGTTGTTTTTAGATGAAAATTTACCTGGGAGGCGTGGTAGATGGCGTCTTTCTGACTGATACCGCAGAGGAACTTCTAAAGAGAAAAGAAGTCATGCCATTTCCGGTTTTGATGGGAATAACCAACCATGAGTTTGGGTGGATTCTGCCTCAGGTAATTTAATTAATTCCAAACATCAGAATATAAGTGTCCTCAATAATAAGTGCATTTGTCTTAATACTGATGATAAACAAATCATTTGATTTTGTACACACTGTTAATATGGTTTGCAGAGTTTTGCTCTTCCTGGCTGGGAGAAAGGAATGACCAGAGGGTCTGTGCTGGCAATGCTGAACATGTTCAACCCTGAAGGGGTGAGCTCCATGAAATTTGTTATGAAAATTATGATGACAAAAATGTGATTTTTCTGGGACTCATTCTTGAACAGTTCTTACAAAGCTTTTCTTCCTCGAAATTGTATTTTATCCATCCATCCATTTTCCGAACCGCTTGATCCTCACGAGGGTCGCGGGGGGTGCTGGAGCCTATCCCAGCTGTCTTCGGGCAGTAGGCAGGGGACACCCTGATATTTTAATTTCTTATTAAGAACACCCAAAGATTTATTGAGCAATTTTGAGCACTGTGTATTATGGTTGAGCAAATTATATTAGGAGACCTCATAGTGCAGAAGTGCAGGGTTCGATTCCAGCACCGACCAGAAAATGGATGGATGCTTGGATGGGTAAACCCACACACACACACACACACACACACACACACACACACACACACACACACACACACACACACACACACACACACACACGCACGCTCCTTTAGTTTTCATATTTACACATTGTTCTTTTTGTATTGTTATAATGAAGCTCGGGCGGCTCGTCGACCTCGCAGTGCAGAGGTCGTGGGTTCGATCCTGTGAGGAAACACCTTCCTGTGTGGAGTTTTCATCTCCCCGTGCCTGCTTAGGATTTCTCCGGGTACTCCGGTTTACTCCCACATTGCAAAAACATGCATGGCAGGCTGATTGAACACTCAAAATTGTCTCTAGGTGTGATTGTGAGCGCGGATGGTTGTTCGACTTTGTGTGCCCTGCGATTGGCTGGCGACCGGTTCAGGGTGTCCCCCGCCTGCTGCCAAAGACATTTGGGATAGGCTCCAGCAGCCGCCGCAACCTTTGTGAGGATAGAGCGGATCGGAAAATGGATGGATGGATGGATGGATGGATGGTTGAATGGATGGACACACACACACACACACACACACACATTCCTGTACTTGTGGCACAGTGAGGACCAAGTAAAAAGGCCCACAAAGCGAGGACCACCTTTCTGCTTGACGAAGGAACGAAAACGACACATTAAAAACTCATGCCGGTCCTCACAATGTCAGGAGTACAAGAACATGCGCACACACACACACACACACACGCACACACACACTCTCCTTTAGTTCTCATATTTACCTGTTCTTTTTGTGTTGTTCTAATGAAGCTACAGCAGCCAAGGCAATCTGCTTCTTCCTTGACAATCACAGCGTGTTGTTTGTGGTTCAATATAAAATAATAATAATCATAATACAGTACAGTGTGTGCACAGCCTCAAAATATGGTTTCCTGATGAGAACACCAGGCAATAATTTGTTAGATGTGCGAGGGTTAATTGCCAGGTGTGCGGGTGCGAGTCACCGACTGTCATGTGTTTGTCCACTTTCGGATGCATCAGTCAGTGAGTGGCGGGGTGTTGGTGGTCATGTTGAGATTACTGATTGTGCCTTTGGTTTTAACTTAATTCTGGGTCTTGGTAAAACAACTGTGGTTACCTCAATGAAAGGGGCACAGACAACCTTTTCATCTGATTCGATAGGATGGAGGGATACCTGGAAAACAAATCTCCACACGTAGCTCAATGGGTCAGGTTGAACATTACCTAAATACATTCTATTTGTTTTCCCCCAAACAGGGGAACAGTTCCCTGAAATGGTTTTGCTTTTGCTCAGGCGATAAAGTTGGTTAGTTCAGTGTTTAAAATGAGATAAGATCAGAGAATCCTTTAATGAGCCCACAGAACCCCCGCTTCGAAAAATAATGATTGGAGCCACATCTTTCAGCGATCGCAGATCGCTGAAGGGTGCATATAGGGAACATCGATTGTGAAAAATGTCCATCAACACTCTCCTCACAACTGGTCACGGGTCTGAAACTCAATTTATATAGGGGCCGCTGTAAATAGGGTCTGGGTGTGTCTGCGCAGCATCAAGTACAGTATTCCATGAAAAGTGGGTCCAAATATTTAAAAGAAAAATTCCAACGAATCCAATCTTCTCACTCTTTATTAATAACAGTTCAAAACTTTAATGATTCTTCAGAACTTGAACATGAGTGATGACCAAGCCCTCTTACTTTACATCCTCCTCAACGTGTCTAGTTGAGTAATGACGTCTGCTTTCTCATGCATCTCAACTTCTCTCTGTGACTGTCTCTGTGCCCTTGTGCTCAACAAAAAAAACTATTCCGCCTCCTATTTGTCTTGAAATTGGCTGTTCTCATCGTCAACATTTGTCTTTCTGGCAGGTTTTGAAAAAGACATGACTTGGACTGGGTAAATGAGGATCTTTTTCTTCCACTCGGTGTCACTTAAGAATAACGTTTCGTCGAAAACTGTTATGATCCTGAGCTACGGTAGCCCATAAGGGACTTAGCTATGGTAGCTCATAAGGGACTTACCAACACAGAGAAACAACATGGGCAACAACACGGCAAAAAATGTGGGGGGCCGTACGAACATTAAACATTGATGTCAAGTAGGGGGCAGCAAAATACCATCCTACGGCCCACAATTGTCCCTTGGCTCTGAGTTTGAGACCCCTGGTTTAGATTTATGTCTGCCATCGTCAGTAGTGGCTCAAAGCACTTGTAGAATTGGCATATCAACTTCAGAACCTCCCAGAATACAGAATAGAAAATGAAAAAAGCCTTACTGTGTGACTAAAATCTGATTTTTTTTTGTTGTTGCTGGTTTTTTGTTTTGTTTTTTGGGAGGGGAGGGCATTGTTTTTGATTTATTCGAATTGACTTTACTGGACATGACTTTTAAGACGTCTTCCTGTTCTATATTATAAATTAAAATCATCAATTTAAACTCTAATAGGCCGACCATTATTTTTGGTTTAGGCATCTTTAGCCAACGATCTTATTGTGGATGAATACCTGAAAACTGCCCAAACCCCACATGCCATCAGAGACGGATTCACTGAACTCATGGGTGACCTCCTGATGACGCTACCTGTTGTCAAAGTGGCAGACTACCTCACAGGTCAGAAATGTATTTATTTATATGTATATATGTATATACATGTATAAATTCTGGCCCCTAAAGGGTTAAGATCAGATATATTTCCGGCATGCCTCTTACGTACTGTAAACAAGTGATGACAAACACCAATGACAAATTTCTTAAACTGCGTCCTTTAATTGACCTTGTCCATCCATCAGCTGTATTGAAATTGTATTTTATGTTTAGATGCGGGCAATCCAGTTTTCATGTATGAATTTGGATATCGTGCTGCCATGCACAAAGGCTCCAGACCCAGTTTCGTGAAGGCAGATCATGGCGACGATGTCGGCTTTGTGTATGGTGGATGTTTCTGGAGTGGAATTGTAAAAATGATTGGTATGTTGCATATTATATACGACCTTGAATTCATAAAATACTATAATGTAGGGATGCCCAAGTCCGGTCCTTAAGATCTCCTATCCAGCCTCTTTTAGATGTCTCTCTTCTAAAAAAAAAAAACCTGATTCAAATGATCAGAAAGCTGATCATTTGAATCAGAAAGCTGATCATTTGAATCAGGTGTGTTGGAGGAGAAACACATTTAAAACAGGCTGGAGAGGAGCTCTCGAGAGAACCACACTTTCAATGAATGAAGTCATTGTTATGAGGTGCTGTTGATGCCAAAAATAACATTTACTTCTCACATGCACCCACAAACCTCTCACAGTCTATTACATAGTCTTTTAGTATGTGGGTGGTGGGGGTGGTTGCTGCAAGAATGTTTTTTTTTGGTCTGAGTTTTTTGTTTTTGTTTTGTTTTTCAGCTGCAGTGAGAGATATTTTTTTTTATTTTGGTGTGAGTGATGGTTATTTTGGTGTATTTGATATGTTTTTGCATGCGAGAGGATTTTGTAGTGAGTGTGATTTTTTTGGGGGGGGGGTGGTGAGAGGTAAATGATATGTTTGGCTCATTGGATCGTTGCCTATTTGACTTATCTGATTCCCGTGGATGTATTTTCAGGAAATATTACCACAGAGGATGAACGACATTGTTTAACGATAATGAAATACTGGGCCAGTTTTGTCCGTTCTGGGTAAGTAAGAATGGCATAAAGCTGAATAGCTTTCCATCTAGGTACAGTATTTATTTATCAAGCTTCCATTATCCTCATGGTAACAATTTCTTGGGAGTGTGTATCTATGACCACTTGAACATCCAAACAGGGAAAAGGAACTCAGCAGTCTCAAGAGAAACATGAACACTAAAGTGAAGGACAGGGGTATTGCCAGTCATTTTTCAATGGGGTGGAAGTGTGACGCAATTCACTGAGGACAGCACTCACATTTCTCTGTAACTGAGTCATCGTTTATGACAACATGCACAGTCGGGGTTTCATGAAATAAAATGTACAAATATACAGAACCTTTCCCAACACTCTCATAAAACAAGAAGGAAAAACATCTAATTTTCTAGATCATGCCATTTTCTTTACTGTTGCTTTGCTTTTGTGTACTATCTCGTAGTTTGCTTATGGCTCATGCGTTCATTTGTTAGCGAAAAGCCAACAGAGTCATCAATTGTCATCGTTGGCCAATGACATTTGGCATATTGCGATCAGTTCAAATCATATCTGAGGAGAACAATGTCACAAATATAATTCTTAAGTCTTAATGTCGCTTTTTATATAGATTTGTTCCCACTTGTATTATGGGTGTGCTGGGCAAGATACATGCGGTACATGTGTGCATTTTATTTCATGAGAGCTGACTGTGGATGGTGTGATAAACACCGACTTTTCCGCCATGTTGGTTGTTGTGAAAGTAATGATTTTGAATGGCGTTGACTGTAACAATCAAACGTACTTTAGTGAATACAGATTCAGTTACAGTTGGCAGACAAATCCATTTTAAATATACAATTAATATAAATGTTTTGCGGCAGAGTGTCAAGGGTTCTAATAATACTGCGTTTTTGTGAAAATGGCAGGCCGCCCCTAGTGATGAACAAGATTTGTACGTAATTTATAGTATCAAGACACTTGTTTTTTCGTTAACCACTTAAGTATTGTCTAACCCCAACAGCAGAATCATTTATCATCAAACCTTGTGACATACAGTACATACATACATACATACATACATACATACATACATACATACATACATACATACATACATACATACATACATACATACATAATACGTTGACTATTGCAATGATGGCCTTTTTATATGTTTCTCCTTAGTTCACCCAATGGGCCAGGCCTGGTTGCTTGGCCTCAGTATGACAAGCAGAAGCAGGAGTACATGGAGCTTGATGTGAAACAAACTGTAAGACAAAAACTGAAGAAGGATAGAGTCCATTTTGCAACTGTCATTCTCCCTCAGAAAGTGAAAATGTTAGGTGCAACAGCCATATCTGGAAACTGAACTCTAAAAATGGTTGCTTTGTGTCTATTGCTACTACTTCAAGGATGGAGATTTTTTTTTACAACTGTGCTGCAAATGAATGGCATGACCCCTTTTAACCTTTGAGTAACGATTAGCGTACTAGAGTGTGGGCAAGTATGTACCAAAAAAACATGGCCTGGTTATTCACCTGATGTGTATTTCATAATAATTGATGTAATCAGTGGAAATCATTCTCTGCTAATAAATACAACTGCTATGACACATTTGAAGGCTTAATAAATGCCTTTGTGAATTATCTTTGGCGTTGTGTTAAAAGGCTCCTACAGGCACTTGTGACAAGTGAAGACATCTATAAAGTGACTGGAGAGATTTTTTCAATAAATTATGTATGCTGAAACAATAAATAATACATACATACATACATACATACACAAACACGCACACACAAACATATGCGCGTACACGTACACACGCGCACGAACACACCCACACACGTATGCACACACACACACATTCACGCACGCACACTCACACGCATTTACACGAACACACAAACACGCGTATGCACACGCACACACGTACACACGTACACACACAAACGCAGTTTCGGCAACCATCTGCACGGTGCTTTGGCAGTTAGAGGAGAGCACCAGAGAAAACGAGGTCCCTCACGGAACTTTTTGCTGATGAAAATAACAAAACGTGGGCATGGCTTTCGTCACAAATAAGCGTAAGAACACACACTGACCTGGCATAACGTTTACCTGAATGATCATTTTGCGTTATTTTTCGCAATTTTACTCCCAGAATCTTTTTTCGTCCATGATGTCTGTCTTGATATGTGATTGTGAAATATATGGCCAACAGAGGGCGCTGTAGGTTTAGAGTTGATAGCATATGACAAGGCTTCCGGTAAACACAGTTCACGGAGATCACTATACGTGCTGGCAACAATAAAGTTGAGCTCAGGCTCATTTGTTCACTAAATGATGGCTCATCATTTTAAGATGAACAACACAATGTCCTCTTCCGAGTACCCTACTACAATATTATTAGTCACGATAATAATAATAATATATATTAAATATATCAAACATCTCAAGGTGCTGGAGCGTTCACTTTTCGATGTTCCATCCCGGATTCCACATGGCGCTGGTGATTGGCTGTACTGCTTTCAGCGTCATGTGGGTTCTCCCCCGCGTCATTCCGTTCTTGCGCATGCTCACTTCTGCAAGACAAGAGTCGCCACCAGCAAAAGCGACACCACTTGACACCAGAAAGGAGCAGCTCATCTTCCTGTCAGCAAAGCTCCTCTCCTGTACGTAAACCTGTACTTAATGTTTCGTGACATTCATAAATTCATTATAAATGCCTCAGACATTGTCAGTGTTTAATGTGTGAACGCAACGATTGTCTGTTTGGTTATTTGAACGGTGTCAGAGTTCTCTATCCCGTCCTGTCCTGTCTGTCAGCGCTTTATTTTTTTGGGAAACCGTTATGGATGTTTTACCGTAATAATTTCGCCAGTGTTTGGCCTGTTAACGAAACCAATTTATTCCGTAAAACATGGCTACGCAGCGACGCTTATCATATTGCAGCGTGCAACGTTCAGGAAACGTCAGCCAGCCAGCCTTTTGCTGTTTATTCAGTGCTGCTTCCTTCCTCGAAAACTCTGCGTGCACCCCCTCAGGTTCAAATTACACGTCTGCGGTGATTAGCAAGAATCATGTTTTTATTTTCCATTGCGCAATAAAGCAGACTTAAAAACGTAGACTATAGAATGGAAAAATAAGTTATTGCCACTGTCTGAAGATGTTCGTGCTTCATATTTTAACACTGTCGTACTGTTCGATTTGGAATGAAAACACAAATGTCTTCTAACCCCCCCTATTTCATTTGTGTCTGGTAAGCTTTGTCCTATTGTGATTGCAAGGTAGTCTTTTCTAAATAGAGGTCTTGTTTAAGTGACAGTGTACTTCGATGCGGTGATTGACAGTCAGCTATCTTCTGTCATTCTATTCCTCGTCACTGTCTCCCCTGCAGACGCAGGAAGCAAGTCATGTGGTGGTCGGTGATACGCATGGTTGGGAGGGTTATTAATTCAAGTAGCTATCTTAATATTACTGCATGTATAACGGGATGCACGATAAATAAAAATACATCGTCATCAAGACAATAGGCCGTGCAATATGCGTTTCGCAAAGACGTGCGACAGACAGACAGAAAGAGAGATAGATAGATAGATATCGTTGCGTGCATAGACTGAATGCACCATGTTGCTTCAGGAACAAGGGTGTCGCATATGTGATTCTGCCCTCCCTGCGCATGCTTTAAACTATTTAATGACACCCCAGTTGGAGTTCACTGTAAAACTAAAAGCATTATAGACATTGTACAGTTAAGTACAAGACGTGCTTGGCTCATTAAAAAAAAAAAAAACATCGCCAGTACTAATCCGAAAGTCAATGTAAAATCCCGGTGATATGCAAGCGGGAAATTAGCATCCGCTTCCGAGAATGGTACAGTATCCCTCGTTTATCGCGGGATTTACGTTCCAAAAAGAACCAGTCACAAGTGAAATCCGTGAAGTAGTGACCTTTATTTTTTTTTAGTTATTACACAATAATTAACTATACAGTATATACAATGAAATCAAAGACCAACCCCTGTTTTCAGGCCCAATTACAAATAAAAAACAAACAAACGTTTTCAACAAATAACTAATAGTTTTTGGAAATACTGTACTGTTGACACGCGGCCCCGCCGACGCGTTCTGATTTAAAGGGTTAAAAGCATTAAACAACTGCACACAAAAAATCTGTGAAACAGTGAAGCCGCCGAAATTGAACCGCGTTAGAGCGAGGGATCACTGTATTCCTTCAAATAACGACTATTCATGCACACACCAACAAATGCTGGAGGAACACATAAATACAGGTAGTATAAAAATACTCAAAGGCACATATTCATCTCAATGTCAAAAACAAAAAAGTTATATTCATAGAGTTCTTTCGCAACTTTCTTCTACTCATCTCATTTTAAGTGTGTGTTCTATGCATGCGCGGCATCATAGTGCGCTGAAGAGGCCAATAAGGAACAGCTTGTATTTCCATTTATTCATCATCTGAACCACTTATCCTCATGAGGGTTGCGGGCATGCTGAAGCCTATTCCACTCCTTCTTTGGGCAGTTAGCGGCCTAGAGCCTGAGCTGGCCGCTGGCCAATCGCAGGGCACACATATTTTGTCTTTCTTGTTTTTGATTGCAGTTATTATTAGTAATGCCTCCCATTGATTGGATGCAAAACTCTAGTTTCTTTTTCATCTGGTGATTTAACAGCAACACACCGCAGAACTCAAATTTAGACATACAACATATTACATTTACTAAAAAGCCAGCATTGGTTAGCGTCAAAGCTAATCACAATATAGGTCATGTATGCCGGTGTGCATTATGTACATATATTTGTCTGTAGGGGATGAAATGTTTTTTTTTGTTGTACTGTAGAAGAAAAAAAAAAAAAGGTATTTCGCGGCAGTCAATGCCAAATAATACTGACCACTATGGCCTACTTTCAACCAACGGCAGTCTTCTCCCAGAGAGAAACCTGTACAGTCAAAAATGTGATGCTTCGACCAACTTCTTTTTCAAACTTTGTCTATTCACTCTCCTTTGGCAAAACAGAGGAATGACCAGTAAAAAAAAGTAACCAACACGAATGGCAAAGGCTGCGATGACAAGTGCTTCTCAGTCTATGCATGAGGCTTATGGAGCTGCTCTAATACGCCACTTCTGGTTTCACTTTTTTTTTTTTTTTGTACCAACACACATATTTATGGCTCAAAATGCGATACCCGTGGTCCCAGGTTAGTTTAATGTGTCAACTGGGTGTGTGTTTGCTGTCTCGTTGTAAATAAACCAGATGTTACTACATGAAATGACACATCAAGTAAAATATTCTCTCCTTATCGGTCCGCGGTGGTCCTCATTGGCCAATCTCAGTCTCACCTCCCGTATCTTGTCAGCTACTTCTGCTTGTCATACATTTATTGCAGCATTTGATGCCGTGAAATTGTCACCAAGCCTGATTGCAGTGCTTCTTTGAGAGACGGGAGAGCCGCTCCTAGTCATATTTGATTTTCTTCAAACCTATAACCGTAACATATACACGGGATATTTATGTATCGTAGTAAACCTTAGAATTCTATAACATTTGCTCTTTTTTTTATTTTCTTCATAAAAAAACATATGTAGAAAAAGCAATAACAGGAACGAAAGACATAAGAATGCAGTAAAACACAGAAATCCGATGGAATAATAACATGAAAAGTATCTGGCAGTCCAACCAAGGAATATACACTGCCTGTTTTTTTACATCACATTGTAGTGTAATGCACAATAATGCTGCTGATTGATTATGGAAAAGAAATCAATCACGATTGTTTTTGGGTTGATGTTGAAATCCTGTTTCATAAACGCCATGATTCATTGTTTTAACTGAAACTTGTTATTTATCCAACCACCAAAACCAAATTTTAAACCTAGTGTGGAAGAACAACCACAAAATAAATAACAGCTCACTTGGGGGGAGCAGAGGCAGACATACTTGAGTCATTGGATTCGCCTCTTGTGCATTACTGGAACAATGCAAGTCATCAGATTTAATGTCCGAGTCAATTTAAAGCACATTGCGGACAATGTGACTGCAGGAATCGAGGTTCCACTTTCTGTTGAAGCAAACATTGCTGTTTAATTCCAATCACTGCTGCTCTTTATAAGCCATGAGAGAAGTGAGACCCATACAGGTGTGAAGATGCCCACACCTGCTCTATGCCTCTCACCGTGGGCAACTCCAGGATGGAGGAAAGTCCAACCCCTCTCGAGAGAGCTGATACCAGAGCCCAGGCTGTGTGTGGAGGCAAGTCCTGACTATATCCAGTCGGAACCTCTGTGCTTCACACACCACCTTGGGCTGAGAGAGGTGACATTCCACGTCCCTAGAGCTAGCTTTTGCAGCCGAGGATCGGACCGCCAAGGTCCCCCGCCTATGGTCTGCCGCGCAGCTCGCATTGCACCCAACGACCCCTTTGGCCCCTCCCATCGGTGGTGAGCCCATGGGAAGGGCGACTCACGTTGCCTTTTTGGGCGTCGGCCCGGCCACCAGGCGCTCGCCAACGAGCCCGAGCTCCAGGCCTGGATCCAGAGGGGGGGCCCCGGTGACCCACGTCTGGGGTTCTCATAAGGGGTCTTTTGAGCCGTGCTTTGTTTGGTCCCTGTTTGCCATGGGTGACCCTATCAGCGGCATAAAGGCCCAGACAACTTAGCCCCTAGGATCACTGGAACACACAAACGCCTCCACCACAATAAGGTGACGGCTCACGGAGGGGATTGTGTGGCAAAATAAAGACTTTTTTTTTCTCCAAATTGCATCAGTTGCTAATTACCAATTGGTGTTTTTAGCCGCTTTACATTTGCCAAATCAAATTGTGGTAACTAGTCGTTGCTGAAGACCCGAGCACCCCAAACGCACCCTTTTCGCAGAAAACAAAGCACAATCATGTCATACAGTTGTAATGTTTTCCTTCTTTTGTTTACAGATGCAGAGTGTTTGTGATGTCCAAATTAGCAGAGATTTCAGCTCAACGCAATCAAGACAAATTCAACCTCATGCGGCCTCACTTGCAGCCACAGTTCTGTTCCCGCAGAGCACTTAGTAGCTCAGTCTGAAACCTAAAAGGCACGAACCAGCGTTGAGTCGATTGCAATGGACAACCTTATAGATTTTGATGTACCGTCTGAGGCGACAACTCTTCACAAGGTGCGAGACAATCGTCAGGGCTATTCAGACGTACTCTCCCCACAGCACCTGTCCTCCTCGTTATCTGAGCCAAATGCACCCACCAAGACCAGCTCACATTACCATCATGACGACGAAGAAGTAAACGAAAGTGATGCAACAGGATCTGCCGACAGTGAGAATGACATGGATCCCCCCTCCACTATGTGGGAACTGAGGCGGTCGTCATCCTCATCTCTTCACAGTAGCGAGGACGCTGATGCCGAGGCCTTAGAGAGACGGGAGTTCATGAAGATGTATGTGGAGAAAGTGTTTCATGGAAGGTAAGGCACGTGTTCGTACCTCGGCTAAGCGTGAATCATGCAAGTTTAGTCTGGTAGATACTCGAGTCGTTCCTTTGTTTGTTGGAGGAATGACACCAAACATCGCCAATCCATTTGGAGTGCCACAAAGAACATTGAAAGGTTGCGCTGTTCTGAATGAAGGCGCGGAGAGCATCTTACAGTGATCCCTCGCTATTTCGCGGTTCGTTTATCGCGGCTTCAGTGCATCGCGGATTTTTTCAAACATTCATTCATTCATTCATTTTCCGAACCGCTTCATCCTCACTAGGGTCGCGGGGGGTGCTGGAGCCTATCCCAGCAGTCTTCGGGCAGTAGGCGGGGGACACCCTGAATTGGTTGCCAGCCAATCGCAGGGCACACAGAGACGAACAACCATCCACGCTCACACTCACACCTAGGGACAATTTTAGAGTGCACAATCAGCCTGCCATGCGAATGTGGGAGGAAACCGAGCACCGGAGAAAACCCACGCAAGCCCGGGGAGAACATGCAAACTCCACACAGGGAGGCCGGAGCTGGGATCGAACCCGGTACCTCTGCACTGTGAAGCCGACGTGCTAACCACTGGGCTTTTTCAAACATATTTATTTTAAAAATAAAAATAACAATATATTTTTTTTTTCAGATACAGGTACATAAAGTACAGTACTGTATATGTTGCTCTATGTGACTCGCTGTTGTTTTGCTGACTTTCACCGCTTCTCGTGGACCGTTTGCGGACTTAAATTTTTTTTTTTTTTTTAAGTTATTTTTTTAAATTATTTTCTTATTCATAAACTAACCTAACTTATACATGTTTAAATCTATTAGTATACAGCATTAAGTCATGTTAATTAAAAATGTACTTCTACATGCATGTGTTTAAATTTGGCCTTATTATTTTACATGTACTGTACCTATATGGGGAGCTACTTCGCGGATTTTCGTTTATCGCCGGTGGTTTTGGTCCCCATTTACCGCGATAAACGAGGGATTACTGTATTTTGTTTATGACGACATCCCATCTGTATTGAGCCAAGTGGGGCAGTGATTCCAGCAGATGGAGCTGTGTCAGAACTTTGGAGTTCACATTTGATCTTGAGGAAACTTCATTTGGATATTTTTGGAGATTTTTAGATCTGTTTTACTCGTTTTAAAATAATTGGTGTCTCTTGTGTCATAAAAAATTTTTCTGTGGCATTTATCAACCGTTTTACATGTTTTTCCAACCTGTCGGCTTTTGTTTTTAACGTTGCCTTCATTTGATTTTTGCACACTCTTTTCTCAGGCAGGACTTGGATCAAGAAGAGAAAGCTCGTTTTGGAGAGCTGTGCACTGACGAGAATGGCAAAGGCAGAGAATGGTTTGCAAAATACGTCAGTGCGCAGGTGAACAGCAAGAATTTCTGAATCTAGAACAACATGGTTTTGCTCGACTATATTTGCTAGATACCGAGTGACAGAAGTGTGACTCCCCCCCCCCCCCCCTCCATGTAATCATTTATATTGTGTGTTCTTGACTGACAAATTGTCCCTCTCGATTGAAAAATCGTAATTCCTGAATACTGTATAGGAAAAAAGTTTCATTTTAAATTCTCTCCTCTCTATTCAGCGCTGCCACTCGAAATGTGTGACCGAAGCTACTTTCTATCGACTGGTGCAGTCATTTGCGGTCGTGCTATTTGAGTAAGTGAGTTTTGGAGATCGTTTGAGTGTCAAAAAATACATTAAAAAATGATGGCCATAAGTACGATAGCTGTTATTTTCCACCAATGCAACAATCGATAACTTTTTGCTTCTCCAAACTGAATATTATAAAAGGTTGCTTTTTTGTGTGTGTGTGTGTGCTACAAATATATTTGTTGTTGTATCTTAAAAGAAAGAAACATTTCAATCCTATTTCTCACTAATGTAGTGGGTCCAGAGGATGACATAAAAAAGTGGCCAATGACAACGTAGAGCATGTTTTGCTACTTCCTGAACTCGTGAGGCGATGAGGGATCTCAAAAGGTGTTCGTACACCTTAATGACATCACGTTTCATTATCACCCCCACTAGTGTTTTATATGGAGTATATTTAATATTAATGCTTCAAAGAATACATCACTCATAAAATTATTTTTTACTTAGCGGTGATATTTCGAAAACTGCACGCTCACACATATCTTTAAAGGCAGGACCCGAAACATTTTCGTGCTACTGGCCATTTTCATGTGAAGATGTTTTCAAGGACCCAAATAATTTTTTTTTTTTAAATGATGAAAATTATCACACATTGTAGCTGCATTTCACCGAGCCACGGCCATATTCACAAGTCACAAATAATCACAAGGGCCCTTGGTTGTCTGTTGTTGCTATTTATTGTTTTATTTGTTCATATTTACCTGCCATTATTTTTAGCTGTGTGTGTTTCAATGTTGCACTGTGGTTGAGAGAGGAAAGTAATTTCATCTGCGCTGTATGTTGCACATAGATCATAATCATATTTGACAATAAAAACTGACTTGACTTAGATATGTACAGTAATCCCTCGTTTATCGCGGTTAATGGGGACCAAAACCACCCGTGATAAACGAAAATCTGCGAAGTAGCACCAATAAACATATTTTTTTTTAAATAAAACAATTTTTAAAAGTCCGCAAACGGTCCGCAAGAAGCTGCAAAACAACAGCGAGTCACATGTATATGAAAAATAATATGTATATATTTTTTTCATATACATGGAGTACAGTACTGTATATGTTGCTCTATGTGACTCGCTGTTGTTTTGCAGCTTCTCGCTGACTTTTTGCGGACTTTTAAAAATTGTTTTATTTTTTTATATACCGTAATTTCCGGACTATAAGCCGCGACTTTTGTCACACGCTTTCAACTCTGCGGCTTATTTAATGAAGCGGCCTATATAAAGACTTTTTTAATATAAATATCTCATGTATATGGGCACCTGCGGCTTATAGACAGGTGCGGCTTATGTGTGTACATGTAGTGGTGCGGCTTATAATCGGGTGCGGTCTATAGTCCAGAAATTACGGTGTGTATATATATATATATATATTTTTTTTTAATGAATATGTTTGAAAAAATCCGCGATGCACTGAAGCCGCGATAAACGAACCGCGAAATAGCGAGGGATCACTGTATACAGTAGGATACAGTGCAGTGTCATAGCCATCCATCTATTTTCAAAACCACATTTTTGTAACAGGGATCGCATGCTTGCAATCAAGTTGTTGTTAGTTGTTGCCTATTGGACAGAATAAACTGGCAATGAAAGTTCACTTGAAGCCGCTGAGTAAGTAGTCAGGTTTGAATGAGTAATAAAATGCAACAGTCCACGGTCACTGTATTCCAAACGGCTCTTTTTGTCGAGTCAATTTTCGTTTGGAATCTGATGTCATTCGTTTTTATCGGTCCGATAGCTTACCGTGCATCCCGAGCTAGAAGTACTATTTTTAGCATAGCAACTGTCAACAAAAGAACTAAATGCATGACCGCTGCTGTTGAAACTTCAAGGACAAGTGTTATGTTTTGGTTCTGATTTTTTTCAGATGTTATCAAGTGGATGACTACAGCCCAGCCAAAAACCTCATGACTATGTGCTTTACGTACTACTATGTTGGTAAATTCATTTTTCTTGAACACAAACATTTAAAATAGACTTCTACTAATATTTAGAAGAATAACATCACATCGAATGGAAGGTCATTTAATTATTTGGAATGTATAGCTCAGGGTTAAATGACCCGGAAATTGGATGGAATTGCCTTTCTATTGACTTTTTTTTTTTTTTTTTCCCTGGAAAGGAAAGTCCCAGCTGTCTCCTGCAGAACTCTTTGATCGAGGTGGTCCTCCAGCTGGTATGGACTCATATTTAAACAAAGCCAACTCCTGGCTCTCTGATAAGAAGGGCGCTGCTGAGCGGCTCCTGAAGAACTCATCGAAGACTGATGTCAAAAGCTTTTTTGGAGGCTTAGAAAGTAAACTGAGAAGCTCAGTCACTCCAAAGACAGAGTAAGCAAATATGTTCTTTTGGATAGTCTTATAAACTTAATGTTTGTTTGCCATTAAATCCACCTTGTCCTCTTACATTCAATACAGGGATGGTGAAAATCCAGTCGAGCCAAAACCCAAATCAACAGGTGAGGGGCTTTAAACTTAAATTGTGTGTGGGTTGTTTTTTTTTCCATGAAATTTCTCTTGCACTACTTTCTTTCAAATTAACAACATTTAACACGTTATTTCCGTCTTAGTTTCAGAGGTGCCAGAGGAAAAGAAGGGAGAAAAAGTTTACTTGTACACCCATCTGAAGCAGCAACCCATCTGGTATTTGTTGTCTCTCTTTGCACATTGAAATGGAATTTTTTTTAAAACAAAAAGAAAAATCACTTTCATTTCCATCTACAGTCAAACCTCGGTTTTCGTCCATAATCCGTTCCAGGAGGCTGTTGGAAACCCGAAATTGTTCGAAAACCGAAACCACGCTCTTTTTCAAATAAAAATGTTTACTGAACACGTCTGCTCACAATGGAAAGCAACACGAGGAAGCGTCACTTCCTCGTCTTCCCGAGGACGCGTCACTTCCTCGTGTAAGGAAGGCGAGAGGAGTCAAATGGTGCATTCAAGTGCGCTCAGTTTGTTCGAGAACCGAAATTTGTTCGTCATCCGAGGCATAAAAAACTCGGAATTTGTGGTCGAAAACCGAATTGGTCGAGAACCGAGACGTTCGAAAACTGAGGTTTGACTGTATATCTTTTATCGACAGTGCTCCCTCGCTACGTTGCAGTTCAGTTCCATGTATTGTGGCTTCACTCTATCAGGGGATTCATTTGTGACCATAACTTAATCCATTTGAGATTTACCTTTCTCTTTTCGTCCATAATCCGTTCCAGAAGGCTGTTCGAAAACCGAAATTGTTCGAAAACCGGAACCACGCTTTTTAAAATAAAAATGTTGACTGAACACTTCTGCTCACAATTGAAAGCAACACAGGGAAGTGTCACTTCCTCATGTAAGGAAAGCGGGAGGAGTCAAATGGTGCATTCAAGTGCGCTCAGTTTGTTCGAGAACAGAAATTTGTTCGTCATCCAAGGCATAAAAAACTCGAAATTTTTGGTCGAAAACTGAGACGTTCGCAAACCCAGGTTTGACTGTACATAAAATAGGTTTCTAATCCCCCCCCCCCCCCCCCCCCCAACACACATACACACACACACACAGAAATGATTTTTTAAATGACTGGAAGACCAGAAAAGGTATGAAAGAAAAGCCAAGTTTTTAACTAGGATTATGGGAAATTTTGAGTCTTCAGTTCACCTCACACGCAAATTTTTTTTGGGGGGGGGGGGGGGGGGACATGCGGAGTACCTTGAGAAACATGCAAATGCCGCACGATAGGAGATTTGAACCCTGAACCTCTCAACTGTCAGGCAAATCTGCTAACCACAAGCACACTGTTCTGCCAATAGGACAAAATATAAAAATGTTTGTTTTTTTTACAATATGCTTCCTTTCTTCCTCAGAGCACATTACTTTTTTTTGTGCAAAAGCATAAAGAACTTAAATACGAATTTCTTTCGAAGGAACAAAAACATATTCTCAATCCTTTTTTTTTTGTTCCATGTCAGGCACACGTTGCGATTTTGGAATGCCGCATTCTTTGACGCGGTTCATTGCGAGAGGAAAAAGAGGTCGCCAACAACAAGGTGAGTCCAAATGTCATAGGAGACTAGATGAGCATTTCATTTGATTGTTAACTGTGTTTTTCCTCCATGACGTGATCTTGAATTGGTTGATAAATTACGAGAAAATGTGCTTTCGTATGTGTGCTTCTGTGTGTCTGGGAAAAGTTTGCTCCTCTTTCTTCGATTCGCGGTCTTCCCGCATGTCGACTTAACCCTTTTCTTCTTGTGCCTTGCTGCCGAGCAGGGGAACGCAAGATGGGGATAAAGATAAGAGGTCTGTCTTCCATTTGTCTGCTGCTCTTAAAAAGGCAAAAAAAAAAAAAAGAAGAACAGCAAGAATTGACATTTTGCAGGAAAATCTGATGTTATTGTGGCTGTCCTTTATTCGCATGGTTTCATGTGATTTATGAGGTTCTTTGTCAGGGAATGTTTTTTGGTTATGTCAAATGCTGGTTTGTGATTTTTAGTTCGGTACATTTGAGGTTTGGTGTCTTATTTTCGTGCCCAACGCAAGTGTAGTGTGATCTAATTGTGTGCATGGGTGGAGTTTTCTTTCTTTTGATGGTTTTGTAGACGGGCGCAGTTAGACATGGGCGTTTGCGCCATTGTGGGAGTGAATACAGCCAACGTGATTCTCAGCCAATCGAAATGGCTTCTTTCATTCTCTTTTAAATTCAGTGCAGGTGAGGTTCACGGTCAGCATTGGCGGAAGCATACTCACTCGCTGGAGTGCATGCGCACAAAGTATGTTTATAAGTATTCTCCGTCATCTCCGCCTGCAGATGATGAAAAGTTGGCCGCTGTAAAGTGAGCACTTGGAGACCGCATTCTGTCCCCCCAAATCGTGTGTCTGTGTATCAAGACTTGAAATCATGGGTTGCGCAACACAGTTTTCGGGCATAATTTGCGTTTTACGGCACATTAAAACATATTTGAGTATCGCACGATGCTACTTATGCCGCACCAGCTAGCTACAAGTCTTGACTTATTGCCAGTTTTCAAATGAATTTCAAGGATTCTTTTTCTCTTTGTTATTTTTTTTTTTTTTTATAGATTTGGTCTGTGGATAAGTACATTACTCAAAAACTGCATGTTTTAGTATTTTGTATGTGGATTATTTAACATTTGATGGGTGGGCAGAAATTCGCGATTCTAGAATGACCCTCTTTACGTGTTGCCCTTTCGTCTGCTCTTCATTTACACCAATTTGGAGGAATATTTGACAAAAACTGCTCATCTCAACCAGGCACGGTGTATCATCAACATGAGAACTGAAGAAACAAAACACATTTTAAGTCGGCGATAAAACTTTTGGCCATGAGTGTAATTATTAAATGGTATTTAAAAGGTCAACGGAATTCAAATCGCCCCGATGCTAAAGTATGGATGAAGGCTACTGATTATGAGTACAGTCAAACCTCGGTTTTCGTCCACAATCCGTTCCAGAAGGCTGTTCGAAAACCGAAATTGTTCAAAAAACTGAAACCACACTCTTTTTAAAATAAAAATGTTTCCTGAATACGTCTGCTCACAATGGAAAGCAACACGAGGACGCGTCACTTCCTCATCTACCCGAAGAAGCGTCACTTCCTTGTGTAAGGAAGGCGAGAGGAGGAGTCAAATGGTGCATTCAAGTGCGCTCAGATTGTTCGAGAACTGAAATTTGTTCGTCATCCGAGGCATAAAAAACTCGAAATATTTGGTCAAAAACCGAATTGGACGAGAACCGAGACGTTCGAAAACCGAGGTTTGACTGTATTTCATAACTGCAAGTTATAGTCATAGTGTGAGAGTAGAAAAGAGACTAATCTCAAAAGGGAATAGAAAACATGATGCTAAAACTGCTGGTGCTCAAAGGAATGCATCAGGGCGAAATAAAAATCATCCTTATTATAATGCATACTAACATTTTCATTTCATTTTGCCTCTTTTTCCCTCTACACAATATTTTTTTGTTTGGAATTTTTACTCATTTTTACTCATCCTGCTATCTATTCTTCTGTCTTTATTTGGCATCGGCTTGGCATGTCATTGTGATTTCAGTCGTCTAATAGTCTGTGTGATTTATAAAGCATGTCAATACGATGCTGTTTTTCAAGTGACGCTTCTAGAACGAGCAATTAATGTCATGAATCTGCTGCTGAGACATTGTTTGTAAATACATTTGCTGTATTTCTGGAACAAACAGATCCACTGCTCGCTGTTCATATCCGCGTCATGCCTCACTGCATCATTTTCTCCTTTCCTGTATGCTGTCATTTTTATTTTTTGGGGGCGGGGGGCAGGGGGTTGCAAAAGAAACAAAACATTCTGCTGGTATTTTGCCATTTTACAGCAACATACAGTCAAACCTCGGTTTTCGTCCATAATCCGTTCCAGAAGGCTGTTCGAAAACCGAAACGACGCTCTTTTTAAAATAAAAATGTTTCCTGAACACGTCTGCTCACAATGGAAAGCAACACGAGGAAGTGACACTTCCTCGTGTAAGGAAGGCGAGAGGAGTCAAATGGTGCATTCAAGTGCGCTCAGTTTGTTCGAGAAGACATTTTTGGTCGAAAACCGAATTGGTCGAGAACCGAGACGTTCGAAAACCGAGGCTTGACTGTATTTCGCACACACACAAAAAAAAAACTGAGCACAAGCACCCAAAATGTTTAAATGTATCTTCTTGTGTGTGTTTATTTCACCTTTTCCTGCACCCTGGAACATGACAAGCTGTCCAATATAGTAACCGTTGTCCCTGAAAGGGTTAATTAATGTTCTGAAATGCTGACGTGGACATACTCGATTTCTCCACCTGTGGTATCAACGGCAAGGACATACTGTAGTGAGCACCACTGGCAACAAGTTGGTGTTTGATCCATGACTAAGCGGTGTTTGATCCATGACTGGGCTCGTAGGTTTCCTGGTTGACTTGTAATTGCTCTGTAAACAGTCCACTTCCTCATGCTGTTCACACTGTGACATCACGAGACCACGACAACACCTAGCTGTTGATCAACAGTACCTCGCCATTGCGACACTTCTCAAACTGGATGCCCCCCCCGTTTAATTAACAAACAAAACATTGGGTTGTTGGTTTTAATACAAGTACAGTCAAACCTTGCAAAAGAAACAAAACGTTCTGCTGCTATTTTGCCATTTTACAGCATCGTAAAATGCGTTTCGGCTGTTCGAAAACCGAAACGACGCTCTTTTTAAAATAAAAATGTTTCCTGAACACGTCTGCTCACAATGGAAAGCAACACGAGGAAGCGTCACTTCCTCGTGTAAAGCGAAAGGAGTCAAATGGTGCATTCAAGTGCGCTCAGTTTGTTCAAGAACCGAAATTTGGTCATCATCCGCGGCATAAAAAACTCAAAATATTTGGTCGAAAACCGAATTGGACGAGAACCGAGACGTTCGAAAACTGAGGTTTGACTGTATACACAAAAGTGATATGGGAGCAGTCCGACAATAGAATTCTAAACAAAAGCAAACCAGTTTGAGAGTCTGTGGACATACAGAAAGATACTTAGCAACCGCATAAAGCGTGCAATGATGAAAACGATTTCCACCACCAGTAACAAAAGCAGAGCACAATTGCACACACTCTCCAGTTTTTTCAGGTGTTGTGCTGGTGCAGTCATTTAAAAAACAAAACAAAACAGATCACCGTCATCTTTCTGTTCTCGGAAGGGAAGTGGCCAATGAGTTTAGGGTTTCAATGTCCGGTTAAAACGGATATACTGAAAGACTCACAGAAAGGACTTTATTCATCAAATAAATCATTTTGCCATTCAGTTTCTTGATCGAGCAGTGGCAAAAATGTACTGAAACATTGCGGACTTTGTTGAGAAAGTCAAATGAAGGTCAGCTGTAAAGGTGAGAGTACATCATGGTGCAGCCCAATAACCTTTTGTGAGTAGTGTATGTGGAAACGTAATCATATCTTTCAATAATCCATGAGGATCTTTTTTTGAGTGCTTCATATCGCACACAACACCCAAGCAAGTCTTTATGTAATTAGTAGGTACTTACTTTACTGAATGACTCGCTAGTAGTAGCAGTGTAGTGGACAATGTAGCCAGCCACTGGACGGACCGTAAATATGTTTCAACCTGCACACATTAATCAGACTCAGTTCACAGGAAGTCGGCGTTTTATTATCAGTCATACTGTGAAATGATTACTTTCATGAAATCCCACCCACCCATGAACAGTGTTGATGTGTGTTGAAGCCGCTTAAATCATCGTTTTCGTCATTCATTATAGCTGATGAACTTGGCTTGTCCATGTATTTTCTTAAAGATAACCGCTTCAAAGTAAAAACTCGCTAATCTTCTTTTTAATCTCGATGTAACCGATAATTGGGAACCTGTATAAGAGCTTTTTTTGGGGGGGGAGAATTTAAGGCAAACTTTTTCTGTCAACAGAGAGAAGTGGTGTCACATGACCCAGGAGGAAAGAGACGATACCTCCAAAATGGACGAGAACATTGCCTTTGGCCAACTGGGGTGAGGAAGCTGCCGACGCGGAAAGTTTTGTTCCATATCGTTGCAAATCTTGTTTGTGTAGCCCTGACCAGAAATGATACTGTCGAAACGAAAAATAACTAAACATGATGGCAGTTAAAAAAAAGTTAATTAAGTTAATTTTTATCCCGCCTCTGTTTGACAGTGGATAGTTTTACCTTCCGAATCCCGAAATTGTTGGGTGTCTTCCTCAAGAGCAGGCCCCTTGTTTAATGAGATGCAAATAAATTGCCAACACTGGACCCCCAAAAAACTGCAAGCTACGGTTGTGCCATGTTCTTGTGTCACGTTTGCTTGGTCTCACCAATGTTGAGGTCGTTGCACTCCTCACTGCAGTCCTCGAGAGCCCCCCATCCACCACACCTGATTCAAACGATCAGCTCATCAGCGAGCTTTGCAGAAGCTTGATAATGATCTAGAGCTACGTCTAAAAATGATCATTTATGCTCTTGTGTTCGCTTTTATGGATGTGTTTTTCAGGACATTTACTCACAACATGCTGGCATTTGGGCTCAGTAAAAAACTGTGCAACGATTTTCTGAAAAAGCAGGCTGTCATCGGAAACCTGAATAAAGGTAAGACATTCTAAAATGTGCAGTATGTATAAGCCATCGGCGTTATTTTAAGTGTGCCACCGACACTTTGCAAGCTATCAAGATCTCGGGCATCTTACTTTAACACTTTCATACTCCAATAATGAACACCTGTAACCTGATAACATGATAAGCTGTCCACTGTAGTAACCGATGTCCCTGAAAGGGTTAAAATGTCCTACAGTGAAACTCCTCTACAACGAAACCTACATGGGCGAAATACCCCCTAGTGTGAAAAAATGTTCATGCATGAAAGCCATTCCCACTTTTCTGCTCCCCCTAAAACGAAAGGTCCGCCTGTTCCGTTACATGAAATCTTTTTCTCTGCTCATGCCTCGCAACGAGATTCACTACCTCGAAAACAAACCTTCCGCAAAAGTCTAATCCAACCTCAGCATGCCACAGCGACCTCTACTGCTTCGTTCGGAAACGGCAACAGCAACCATCACACTGGTTTACACATGCGCAGTAGTACAGGAAGTATTTGTTTCAGATGCAGCACTAACGTTGCATTGCTAAAATGGCGACAAAACGGACCTTTGCATATCAAGGAGTTAAGAAAAGAAAAGCTTTAACGCTTGAAGACAAAAATGAAAGATGGAGGAAGCAAATTAAAAGACATTATACAAGAAATTGATCTAAGTGAAAGTAAATGCTGATCGTAAATTTCGCAATTTATTTCCCTTGTTTTTTTTCTACGCTGGCTGTATGAAGTGTCAAATAAGGGTATGCTCATACTTTTGCAGTATTAGAATAAAATAAAAAGTACACATATACGTTTTTTGTGTGTGTTTGTGTTCATGTCTGAGATAAAATTTGCTACAGTGGAAAATGTCTTGCTGCAAACATGATTTCATTGTAGAGGAGTGTCACTGTATGTTGATTTTTTTTTTTTCTTCCCAAGAATACCAAAGTGACGCCATTTAAATCTTTTCAGAACAGTACAAGTTGCTAAGTGACCATATTGAGAAAATGGCGACAGAGTGAGGGTCCGGACGACATGCTGAATTTCAAAGCCTCCAGTCTTCGCGTCGCATGAGCCTCGCCTAATCAATGTCAAGTGGAATGGCAAAACACATGACTGTATCATAGCCGTAGCAAAGCCTATCCGTCCAATTTGGGTGAGCTCTTCGAAGCATATCCTCCATCAGCAATAATACATCATCGTCGGCTGTTGCCGCTTCAATATTGGCAGCAAAGCAACTATTTGTGTAACCTGTAACCTGTGTTGCAACTGTACCGCTCTCCATAAGTGTAGAATACAGTGCAATAACTTATTGTAACTGGTTTCATCTGTTACTAACAATGACTGAGTATCTTTTTCCTCTCATGAGAGCGCATAATACTGTACTTTGCTGGAAACTGCTTTGACCAAAAACAAAAAAAAACAAAAAAAAGGAGTAGATCCAAGTGTGAGTAGCATTTACAATAGGGCAAAGATTGTTCCGGAAAAACATGCCTTTCACTCCATCTCTATCTCCATTAAAATAGCAACATTTAAAGATTGACGCTTAATTGGAAATGAAGAAAGGGGAAGTCAAGTCAAAAATGTTCCGTGCGCCCCAGCCGCATTCGGATTAATATTGAGGCTACGGAATATGAACAAAGCAGAAACATCCAACCTTTTGTGTCCATCTCAGCGTGCGGCTATTTCGCCGATGGTTGATGACTGAAAATGACATTGAAGTTGCACGGGGCACGGGTAATGGCCAATCACAGATCACCTGTTTTCTGGTGATGTCCGCGAGCTGTGCTGCGAGACCTGAGCTGGTTGAACTGGGTTGTTATTTTCAGTCGACAGCAAGTACAGTCAAACCTCGGTTTTCGTACTTAATCCGTTCCAGAAGACTGTTCGGAAACCGAAACCATTTTTCCCATTGAAATCAATGTAAAATGTTTTAATCCGTTCCAAGTCAAGAAAACAACTTTTTTAAACCACTTATTTTTACAATTTCACACCATAAACTGTACAAATGTAATGGGAGATTACCAATTTTAACATTAACATAGTAACATAAAAATTGAAGGAACATCTCTCTCTCTATCTGTCGTGGGGCGTGCGCCTCTCCCAGCTGTCAGCAGGCAGTAGGCGGGGCATTTCGGCATCCCAAACTCCTTCGCCAACACAGACACACGCACACCTGACTCATATTTTGCGATTAAATCTTTCTTAAATTCTATAGTTTTGCACACTATTTTCCTCTTTTCTTCACCAGGTTCACCACTTCCACTTGCTTTCTTTGGTGCCATGATTAGGGGCTGATACACGATGCAAAAATAACAGTCCAATATTACGTAGTTCTCACCAAACACGTCTGCTTTTAAAAAAAGAAAATTCTTAATCGAACAATACAAACTCGTCTGCTCACAAGCTGTTTCTGTACGATTATTGCATAATAATGAGACACCGGACACCAGAGTGTTCATTATGTGCCGCTGCATTGAAAAATGCCGGCCGTGAAAAAAAAGAAAGTCCCCCCCGCCCTTCCCCCGGTGCTGCCAGGGCAAACCATTATGAAAAGAGGGGGATTTCACTCGCGCGAACAGAAGCGTCTCACCAAACACGTCTGCTTTTTTTTATTGAACAGTACAAAAACGTCTGCTCACAATGGTCGCTTCCTGTGTAGCGACGCGACACGAGGTAGCGCGGCGGCAGGAGGGAGCGTCACTTCACTCCTCTTGGCTTTGCTACCTCGCGAAGCTATACGAGGTAGCGAAGCCGAGAGGAGTAAAGTGACGCATTCAAGTGCGCTCAGTTAGTTCGAGAACCGAAATTTGTTCGGATTCCGAGGCATAAAAAACTCGAAATTTTAGTTCGAAAACCGAATTGTACGAGAACCGAGACGTCCGAAAACCGAGGTTTGACTGTACTAAAATGGCTGCCCTCTGAAATGGATTAAAATGGGTGGCTTTTGCTCTTTAATTCATATTCCACAAACACAATCTTAACCCTTTCATGCACCAACAATGATAACCTGTAACCTGATAAGCCGTCCACTGTCGTCACCGCTGTCCCTGAAAGCTTTAATCAGAATGCCCCGTTTAGACTTGCTTTGAACATGTCACTGTCAAGACAGTATTAGCCTTCCCTTTTTATTAAATTAGATACCGTATCTGGATCCATTGCCATGAGACTGTCACCTATCATATAGCATAAAGACTTTTCAAATCCATCGTCCAGTTTGTTACATAATGTCTGACTGCATGTGTGCCACATCAGTGAGATCTGACCTTTACGACAATTAGCTTTCAGTTACGAGCTGAATAAAACTCCACTGTCATTGTAAATTATCGTTATTTAGGAGTTTTAGGATTGCACCTATATTTGTTTTCAACAAATATTTAATCGTATTACTTCATAAATATACAGGTCATGAGTGGAATTGTCACGAGCGAATATTTTTAGAATTGATTCTTCTAGTGGTTATTCCATGAATTAATCGGATGAAATTTTATTTTGCATGAAAGTGTATTGCGAAACTAAGTCGTGATTGATAAAAAGAAAATGTTTTTTGAAATATTGTTTAGTGATTGAAAAAACCCCAACAAAGAACACTTAAATATCAGACGAGAAGGATTGATATACTCGTCAGCCTTTTTGAAAGTGATTCAGTTGCTGGTTTGTTCATTGTTTGCAAATGTCTTTATTTTGATTAAACAGCAAAGCTGATTGGAGGGCTACAGAAATCTGAGAATATTTACTATTGAAAGGCTGAAATCTGAAGATTTGGACAGTTTTAAGTGAAACAATAGCCCGAAACGATGACTTGATCATCAAAATAGTTGTCAGTTGATTTGCTGATAGATTAGTTGTCGATTAAACATGAATTTTTACGGCCCTAGTCTTGAGAGAAAGATCGGGGCTGCCAGTGTCAGTATAGGTTTGTTACTATATTCTTGTAAGATTACAAAAAAAAAATTTCCTGAAAATGTTTTTGAAAGTCTTTATGCTAAATAAAACCAACAGTCTCAGAAAGGAGTGATTTAAAATAAATGATGTCGTCTAATTCTGCAATTCTATCACCAAAAATGATCACTTAAAGATTTTCGTGAACATAAATGCCCTTATCTATTTAATTGAATATTTCTTCTTTTTCGGGGAGGGGTTCAGGGGGGGGGGGGGGGGGGTATTCATGCCTTTAAATTGGACAAACAAGTCTCGCTCAGGATTAGTTTAGGAAGAGTAACCGATAGCATAATTCTTCACTGGAAGCGCAATTTGTGCATTTAAATGCTTGTTTCATTTCAGTGTTGCAAATCATTTAATGCAGTTAAAATGAAGTCATTCTGCAGATTAGCAAGTTTACAGTACATTCTGTGAAGTATTTCTCTACTATATTTGTAACACCTGTCGTGTAGTTATACACAAAAAGTGGTTACTTAGTGATCCATTAATGGCGCATGAACCTGAGCGTGGATGACTGGCAAAACAACTGCCCGAAGAATCTGTTATACATCCTCATTTCAAACGATTGTGTATTGATGAATAAACCTGTCTTTACGAGATGTTGCACATCACCTTCAGAATATCCGTCAGTTTATTTGCCAAATTGCACTATTTTGTATGATTTTCAACTGTCACTTACTGTGTGTGTGTTCCAATGTTGGCCACTTTAAGGCTCAAATATCAGTTAGGTAACCTGTTGTTCATTTGTTTGATTTTTGTTTTTTCCTGGTGTGAGGTTGACCTCACCATGTGGCAGCTTTAGGATTTTTTTTTTTTTTAAACAACACCTATTTTGCTGTTGTACACAAAATGCATGTTGTCTTCTATGTTGTCTATCTTGTTTGAAACATTTATCTGTATACCGTAGTCTATCTGTACAGAAACTGATACCCTGCCTTTGTTTTGATACCTGCTTCAGGTATCCAGCCAGTTGCCCCTGGATAATAATGCCTTTGTTCGACTCATAGCAGTCCTCATTCGTGGATTGTGAATAAAGGAAGCATGTGCAGGGGTGATTATAATGTAGCGCTGCCACTTGTAGCACCGCTTAATATTTTGAGGTCAGAAAAATAATTAAGCAAGGTATATCATAGCAAGTACGTTTATATTTCAACTCGTACGAATTCATGAACTGGGCACTCATAGCAAAGAACGCAAGGTTAATATTTCAATTGACTGACAGTTGCAGCTCTCAGAAATATGTGAATATTGTTTGCTGAATGTTTATTTTAAATGCATGGACAAGTCAATGTTAAATCAAGATGCTGTAATAAATGTATTTTTCTGGTGAAGTTTTGTGGTTTTTTTCTAGGATATCCATTCAAGTACCTGAAAAAAATGCAATACCAATACCACCAAGCTAAAATACAAATACAACACTTGTTGGGTTTTTTTTCGTGAGCTGACCATAGATAGCCAGGACATTTGTTACATAGAGAAAAGTCCCACTTCTCTCAAATATTGTTCACCAATTTGTTGAATCTATGTAAGTGAGTCCTTCGCCTTTGCTGGGATAATCTACCCACCTCACAGGTGTGGTATATGATTAGATAGGAGGATTATTGCACTGGTGTGCCTTAAACTGCAACATCAAAAGGACACTAAAATGTGCAGTTTTATTGCACAATACAATGCCACAGATGCCCTGAATATATATTTACATACTGTACATATTGTTGGCGTCAGAATTTGTAAATGTCATATCTTTCTTCACTTTATCATATAGTCATAGCACGTCGGCTTTTTTTCACTTTATTCTCTCGTGGGTTTTCTCCGGGTGCTCCGGTTTCCTCCCACATTCCAAAACTCTCTCTCTCTCCCTGGGCTCGTCTCTCTCTCTCTCTCTCTGCCCGAAGACTCTCTACCCTATATATATGGATGGATGGATGGATACACACACTGTATATACAGTATACCTGTATATACATACTATATCAGTCCACACGTTTGGCTGTTATTTTTACAACTTATTGACTCATAGTAAGTGTAGCGGAGAATATAAACGAAATTACAAGAGTCCAATTAAACGATACAAAATAAGAGCAGGATGAAAGACAAACTAATTTCAATCCAAACGAGGAAATAGAGAGCAAAAACGACTGACGAGAGACGAGGAGTCTAAATCAAGGTAGATGAACTCTGTTTCTTGATTTTTTTCGAAATCGAAACATACGTTGTTGGCAGTAAAGTAATAAGAAAATGTTCTTCAACTGGTCATTTACAATCGCGATGAGCTATTCATTAATGGTGTTTTGTTTTTTATGACGTCTTCCAGCCCTCCCCAAATGATGCAACATGATTTACGTAACCATGCTTGTCGTTGTACAGTACCTATCTACGAGCAGCACTCACTCTGAGTTTCCACATGAACAGCACTTTCCGGGAAAGACTTTACTGTAAGCCTTTGGTTGCTAAGAGAACTGAAAATCACTCAATAATCGGTTTCCTCGATCAGCTGAGGCTTCATAAATACAGCACATATAATTATCACACAAATTGACATTACAGTTCAAAACCTGATTTAAAAATTCCGTTTAAACAAATAGACGATCTTTTTTTTTCTTTTTTTTACAAGTAGCATTTGCGCATGCTCAGTACATGTAAGTTTCTGAGACTCCACGTCGGAACGGGAGCAAGATTTGACCAATCAGGAGCGGCCACACTGTTTGTTTGGAAACAACATTCCGTCTCGGCGCAGTTTAGAGAGCATATTATGAATAGACGCCTTTGTAACAGGTTAGCCGTTTCGATCTTGACGTAAAAAAATTATCTCCTTGTTTTATTTTTGATGACCGTAAAACTGATTTTTTGCACATACTGTGCTGCGAGATAGAGTTATCACCGAAACGTGACACCAAACGTGAGAAGTGGAAAAATGGACATGGAGGGCTCTCGACCGAAGACCATCGCGATTCTCATCAAAACACCCAGCCAGGCCGTGGAGGACCAAACAATCGAAGGAGTCCATCTGAACTGGACGGTGAAAGACCTCAAGACACATCTGTCGGCAGTCTATCCAACTAAATTGGTGAGTGTTTTGAGGCGTTGGCTAATGTTAGCGGAACCAGCTAGCCCAGTGTTGGAATGTCAAGACGAGCTGCCTAGTTGGCTCGGTCACGTGACGGACGCCTCTGAACAAATGTTACTTTTATTGCAGCTTCTCCGTATAGTTCCAGCTCGCATACTTCAATGAATTCTTTTATAATGACCGTTGTTCATTGCTACAATATAAACAAGACGCAATGTGTATTCCTAAAAACACAACCATGTTTGTATTTGGAATAGACTGTCGTGTTTTTTGTTAATCAACTGCAAAATAAATTCAACACAGATGAATATGTACGTCTAATCAAATAATGGAATTTGTGTCGTGTCTTGCATCATAATTTATGCACCGAGCAGCAACATTCTGACCTTTAATACCCCTCGGATACCCCCATCAAAACTGAGCGATAAATCAGAATCTACAAATCATTCAAACGTACGTACAAACCCAATTCCATTGAATTTGGGAGCTTGTGTTCATTTTAAATAAAAACAGAATACTGTGGAAATTGTAAAATAAGGCGACAATTTCTCACTTTCACACACAGCAAGTGTGTAGTTTTATTTTTCACATTTTACTAAACTCTCGAGCCAAACAGGTAACGGCTGACAATCCGTTTCCCTAGCAACAAAAAAAACTAAACATGGCGGTCCTTAAAGGGACCGCAATTACTTTAAGTATTTGCAGTTCGTGGTGAATTATGAATTGCGAAGTCACTACACACGTCCCCCCAGAATTCAACACAACAAAAATAGACAAACTAAAGTTCAAGTCGTGGGGGGCGAATCCGACGGCCGTAGCGGCTACGCAGGACGGGGGAGTGAGGAAGCGCGTCCGCAGGGGGCGGGGGCGGAGGAAAAGTAGAAACTGGAGACGGGGGAGTCATGGGGGAGGGGACAGAGGGGAGAAAGCTAGGAGAGTGTCCAGTGGGAGGACGACCTCGCCTCGGCGGTTGAGCCACTTCAACCGGCCTGGCCAAGTCCAGGTGAGCTGGTTTAAGGCGGTCCACCGAGACCCGCTCGGGTTTACCCCCCATGTCAATGACAAAATGTTTCTGTCCCGCCTCTAAAACCCGGAAGGGGCCTTCATAAGGAGGGCGCAATGGCCCTCTGTGCCCATCAACACGAATGAACACATAACTAGCTGACAGGAGGTCCCTGGGCACGTGGGAGCCTGGAACACCGTGGCAGGAAGTGGGCAGAGGGGCAAAAAGTCTGGCATTGTCCAAGAGGGTGGAGCGTTGCGCTGTGGCCGACCAAGGGGTAGAAGCAGTTGGCACAAAATCCCCTGGCACCCGTAGAGGCTGGCCATAAACCAGCTCCGCAGAGGAAGACTGCAGATCCTCTTTAGGCGCTGTCCTGATGCCCAGCATGACCCACGGGAGCCTGTCAATCCAGTTGCCGTCCTTCAAGGTGGCACGAAGAGCAGCCTTCATTGACCGGTGGAAACGCTCGCAAAGGCCGTTGCTCTGTGGGTGATACGCTGTGGTGCGGTGCAACTTCACCCCCAAGCTGTCTGCCACTGCAGTCCAAAGTTCAGAAGTGAACTGCACGCCGCGATCTGAGGAAATGTCCGAAGGGGCGCCAAAACGGGATATCCAGGTGCCCATAAACGCCCGTGCCACGTCGACTGATTTAATGGATGACAGCGGGGCGACCTCCGCCCAACGTGTGGTGCGGTCGACCATAGTTAACAGGTGAGTGTACCCCTGAGAAGGGGGCAGGGGGCCTACCAGGTCGACGTTCACATGGTCGAAACGTCGCTCAGGCACGTGAAAATGTTCCAAAGGGGCCTTGGTGTGGCGGTGCACCTTGGCTCGCTGGCACACCATGCAGGCACGAGCCCAATCTCTTACATCCTTCTTCAGGCCGTGCCACACGAACTTGGCAGCCACCAGTCTTTGAGAGGCCTTGGTCCCCGGGTGAGAGAGTCCATGGACAGCATCGAAAACCTGGCGCCGCCAGCTCAAGGGAACCACCGGCCGAGGTGTGCCTGTGGAAACGTCACAAAGCAAAGTGGTGCCGGAGCTGTCAAAGACCACGTCCCTCAGGTGCAAACCTGTAGTGGACGACCGGCACTGCTGCACTGTGGTGTCGGTAGCCTGGTCCTTCGCCATACTGCAGTAGTCGAGACCCAGGTGGACCGCTCCAGTCATGGCCCGGGAGAGGCAGTCAGCAACACAGTTGTCTTTCCCTGCCACGTGCTGAACGTCTGTAGTGAACTCGGAGACATAGGTCAGCTGGCGTTGCTGTCGGGCGGACCATGGTTCTGTGGCCTTGGACATGGCGAAGGTCAAAGGTTTGTGGTCGACGTAAACCGTGAACTGGCGGCCTTCCAGCATGTGCCAAAAATGGCGGATGGCGAGGTACATCCCCAGCAGTTCACGGTCGAAAGTACTGTACTTCCGCTCAGGGAGGCGCAGCTGCCTACTGAAAAAGGCGAGAGGCTGCCAGGTACCGTCCACCCACTGTTCAAACACCGCCCCCACCGCGTAGTCAGAAGCGTCCGTGGTCAGTGCCACAGGGGCGGAAGAGGAGGGATGTGCCAGCATCGTAGCCCGTGCCAGAGCTGCTTTAGTGTCCGTAAAAGCCCTGACCCTGCTTTCAGTCCAGTCCACAGTGTGCTTGGGCTTCTTGCCTTTAAGGGCCTCATAAAGAGGCCGCATAGTGCGAGCTGCCCCCGGGATGAAACGATGATAAAAGTTTACCATGCCAAGAAATTCCTGCAGGGACTTCACAGTGACTGGGCGTGGGAACGCTGCGACGGCTTCCACCTTAGACGGGAGAGGAACTGCACCTGCCTCCGTGACCCTGTGCCCCAAGAAGTCAATGGTGGAGAGGCCAAACTGGCACTTTGCCGGGTTGATGATAAGTCCGTGTTGACTGAGCCGTTGAAAAAGGGTTCGGAGGTGTGCCATGTGTTCTGCCGTGGAAGAACTCGCTACCAGGATGTCGTCAAGGTACACGAAAACAAAGGAAAGGTCCCGCAGCACAGAGTCCATCAGACGTTGGAAGGTCTGAGCAGCGTTCTTAAGTCCAAACGGCATGCGCAGAAACTCAAATAATCCAAAAGGTGTGATGACTGCTGTTTTAGGGATGTCAGGGGGGTGAACGGGCACCTGATGGTAGCCCCTAACGAGGTCGACCTTGGAGAAAATCACCTTGCCGGCTAGGTGAGCTGAGAAATCCTGGATGTGTGGCACAGGGTAGCGGTCGGGCGTCGTAGCGTCGTTGAGCCGTCGATAGTCACCACAAGGGCGGCAGCCGCCACCGGGTTTAGGGACCATGTGGAGAGGAGAGGCCCAAGGGCTGTTCGAGCGGCGGATAATCCCCAGGCGCTCCATGTTGTTGAACTCCGTCTTGGCCACAGCCAGCTTGGCCGGGTCCAGGCGCCGGGCGCGGGCGTAGACCGGTGGGCCCGTGGTGGCGAGGTGGTGTTCCACCCCGTGTCTGGCAGTCGCAGAGGTGAAGGTGGGCTGTGTGAGTGCAGGGAATTCGGCGAGCAGGCGATGGAAAGCGTCTGTGAGGGGGAGGATGCTGGAGAGGCGGATGACTTCAGCCGGGCCGAGTGTACACTCGTAAGAACAAAAAGTGGCAGCGTCTATCAAACGTTGATTTTTCATGTCCACTAAAAGTCCATGAGCGCACAAAAAATCCGCCCCCAAAAGCGGTACATCGACACGCGCTGTAACAAAGTTCCAACCAAAACGCTGCCCGCCGAAGCACAGTTCCACGAACCTCATGCCGTAGGTGCGGATGGGGCTCCCATTAGCAGCTGCCAAAGGAGGGCCGTGGCCGTCAGCTACCATGTCGATCTGCGATGCGGGCAAAATGCTGCGTTGCGCCCCTGTGTCGCAGAGGAAACGCCGTCCAGAGATAGAGTCGCAGATGAAAAGTAGCCTGCCAACGTTGCCGACGCTCATGGCCACTAATGAGCGCCAGCCACGGCGTTTCCCGGCCCGCCGAACGAGCACGGCGAGCGGCACTTCCTGGCCTTCGGTCCAAACTTGGCGTGGTAAAAACATAAACCAGTAGCCGGCCGCGGGTGAGGCACAGCCGCTGCGACGAGCGCGTAATTATCGGGGGCACCAGCGGCAGCCACGGGGAGGAAAGCCGCTGCACAGTGTTGCTGGCTGGCCAGGAAAAATTTATCAGCCTCCGCAGCTAGCTCTCTACAGTCAGTGATAGCAGTGTTCGCTAAAGCTGCCCTCACCTGTGCGGGTAATTGGCGCAGAAAAAGGTGAAGAAAAAGAAAGTCCGGTTTGTGCTCGCCCAACAGCTCGAGCATGCGATCCATTAACTCGGAGGGTTTGCCGTCCCCCAGGCCGTGGAGAGAGAAAAGTTTGCTGGCTCGTTCAGCGTCGGAAAGTTCAAAGGTTTTCAATAAGTGAGCCTTCAGCGCATCATATCGTCCGTCTGTCGGAGGAGACTTGAGGAGACTCACGACCCTGGAAGCCGTCGAGCTGCCCAGCGCGGAAACAACGTAGTAATATTTAGTAATGTCCGCAGTGACGTCGCGTAGGGCGAACTGGGCCTCGGTCTGAGCGAACCAAGCAGACGCAGATGATTCCCAAAACTCGGGGAGCTTGAGCGAAACAGCGTTCACGGACATCTTCGCGGTCTGGAATCGTCCAGCAAAAAAACCGTCGAGGGTCACCAGTGTGGAAATTGTAAAATAAGGCGACAATTTCTCACTTTCCCACACAGCAAGTGTGTCGTTTTATTTTTCACATTTTACTAAACTCTCGAGCCAAACAGGTAACGGCTGACAATCCGTTTCCCTAGCAACAAAAAAAACTAAACATGGCGGTCCTTAAAGGGACCGCAATTACTTTAAGTATTTGCAGTTCGTGGTGAATTATGAATTGCGAAGTCACTACAATACAATGATTTGCAAATCATGTTGAAACAATTTTTAATTAAGCACGCTACAAATACAAGATAGCTAACGTTCAAACCATTACACTTAATTGTATTTAGCTTATCGTCAATAATTTAGAATTTTATAGCTGCAACACGTTTCATAAAACATGAGACCGATGCCAAAAAAGGATGAGAAAATTGAGAAATGCTCAAACCATTTAAGAACAATGTTCCTCAATTGAAGGAATTTAGGGATTTCATAATCTCCCGTCCAAAGTATCATCAAACTGTTCAGAGAATCTGGAGAAATCACTGCATGTTAACAGGAAAGCGGAAAAACAACAGTCCATGCCAGTTAAATTCAATCCCTCAGGTGGCACTGCATCACAACCGACATTCAGGTGTAAATGATGTCACCACATGGGATCAGGAACACTTCTGAAAACCAAAGAAATTAAGTAATGTTGCTCTCAAGGGTGTGGTCTTGGATTTGCTCTATGGAAAGTGCCGGGAGATTAGTGCTATATGAACAAAATGGATACAAGGACGAAACACCATCACATTTTAATGTGCTGGGGGAATTGTGTGATTTCCGATTGTTTCGAATCTCTACTTAGGTCAAATCTAAACCGACTCTGTCATTGTTTTCTTTTGATTTTTTTTCTCATCAGGCTGAGAGCGACCAGAGGCTCATCTATGCTGGCAAACTTCTACCTGACCATCTTCACATTAGAGACCTCTTCACACAGGTAAATATGTCTGAGTTAGTATTTGTCTGTCTGCCCAATGCTGCTTCAAGGTATAGTTCACCAATGTGGGAAGTAAACAACACAAGGGGAGCTATGGAAAATTCAGTGCACAATATCATACAGAATTTACTTACAAGTGGATCATTTCGGGTTGGGCGATATGGCTGAAAAGTATATCACCATATATGCAGGGTTCTAAATTAACACCCGCCAACCTGACAATTGCGGGTTAAAATTCATTTTGGCGCGTGCTGATAAAAACTTGCCAGCCAGTTTGGTCTGTGATGTCAAACTCATTTTTGTCACGGGCCTCAATGTAGTTAGTTTCCCTCATAGGACTATTATGAATGTGAAACCACACCCATGTTTAATTACCCCCTTGTAATATTACATGTTAAGTATGGAATTTATGTTTAACTAGTTTTAATATCAAAAGTCAGGAATAGTAGTTTGTTCAACCGTTTGTTCAAAAGCTTCTGTTATAACATCAGAAAATACTAGCAGAATCATAACATTATTTTTTTATTACATATAACAATTTGACATTTTTGGTACATATTTGAGCAAGCATCGTGGAAGTTGACCTTGATTTTCTTTCACAGGCCACATGAAATGATGTGGTGGGCCAGATCTGGCCCCCGGGCCTTGAGTTTGACACCTGTGTCAATTGTGTCGATCAGATATACTTTGAGTTTGGTCTCAAATCTCAAGAATCGATTGGAACCAGGACTATTCTCCTGGAATCATTTGCATTTCAAATGTATTTCACATTTCAAAATCCCTGTTAGGTGCCTCGTCCACTGACCAGAGGTAGCACTTGCTGAGAGCAACGAAAAGTGCACGCGCACGCATGTCGCCCAGATGCACCCGGTGCCAAACATAAGCATGGCTTAACTTTGTTAAACTGAATAAATAGTCGCCTCAGTGCAACACGGAAAATAAAATAATATTGTGCAAAGGCGGTTGTATGTATAAGTTAATGGAGCGGTGTTCCTCCCGCTCCAAGCCTTGAACCTACACCACACTGAACTTCAGTGTCATAATCCAGTGAGTTCAACAATAAAGTTCGTCTATTGCCAACAGTGACGCTCTCGAACGAGGAGCTTAGCAGCAAAATTCACAGCAGGCGTTTGATCATTGAATCGACCAATAAATGTCCTGGTTCAATTCGAGCTAGTATTTACACAGTCGCCTTCATCATACTGTTCATATTTTAACATCGTGAGACCAAGACGACGCTAACAATTGAGCAGCAGTAACTTTCCATTGTGATGCCTCAAACAGGACGTTCTCAGACGGAAGTGGCCACTGAGCTCAGAGTGTCACGGCGTGTCATCAGCAAGGTGTAACGGATATACCGAGAGACTTGAAGAGTCACAGAAAGATGTAAAAGTGGACGTCCTTTGGCCACGTCCCCATGCTGATGACAGCTACATTGTAAAAAAAAAAAAAGCCCTGAGTGCCACTCAACTCCAGGCACATTTAAGGGAGGTGAAAGGCTCCCGAATGTCACATCAGACCATTCGAAAGCGTTTACATCAGCGTGGTGTGTACCTGACCACACCACCTGGCACAGGCGTCATCATCTTGCATGGGCCAAGGAGCATATACGCTGGACCATTAACGTGGGCCAGTGTTCTCTGATGAAGGTCGATACAAGTTGAGCAGAAATGATGGTCGCTAATGATGTTGGAGGGGTCAAGGAGAGCGCTAGGTATAAGTCACTGTTGTCACCAGAGGAGCTTATGGTGGTGGCGGTGTCACAATGTGGGCAGGTGTGTCCAGTCGGTGCAGAAATGGCCCCACGCCTTGTGAATGGCACAGCGACACGCCCGTACTACCTGAATAAAATGATTAATCCCGTGATTGTGCCACTCCATGAACAATAAGGGCCTAAATTTCATTTTAATGAAGGTCGCATAATCAGGGAAGAGCTGTTGGGAGACTGGTGTACCTCAAATGGAATGGCCCGCACTTTCTACAGATCTGGATCTTATTGAAAAACCCGCGAGATCAGCTGAGTCACCTTTTCGAGCAGGGGTGTCAAACTCTTTTTTTTTTTTTTTGTCACGGGCCACATTGTAGTTACGGTTTCCCTTGGAGGGCCATTATGACAGTGACATTTGTGAAACCATATAAAAGTTTAATCACCTCCACATGTTACATACACAGTGCCCAACAAAATGATGGATTAGTTTTTAAATCAGAAGTCAAGCGTAATGACTTGTTTCAACGTTGTTTTCATGAATGTAATAAGGGGTTTGGTCGTGAGAAAATGCTTGTAATATCATATGTTGTTATGGATCACATATGACAATTTGACATTTTGGTTCCGATTTTAAGCGTCATGGATCTTAACATGCTTGATTTGCTTTCGCGGGCCACATTAAATGATGTGACGGGCCAGATCTGGCCCCGGGCCTTACACTTTGACACCTGTGGTGTAGAAGCTTGCAACTTTGCACCGCAGGACCTCAATGACCCGAAGGCTGCCCTTCGAGAAGAGTGGGATGCCATGCTTCAGCAGACAATAAGTTGACTTGTGAACAGCGTGAGACGCCTTTCACGAGCTGTAATCTATGCTCTTAAGGCACATGACGAGTACCGGTAATTGAGACGTTGACATTTTTTTTTTGTTCTGGTGTACCCACCATTGTTGTTGACTTTTGTTTTTAATGAATTGTTTGAACGAGGACATGTAATGAATCTTCTTCTCAAATGTCCTCCTTTCACAATATGACATCACTGCAGCGTGAACCTTTTACATTTTCGCTAAATTTCATCTGAAAGCAAAATATTTAAAAAATTAATAGGTTTTTGTGAGTAGTGTACAATGACTGAGGTGTGCTGGCATTGTTACTCTTTGGGGTGTTTTGATGAAAGCATGTCAGATGTTAAGACACCGACAAACTTTTTTAAATTGCAGGATAAAATATGTGCCTTCAAACACTTGCCCTGCTTTTTCCATTGCACTTGAGCTAAATGAACTGTGTGTGTGTCTGTCTATAAATTTACTGCTCATGCTGACTATAAGAGTGGAACACATTGCACATACGTACGTAAGAAGTAGAAAATGTTCATATAATTTGCTTTTTATCGTCATTGTGGTCCATGAAGCCAGCATCAAAGGTGAGATATGATGCAGTTCGATGAATCCCTCTCTGACCAAAAAATAAAAATAAAAAACAAAGTGGGAAGATATCTGAGATGTTTGCTTTTGTTCAGGTACCGCATTGTTTTGTGTAACTCGGCTCAACATATTGTGACGACACTTTAAGCAACACAATAAGCCCCGAACTCTTTGATCCAATTGGTTTGTTCAGAATTAATGAAGGGAATGCAGATGAAGCTATGATGAAACAGGTTCCCACCAGTCCTTAAAGTTAATAAAAATCCAGAAAAAAAGTTGTAAAATTACAGTGAAACTCCTCTACAACGAAATCATGTTTGCAGCACGAAATTTTTCACAACAGGGGATTTTTCACTGTAGCAAATTTGATACAGGAAAGTGGGAATGGTGTTAATGCATGAAGTTTTTTTCACACTAGGGGGTATTTTCACCATGTAGATTTCGTTGCAGAGGAGTTTCACTGTATGTTCTTAATTGTCCTTAATTTTCAGGGAAAGCTTCTAAAATCAATAAAAATCCTTTAAAATCTATTTATATTCGAAAATAAATTGAAGTTTTATATGTTCAAAATTTTAATTTTTCTTAGTGTACTTTATTTGAGAATAAATTCAAGTTTTTTTCAGGTAGAAAGGGTAAGCTGATTACCCCTAAAAATACAAATGTGTCCTTCATTTAGCAGCAATGATTTGAACACCACCTCAGTGATATGTGCCTTTCTGTTCAGCCCGCATATTGCTGAGTGGGCATTTAAATCCACCATGTATTCCCGCTGAATGAAGAAAAAGTCCTTAAAAATCGCTAGATTAGCCCTCAAAAGTCCATAAAAGGTCCATAAATAAAAAGCAAGTGGAAGAGCGGGAACCCTCTGAAAGTGGAGACAAACTGAGCCTATTTTCGTTTTGGGGGATAACACACAGTTATCTAATGCCTCTCTTTGCTTTCTCAGACGGATACCATTCCCACACTGCATCTAGTCTTTACTGTTAAGATGCAACCCAACACACATCTGGGAGCAAGACCAAAGGTGAGAAGAGCAACATTGCACATGGTGTTGAATTGCTAAGGAAATGTGGCACTGACAGCTTGTCAGAGATGTTCTCTCGGACAGTCAACAAAGGCTCGACGCAGGAACAGATCGACTTTCACTGCCGGCAGGAGGTGCAGTTCTCCATGAAGCCACTCGGTGTGCGCTTCCCACTGTCACCCGACCTCTGCAACCTCTGCCGGCCTTTTTATTGATAGTATATGCAAATTACAAGTAATATATCAGAAAAACACTCCCATTTTCATTAACATGCCACACCCTTGGACGTCCCCATTGGGTCGCCCCTCGGACAAAGCGTTCTCTTGGTACCAGCACCAACATCCAAAAACGAACAGACACGTGGACATTTTACCAAGCGGTGTGTCCTTGAACTGATATGTCTGTAATCTGGCTCGTGACCCTTTCTCATGATGGAGCGTTCGAGTACTCCTTTCCGTCCAAGGTTAAATCTTCCTTTCCAAGTTGTCAGATAACAGGCGCCAGTGTGTCTACTAATGAGGGTTAAATCTTTCTCTCTGAGATGTAGTCAGGTACCATCTGCTCGGGTCTCTTGATCTACCTGATTCTCTGTGCTTCCATTATGTGCGAGATGTTCTGAACACAAGCATTTCGAGGTCATTCAAGCGTGGAACAAAATGAAACTTGAAAACGTGGCAACATTGTATTTGTCGATCCGAACACAGCTGCAGTGCGATGAAAAACTATTTGTTCGCTTCCTGAGTTATGATATACAGTCAAACCTCGGTTTTCGTCCATAATCCGTTCCAGAAGGCTGTTCGAAAACCGAAATTGTTCGAAAACCGAAACCACGCTCTTTTTAGATTAAAAATGTTTACTGAACACGTCTGCTCACAATGGAAAGCAACACGAGGAAGCGTCACTTCCTGGTGTAAGGAAGGCGAGAGGAGTCAAATGGTGCATTCAAGTGCGCTCAGTTTGTTCAAGAACCGAAATTTGTTCGTCATCCGAGGCATAAAAAACTCGACATTTTTGGTCGAAAACCGAATTGGTCGTGAACCGAGACGTTCGAAAACCGAGGTTTGACTGTATATATATTTGCATAGTTGTCATACTTTCATTCAGATCGTTTTGGTATCCCACTAAGACAACACAAGAAATTCTAAAATGCCTTTTACCGATGGGGCGATTTTATTTATTTTTTTACCCCAAAAAGTGAAAAAGTAATCGGCCTCCTTTTTTGAGTGTTTTTTTTTTTACCTCAAAGTTACAAGCAATACCCAAGCTACACTTTTGCCAGATAAAAAAAAAAAAAATCCCTCAACATGATGTGAAAACAAAACTAGACCTGAAACGGAAGTGCTGTAAATATTCAAACACATTGTCATTAAGGAAGTGTGCAAATATTTTGTCACGGCACTGCATGTCACCCAACATCTCCCGTTTGAAATCAGATGATTGTCCTTTCTTTTGAAGTCGTGTCTCTTATTTGTATTCTTTAGGTGAAGGAACCAGGCCAGCCTCACCCATCTAGTCCCAGTCCAGCGCCATCCTCTGCCTCATCCGGTAGCACAGCCGAGCTGAGACAGAGGAGGCAGACGTCTTCAACTTCAGCCGCCACTCCAGTCAACACGCACATGCCGGCTTCACCCGCAGGAGTTCCTGCATGGCCCGGTGCTAACGCGTAAGAAAAAAAAAAATGCGAACGCTATTGTGTCGGTCAGTAATTTTAGATGCACGCTTGAGTTAAATATTCAGAGTTTGAATTGTTTATGTTGTCGGGGTGGATTTTCTTAATCATTTTAATATTGAGCCATTAAAACTGCTTAATCTCGCCATTGTTGACCAATAGTCTTGCTTTTACAGAATAATTAGAGGATTTGTTTAAAGACAATAATGTGACGTGCAGCAAAGTCTTTTTGAAAATCAACTCCCAAGGGTCTATAGAAACCGCAAAGGAAGCAGGTGTTGAAACACACCACTGACCCGATTTGCTTCCTGCAAGCTGTGCCATCTTTGTCTTTACATTACTTGACGACATGAGCCTTGTGTAACACAGATAATGTGCCTTTTGCGTTAATACTTCTGCCTCTGTAGTTAAAGCTAAACACATATACGCGGCGGTGTTGGGCAGATGGTTATGACTTAACAATGTGTAATGGACTCCCTCATTTTGTCCTGCAGAACCGGAACGCCCCAAATGGCTCAACCAGCATTTCCAGCCTACTCTCTGTACAGCCCACAACAACTTCTGTGGCTTCAACATGTCTATGCTCAACAATATTACATGCAATAGTGAGTTTATTTCCCCATCACTTCAAAGGGACTTTTCAGATGTCAGTACTTTAGTACATTCCCAGCAGTTTACTTCTGTAAATTCAGTGGGGGGAGGGGGGCTTGAAAAGGTCACCACTGCCTTACTCCGGTGTCTCTTGTGTCAAGGAGCCATGAGTGGTTAGGTGTGTGTGTTTATTTTTCATTCTGTCATAATTGATTCCACAATACATCCAGTCAGGCTGATTGATGATAGAGTGGCACCGACAGAAGCAAATGTTTATGTCTGGCCAATTTTTGTGTTCTCTTACAAACATGACAGATTTGCTCAAGATAATAATTTAAAATGTAAGTGCAAAAAAAAAAAAGGGAAACAAAACTAAAGACATCACAGAAAATGACAACCTTCAAAAATGTTTGAAAACAAACATCTCCTTTTTATTCCTTTAACACCTTTTTTGCTCAATAAGGATTAGGAAGAGCTTGTTTATGAACTAAGCAACATTTAAATTTAAACGGGTTTTTTTCTTATTTTATCATGAGTCTTAACTTTGATTTTAGAAAGCAAGAATAAGTCTTATTAATAATACGTGTTGCTCTTTTTTGCAAAACCACAATTGCATTTATTGCCCCTCAACTCTACACAATGACACAAACAGGGGAAAACTCAAGGAATAATAAAGTGAAAGTATGGCTTTATGATTTAAATGTCTGCTAATGCTTTCTGCAATATTACCATTGTTTTAGGTTAGGAGTTTACATTTGATATACCGTAATTTCCGGACTATAGGGCGCACCTGATGATCAGAATCAGAATCAGAAACAGAATCATCTTTATTGGCCAAGTATGTAGAACACACAAGGAATTTGACTCCGGTATAACACGCTGCATTAGTATCATCATAAACAAGGACATGACAAATAGTATGAAAGGACATTTCGTAATGTAGTGAACCGTAGTGCGGTAGTACAGTGACAACTGTGAGACAAAGTGCAAAGTATTAAGCAGAGCTAAAATGATCAGTGGTAGGATACAATACTATAACAGTTGGTGCAGAAAATCATTGAACCATTTTAAAGTGACCAGTAGCAGTATTTGTTTACAAGAAGTGTGCAATTATGCAGATGTCCTTGAGCGCTTTAAAGTGTCTGGTGCGGTGGAGTATAAATCAGTGACTGTTTAGGGAGTTAATGGCTAGAGGGAAGAAGCTGTGTAAGTGTCTGCTGGATTTGGTGCGCATGGATCGGTAGCGCCTGCCTGAGGGGAGTAGCTGGAAAAGGTGGTGGGCGGGGTGCGGTGGATCCAGTAGGATTTTCCGTGGCCTTGTTTTGATTCTTGCAGTGTGCAAGTCCTCAAGTGTGGGTAGGGCGGTGCCAATGATTTTTTCCGCCGCCCTAACTGTCCGTTGAAGTCGGATTTTGTCCATTTTTGTGGCGGCCCCAAACCAAACCGTGATAGAAGAACACAGGATTGATTCGATGACTGCCGTGTAGAACTGACGTTTTACCACTAAATTTTTAAAGGAAAAAAACTGTTTGTACACATATAAGCCACACCTGTCTATCAGCCGCAGGTGCCCATATTGTAACATGAGATATTTACAAAGAAGGACGGTACACAGGCGGCCGTTAGAAAAGTCTTTATATAGGCCGCTTCATTAAATAAGCCGCAGAGTTGAAAGCGTGTGACAAAAGTCGTGGCTTATAGTCCGGAAATTACGGTAATTGATATGGGGTTTTTTTTTTTTTTTTTTGCTCCATAACTCCAAGGAATTTTGTTTCAAAAAGTTGTTTAATACTGACATTTCAAATTTCATATATGATACCTGTATCTACCCCGGTCAAGGATGACGCCTCGTACTGATGTCCAAAAACGTTTAATGGTGGAACACCGTGAAAACTAAAACACATTTCAAGCAACAATATCAACATTACAATAATACCTTTTACAAGACATTAATAAATAAACACAAACAATGACATACCGTGTGCACCTTGGTAAACCGAAAGTAGATAATTTCAAATACAAATCGACCAGATTTGTGGAGGTTTGTTTCTCCCACAATCTCTTTCTTTCTCTCTCGCTCTCTCTCTGTCTCTCTCTCTCTCGTAAGTTGTCTTCTCGATCTTTCTAATTCCTCACTATCCGCGGCACGTGACCCGGAAGTGATTCCTGACAAAACATCCCCAATAACATATGAAAATAAAACAATGTGAAAATTCACATAGAAATAAAGCACTTTACAAATCAACAACATCAAAATTATATATTCATATATTTGTTGTCATGGCAACCAATGACTCTATGTTGCCGCCAGTTACACTCCCACCAAATTACTGTTGGAGTAACATTTGTAAATAAAACATTACTTTACACACTTGAAAATAATCAACAGTAATTTCACCCGTGTTCTGATGTGTCCTTAATAAATCAGACAAATTTAATGTCATTCAAACAAACGTCGGAACTTACATCTTTATGAAAATACTGATTCTAACTCAAGTATTTGACACCTTTTTTTGGGGGGAAATATGTCTGATGCTTTCTCCTTTAGTTACCTTAATTAAAATAGAACAACTAACTCTGTAAGGCTCTGAATGATGTAAGGCTTAATGAGGCGTTCTACCTTCTTCCTAACTTCTCCCTTTCTTCCTAACTTTCGTTCTCCGAGGTAAAGTTACTTTTCGCACTTGTCTGTCTTCATCTTGACAGTCGTAATGGAGGCTCTTGAATTTGTCGAGGTTCTCCAAATCCTCGAGCCAAGTCTCCCACCTTAACTCCAAGTCCATAGGTAGTGGATCGTCCCATCCTGTACCACCACGACATTTCTCTGGTGGTATCCACTTTCCATCAAAGATGAATGGGGCTAGAAAACTGAGATGGTCGTACGAAGAGGCTACAACGGAAATAGTCTCTTTTCGTGTTGGGGGTCTTTTGTCCTTGAAGGAGAAACTGTCACTTTTGATCTTCCAACTTACTCCAAGCACTCTTTGCACTGGTAAGTCATCAGGTCTGAAATCATCATTCTTTGCGTCCTCAGCACATTCTGCTACATCGATTGAATCGAGCTTTTCTCGATTGTTGGAAAGGAATTTGTGGAATTTGTAGAGGAGGGGAGAATTCTGTTTCTTTACGGCCCTCCTTGGACACAAGTCCTTTTCTTTCTCTGTAAGGCGGAAGAAGACCCAACACCACGTTGTCTTTTTCTCAGTTTATCACAACACAACACGAATCGATTCGGGCTCCTGAGAGTTTCAGATTTCATCAGGAAGCCCAGAAGAAATACAGTCACACGTCTATATAGGCATAGTATGTAAATGAGGGGCAGGCAGTCCTTCCCCTTACGTAAAAATCAGAGACAAAGAAAGGTCAATGCAGTTCAATCTTGACATGGTGACGAAGTACAGACCACCTCTGCTGTGCACAAATTATGAGATTGGAGCTCCTTTCCCAGGCAACTTGACAGCCTTCAAAAACGTGAAAGGATGGGAGTACTGGGAGGAAGATCTTTGGGGCTGTTAAGTTGCCCAAGGACAAGAGGGGAGTCAAGCAAAATACTACCTGTTTGTTTTAAGTGCTTCAGCAGATGTTCATTATAGAGATTAGTATCAATAGTTCTCATGGTAAGGCAAAATTCCTCAACACAAGGCATAGTCCCTTAATAGTTGCAACACAGATACTTGAGACAACAGTTGTTCTTTTGGTGTTAAACAAGTCCTATGGAGGGGGGCCCTAAAAGTGGTGGGGGTGAGGGACACTAAAGGTGATTGTAAACACAGTGAGCAGGAAAACCTCCAACAACATTCTACATTCTTTGTTTCTTTCAGAGCCAAGTACAGTGGGGCTAAATAAAATCACAGTAAGGAATAAATTCCTTAACAATCCCTCTCTTGAACACAATTAATATTGTGATCACAAAATTGTCTGCATATCCTCCCTGGTAAGAAGTGGAACAACCGACCTATCCTTCCCCCATGACCAGGAGATAACAGTGGCATTTGGCGAACTGCTGGTGCTTGATTGAAATCATGGACGACAACATTCGGCGGACACAGGGTACAATACAAGAGCTTAAAATGCAAACTACCATCAAACAAACTACAACCGGAAATAAAGTTTCAATAAAGCCTGACTCCAACCCCCCGACAACAGCCAATCCCAAAATCCTAGAGTAGGGGCTCCATCCCGGGTCATAGCCTCCCGGAGGGCATATAAATTGGACATACCCTCTGCAACAGACGTGTGTACCTCATCCGGGATAAAAGTACAACAGGTCTTATTAAATAGAGCACAGACACCACCGGTAGCTGCAGTCTGCAAATCCAACGCCATCCGATTTTGTAATACCATGAGGCGGATTGCTTCTAACTCTCTATTTTGGCCCTTTTCCACTTTGATGGAGAAATTTACAAAGGATTTAAACCGATAGTCTATTGTTTCTAATCTGAGCATATTTTTAGCCACACCGGCCCACGGAAACAAAGCCAGGCCAAATTTCTCTCCCGCAGACCAATGTTTAAACTCGTCTGGTACGTCTGATCCCCATACCGAATCGTGGGGCAAAAATGTTGGGACGTCTCTCCTCAGTCTGGACGTCTGGCTGGAGTGCGTTATAAAAAAGGTGTGGTCTGTAACAAAGATAGGAGTACAAACGCCTGTCCAATCTGGAGGCAATACCATGTAAGCATCATCACCACATAACCACCATCCCCCTCGTATGTTATATGTGCCATTCTTCACGGGGGCGCCTCCTCCGTTTATTACGAATCTGTTGTCCCTGCACTGAGTCATAACATCAAGTTTTCCAAGAGCAATCGAGCCGTTTTCCCTACCATAGCACATTTCATATCTTTTCCCGGGCTTAACATCCATAAAGACCTTTTGGGGGAGAGGGGTTCCCTTTATCTTATAGTTGTAGTCTACCAAAAGGGATTTGTCACATGCTTGATCTTTTAACCCAACCCGTGCCCAGGGCCCAACACTTTCATTAAATACTATTGAGGGATGTTGATAACCTACACTTGCATAAGAAGCAAACATTTAGCCTGTTTTTGATTCATAGATTTCCCAGTCAGGGATATTTGGGTCGCGGATTTGGGCATGAGAGAACACACATAACAACCTGACTTGTTGTAACTTTTTGACATGAATCGAACATATTTATACCACAAATTAGTTTCTTCCGGAATGGTCGCTTGCAGGTTGTGCCACTCGTACTTGGGGTGGTACGCCCACCTCTTCAGTCTCGTTGCCAGCTGAAATGTTTCCTTTCCTTGTCGAAACCCCCACACTAGTGGTGGTATGGAGGCCACGACGATCAGTCCGATGAGAAGAACGTATGTCATGGTTTCTGGGCCACAAGGCGGCCTTGTAGTGGTTTCACGTCCAGTTGCCCTTCTGAACGTTACTTTGAAGTCGGACACTCTCCGGGGCTGATGTACACTGCGACACGTGGTACCAAGTCGGTCCCTTTCCTTCCAGGCGAACAGCATGACTGGTCCTCTCCGTCACTTTGTAGGGTCCCGTCCATCTCGGCTGGTGCCACTTCCGCTTATGGACCCGCAGATACACCTGCTCAGGATACGTCTGCGGTTTTACGCCTGGCTCGTTCGGTTGCTCACACTGGAGTTTAGACTGCTTCTGGAAATGAGAGACGAGAACACTCAATGAGTCCATGTATGCTTTATGGGGAATCATCTGTTGAAGAGTGCCCTGGTCCATGGATCGCCACGGACCAGGGAACTCCTGGCCATGCTCCAGCTCAAAAGGTGTGAAACCTGTGGCAGAATTAATGGTGGACCTCACAGCAAGCAACGCGATCGGCAGCGCATCGACCCAATTCAGTTTTGCCGATGCCATTACCTTGGAAAGTTTTAGTTTGAGCGTCCGGTTCATTCGTTCGACCATACCTTGAGATTGTGGATGATAAACCGTGCCAAATCTATGCTTAAGCCCCAACAGCTGCTCGACTTGTTGGAGATGTTTATTCTTGAAGTGAGTGCCATTATCCGATCGAACCACACGTGGAAACCCATGTGTTGGAATGTAGTGGTTTACCAAAATTTTAATCACAGCCATCGCATCCTCTTTACCGCATGCGTAAGCCTCAGGCCATCGAGTGTAAGCATCCACCATCACTAAAAGGTATCGTTTGCCTCTAATTCGATCTATCATGTCAGTGAAGTCAATAACGACTTCCTCACCTGGACCCGGGGTAGCGGATACACCCCAGGTACCGTCCTGAGACTTTTCCTAACATTATGTCGATTACAGACATCGCACCCCGAAATTTCCTCATTAACCATATCATGAAGGCGGGGATGATACCAGGATCTTAACCTATCTGCCACATTCCTTTTTGCCAAATGAGCTGGACCGTGTGCCTCATGAATTAAAGTCTTCAATTTATCTGCTGACGGAACTGGACGTCCGTCAATTTTATGCCGATACAAACCAGTCTCATCCCTGGCCACCCTGTTTGTGGATAGCCAGTAGTTCTTCTCCTCAGGAGATGCCCTCTGTTGATCTGCAAGAAGGTGGTTAATGTCCAAATCATACATCTTCCCCATTGCTGGTTCTATTACCATCACTGGCTGGCTCACCTTGTAGCCCGCTGTCTCTTTCGCTACCTTATCTGCCCTGTCATTTCCCACTTCTACATAGGAAGTCCCTCCAGTATGTGCCCTGCATTTAACAATGGCTACTTCTTTTGGTTTTAGCAGAGACTCTCCGAGTCTTTGGATTTCCACACTATGTTTAATTGATGTTCCGGCTGCTGTTCTATACCCATTCCTTCGCCAGAGGGGCATTTCTGTAAAAATTGCCCCGACCACATATACTGAATCAGTGTAGATGTTAACCCTTAATCCTTGCGCCCTCTCTAGTGCCCTTATAACTGCTATCAGCTCGGCTCTCTGGGCCGACTGTTTCCCTTCTATTCTTTCAGTTCTTGAATCTGAAATTGTCTCGTTTGCTTGCCATCATCGATTATTACTGAATAAGCTGAAATCAGCCCTTCTTTGGATGTCTAAAGCAGCAGCCATCTGTGAACACGCTATAATCTGGTTCTGATATTGGTGTGGCATACAAGCCATCTCTGAGCTTTTCTTCGTCCAGGGAAAGGTCAGCACAACAATGGGGTGTGCCTTCAACCATTCCATCTGCCGCATTGATTCCTTCTAATTTGTATGTCAGATTTGGTCTGTGTAAAATTCTGTCCAATTTGTCGCTTCGTTTTGCTGACATCGTAAAATCTTTAGAACAGACAAATGCCGCCACTGCGTGAGAAGTAAGGACCGTAAGGGGATTGTTCAACACAATGTGATCCACTTTTTGCAAACATTTGCCTAATGCTGCCGCATATCTGACACATGCTGAATGTTTTGTTCAATTGGGTCCAATTGCATGCTGACGTATGTCAAAATTAGTCTTTTACTTCCCTGTCGTTCACGTTCCTTTCATTCACGTTCCCCTCTCTTTTCTGAAAAAGAACTACGGAAAGAGTCTTCTTTTTCGGAAACATCCAAATGAACCAGCTAGATCAGGCTGCACAAGAGAAGCCGGCATCGCTGTACCTTCTGATGTGTCCAATCTTCCCCAAAATTTAATTACAGTGCGCATTGTAATTTTCCCATGCAATAGTTTGAAACCGCAAAAAGCCAAACGTCAATGAGAGGGAAGAAATTTCATCTGTGCTGTATGTTGCACATAGAGGACATTTGACAATAAAGTTGTAGCCAATCCAAAAGGAGCCACCTAGTGGTAGTCCAAACAAGAAATCCCTGATGTTGCACCGGGAAGAACATTGCCATAGTACAACGCCATCTGGAGGTTGGAAAAGTAGAAGTAGCTGTTTTCGCACTTAAAAAAAATTCCCGAAGACAAATTGAATACGTGCGGTAAACGAGTGGAGCGAAATATCGCTCAAAGGTGGAGAATGAGAAATTTCCCAATATGATTCTGAAAGTGGTAAATGGAAAAAAAACATTTGCTAAATCAATTACAGAAAAAATGTGTACGAATGACAATTTTTGTATATTTGAGTAGACGGCAAAAACCATATGTGCGGTGCAACTATGTCAGGCATACAATACCAGTCGATGAGTTGAGATCCTCTGACAGGTCCACTCCGGCTGCCATACCCTCCTCTGAACCTATGACAATTTAGGAATCGGGAACATTGAATAAATTGCCTTGTGTTTCAACCAACCAGGCCATGCGATTAGATTTTGTTCTCTAGTCTGTCAAAAGCATTGTGCAGTGGGAAGGACCGATCAGCGGATGGTAAGGTCATATGGAGGAAATCTAAGGAAACCAAAGCCGATACTGTTGGAAGACAGAGTTCAGTGGCGGGTATCAGCTGACTTTAGCAATAGCCAGCCTTGTGTCAGCAGTCATTGGGAGCAAGTGTGGTCCAGCATGTTCAAGTTCATGACAGTCTTTCGATGAGGCCAGCGGCGATCCCTTTGTTCAGGATTCGGGTACCCACGGAGCAGATGGGTATTGTCCATGTGAGGGTGCCGTAGCTTGTCATTGTTGCAAGTTTCGTGGAGGAGGAGTCAGAGCTTGTTGATCATAGCCTGATTGATGAACAGATGGGTGCCGGCGGTGTGGGCATTTCCATGTCCAATGATTCACATCACCACAAATGAAACAGCCAGCTTGGTTCCCGTGACTTCCTCGTCCATGCCCACCTTCCCGTCTCGGACCTCCCCTCAGCCATGCGTCTCGGCCCTGCCTTGGGGGCAGGCCGTAATGTTGAGGTGGGGCTTGGAGCTGCGGTGGGGGTGTGATCAGCCGTGGTGGAGCCTGTTGAGAGACACTGATAGACATTTGATTAGATCTCCCAAGTTTCTCTTTTTGCATGCATTACTGGAGACTCTCTTAGCCTCTTGTATTTGTGAGTTCAAAAAGTTGTTCTGTAGCTTGGATGTTTTCTCAGTCTCTTCCTTGGCTCTCATTCGAGAATGCTGCACATAATATAGGAAATGAGTTCGCCAGTTCGCGTCATCTGAAGTGGGGAGAGTGGGAGAGTTAGTCATCATTTTCTGCACATCAGACGGACAACCCCCCAGCACTGCTTGCCTGAACAAAGCTTGATTCAATGGATGACTATTGGGGTCCTGCCCGGTGGCAGTCACCCAAGCATCCATACCATTAACCAAATAAGTAATGGGTGTACCTCAGATAACAATTCAAACGCCAATTGTTGTAGGGAACCCAATGGAGTCGGATAACGGGAACTCAGTGCGTCTGATTTTCTATCATTCAACCTAGTCAAATTGCAAGAAGCTATTCCCTCTAGAAGGTCCATAATTTCTTTGGGTAAATACTTACTCTTAAGCCAGTCTATTGCCCACAATTGTATGTCATAGTCAATTTTAGGCAAATCCAGCAACATTTGCCTAGCCAATTCAGTCTCATTACTTATAAAAGTGGTCGCATCCCAAGCACTCATGCTATCATTATCCTGTTTAATTTGCATACATTTTTCTAATTTTACCAATTGTTTATGAACCACCCTGGGCAAATCAGGGGGAAGCTTGGCACACAATGGATTTGGGTGGGGACCAGCAAATGGCTAGAATGTGTTACCCCCTTTTTCTCGTCTATGTTAAATTGGCCACTCGGCGCTTGTAGTGGGATCATAAGTTGAGCGCTCCTCACCCCATGCGGCGGAGGAGGCATCATCGCTGCCTCGTTTATCATAACTTTCTCTGTGTTACTTTGATGATACATTTTTCTTGTTTCCAATGTCGACGGCAGTGGTCAAGCCGCCCATGAAATGCAATATAGCTCAAATTGAATTTCACTCAGCTTTTCTTCATTTCCAAACTTTTGTCTTATTCTTACAACTTATTCTTAAAACCTTGTTTTCGCTTTACTTACCTCTCTGCGCAATGCATTCGCCTTTTTCTCTTTCTGCGCAAAGCATTCACCTTTTTTCTACTTACCTCCTTACGGCATTTTACCCGTTTTCTTGCCTTCAGGCCTTCCGTCCATCTGACAGTTCACCATGTTTTTATCATACTCACCGTCCAATATTCTCTCTTATGGACCGTGTGACGTCACGTAATTCTCCAATTGTAACAACGGAGCTGTCCCTAACTTGCCCTAAAAATACAGCTGTTTACTCAGACCCCGATCTCCAGTCGTCAATCCTACACTTTAACAGCATCCAGAATAATAAAAATTATCTGGACCTGCGTCAGCAATTAACCACTAATTTTTTAATTGCCGACAAACTCAGTTTGCTCTTTGCTCGTCAGCTACTGGCCAAACCTACGACTCAGCGGTTCTACCTAATTTTAAACCGCCTACGTGGTGACTCAATAACTGTGCCAATTCAGTTATCTACTACTCAGTGGCAAATTTTAGACGGTATATTAATTTGAATATACCTCACACCTACTCTACTCAGACCCCAATCTCCAGTCGGCGGTCCTACTCAGCCATTACAGTATCAATTTGGTATTTGCCACCTACACAAAATCCAATCACTATACTTGGTTCAACACATTCAGGTTCAGAGCAGTTTGATTTGGATATAAGCCGAATCTTGACACTTTGCCCGTAGGAACCGGTGTGTCTTACCTTTTTAAAGTGGAGCGCTCCTTGGTTACTGCCTGAGTCTGAAGGTCCTGAAACCGATGTTGGTCTTATTCCAGAGAAATCCTGTTCGTGACGCCATTTGTAGAGGAGGGGAGAATTCTGTTTCTTTACGGCCCTCCTTGGACACAAGTCCTTTTCTTTCTCTGTAAGGCGGAAGAAGACCCAACACCACGTTGTCTTTTTCTCAGTTTATCACAACACAACACAACGGAAGGGTTGGCACTGGGTGCTGTAACTTGGGAGGCGGTGGAACCATATATGGACCTGGCGTATTTATTATCTAGCGGCATGTGTAATTTTGCGTTTTCTGCCACAGCATCAAAATCTTCTTTATCTTCTTTTAGACGGATTCTCATTACTTGCAGTAAGTCTGCTGATGCCGCTACACATGCATCAACTTTTCTCCATAATTCTTGACTTGGAATTGACTGGCTTCGGACAATGTCATATATTTCTTTTATCTCACCCTCAAGCTTCTCAACTTCATCCATCATGTCGCACATGTCTTGCTCAGGGCACCATTGTTTTAACTTTCTTCGGGTTTCTCTAACATGACTTTTCCATTTCTCATATGTTGCCTTCAACTTGTCTTCTTTTTGAATGAACTCTTTCTCTTTTAGTTCCTGCATTTTAGGTGTTAAACGTCTTTCACGAGAGGATTTTCTTATTTTTGCCTCAGCTGTCCTTTCCCCATTTTCATGCTCTTGCACCTTATCACACTGACTGTCGCTATTTTGATACATTTTGGAGCCTTCAAAACTTCAGAACCTGACTTTATAGATTTTTAGAAACCAAGTAATTTGAGTTACAGCCCCTAATCCTATTCAATCGATGCTGTCAATACCGTTACATTTGCAATCAGCAATAATAACTGTGATGACACTGATCAAACATTCAATAGATATTTTCACACATTCAAGAACTCACATTCATTAATTCTTCAGTCAGATGATCTTGTCTATGTTCTATCCATCTACCTTGTGAGCTACTGTAAGCTGTATAGGCCTTTGCCAACTCTGGTTAATGTCCACCGAAACCTTTAGCTGCTACAGGATGGGAAGCAACGTCACACGCTTAACTCTTTGCCTTACTGCTGGATGAGTAGCGACGATGCATGCTGAGGCCTGTAGCTTGCTGCGGGTTGAGTGCGACGACTTTCGAAGTAGCTCGTGGCTAGCTGCGTGGCACGCGGGATTGAGTGCGACGACGCTCGATGTAGCTCGTAGCTTGCTGCGGGATTGAGTGCGACGACGCTCGATGTAGCTCGTAGCTTGCTACGTGATGTGCGCCGAAGCCGATAGCTTGCCGCGGGATGGGAAGCACCTGCGCGCCGAAGCCTCCAGAAGGCTGGATGAGGATACGTTTTCACTGTATCTACCCCGGTCAAGGATGACGCCTCGTACTGATGTCCAAAAACGTTTAATGGTGGAACACCGTGAAAACTAAAACACATTTCAAGCAACAATATCAACATTACAATAATACCTTTTACAAGACATTAATAAATAAACACAAACAATGACATACCGTGTGCACCTTGGTAAACCGAAAGTAGATAATTTCAAATACAAATCGACCAGATTTGTGGAGGTTTGTTTCTCCCACAATCTCTTTCTTTCTCTCTCGCTCTCTCTCTGTCTCTCTCTCTCTCTCGTAAGTTGTCTTCTCGATCTTTCTAATTCCTCACTATCCGCGGCACGTGACCCGGAAGTGATTCCTGACAAAACATCCCCAATAACATATGAAAATAAAACAATGTGAAAATTCACATAGAAATAAAGCACTTTACAAATCAACAACATCAAAATTATATATTCATATATTTGTTGTCATGGCAACCAATGACTCTATGTTGCCGCCAGTTACAATACCTCTTTGTTTTTTTCTGACCCCAAAAACCATAAATGTGGTTTTACTTGATTTTAGGAGATAATTTCTTCTCAGCAAATCACAACTTTAGAATTTCTAGCGCTATTCTGTCACACAATCGCTCTTTCGAACTTTTACCTGAACAAAGCAACTTGATGTGTCATCTGCAAAAATGTCATATTTTGTCCAAAATCTTTTAACACTACAAATCATGAATGTATTGAAAAAAAGCAGTCATGGTAACTTTTTCGAGTTGTGCTGATACTCTTGTGTTCTCCCTACAGTCAAGCAGCCATGGTAGCCGCTGGCACCGGTCCCTCCATCGCCCCTGCAACTGTTGGCCACCACCCACCCGTACCCGCCCACCAGGTACCGGTGCCGGCACCCATCGCCAATCAAAACCCCATCGACAACCTGCAACCAGCAAACCAGAACCCTGCGCAAGATGCTGCGTTCATTGACCCAGGCGTTGCCAATCAGAACATGCAAATGAACGCTCAAGGGGGACCCGTAATGGAGGACGAGGAAGACATCGAGCGAGACTGGTTGGACTGGTTATACTCGGCGGCGAGGCTTGGTGTTCTACTCATGATTGTGTACTTCAACTCCAACCTGAGTCGATTCCTTCTGGTGATGGGCACCCTCTTCCTCATGTACCTGTGAGTCTACTCTGTTCACCTGACATCTGCGGGCTAACAAACACACATTCTGTTCCAATAATCCTAAATTGTGTGACATCTGTTAAATTTCATCACGTAATTTCACATTTTAATGTGAGAGTAGAGTAAGTCTACCCATGCTAAAGAACTCCTTTTCAGTAGTGTACCATCTGTGAGTGCGGCACACAGTGCTTAAAATTAGTCAAACAATCACGTCAGATGTGTCCAAGCGTTGTGTCGTCTCTCCACAAGTTAGTGGACTTTGAAACTTAAGCTCAGTTCCTTTCTTTGCAATTAATCTTAACAGATAGGGGATGGGCGATGGGACTGAAAAGTGAACAGTCGATATCAATATACATTGATTGTAGTTTTTTTTTTTAACCGGGTCAAGATAAGAAAAGGTATTTAATGGGTTTCAGTAGGGCTGGATGATGATAAAAAAAAAAAAACATGATCACAATTGAGATTAAAATAACACATTGAAGCTTTGAATAAGCACTACACATATCACTTTATCATATTTATTTGATGTTATTTTCACAAGTCATGGGCTGACTGTGCTAGCATAGGATGTCGGGAATTGCTTTTCACGCTATGTAATGAAGAAATGTGTGTTGGGAGGACAAAACAAGTCCTTTGTATCCTTAAATTTAGAGCAAAGGAAATGTCTTGAATCCTTGAAAATTTAACTTTGAATGTAACTTGAATGGAGAGAATAAATAATGCCGAAATTTAGACAAGAATATACTAAAGTAATAGGAAAAAAACCCGAATACTGGCTGTTCCTGCATGTTTTGGCCTCTTGGGGTCAGTGTGATGCCATGCATGCATGAATGAAGTACAGTACACGCTTTTAACGAGACCAGAAGAAAGTTGCGATTTCACTCAATTTAGAATGATTAGTTTTTCACAGATTGGAAAGAATTTGTGCCTATGAGTAGCGTTATCTTACGCGTGTTGCCACGGCGTTTAAGTGTGAAAAATTGTTATTTGAACGAATATCATTCAGAAGTCGATTATGTCCTGTCAGCATTTGAATGGAATCCTCCGTTGACTTTAGCATTAGCGCTCGTGACCTTTTTTAAAAACAAAGCAGGCTTTGTTTTTAAATGCATCTTGTGTCGAATTCTTTTTGTCGTGTGTTTAGATTTACTCCCAACTGGGATGTCATTAACGTGCTTAACGTACGCTCTGGGATGGCAAAATCACATACTCTTAAATATTTTCCAGTCAATTAAATAATGGACTCTAGACGAACCAAATCAACAAATGACTGCTTAAAATCCAAGTGTCACAGCACACACGAGTTTTCCTCGTTTTGAATGCATTTGCGAATATAAAAATAAAGTTTGAACGTGTTCGAACTACATGTACATGATTGAAAAAAATATTTTAGCACAAAACTGCCCTGAAATTAATGACTTTATCGCACGGCCTATTTTAGCAAGAGCCATGTTTTATCATCGGCGGCTAATGATAGCAACCTTATCGTTGCCATGGTAAATGACAGTTGTGAATTGGGGAAAAATTCAGTGTGGCCAGGTGTCTTTTATCTGCCTGTGCCAGCGTTATCATCACTTCTCACCGGCTTGATCACGTCCTGCAAATATTTGTTTTGTATTACTATGTAACCCAAGCCCACTCGTGTCTACATACAGTACAGGAAAATTCTCAAGGACGAATCACATCATGAGACATTTGGCTCATATACAGTGTGTGTATGTGTGTGTGTGTATATATATATATATATATATATATACAGTATATAGTCAAACCTCGTTTTCGTCCATAATCCGTTCCAGAAGGCTGTTCGAAAACCGAAACCACGCTCTTTTTAAAATAAAATTGTTTACTGAACACGTCTGCTCACAATGGAAAGCAACACAAGGAAGCGTCACTTCCTCGCGTAAGGAAAGCGAGAGGAGTCAATGGTGCATTCAAGTGCGCTCAGTTTGTTCGAGAACCGAAATTTGTTCGTCATCTGAGGCATAAAAAACTCAACATTTTTGGTCGAAAACCGAATTGGGACGAGAACAGAGACGTTCGGAAACCGAGGTTTGACTCTATAGATATATATAGATCTAGATTTTTTTTTTTTTTTTTAAACTAAAGACGGAAAACCCATAACATTTTTCTCAGCAGGTCTTGAACATTCAGCTTGAGAAAGTGACATCGTGGAGGCATTTTAAATAAATTGTTGTTTCTTGTTTGTGTAGTCATACCACAGGATGGTTCATCCTTAGAAGACGACAGCCGCTCCAAGGACCCAACCACCTGCAGCCCCCCGAAGTCCAGCACAACCAGGAGAATGAGAACAGAATCCCAAATCCTGTATGTAGACTACCACTGTTCATGTTGACTTGATGATAAATCCACAAGGGTTAAAACTCTTGCCGTCCTGTGTTCTCAGGATGCTGAGCCTGCCGAAGAACAGAGGGAAGTTTCTGCTGAAGCTGAAGATTCAGATGAAAGTGAGCCAATGCCGGCTGTGCTGGTGCCTCCGCACAGGGTGTCAGTCATGTGGACAGCCTTTGTCTTTTTCAAAACCTTCTTCTCCTCGCTCATACCTGAGGCTCCTCGGGGTGTGGCCAACTAACCTGCTCGGACAGACCATCACCAAGCTACTTGAGGCGCAGTTTGCCATGGAGTTGTTCCTATTCACAGTGGAAGCAAAACTTCCAAGTTGACCCAAAAAATAGCCGCATCATCTGCGTAGGTGTGAGAGACTGGGCAGGAGCAGTCCTGTAGCTCTCTGATAAAGAACAAGAATTGAAATTTAAAATCTAACCAAAATCCTGCCGTACAAAATTACATTGATGTTACTCAATAAATACGGCGATGATTATGAGGTGGGGTCGGGGGGGGGGGCTGTCAACTGATTGTCTGACTTGTTGCCTCAAGGACGCTTGTGAAGCTCCGAGCTGATGAATGATTCGGCCTGTGCAGAGTTCAATGCCTATTTGCCGCTTCATCCCAAAAATAGACCCAATGTGTCAAAATTAGATGGTTTAGAAAACCAAGCTTCACGTTTTATTTCATGTACCTTTGCTGCATGTTAAAATAAGTGAATGGGATGACGCCGCGTCTCATGTGTAAAGCAGAAAAAATAAGATTTTTCGGCGTGGTACATGTTCATTTTATAACCTTGTTCAGCAACGACAGCCAAGAAGTTTAAAGTGACAGTTAAAACGACTGACTGGATACATACAGTACACATTGCTATGCATACATTAATTTTTCACAACAAGAAGAAATACTGGAATCAAAATCATTAATCCAGCAACATTCACAGGAGATCACATTGTACAAAGACTGCTTCTTTTTGCCCTCTGTAAATTCTATGTTGGCGTGATGAAAATATTGTACATACCTTTATAACGCACTTTAATACGATATGCAAGCATCTTTACACCAGGGGGGGTTATTGCCGTAGTTGTTATTAAAACATCCATCCATCCATCCATTTTCCGAACCGCATGACCCTCACTAGGGTCGCGGGGGGTGCTGGAGCCTATCCCAGCTGTCTCCGGGCAGTAGGCGGGGGACACCCTAAACCGGTTGCCAGCCATTCGCAGGGCACACAGAGACGAACGAACCATCCACGCTCACACTCACACCTAGGGATCAATTTTGAGTGTCCAATCAGCCTGCCATGCATGTTTTTGGAATGTGGGAGGAAACCGGAGCACCCGGAGAAAACCTACGCAGGCCCGGGGAGAACATGCAAACTCCACACAGGGAGGCCGGAGCTGGAATCGAACCCGGTACCTCTGCACTGTGAAGCCGACGTGCTAACCACTGGCCTACCGGGCCGCCGTTATTAAAACAATTATTTATAATAGAAATGGTAGAGACTGAGATTCGACAGGTCTATTGGAATCTGTTTGTGAATATGGGGGGGGGGGGGGACATATACAGTACATGTAATTTACTTTTCAAATGACTTGAAAGCCCTCCATATGGAGTTCCAACTCTTTCCAGCATTTTCCATCATCAGATCCTGTTGCTCATCACTTGTGATCATTGTTGACGGCGTGCTATCAGTGCTCCAAGGGTTGATAGTTCACTGTTACCAATGTTCATTTTCAGTAGTTTTTGGATGAAATGTGCTTTTCGTCCCCTGCATTTAAATCATTTCTATGTGAGGCATACAGTGAGCCCCATTTGCTGGCTTTATAACCCTGGTGAGGGAGATTTTCTGACCTTGGTCACCATGGACAGTATAAATGAACATTTGCTCAATGACGTGAGATTGAGTTGATTTTGTATGTTGGAAATACTTGCAACGAGATGCAATAAACTTCTTAACTTAAATATGTTTGTGCTTGTTACCGATGGGCCTCAGTGTGATTCCATTTTTGATGTTCCCAAAAGACTTTCAAGTTTGTTTTTTGTTATTTGACCCTTACTTTGTTTTGGGGAGTCGACGTATCACGTTCACTGCCCGGTCATTTCACCATGATAAAGCATTCGCGTCACTTATCGCCGCCGCACTGTTATTGTTATGGAGCAGAGAACATGTTAAAGCAGTGTTTTTCAACCCCTGTGGAGACATTGTCAGGTGTGCCGCGGTAAAATATCCAATTTGGATGCCTGTGCGGTCTATGGCCCAAAAAGTAATCATGTAGTACCCTCCCATACCGCTAGGGAGCAGCAACAGCTAGCCAATTGCCTTGTGTTTCGACAACTAGAGACAAGCGAATTTGTGCCGCATGAATGCAGGACGACAGTGAAACAATAAATATGAAAGATTATAAAATACTTTTTTCTTTGTGCTCATTTGATTCCAATTCAAGCTGTCATAGCGTCATTCTTCAATGTTAAAAACGGTTATAGTAACAGTATAACACATTAATTGTTAAAATAAGCGGTTTTTTTTTTTTTACATTTTCAGCCGGTGGTGTGCCGCGAGATTTTTTACACACCTCACGGTCATTTTGGGACCAGTCCGGCGGACGACCGGCGAACCGTGATCGATTCGTTGGGCATTCCTGCACTGGAGTAACCTCACCGAATGTTGAATGTGGTGTACACTTCTACCCCCACTAGATGGTGCTATATTAAAGGGCCCATAGACAAGACATTTGCTGTTAATCAGTTACTTCCAACAAATACAAATAAAAGTAACTGGGTTCAAAAAGGCTTACTGCTGAAAAACGTGCTCATATTGGAATGGTCTCCTATATTTAGTTGGACTGTATGGATTATTTGCAGTTCTGACTGGGTACCCCGTTTTAACCTCTTCATCAGAAAAGCAAGGACAGAAGACATTTGAGGGGCGGGGGGAAGGTTTGTTCTCTTCATATTGATATGCTAGCGCTAGCCTCTTCCACGAGACAAAATGAACTCGATGAGTGATATTTGCTCATTTTAAACTCATTTGCTCTGCAATGAAACCCAAATTGATGTAATCTTCACCCGGACCTCTTTGAATGTTGCTGACTTTTTGTACTGCTGACTGCATGGGGGGGGAAAAATGACGTTTTGGTCAAAGAATGAAAGACTTTGTAAGTGTGGCAGATCAATTGAAATCAGTACAGTATTTGTGTGTGCGTGTTAAATTTGTTTTGAAATAAAATGATTGACTGACATTATAAAACTGGATGATTACTTTGCATTTAATCTCTTTCTTTCAGAGGAAAGTTCAACATCTGAGAGATAACAAAGTCAAGATCACAAGTAGGGTTAAATGAGGGAACAGTAGCAGTTTCAGCAAAAGCCAAGGGTTACACCGACAAAAGAGCCCAACTGTGAAAATGAGCCTGAACTCACATATCCCACGGGCCAAGAGAGTGGGTACAGAGTCAACTTACAAAATGACTCATGGCGTTTCTCCACTGTTACCCGTCCTACTCCTGTTATCTGTGTATGGATCATCTCATGGGTGCCTGCGGGATACTACCTCAGCTTACAGATTCACTGGGGCCGTGTGCCGTCTCACCTACCCTGCTGCTGTTGTGTGTGAGTATCTTAACAGCCTGTCGAAGTACTGCACTCATTAAAATGGTTTTCACTGTAAAGACTTATTTCCCTTGACTTGGTATCTGACACTGGCAATTCTGCCTTACCAGTGTTATAATAATCAGTCTGGTTTGTCACTGTCAGTTTAAAGAGGGAGTCAAGTCAAACTCTTTTTTTTTTTTTTTTACAATGTTTTATGCGCCCCCACTTCTCTAAACACAGCATTCTGATTAATATTGCGTTTATGTAATATAATTTAAGCAGCAAAATCCCATCATTTTTATCGATTTGTGGGGGCGGCCATTTTGCCACTTGCTGTGAACTGAAAATGACGCCATAGTTCCTCAGGGCTCAGGTAACGACCAATAACTGTTCAAATGTTTTCTGAATTTCGTCATGTGATGCTGGCAGGCTGAGCCATAATTGGTCATTACCTGAGCCCTGAGCAACTCTCCTTTTCAGTCGACTTTGCTGCTTAATTCATATTCCAAAAAAACACACTATTAATCAGAATGCAATGTTTGGATGAGTGTTGCTGCATACAACATATTGCTGAAAAGATATTTTTTATGAGACTTCCCCTTTAACAGTAGGTATGTTTAATAGAAGAGTATATGCGCCTCACAATTCTGAAGGTGTGGGTTTACATACTAAATAGAAACTGGAATTGAAACTAAATCCACCAATCCATCACCTCTCTCAAATTGTTTAAAAAGTGATTCATGCTAGTTACATCGGCATCCATTATACAGACCGCTTATCCTCACGACGGTCATGGGTTTGCTGGAGCCTATCCCAGCTGTCTTTGGGCAAGTAGGCGGGGTACACCCTCAAGTAAACTTACCAGACAGGAAATCCCCCACCCCTCCAAACCCCCCCCCCCCAATTCATTGTCAAAAAGGACACGCTATTTTCAGCACGTTATATTGGTCAATAATTTCAACAAATAAATAAATACATAAATACCCACATGGGGACTGGCCAACAGAAGGGATTTATGGGGGGGTGGGCAACACGTAAAATTGACCAAATTTGGATATGGGAGATTTTGTTCGAAGGCCAGCAATTTGCAAGATCAGATGGAAGACCACGAGTCTTCCATCTGGTCCTGTGTAATGTGTAATGTGTTTCAGTTCACGACGACATTAATCTCGTTTTTGTACAGTGAATGAGAAAACCACTAAAGTGATCGAGGCAGCGTTCCAATATGCTCGATATCCAGGTGTTAAAGGAGAGAAGTCTGTGCCCCTCTTGGGCAAAATCACATATGGCCTTGAAAAGTGAGTACATGCGTAACATACACACAATTGGAAACGAAAATGCTTTCAAGGCACGTTTGCACCTCTTCCCTCCAGCATGGAGATTCACAACCTGACGATAGGTCAGAGCTCCTTTCAGCTTCTTCCCGGTGAAGGCATCGCCATGGAGATAAGCAACGTATCTGCAGTCTTCATTGGCACCATCCATTACGGATATGGCAGTTGGCTGTGAGTTTGTCTCGGAAATCAAATGCACCCAAAACAAAAAGTGTTTATATTACTCCTCTGATAATTATTCAGTTTATTATCTGCTGTTTGTATTTCTGTTGTGGGCAAAATATACTGGTACTGGTAAAAAAAAAAAAAGAAACAAACACTCCAAGTGTCCCCTTTATATTTTTGAGCAATTTATGAAAGATCCTTTTGAAGAAATGCAGTTTAGAGCTAGCACACACACAATTGGGAGGCTGTGACTTCCCCGCTCACCTGGTAAGTGCAAATGTAATCACATACTTCTTACAGCATACATAAATTATTATTTTTTTTTGTTTCATCCAGAGTCAACGTTGCTCAGTCAATTCATTTTGAGATTGAGTCACAGATTGACCTTGGGATCAACCCCAAACTCTGTAAGTATTTATAAGTCAGTCAACGTTATTTGATTCCAAAACAGCTTGATATGTGTGACGAAGCATATTATCATTATTTTTCCACATTTATATTGTTTGGCTTGTCTCAGATTGCGGTAAAGGGAAGGTAGCAGCAGACACATCGTCCTGTCACTTGAACTTTGACAAACTGCGTTTGCACCTGCAGGGAGAAAGAGAGTGAGTTAGGCTACCCATTTTTTTTTTCAAATAAATTCTCCTCATCGTCGGGCCGTCAGATGAAGACACTTTGTTCACATAGAGTGCTTTGTGTGTGTGTGTTTTCAGACCAAACTGGCTCAAGAAGCTCTTCACTGATTTCATTACGTTGACGGTCAAGGTAGTCATCAAGGGACAGGTAAATCATCGTTTAAATGTGAGATCATCATCAAAATCAGAGCCAGAATATTGTCTTCCGCTACAACAACAACAACAAAAAGTTTTCTTTGTATGCAGATTTGTAAGGAGATCAACAAAGTGGCAAACATATTAGCTGACTTCATACAGGAGAGAGCAGGTGGGTTCACTTAAAGTACACTGCCTCATAAGGTACATCCCTTTTTCTGTACTTCTTCCAATTTAGAGGTTTCAATACAGTTTTGTAAACTAGCGTCGACCTCGCAGTGCAGTGGTTCAGTTCCAGCTCCAGCCTCCCTGTGTGGAATTTGCATGTTCTCCTCGGGCCTGTGTGGGTTTTCTCCGGGTGCTCCGGTTTCCTCCCGCATTCCAAAAACATGCATGGCAGGCTGATTGAACACTCCAAATTGTCCCTCGGTGTGAGTGTGAGCGTGGATGGTTGTTCGTCTCTGCATGCCGTGTGATTGGCTGGCGACCGGTTCAGGGTGTCCTCCGCCTACTGCCCAAAGACAGCCGGGATAGGCTCTATCGTGAGGATAAGCGGATCGGAAAATGAATGGATGAATATGCTAAACTCCAGTAACATTTTTCATGACATGAAACAGAATGATAGCCAATTAAGAAATGACCTGAAGCAGTCGTCACTTGTCAAGAATTTGGAAGCACAGGATCGTTAGGAAATGAGCTCACGGTTCGTCTTGCCCTTCTTTTTCGTTTTCTGCCACTCCCTTCTCCTTTCTCTCGCACGTTTTCCCCAATCTTGCTTCATTCACTACACAATGGTTGTTTAGCCGCTTTGTTGACCTGTATCCATCAGTTCATGCCGTGCCTTGTGTCTCGATGTGTTTCCAGAGCAGTTCCTCAGTGACGGAGACATCACTGTAGATATCGGTGTGACCACTGCTCCCACCATCACTGCTCACTACATCGAATCATACCACAAGGTAAGAAAGATCTGTACATTTACTGTACACGACCAGGTAAGTGAACTACCTAATTAACTCATTCAGTACCAGCCAATTCTGGACCTAGTCTGAAAAGACGTTTAAAAACGTCTTTGGGAGTGAATGAGTTAAAACACACATTCATATTTTAAAAAAACAACAACATACTAGTGCTTAAAAACGCATTCATAAATGCACAAGTTAGTGTAAGAGCAAATGCATAAAAGTAAAATAGCAATGAATCCTCCAGCCGTCAAAAACAGGCGCCATGTTCAAAGCCTTCGTGACTGTATAAAAATGGTTGTTTTTATTTCCTCCCATTTTCCAGGGGCTCACAAAGTACAACAACACTTCCAGTGTCATTCGTGATTCCGTTTTCAATCCCAGTCAGCTGACTGAAAACCGGATGCTCTACTTTTGGATCTCAGGTCAGCATAGTTTATCCAATCCAATACAGTGAAACTCCTCTACAACGAAATCCTGTTTGCAGCAAGGAATTTTTCACAACAGGGGGTTTTTCACTGTAGCAAATTTGATCTCAGATGTAAACACACACACACACACACACACACACACACAAACAATCGTATTTGTACCCTTTATTTTTATTCCAATAGGGCATAAACATGAGCATACACTTATTTGATACTTCATAGAGTCAGTGTAGGAAAAAAAATGAATTTTTGGAGAATGTCTTTTATTTTGCTTCCTCCGTCTTTCATATTGATCACTTTTACCCTCTGTAAAAGAATTACTGCGACTACAGTAAATAGGCATGGTTTTTAGGATACAGTATGAAACCTGACCGGACTTTATCTCTCAACAATGGATCCTCACTGCACTCCCTCGAGATGGTTTTCGGTTTTGTTTTTGAGAGTTTAACGCTGCGATGTTGTCACCCCAAGACCAGGTCTTAAACCCGATGATGACTGCTGCCCACCAAGATGGCCGCTTCCGGCTTAACATCACTGGAGCGGAGTTGATTGTAAACAAACAGCTCAGATTAATACTCATATCCACCACGATGTAACAAAATGATACCGGAAATACAGTACGTCAAATAATCTTGTGAATGTGATTTCAGGAACTTTTCAAGTTAAACGTCACGACAACCATGCCTGATTTTTTAAGAAAGGTAATTTGGATGAGCACTAGGATTTTTATTTTTTTTTCATTCTTGAGATACTTACAAATCACCTTGCTGTGTGTGTGTTTGTGTGTCAAGTGTCTTGTCGAAACAAGTCATCCCGAATTACGTGTGTGGAGTTCGTCTGTGCCCTACATCAACACCTCCACTTTAGGGACAACTGTCTGGGCTGAGGCCTCTGGCCAACTTTGGTGTGAAAGTCAAGAAACTCTTTTCTTTAAGACGGTAAGGATGTCAAACTTGGGTTAAAATCAACCAAATGTAAAAGTAATGATTAAGCTAACATTCCATAAACAAAGAAAAGCGAGGCAGTTCCCAATCAACGCATTTGCGGAATTAACATTTACCCATTTGAGCATTAAGAATACGATAAAAGTATTTGCCCCCTCCCATCTCCCCTTGCTGATTATTTTTTTGCGTATTCATTGCACGCCACGAATGGAGTGATGCGGCCAAAAACAACGGAAACGGACAATCGCAAACAAATTACACTTGGCAACTCAAAGCTGCACACCTGGCGATTGACCCTCCCACACATGCTGCAATGCAAAAACTGACATTTTCAGGCTCCACAAACTGTATACCGTGACGCCTGACTGGAGGGAGTCCAGAAGCTACCGGCTATGCTCGCTGAGGCAAAAAGTGGCGTGGAAGAGTTGCAGCTTTGATGGGGAAAATACTCCCCAATTTCATTGACATGCCCTTCCACGAGGAAGCAACAAAGTCAATTAAATCGACCATATCAAGTTCCACCTCCGTAGATATACAATATTGTATTTCAAACATAATCACTGTCATTCGAGCCATCAGAGTTTTGGTGGCTCTTTTTAACGCTACCCTCATTTTGGTTGCTCTGTTTGAGTCAATGGATTCTTTTTTTCCCTTTTTTTGAAAATGAGGGCAGCCCGGTAGTCCAGTGGTTGGCACGTCGACTTCACAGTGCAGAGGTACCGGGTTCAATTCCAGCTACGGCCTTCCTGTGTGTGGGGTTTGCATGTTCTCCCCATGCTTGTGTGGGTTTTCTCCGGGTACTCCAGTTTACTCCCACATTCCAAAAACATGTGAGTGTGAGCGCGGATGGTTGTTTGTCTCTGTGTGCCCTGCGATTGGCTGGCAACCGGCTCAGGGTGTCCCCAGCCTACTGCCCGAAGACGGCTGGGATAAAGCGGATCAGAAAATGGATGGATGGATGGATGAAATGATTTCCAACGTATATTTTCGTGCTACCCATGATACAGCATCCCAGGTTTCAGGTGTAAAGGTGAACGCACTCAAAACAACCTTGTCTTGACAGCATTTGACCCCCGTCTTACTCATTTTTTTTCCACACTTTGCAACTCTTCAATTGCAAAGCTTTGATTTCATTTATTTGATTGTATTTCTTCAGTACTAGTGCTTTTTCAAACCCGTTTCACTGCAGCATAGAGAGAGAGTTGCAACTCATTCAAACCACGATGCAGCTTTTCAACATGCCTTTAATTTACATCTCTAAAACACTGTTCGCGGAAGGACCCAAAGCACAGAAACGAGTGGGAACAAGGTCATTGGGACAGTGGGCTATTTATTGACCGGGGGCTAGAAGCAAGCGGGCATGCAGGGAACAAGGGCAAAAACAGTACAAAGAGCGTTTTGTTGACATTCACATAAAAAACAACTCCCTCCCCGCCCCCTAAAAAAAAGTATCTACTTTGTTATTTGTTCAGTGCAAAAGTCCATGAGCCTCATTTGGGGGGGTTGCGCAACACAATGTCAGTGCATGTGCAGTTTAGAACAACCTGAATAGTCTCTTCACTGAAAACGACGACTTTCTAAAATCTGCGGACATTTTTTTATCTTATTGGTATTCAAAATTAAGTACCGTATTGGCCCGAATATAAGACGGTGTTTTTTGCATTGAAATAAGACTGAAAAAGTGGGGGTCGTCTTATATTCAGGGTCTAGACAGTATACCCATTCACGACGCTACATGGCGCCAGATATCAATTAAGCGAATGCTGAACTTGACTCCCCAGGCCAAAGTGAACCCCTGCCACGAAGAATAATAATAAAAATAGCGGTAGCACAAAGAAGAAAAATAAAAAATAGCGGTAAGAAAGAAAAGAGAAGAAAATAATGGAAGAGATAACAGAAAATGGAGAAACTTAGCGAAAATCTGGAAAAAAAGTGGGTCGAAGATAGGCCAGGTTAACCGGCAGCTGAGGAGAAGTTATGATGTAATTTACATTTCAATAACCAGAAGCCATTCATTTACGAATATGATTGCAGTTTAGTTTACATATTTAAAGGTTCAGATATTAAGATTTGAATGAGGAAAAATAACATGCTTTTTCTCTCAAATATATTGTTAGAATCATTTGTTTCAGATGTACTGTAATTATTTTCTGAATAAAAATTAATTTGGTGTTCAAAAAGTCTTTTTTCAAACTTGAGTCTTGAAAAAGAGGGGGTCTTATAATCAGGGCCGTCTTATATTTGGGCCAATACGGTATATCTTATTTGAGCACTCAAAAAAAGGAATCTAAAAACGGCCCATGATCTAACTCTCCATCCTGTTGCAGGCACACGAGAGCTGTGTCATCTGCAAAATTAATCGAGTGCGTGAGCGTGAAGTTGTGCTTTAAATAAATAATAAAGGCAATAAAACAGCTCACTAAAATGGAAATTCACTGGCAAAAATGTCCGCGAGAAAATTTCGGAGGCAAGGTATTAAAAGGAGATGAAAAGTCCACAAATTGAGTCTCGGCATGACTCTTTGGCTTCTCAAGGTGAGATTGCACACTAATGTCCAAATCGCATCGTCCACCTTCGCGGGGACTTGATAAGCAAAATGCGGGGGGGAGGGGGTCCGTAAAATGTCCGGTTTGGAACACAATGTACTCCTTACGCTTAAAGCAATTGGACGTCACCCAGTACACCAATGACGACGCCATGGTCGAAACAAGTAGTTTTTTTCCTCTGATTCACGTGCTTTCCATAACGATTTTAGTGTGTGTGTTTTTTGTGCAGTTCATCACCACAGATGTCACGGTTTCTTATGTCAACAAACACGTCTCACTGCATGGCGAATCTTTACAGTAAGACCTTTCTCACTCACTTTTATAATCAGCCGATCTCTGTTTCATGCATTCTAAGTGGATTTCACATTTCACTCATTTTCCGCACCTCTGTAGTGCTGAGGAAACAAAAAGTGGGTTTCACTTTCTACTAGCCACTGTCTTGTCGCAAATGCATGAGAAAATCCAAGAGTTGTACATTGTGTCTGAAAATGATCGTGCATTTCGACTGTTTCGAGTTGTACCGAGGTCGAGTTAATACGGGGCAACAGCAGCCCAGTCTCAAAGAAATGTACTTAGTCACCAACGGGTGCATTTTGAAACCAGCACCCACCTCGGATGCTCGATACAAATCAGTGCTAATTCATTTCATCCTCCAGGGTTGATCTACTACGTGCTGAATTGTACCAATCTCCTCTGGTAAGTGGATTTCTCTGATGTCCTCTTGAGGCACAAACATTTACATTCTGAGCAATTATGGACAATCATACACTGAACTCAACGTGCGTTTTGATTGACTTATTTCTCTTTTTAGGGAGTTCAAGCACAACTGGATTTCATACAAGAAGCTTTGATGAAGATCGGCATCCCCAAGGTACTTTCAGGTAAGAACAGTTTAAATAGTTACAATAAGAATGTGTTTTAGTCTCGATAATATGAAGTTACACATGGTCATCGACGGGCGGAATTTCGTCCCACCACACATTTACTGATTCAATGCGTGATACACTATGCGGTATTAGTCTAAAGAAGTGTTTCTCAAACAGTGCCCCCCCCCCAGGGGGGCGCGGGGCTCCGTCAAGGGGAGCGCGTTTGACCACGGGGAACATGTGCTTTTTTAATTTTGATTTTTTTTTTGACTGTCCTAAAATAAAGTACAATTGCACCTTCACTACACTAGGGGGCAGTAGCGCTCTCATTGACAGAGTGTGCGGAGGGAGCATTCGCTCGGTGTTTTGTTTACACTGAGCATGCGCGCTTTGCACAAGGAACTGAGTATGAGTAGACACGAAGTCGGCAGGCGGAAAGAGACGGATAAAAGACAAACCAGTCTCCCCGAAAGCTAAGACGCACAAATTGTTTTATATATTTTTGTTTTGCTGGTTAAAGTTTTTATTTTATTTTTTTTGAATATTGTGCTCCTGAGATAATTTTGGTGATTAGTTTGACATGATCAGTCAAAAAATATTTAGAGTTAAATGAAGGATTTAATTTTATTTTTGAATTTCAGATGCACTTTCAATCTTTTCTGTTACATTTACTAACGCTATTCTTTGTTGTAAATTCGACATTTCTATCGTTTTTTACTAATAAGGATACAGTGTTATGCAAAGGTGTACTTATAATAATTTTATAGACAGATTATACTATTTATAGTTGTGCTATACTATTTATAGTTGTGCGAGGGGGGGGGCGCAAGATGTTTTCCTCTTCTTAGGGGGGCATGACAGAAAATAATTGACAACCACTGGTCTAAAGTAACTCATCTCCAGCGATTTGAGATGTGAGTGCGCTGTGTACCACCATCCTTTCATGGCAACATACACTGTCATCATTCTGCATGTGAATAGGCAAAATATTGAGAGAAAAACTGTGAAAACCCTAATGTGAACCCAAAATATTTAATGTGTGTCTTTTCTGTAAAAGCAACATTTTATTTTAAATGATTGAGTCAAATAAACTGTGGTACTCTTCTCCATTTGTTGTTCCAGTACTTGAAACCGAGATAACCAGGCTGTTGGACAAACAGGGATTATACTTATTTGACATCTACAACCCAGAAGTGCTTCCTATGGATGTAAGTGTAACTTGAACATTTGCCCATTTGTTCTCATGTCTTACACTAAGTGTTCTTCCCTTTCGCTCAGGGATTTGTGATCATACAGCTGGACTTTGGTTTTCCTCATCACCTCCTTGTGGACTTCCTCAAGATGACACTGCAGCAAACAGGCGGTCTGCCACAATAAAGGCTCGAGGCACTTCCTCCCTAACCCCGATTTCACAAGTAACTAGGTAATTTATATACAGTATTATAATTCCCCCAAAAATCTTTCGTTAAGCAATGTAGGAAAGATCAAGGAGAAGTTTTGAAAAGAGCTCAATTCAATCAGAATGACCTGAAGATGGACATGCACAGGAGATAAATCTGGCAGGTGTGAAGCATTTTTACAATATTGACACCTACCTAAAAGGACTGAATGCTGTTTTTTTTTTTTTTTTGGTTGTTGTTTTTTTTTTTAGATGGACTAATTTAATAATTTGAAATTTACATTTAATCTGTGGTGTTTCAGTTTGTGTTAGAAAAATGTAACAACTTTCATCACTCATAACTCTTGCACTCGAGCAATTCACTGTCCTCGCCAGACAACGGCATGCGGAGGAAAAGAAAAACATATTTCCCAAAGGAGGCCTGATTCATTGAATATCTGTAATAAACTGCTGCAGATGTTTTATCTATCTGTTGTTTCCAGTGTGGATGTTTTTTGGGGGTTTTTTGAGCCAGTGATCTGTGTTGCATTAAAAAGAACGATGCTTGTCAGGATGTATCAGGCTATACGCAGGTGAGCTTGATCTGGAACCCTCAGTGGCCGACAGAAAGAGGGTAGGCAGGTAAGAAGGACTTGAAGTGGCTCTGAAGGTGTATTTACACCTTAAATATTTTCAGTGCTTTCATTGCAGCATATAAAAATGCGATAAAAATACTCAGTATTTTTATTTATTTTCTTAATGAACAGTCATTATGCTGATGTGATACTTTTGTCATATAAGCTCTAGTTGCTGCTAGAATGATTTAATTGAAAAGGGTGAATGTCTTCAGCGTAGTCATTGCACATTAATTCCATCCATTAATTTTCTGTACATCTTTAGGATTATGCCGGGCTTGGATCATATTTTAGCTGACTGGATTTGTTGCCAGTCAAAGCAATTGCAGCAAAAATAAAATATTCATATTCATGTTTGGACAATTCAGGTTGTTAACAAAATGTAACATTGCATTTTTCTGAAATGGGAGGAAGCCGGAGTACACACAAAACACAGGGGAAGGCCTGAGTGGGAAGTGAAATCAAGAAGCTCAATTCTGTGAGGCATACTTGGTATCCACTGTTGTGCTGTGCTGCCTGTTCCATGAATTTTAAAAGATTAATACCGGTACACAATGAATAATATTGTCGGTGCTATTTCCTGTGTACCTTTGAGGCCAGCGTAACGACGAGTCTTGAACGCAAACAACACAACAATGGCTTCTTTGTATTTTCTGTTTATTAAAAAATAAAGTACACAAAAAAGGTTCTCTTCAGTTTGTCTAATTCGTTTGTGTGTCTAATTGTTCGTTTGTATGTCTAATTGTATGTTTGTATGGTCAAAAAAGTGTATCGCTTCATGCGTGAGCTGGCCTCACTCCTCCACAGTCTTCATTCGCCAGTCACGTGACGTCATAACAAGTAGTTCTGTAAAAGAAATATTCTATCCATCCATCCATTTTCCGAACCGCTTTATCCTCACTAGGGTCGCGGGGGGTGCCGGAGCCTATCCCAGCCGTCTTCGGGCAGTAGGCGGGGGACACCCTGAATTGGTTGCCAGCCAATCGCAGGGCACACAGAGACGAACAACCATCCACGCTCACACTCATACCTAGGAACAATTTAGAGTGCCCAATCAGCCTGCCATGCATGTTTTTTGGAATGTGGGAGGAAACCGGAGCACCCGGAGAAAACCCACGCAGGCCCGGGGAGAACATGCAAACTCCACACAGGGAGGCCGGAGCTGGAATTGAACCCGGTACCTCTGCACTGTGAAGCCGACGTGCTAACCACTGGACTACCGGGCCGCAGAAATATTCTAACATGCATCAAATAATAGTGACGACTCTTTCTACCAAATCATGAAATATGCCAATTGAACATATCAATGCTACACGGCAAATGGAACACACAAAATACGACCAATATTAAATTGGCACCTACGAATATGTTTAATACATATTGTGCCATTTTATTTACACAATAAATCCCAAAACAAACAAATAAATCAATAAAACAGACGTTTTCTCTTTCTATTCTTGCTCTTGTTGACACAGTCGCGGGACATCAAAAATTGATCAACCTCCCGGTAGTGTCATCTCAGTTCTATTTGTGCACTCTTGCCAACGTCAGTGGAACCTGTCAGTCTTTCCGCAAATTGCCATCTGACAGTAGCCCACCAGGTAGCGCTGTTTTCTCAATTTTAATACGTATACAGTACAGTAGTATCACGTGTAAAAAAAGTGAGCGATGATTAGGAATGGTCGTTTCATGGCATCGTAGTGGCCAAGTGATTAGCGTGTCTTCTATCTTGAGATCTTAACATCTGAACGCTCTAAATCTAACTCATAAAGATCAAAAGCAAACATACAATTGTGAGAGGAGAGGAAACTGCCAGAACCATGAGATGAGAAAGCGTCTCTCTCCCTCTCTCTCTCTTTCCCTTTTTGGACACCCTTTAAAACCCACCACGCTAAGAGTAAAAACTATTGAGCCTCACAGTCGTCTTTATCTATGATTACATTCCTCTACGCTGCATTCTTACCACTGTCTGTGTGTCAGCAGGTGCTACATACCAAACAATTCTTTGCTACAAGGTCAAGATGGCCAAGAGGACAACTGATACCGTATTTCAGATCACCATCCATCCATCCATCCATCCATTTTCTATTTCAGATCATAGTTAAGTAAATTCTGCTCCCTGTTATTAAATAATGAGCATGCCCCCCCCCCCTCTTCTAGCTTTCCCATAACTATGGTTAATGTCTCTTGAAGCATTTCTAATCTAAAAACGTGTTCTTGCGCTGTACGCTCTTTTCGTAATTTTAGCAAAATGCTTTCATTTCTCTACTTTGCTTAGAAATGTTTTTAATTTTTTTGGTCTATGCCGGTTCCGGCCCGCGAGGAGGTTCAATCAGGCCCGCAAGATAATTTAAAAGTGAAAAAAAATGCATAAAAGACACGGAATTAATAGTTTGAATAAGGTGCAATTCGTGGAGTATCCGCTAGGGGCACGCGTTTTTGATCAACGATTCGGTATGGGGATCAGACGTACCAGACGAGTTTAAACATTGGTCTGCGGGAGAGAAATTTGGCCTGGCTTTGTTTTTGTGGATAGAGAAGAAGACAGACTACCCTTTGTAAATTTCTCCATCAAAGTGGAAAAGGGCCAAAATAGAGAGTTAGAGTCCGCCTCATGGTATTACAAAATCGGATGGCGTTGGATGCAGACTGCAGAATCTACCGGTGGTGTCTGTGCTCTATTTAATAAGACCTGTTGTACTTTTATGGCCAAGTATGTGCAGAGGGTATGTCCCGGGAGGCTATGACCCGGGATGGAGCCCCTACTCTAGGATTTTGGGATTGACTCGGGGGGTTGGAGTCAGGCTTTATTGAAACTTTTATTTCCGGTTGTAGTTTGTTTGATGGTAGTTTGCATTTTAAGCTCTTGTATTGTACCCTGTGTCCGCCGAATGTTGTCGTCCATGATTTTCAATCAAGCACCAGCAGTTCGCCAAATGCCACTGTTATCTCCTGGTCATGGGGGGAAGGATAGGTCGGTTGTTCCACTTCTTACCAGGGAGGATATGCAGATTTTGTGATCACAATATTAATTGTGTTCAAAGGAATTTATTCCTTACTGTGATTTTATTTAGCCCCACTGTACTTGGCTCTGAAAGAAACAAAGAATGTAGAATGTTGTTGGAGGTTTTCCTGCTCACTGTGTTTACAATCACCTTTAGTGTCCCTCACCCCCACCACTTTTAGGGCCCCCCTCCATAGGACTTGTTTAACACCAAAAGAACAACTGTTGTCTCAAGTATCTGTGTTGCAACTATTAAGGGACTATGCCTTGTGTTGAGGAATTTTGCCTTACCATGAGAACTATTGATACTAATCTCTATAATGAACATCTGCTGAAGCACTTAAAACAAACAGGTAGTATTTTGCTTGACTCCCCTCTTGTCCTTGGGCAACCAGCCCCAAAGATCTTCCTCCCAGTACTCCCATCCTTTCACGTTTTTGAAGGCTGTCAAGTTGCCGGAGCTCCAATCTCATAATTTGTGCACAGCAGAGGTGGTCTGTACTTCGTCACCATGTCAAGATTGAACTGCATTGACCTTTCTTTGTCTCTGATTTTTACGTAAGGGGAAGGACTGCCTGCCCCTCAATTTACATACTACTATATAGACGTGTGACTGTATTTCTTCTGGGCTTCCTGATGAAATCTGAAACTCTCAGGAGCCCGAATCGATTCGTGTTGTGTTGTGATAAACTGAGAAAAAGACAACGTGGTGTTGGGTCTTCTTCCGCCTTACAGAGAAAGAAAAGGACTTGTGTCCAAGGAGGGCCGTAAAGAAACAGAATTCTCCCCTCCTCTACACTTGCCACCCTTCCAATCGCAATGGGTCTCATCTCCACTCCATGTCCGGCCGTTCGTTTTCCGCATGAATTGTTTCCAGAAGAAAAAAAAGTAACTTAATCGCAGCGTCTTTCGGAATCAGAATCATCTTTATTGGCTAAGGACACACAAGGAATTTGCCATCGGTAGTATTGGCTTCACTAGTATTGCAACGACATATAAGTATCGAAACACTTTCCGTTATGTAAGGGTACCCAATGTTCAAAATGAAAAAAATAATAATAAAGTAATCATTTTACCAAGAAAAAAAATACGTTTATTGAAAAAAAAAAACTAGCCTAAAGAACACAAACAAATAGAGGAGGTCAATAACAAAAGGATGTAGTGTAATATTTACAATGTATGGTGAAAATACCAATAATAGCAGTTCCAGCATTGTTTATACAGTTAAAAGAGTGCCAAATCACGAATCCCCAAAAAGATATCCAGGTACAGTACTGTTCTGTAGTGTTCAAACGTTGCAGAGTGTAGTTTTTGCTGCACACCACTGGATGGCAGCAGCATTACATTGTGTTCCCGACTACACATAGAAACGGGAAGGGGCGTATCTCGCTTTGAATTCTCGGTAGAATTGAAGCAGTGCATTGTGGGAATTATTTCAAGGTCCTTTTTAACCTATATTTTCATGGTTTAGTTAACGTGGTGATTAAATTGTACAATTTAAACTGGTGTGTGAATGCGGTCTTATCCGGTGAGTTTGTAGGTGATGCAGCATATGAGCCCGTGACTGAAGACGGTGTGCGTGCTAAAGAGATGGGCCATGGCGACGCCTCCAAATCATACTTACCTGGCAGGGGAGATACCATGATCAAGAAGGTGGTTCACCCAGGGTGAGGCTCAGCCAATTGAACTCCGGCTGTGCTGACCCCTGCGGATTCCCCAAATGTGGGAATCTCGACTGCATAATTTCTGGTAGTGGGGGATTGCGTCCGCGCTCTCCCCTGATCTCAATGTAAAAGACAAGTCCAAGCATTAGATCAGTCCCCTCGCGGTCACAACCATTTTTGGTGTGTCTAATCTGTAAATTCTAAAATAATAGCAGATCGAATGAAGTCGATAACATGCTTGCCAATAGTTATGCTTCATCCCTTGGAAAAAAATTCCGAAATACTAACTAAATCAATCAAAGGGAAAGTCATACTGCCGAATCCACCGACCTCTAATGGGATATAAAATGCTGGCCGAAAAAGGTTTTTCTCTCTAAGGGGAGTGAAAAACCGCTCGGCGAAAATGGCGAGCGGTTTATCTCTCCCCTTAGAGAAAAAAAGCTCGGCGAAAATGGCGAGCGGTTTTTCGCTCCCCTTATAGAAAACCCGCTCGGCGAAAATGGCGAGCGGTTTAAATTTGCTTTCAACAAAACTAAATAATTCAACTTGGACGGGCTGATCCGGCTCCTTCTCTCAGTAATTATTTGTACCTACCAAGCCCCTCGCCCCTCCCCTTTTTCTTCCCGTCTCCCTCTCTGAGCACGGCAGCTGAGCCACTGCCAAACCTTGCTTCAGACACGTGAAAAAGAGAGCGACATAGAGAGGGGGAAAAGAGAGAGCGAGTGCGCCCGCGCACGAGAGAGACACAGAGAGAGAGAGAGAGAGAGAGAGAGAGAGAGAGAGAGAGAGAGAGAGAGAGAGAGAGAGAGAGAGAGAGAGAGAGAGAGGGAGGGAGGGAGGGAAAATGACAGAGCCGGCTCTCATCGTTCACTTCAAAGAGCCGGCTCTTTGTACCGGCTCGTTCGCGACCGACACATCACTACAGCAGACGCTATCAACAGCACTCTCACATTTACACATGTAATATCACTTTCCTTAGTTTGTAAAGTGTAGGCAGGAATTACATTTAGATTTTATATGCGCGTCTAAATGGTTTAAACTTCCTTTCTTTATAAGTCTTGTTTAATCTTAAAGTGCATTACTATATTTTTCAATACCAATGACTTGTTAAAGTTTGCACAATCAGTGGGATCAGTTGCAATGCATTTATGTGAATGATAAAAGTCAATTGTACATTTGTCAAAGGAAATGTAAGGTGCTTCATGAAATGTTTTGTAAAAGATATGTTCATTAAATTTAAACATTTTCCTAATGTTCTTGTGCTTCTTTAGACCAAAACAAAGGAAAGCCATGTTATTTTGGTTATTTATAGCAAAGTACGGTATAATTTTAATGGTCTGGCCCACTTAACATCTACCGAGGACGTATGTGGCCCACTATGTGAAATGAGTTTGACACCCCTGGCCTATGGGTTGTTGTTTTTTTTCTCCTTTACTTTTAAATGTTGTATTTTTAATTATGTGAAGCACATTGAGTTACCTTGTGTATGAAATGAGCGATATGAATCCCGTTGATCTACCTTGCCTTGAAAAGCATAACCAATTCCATCACCGATTTGGATTGTTTTTGTTGGTTTCTTTTTGGCAAGAACGTATTTGTTTCTCATATTTTGGTCTAAAACTGGCTAAAGGCGACCCACTCTGTTGGTATCTTAACGGTGCATGGGTGATCTAATACCAAACGGAATAAACTATTTTTTTTTTCACTCTAAAAGAAGCTGCAGCTCATTTAGTCCATACCCAAATATAAGCCTCTCCCCAAATAGATGTCGCTTGTCTGCTTAGCGTGAGCTGGTAGGCAAATTGTGTGTTGTCATGGCGACGCGACAGCGCATAATTCACTCTAGCGCAGCAATCCATAATTGCTGTTATCCTTTGAAATTCTTGCGCAGTGGTCAGTTGCAGTATTGCTCCGGCTGCATTTTTAGCAAACGTTAACGCCACAGATACGACATAGGGATGTAAAGAAGCAACTTGTCTGGACAAAACGGCCCAGCTGGTCATTTCAACTATTTAGCCTCGCAGATCTCTTTGTCTGTAACAACATTCCTCTCCGCTGCATTCTTGACCCCCCCCCCCCCCCCCCCCCCTCCTGTCTGTCTGCGTGTCAGCAGATGTTACAGGACAAATCATTCCTTGCTTACATGTCAAGAAAACCCAGAGGGGACAATTATTATTTCGGATCACAGTTCGGAAGTCAACTCTGCTCACCTTACATGCAAATTGCCATATTTGTTGTTGATAAAGAGAATATACCCACCAACTTTGCTTTGGCTTTACTTCAAGAAGGGATGGGGGGGCCCGCTAAGGACTTGCCAGTCGCCTTCATCCTTCCCCCACTTTTGTTTGCATTCCTTTCAAGTAAAAACACAGTATTACTCCGCGGTGAAAGGTCAGGGCTAGCAAGGCCTTATGTGCTGGCCTAAAAACAGCACCTACATTTGCAACTCATATGCAATTCAATTTGTTCTATTCAAACTGTGCTAATTTAATCCCAACAGTTGAATCTGTTGATTAGTTAGCATTACTCTTGGCTGCACTGCGTCCACTACATGTGGTTGTTTGATTTTTTGTTGTTGTTGTAATTTCGGCCTTCTTTGCTAGCAAATGCTTTTAGCAGGGAGAAGACATCGATAAATTGTTGTTTGAATGGCACCGTTTAGGTCACAGGTGTCAAACTCAAGGCTCGGGGGGCCAAATCCGGCCCGCCATGTCATTTTATGTGGCCCGCGAAAGCAAATCGTGTGTGTCAACTTGCTCAAATCTGCACCGCAATGTCAAATTATTATATGTCAGAAATAACGTTGAGCTTTTGCAAGAATTTTGTTACCCGTTTTACGCTCACTTCAACAATAATTGAACAAATTATTATAATTGACTTGACTGATTTCAAAACTTGTCATCTATTAATTTGTTGCGTACAACTCATAATGTTGTGGTTTCTTTGTTATGATGGCCCTCCGAGGGACGACATAACTCCAAATTGGCCCACGTCTGAAAATGAGTGACACTCCTGGTTTATATCAAAGCCAGTCCCACCATCCACCCCCCCCCCTCTCCCAAGACAAAAAGCCAAACCAGACCTTGCCATAGCTGTAGTTTTTGCTTTTTATTTTTATTTGTGCAAAGCAGAAATACAAGTGAAGGGGGTCATTCTTTCTGTGCTGCAGTAGTTCAACTTCAAACCTTTTCAGTCTAGTTAATGATTCATCACCACTAGTGTTGCACTGAATGTCACAACATGTGTATTACAAGTATAATCACAGAGAATCACAATCTTAAGTTATTTCACATTGCAAGAAGTGACTACGTTGCTTCCATTCTGTTTCCATTGGCCCAAAGTGAACACGAAATAGGCACGTACGCAGTGTTCAGCAATAACGACAACAATCATTTTTCTTTAACGTGGAAATGTTTTGCATAAAAAATGTACAATTACCAAGCAACTTTGGAAAAAAAGTGCGGCAAAAATATATACACAGTCTAAAAACAAACAAACAAACAACCAAAAAAACAACAATAATAAAAGAGCCATGGACCAGTGATGTTAAAATAAGCACAGTGGTGAAGAATTTTGCCTCAGTAGGGATGAACTTTTAAAACCTTTGGGGTGGAAGTTTAAGTTTGGTCCAAACTTAAAATTTGAAGGCGGGAATTGCCCGAGACAATGGACTAAAATTTGGTCTCAGTGTGGTTTGTTCAATTAAAGACATACAAATAATTAAGATGACTGAGTGTGATGCTTGTGGCACTGAGTTGGTTTGTCGGTCCTCGGCCAGATAAACGGAAGCTTCAACCAGGCCTTCTTTATAACAGATAATTTCATTCAGAATTGTAATAACTGTGTAATAACATTTGCCCAAAAAAGGGATGGAGCTCTTTATGACAATGAGGATACTGAAGGTCATGACACACACATTCTATTAAACGTAACTAAAGAATAAAACTTGGCTCATATTTTCACATTATTTAAAAAGGATAACTGTCAAGTACTTAAAAAAAACTGCATGCAAAATAAAACAAGTCAAATGAATCCCAGTTTAATACTGAAGTACATTTTTTTCTTCCCCCTCAGTCTTTTGAGATCAAAAGTGCTACACTGGGCATTCAAAGACATCTGGATGGTTCAAGCATCAGACAACTAGCGTATACAGTAGACCGTGATGGGAACTGTTTCCCTGTAATCTGAGTAAATCACATATATTAAGAGCCATGACTTTTATATCAACACTATGAGGTAATGCCAACGGTACCTTCCACACGATCACATTTTGGGGAGTTTCCAAAATCAAACAAAGTGGCTCAAAAGTCAGACCCTACTGTAGAATGTTGTATGGATGCAGCACTAAAGACGCTTGTTAGACCACCACCCAGTGTTAGCTTATTGCAGGGTTGCCAACTAAACCACTCTGTCAGACTGTCATGACACTTGGCAAGCCAAATGTCGCTAGATTTTAGCTGCTCACAACTAGTGGGGGTTGCAAAAGTGAAGTATGTTCAATATTTAACCCCCATGCAGTAATTATCCCAAAATTGGACATTTCGGACACTTTGGACGATTTTGGACTGTTGGACAAATGGACACCACAGACAAAACAGTGAAAAATAACTCCACGAAGCTGAAATTTTGCATAGGCGGTATATCTATGTCTTGGCCAATTCCCACTGAGCATTTTGAGGGGTTGAAAGTGAAAAAAAATTTAAAGTGAAAAAAGTTGTTGCACATTGGAAGAGGGACATTTTTGGGACGTAATACCCTTCATGCAGCCGCTTAAAAATACTGCATGAGGGTTAATCAAATATTACATACTTGCATTATACTAATACGTATACCGTATTTTCCGCACTATAAGGCACACCTACAAGCATTCAATTTACCCAAAAGCCTTATAAATCCGATCCACCTTATATATGGTGTTGCAGTCTCTTTATATTCCCCATTGAGTTGTTTCCATTCGTGTTCCAATGCCATCTAGTGGTGATTATAAGCAGGATCCAATTGTAACCTAATAATAATAACAATACATTTTATTTATAAGCGCCTAAAAGGGTTCTGCCAGACACTGATTGACATGTGCATTCGCCAACACACATTCTAACAGACAACAACTTCGTGCACTGGGCAGCCATCATGAAATGAAGATAATACGAAAAACATCGTTAACTACTGACTAAACGAAATTAGGAGACAAGCTAGACCTGTACGGATATTTAGTCCCTTGTGGATGTGAGCCCACGCGGTGCGTGTGCCTTTTTGTTGAAGCAATTATCTTCATAACGTTTGTCTTTCATTTATCGCTATTTGTAATGCCATTTGTATTGAAATGTTTCTTGTCCGTGTTTGTGACCAGTTCTCATTGTTATAGCTGCAGTGGTTGTGAAAGCTCGATCTAAATAAAGCTGTATTGTATTGTATTCCTTCGGCATAGCACCATCTAGTGGATGCACAGCGCTACTGCGGGCCACTACTGTAGCTTCTATTCTATGCGCCTTATGATGCAGTGTGCCCTATATACGAATTTTTTTTTAAAATAGGCTATTCATTGAAGGTGCGCGTTTGGATCATAAGGGGCTTATAGTGCAGAGAATACGGCACTTGCATTCCTCAACAGAAAATTCGTTTCAGTGGTTGAACGCTACGCTAACAAAATGTCTTGGCTTCTCCGAGGAGTCCAGTATACTGTCTTGGTAGCGCTTCAGTATGATGTCGGATAGTATCAGGTGGTCGAAAGCATTTGTAAAGCAAAGCAAATCCATGAATCTTTTGAAGTAATTGCACAGGTTCCGTCACGAAGCGACATCAAGTCGAAAAGCATTTCAACAGTTCACGTAAAATATTAAGTAGAGTGGATGCCCACTGAGAGGAGCAGTATGTTTCTTTTGATTTCCTTGACAGCTCCCGTGGGTATAGACAATCATGCAAAACAATATACCGTAATTTCCGGACTATACGCCGCGACTTTTGTCACACGCTATCAACTCTGCGGCTTATTTAATGAAGCGGCCTATATAAAGACTTTTTTAACGGTCGCCTGTGTACCGTCTTTCTTTGTAAATATCTCATGTAACAATATGGGCACCTGCGGCTTATAGACAGGTGCGGCTTATGTGTGTACAAAATGTTTTTTTCTTTTAAAAATGTAGTGGTGCAGCTTATAATCAGGTGCGGTCTATAGTCCAGAAATTACGGTAGTTCTGTTCTGTTTTGTTTTTCTTGTCCAAAACAAAACAAAAATGCACAAATGTAATGACAAAGCAGATGATTTGAATGTTTTTTTTTCTTCTTTAGCCAATAGTAAACTACCTCGGTATGAAAAATATTTTATACTGCGCATACTTCATTTACCATGGAATTGTAAATAATGTACATCAAAATTATTTGTCTGAATTGTGTTCACATGTAATTTCTTGAACGCAAAGATGGAATGATGTCGTTCTGTTGAGCTGTCACTCCTGGTATCTGGACTTCTCGCACTTATCCAAGTTCCCACCGCAAGTGTACCCAAGATGTGTGCAGATAATAAAATACTGTAATTAATCTACGACGGTTTCACATTGATGATTTGAATTGAATCATGTTCAACCCAAAAACAATTCACATACATGGAAATACAACATGATCCCTTTCACTGGCCTAAAAATCATGGCGACACCTAAAATTGCATGAACACCATTTGTATATTGTCAAGTCATAATAATGCCACCAGCAAGACGATCCGTTAGTAACAGTGAGGGACAGATTATTGGTACTTAGAGGTTTATATATAATATACATAGTTGGATGCTTAAGTAAGCAGAAATCAACCACAAAAAAGTTCACATTTTGGCTCTTTCCCTCCGAAGGAGCAATACGTTGATACATTGATGCAATGTTAATGCGTCCAGTCTAGCTTCAACCGAAATCCGTTTTCCACCCGCTTCAGTCATGGTATATATTAGTTAGATTCACGGAGCAATGGAGAAGCAGCGATAGCCCTGACAAGATTACCTGTCAGCGAGCAGTTGAGACTTTGCGCTGCAGCGGAATTTGGGGTGAAGACGAGCACCCGGACTTGTGATTCGATTTGGCACCACCGGCACCAACAGCAGCCAGCACATAACTCTTGTGGCAGAGTGTAAGTAAAGCATGGAATCTGTATCGGCTAACATGACCTCGCTCAGCTCAAAAGGTGGTCCAATCTTCTTGCTCCGTTAGACGGCCCACATTTTCTTCTGCTGGAAGTAGGCATCAAATCTTTCCAGGGCATACTCCTACAAGGGAGAACATTTGCAGAAAACACAGATTAGGCATCGGGGCACATCATCCACTTTGCATTTTTAACTCATTCAGTACCAGCCAATTCTAGACCAAGTCTGAAAAGACGTTTAAAAACGTCTTTGGGAGTGAATGAGTTAATAGAAGTACCGTAATTTCTGGACTATAGACCGCACCTGAGTATAAGCCGCACCACTACATTTTTAAAGGAAAAAAACATTTTGTACACACATAAGCCGCACCTGTCTATAAGCCGCAGGTGCCCATATTGTTACGAGATATTTACAAAGAAAGACGGTACACAGGCGGCCGTTAAAAAAGTCTGTATATAGGCCGCTTCATTAAATAAGCCGCAGAGTTGAAAGCGTGTGACAAAAGTCGCGGTTTATAGTCCGGAAATTACGGTATTATAAAAGTTGCATGATTTCAGTTCGCCTAGACCAGTGGTTCTCAACCTGGGCTCGATCGAACCCCAGGGGGTTCGGTGAATCGGTTTCAGGGGTTCGACGAAGCATCTGCCATGGAGGTTAAGACACACCCGACTCAACATGTCAATTAGTTACGGCACGCCCACGGCAGATGATCACATGACATTGCTTGTCCAATCAGTGCTGCGGGAAATTTTGTTCGCTCAGTTGTCAACGAGTGACTGTCACGCCCACGGCAGATGATCCACTGTGTGGATGACATTGCTACTCCAGTTTCTTCCCACATTCCATGCATGACAGGCTGATTGAACACTCTAAATTGCGGGAGTGTGGGCGTGGATGGTTGTTCGTCTCTGTGTGCCCTGCGATTGGCTGGCAACCGGTTCAGGGTGTCACCCGCCTACTGCCCGAAGACAGCTGGGATAGGCTCCAGCACCCCCCGCGACCCTAGTGAGGACTAAGCGGTTCGGATGATGAATGAATGAATGAATGTTTTAATACATGCTACCTGTGATATTACGTCGTGTGATTTTCACCTATTTGAGAAGGACCGAATCAACCAAAGAAGTGTGTTTTGGGCATGCGGGAAGATGCCATAGTTATGAGGAGAAAATCTAGACATGCACAGGGAGACGATCCAAATGAGGCAGAAAAATGTTCCATTTCGAACCCTGGTCTTTTGACTGCAAGGCAGGTGTGCTAACTGTGCTTGCCAGTTTGCATCATGAGGTATGGAATATTTGGAAATAAAATTCAATACATAAAAAAAACATACTGTACAACCTCAACCAGGAAACAGACCAAAAAATAATTACAATTGGGAGAGGTTTTTTTTTTTTGCATTCACTTAAAGATAGCGATCATACCGGATGTATTTTCTCATTTAAAACATGCTCCAAAATCACTTTTTAGTGCAAACTTATACCGCATTTATAAGTCCATCAAGATGTACAGTCAAACCTCAGTTTTCGTCCATAATCCGTTCCAGAAGGCTGTTCGAAAACCGAAATAGTTCGAAAACCGAAACGACGCTCTTTTTAAAATGAAAATGTTTATTGAACACGTCTGCTCACAATGGAAAGCAACACGAGGAAGCGTCACTTCCTCGTGTAAGGAAGGCGAGAGGAGTCAAATGGTGCATTCAAGTGCGCTCAGTTTGTTCGAGAACCGAAATTTGTTCGTCATCCGAGGCATAAAAAACTCGAAATTTTTGGTCGAAAACCGAATTGGTCGAGAACCGAGACGTTCGAAAACTGATGTTTGACTTTACTTGTCTTCAGTTTGTGATACAGCAAAATAAATGGTTTCTAATATTGTTGCATATGGAGAGTGTCTCATGATAACAGGTAGTGAATTGGCACTTTACCAATACAATTTATTGATTGTGTATTTGTCAGGAACATGTGGGATCTGTTTTGTTTTATTTCCTTCGATTTATGAGCTGGATTTGGGTCGAGCGCATTATACCGCAACTGCTCGCACATGGATTTGAAAGCTGACAAATGGGCAGAGGTCTCGAGTGTTTTTCGGTGCGTGACCCACAAATTCGAGTGCGATGTGTTGAAGTGCAAACACTCAAGACATTTTGACATGTTGGTTGACATGGCAATCTGACCTGACCTGACCTGACCAATGCCGATCAGTTCTTACCAAAAAATATGAACCGCCCCAACTCTGCAGGTCAATCATGCTGACTGTTTACTTTTCGTATTCATGTTCATTTGCCTTTCTTAACCCTTCCATGCACCCTGAAAGCCTGATAACATGATAAGCTGTCCACTGTAGTAACCGCTTTTACCGAATAATAGTGTCAAAGTAAGTAATTGCATCACTCACCAGATATCCGAACTTGATGGTCGATAGACGGGCCTGGATGATGGACCACAAGCCCCAAAAGAAGTGGGATGCGAGGGAGAATCTGTTTTCCGAAGCAAAGCACACGGTCACTTGTCTCCTATGTTGCTTCCCTTTGCCATCAATTGTCTTAACAGTGTCAAATGTCGTCATTTTACCGACCTGTTGACCTCCGGGTAAAGCTCCTCCTTCATTTTCATTTGGTCCTCTTGACTTAGGCTGTCGAATCCTTCATGGGACGCACGCAGGTAATTTTCAATGAAGTGGAGCTGCTCGGAGACGACACAAGGTTGCCGAGGTCAGTATTTGACGCGGAAAGCACCAATGTGCTCAAGGCAAGTTCCAAAAAAAAAGTTCATTACGCTGCAGCCCACACACCTGCTGAGCCTTGCAAGGGTAAGCTTGAGCTTTCACTTTGAAGAAGGGAAACTCGTCACAATTGTAGTCATACATCCACTCACAGAAATGGTTGCCGATATCAAATCCCCTGCAACAAATGAAAAATAGGTTTCCGATGATTTATATTCCTACAAAATGACCGAATATGTGACCTATGGTAATAAATCATCACATACGGGAGACAGCGGACCTGACATTATTTTGGTTTCATTTGGCTTTATCCAGCAGGAATCTCTTGTGATTCCAAAAGATAATAATGTTACTGAACCCAACATCAGTGTGTTTTCATGCACTTTTGTCCACTTGAGGAGAGCATGAGATCTTGTTTTTCCAGTAGGTTCACTTCTTTGTTGTGAGGCTCCCCCGCACTGAAGCCCCGCATGTGGCTTGTAGCTCTTCACAGCAACAGAAACCCAGCAGGCCAATTCCAGAAAAGGTTGAACCAAACAACCACAAACTGAAACAACGAACTGCCAACTAAAAATGGATAATGTCTGCTTTGGAAATTTTTAAAAGATACCCATGTTGAGATTGTCACTTTTCTTTCACTGTTGCGAACAGAATGCGAAGCAAAGATGGCTCCTGTACGCAGCAGGAAATGTTCCATTTGCACATTTATAACAATCCCAATTTATATCAGATGAAGTGTCCCGCACCTGTGAGCACACTCCAAGCCTTGAGAACATCGCCTCCACTACGCAACTACGGCAGACATGTTCCTCATTCACTTGACACAATTCAGTTCCTGCAAGTGTGTTACATTTAAACTGTGTTTAAAGCCAACTTTCTTGATATACAATGCTCATGGTGACAAATCCTAACAAATCAATTTTTAACATTACAGTGATCCCTCGCTATTTCGCCGTTCGTTTATCGCGGCTTCAGTGCATTGCGGATTTTTCCAAACATATTCATTAAAAAAAATAAAATAAATCATATACATGTAGTACAGTACTGTATATGTTGCTCTATGTGACTCGCTGTTGTTTTGCTGACTTTCGCAGCTTCTCGCGGACTGTTTGCGGACTTAAAAAAAAAAGATTAAAAAAAATATGTTTACTGTATTTTGTTATTCATAAAGTAACCTAACTTATACATGTTTAAATCTATTAGTATACGGTATTAAGTCTTGTTAATTACTTCAAAATTTACTTAAAACATGCATGTTATACCATTAAATTTGGCCTTATAAATATTATGTACATGTACCTATATGAGGGGGAGGGGGTCGCTACTTCGCGGATTTTTGTTTATCGCAGGGGGTTTTGGTCCCCATTAACCGCGATAAACGAGGGATTACTGTATTTGTTTGTGAATTGTTGACATTCAAATGCAATCCATTCATCGGTCGATTGCACTTGAGGGGCCATGTTGACGCGGCCACAACATGGCCTTCTGCTTCAAAGTAGGTCACGTCACGGTGGACAGACAGTACACGCATTATACAATTATCTATCATTGGATAGATAGATAGATAGATAGATAGATAGATAGATAGATAGATAGATAGATAGATAGATAAGAGTGAAACTCCTCGACAACAAAATCATGTTTGCAGCAAGAAATCTTTCACAACAGGGGTTTTTTCACTGTAGCAAATTTGAAACAGGAATGTGGGAATGGTGTTCATGCATGAAGATTTTTCACACTAGGGGGTATTTTCACCCATGTAGATTTCGTTGTAGAGGAGTTTCACTGTAGATAGATAGATAGAGATAGATAGATACAGTGAAACTCCTCTACAACGAAATCATGTTTGCAGCAAGACATTTTTCACAACAGGGGGTTTTTCACTGTAGCAAATTTGAAACAGGAAAGTGGGAATGGTGTTAATGCATGAAGATTTTTTCACACTAGGGGGTATTTTCACCCATGTAGATTTCGTTGTAGAGGAGTTTCACTGTAGATAGATAGATAGATAGATAGATAGATAGATAGTAGTGTGTCCATTTTAGGGGCTGTTTTCCCACGAAAATTCAAGAGCAGAGCTCACAGGTTTAAGGCCACCGCATAAGGGGAGCCTTAAAGGGGCTGTGCAAGGGTGGGGTGGGAGGTAGAAGCTAGGGGATCGCACAAAAGGACTGTGGGAGAAAAATGAGAGCTTTGTCTGCTATTCACTGTGAGTCGAGACCAGTGTATAAGCTACAGTTTTGCTTTGCGATGCAGTGCAATCGGTTTCCTTTTAAAAGCCGTAAACAACGATGAACAGCTTCTCAAGGACTCGACCATCACCGTTTTAAATAATGCGCCATCATTGCGTTAGGTCCGGATACTGTTGCTCTATGCATCCACATTGTTTGCTCTCACTGGCCTGCCAAATCTCGTTACATAACAAGTGCAGAGAGTATTTCCACATTGCCAACCGCGAGGTGGCCATGATTTATGACTGCTGGGAGGATGTATTGATTCCATCCAGGCTGTGTGCCAGGTGGTGTTCTTTTCCCTTTCCTTTGACCCATCAATCTAGATTTGTGCTGAGTATCTCGGTTATGTACAGGGTTTTAAGCGTTCTGTTTCTCTATCAGTATGCACACGTACTCGGAGATGCACAGCAAGTTCTTTTTCGGACGGGATGATTAAGTCATTCACTCCCAAAGATGTTTTTAAACGTCTTTTCAGACTTGGTCCAGAATTGGCTTGAAGAGGATGAGGGATGTTGATGTTGTATGTGTGTGTATGTGTGTGTGTTATACACTTTTTATGATCTCAAAATTTAACAGGAGGAAAAAGCGATTTGTTTCACCCTCTCATGGACAGCGGTTACTAGAGCGGACAGCTATTCAAATGTTATTTTCTCTCATATGAATGAATCTTAATGTCACGGTTGCGCATCAACCACTACAATGGATCCTTATGTGTGTTGTCATCCCCGGCCAATATTTTTTTTTCATGCCTAAAGAAAAAAAATGATGTATCATTATTTGTGCATGAAAGGGTTAAGATAATTAGTGACACAAAAGCAGTGTTGCTATGCAGGATCCAACAATGACTGTGTGGACCATAAAAAAAAAAAAATCAACTTTGAGGAAGAGAACATAGGTAAAATGTTTGGTTTATTTTGCAACTGAATGGCTTGTCTATCCAGTGAGTGAGGAGTGTGCAAGCTTACCTGTAGTTATAGCTGCTGTACTCAAAGTCAATGAGCATCAGCTTCTGTTTGTCCGACTGATGGTGGTCTTTGAGTAGTAAGATGTTTCCTAAAACAACAAATGCCGCTTGTCACCTTTAGTGGCGATTTTACAGTGTTTATATTGCAAAAAAGGAAATATATCTGCATGATTTTACCTTCTTGACAATCGTTGTGGCAAAACACCACTGGGGAGTGGGTGGATTCCAGCAGAGACCTGAACATAGATCGACAACAGGCAGGTCAGCAGTGCACTTCACAAAACCTGTGTTATGAGGTTCACTTGATAATGATTTTTTTATTTTATTTTGCTGACTGGCAACAAACGTAATCAGTGTTGTAAAGGTCATCTGTGTAGAGGAAATTATGACATCAAGCGCAGGCGTCATCAAGTTAATGAACATAATCGGCTTTAATATTACCGCCGCTAGGGTGACATTCCTTTTCACATTCTCACTCCAACAATGTTCTTGACTTCACTTTCAATTTTGCTGGTAGTTAGCAAAATCTACTAAATGGAAAACACCTTCACATACCCACATTTCGGATGATGACTATTAGAATAAGAACAACATACTTGAGCCAATCCATCTCCTGGAGTAGGTTGTAGCTGAGCAGGCGGTTGAAATGGCGCAAGTGAGACTCCCGGGTGAAGTTCAGCCTCATGACTTGGCTTAAATACCTGATGATGAATGCAGACAAACACAGATGTATTCACTCCACGTGTCAATTATGCAGTCAGCGCAACGCTACAAGAGCCACCAGGAATCTCTCTATACTTGCAGGTCGATTACACCGAAAGTGGATGTCACATGCAGTAAAGTAAAAAAGGATAAGGGACATATTTTGAGCTTATTAAGTCATTCACTCCCAAAGACGTTTTTAAACGTCTTTTCAGACTTGGTCCAAAATTGGCTGGTACTGAATGAGTTAATGTGCAGGTCAGTGGCAACAGAGAGGCAACACGATAACAGAAATCCTTTATGAAGATAGAATCAGAATCGCCTTTATTGCCATTGTATAGCATACAACGAAATTTGGGTGCGATGGCGAGTGTCTGCTACAGTGAAACTCCTCTACAACGAAATCATGTTTGCAGCAAGAAATTTTTCACAACAGGGGGTTTTTCACTGTAGCAAATTTGAAATGGTGTTAATGCATGAAGATTTTTTCACACTAGGGGGTATTTTCACCCATGTAGATTTCGTTGTAGAGGAGTTTCACTGTATTGGCATTGGCATTGCAAACCGCATTATTACTTCATAATACATTCACAGCAGACTTGTCACTGAATCTGTATTCTCAATGACAACTTTATGAGTGAACTGGTTTTTTTTTTGTTCCCTTACAAATACGCCTGGAATATGTAGTTAGTTGTAAGATTAAGATCGTTTGCAGCATGCGACCTAAAAGGAAACAGTAATCATGCCACAGCATACGAGTCATATGAGTACTACACTACTACCTTGATGTCATGTCATGTCATAAAGCCCCGCTTTGAAACTTTCCATGAGGAAAAGTGGAACAGGACGATGGACTTTGTCACGACATATTGGCAATGATCCTGCAGTGTAATCTTTGTAAACAGCCAGCAAACAAACTTTGGCTCGGTTCAAACGGAACTACGGGATGGTATCGATGGAAGTTATAGGATTCTAGATGTGTTATCTTTGAAAGTGGGGAATGGGGACATTGCAGTGTCTGTGTTGACTCATTATATAAACATAGAAACGGGCAGAGCATGATGTGTCATTGGAGTTTTTATTTGTTTTGTTTTTTTGACCAGCCAAATTGTAATATTACGGCATGTAGGAAAACTACCGGGCATGCAGCAGGTTATAGGCATAGCCTATAAAAAAACCGAGGCTATAAAAAATTCACTTTTGTTAAAGCAGTCATGTTGGAACAAATCCTCTAACATGAACTTCTGGATAAATTCACCTGGAAAATCACGACTGCCTTGGAGGCTGTTGCTCCTATTAAAACCAAAACCATTTCATGCCGACCTAAAATCACTCTGGAGGTGAACTACGAACGTAATGACTTTGAAATCAAAGTGCAGTTCAGTGGAGCACATGTGGAGAGGAACTAAACTCCCCAAGTTCATTTTGAGCTGTACAGAAAATGTCTTTTGTAATTTGAACAGAGTTGAAAGAGTTAGAGAAAACTAAACAACACTTTTCTGAAATAACCTCAACAATACGCCAACTCGACCAGGGTCGAAAAACTCATACATCCCCCAAATAGCAACAGAACTCCTCAACAGATAAATGCTAATCATTTGCATGCTACTTTAGTGAAAGATCCTGCAGTACTTCAAATCACCCAGGAATAATTCAATGACCATGACAGCATTTGACACAGTGGATCAAAAAAACTATCACAGATTTGGTTCAGAAGTTCTAACCATCCAATTCCATCTGACTTTTTCAAAACTATTGTGAAATGTGTGCAAACTGAGTTACAGCAAATAATCAACTGATCACTTCATTGTTCAGCTCCTATTTGGAGGGGAGGAGTTACTTTTTTAACCATTGGAAGTTTTGAATCTGATCGAATGGCCATAACATGTGGGGTCCCTCAAAGGTCAATCCTTGGACCCATTTGTTTAGTCTGTAGATGATACCGCTGGGTCAGTTGCATCAGAGTGCCAATGTTGGACATAATGGTTATGCAGATGACCCACTGCTATATTTATCAAAGTCCCCGAATGACAGCAGTTCAAGTAACGAATTGTGCCGCTGTGTCTAGAGCAAAATAGCTAGATGAACCAAAGTCTGAAAATTCTGGTATGTAAATTCTCTTATTTTATTTTATTACTTTACTTTTAAATGTTAAAGTTTTCTGTGTGTGTGTTTAAACATGGTCTTTGAGTATTTTTTTGTTTGTTTTTTTCTCCGATTTGCTTGGGACCGTCATTTCCTTTTACAGTGTCTTTAGCAAATGTGTGTAGGTGTCGTTTCCTTGCTTGTGTGAGTTGCCTTGTGTATGAAATGGGCTATGTAGTAAAAGTTGCCTTGCCTAGCCTATTTATATTGGAACGAGTAATAAAAAAAAGGAATCAATTCAAGAGTGTAAGTGCCCACATTAGGCCCATTAAAGTCTCAAGTATCCTATTCATGTTCCTGTCAGTTTGTAACCTGCTAGCTAACCCACTAACTCCATAATGTTCATGATCGATTTAAAATGACATATTCATAGGGAAAAAAAACATTCTAATCAATATTCAAGTGCTCGGTTGTTGTAATGATACAGAATAAACACATGGAAGTACAAAGTGAAAGGACAAATCTCAATTCAAAGCGAGGCAGTGCTAAAAAATGGTCAATGGGTCAAACGAATAGGCGCTCAATTACAAGGAGTGAGTGGGTACGGGCATTTCTGCTTCTATCTAAGTTCATGTCAAAGCTGGATTTTAAATTAAAATAGCTACAAAATAGCTAAAAAAAAAAAGCTACATTTAAGTACTTCACAGAAAAAAGTGTTTGATTCGGCCTGTCCATGTTACAGCATACACGCAATTGTAAAGTATAAATGATACCACCTCTAACGCAATTTAGCCCACAAACCCCCCCCCGAGTTAACTTAGTAACTTACTTGTCCATGGTTCCAAACAACCATTTGGGCTCCTTGTTGAAAGGCATTCTCATTCGATGAAACTTGGCCATTTTCTCGGCAACCTCTGCCGAAATGCTCGGGTCGCTCAGCTCGCACGTTTCCAGCTTACGGCTCTGTCGATACATAATGTGCTTTATTTAAAGGCATGAAGTTATATTGTCTTTCATATGTACTGACTGGCGACAGAATTACAAGCAAATCATATAGAAGAATCGTCTCTCTTAAAGGAGCTAGCCAAAATCGAGACATAGCGGTCCGTTTGATGAGGTGCAGTTCTACAAAGCAGCAAGCTGCAACTACTACAACAAAACCAAAATAATAAACCTATTAGTAATGTACATTTCTCTATGTCAATCTATACTCGAAATATTTGAATCAGTTCTGAGGTTTAAGTGTACATAGAGTTGTGATCACTAAGTGTTGTTCAATTGATATTTTTCACCATACGATCACATCTAATAAAATGCAAATTGTTTTTTTTTTTTACCACCCAACAACGACAAATATTACATGAATCATGTAGATACAGTACTCAAGAATGCAGTACTAATAAGCATGGCTCGCCTCCATTAACATTAGCATACATGCTATCAATAAACGGCGGTGACTTACAGGCACATACTGCTCCAGTCGTCCTTGAGGAAAAATCCCGTAGAGTTTCGGCCCCAATTCTCTCTCAGCCAGGATTGCAAACATCACACTCTCCAAGACCATGGCCTCTGCCCCCTAAGATAGACATGCAACAACCATAAGTAACAGCTGCAGACGTCTGATACTGCTCAAACAAACAACCCAAACAATGTGTGCTGTAAAAAATGATGCACGAGGAAAACAAAAACAGGACATTCAGAAAACTGGAAATGGGGTAGAAGACGCGATGGATTTGGCTGGCGTTAAAATTATGCCAAAACAAATGGGACAAGCCGAAAGCCACAACTCATTGTTCCAACATTTGCGTTAACCGACCAAGTTTGAATAATTCTCACAAGTCCAAGTGAATGCCCTAAAGCACATGCGTCAAAGTCAAGGCCCGGGGGCCAGATCCGATACCCCATGTCATTTTATGTGGGCCGCGGGAGCAAATCATGTGTGTCAACTATCATGATTCTTGCTGAAATCTGCACAGAAATGTCAAATTGTCATGGGTAATAAATAGCAATGACATTTTCCACCGGCCCTCCGAGGGAAGCGATAACTCCGATGTGGCCCGCGACAAAAAATGAGCTCGACACCCTGCCCTTAAAGCATTAAACCGTAATTTCTGGACTATAGACCGCACCTGATTATAAGCCGCACCACTACATTTTTAAAGGAAAAAAAAACATTTTGTACACACATAAGCCGCACCTGTCTATAAGCCGCGGGTGCCCATATTGTTACATGAGATATTTACAAAGAAAGACGGTACACAGGTGGCCATTAAAAAAGTATTTATATAGGCCGCTTCATTAAATAAGCCGCAGAGTTGAAAGCGTGTGACAAAAGTCGCAGCTTATAGTCCGGAAATTACGGTATTCGTAAACGTGACATACAGTTCTCATCTCAATAGCTTGTGTCATCTGATACGCATGTACCTGATACAAAATCATCTTCAAGAGTTTAACTTCTTTTATCTCGTGCAATTAAAGATAGCAATGACATTTTGAGTTTCCTGAATAAGGTGACATTATTTTGTTGATTTCAGTTTTTACAACTATCTCTGCATCTCTGCATGGGCGTATGTGTCTATGAAATTTCTTCCCCCTCAACATAAAACAAGAGGAGCCGCTGCGGGTGTCCGCGCCGCCATCAAAAGAAATGTGATGTCTTTAGCATAACACCAACTGATCAAGGACCGTTCAAGAAAATACGTCAAAGAAATGTTTTCTTTGGTATTCAACACGCATATACTGTACGAGCGATAAATCTATGTCTGGTACAGGCTTGAAGGAACGAAACAAGATGGTGGGGAAAGATGGTGGCTGGAGTCAAAGACAAATCGGCTGTTGTTTCTGGTTAGTTGGGTTCGCCTTTCAGAGCTGCGAGGCAAACACAGCAGATGGATTCAAACTTCCAAAAAGGCCTTGGCCCACCGACAGCACCAATCACTGTTGAAGCTCCTGAAGCCAAGTAGACAGCCTCGTCTTTCTTCCTTTATTTTGCTAATGCAGTACACACACACACACACACACACACACACACACACACACACACACACACACACACACACACACACACACACACACACACACACACACACACACACACACACTGAACTTTGCCAGAGAGCCAATCTTGGTTTTGCCCCATCTCCTTCGCAGCTTCCTTTCACGTTTGCCGTGCAGAGGTCAAAAGTCTTCGCAATGTCAAAATCTTCGCTGTGTTGATGTTTTTAAGTCTTGAAAACTGCTGGACTGTGTTTTTAACTCATTCACTCCCAAAGACGTTTTTAAACGTCTTTTCAGACTTGGTCCAGAATTGGCTGGTACTGAATGAGTTAAATGTAAGCGACGTGCTGAGTTTTTTTTTTTTCTCCTCCTGCTCAAACCATGCAGCCATTGAGGAGAATGGCTGGAGTCAATAGTTTTTGTTCCTTCCCCATACCGACCGTTTCCTTTCACATCTAAGATATTGGGGGCGCTTAACAGCGACACGCCAGGCTTCTCTTTCTTGTCTCTTCCATGTTGGATATTGCTGTGCCGTTTTTTTGTAAATTCCTTATGTGTTTATTGCATACTTGGGCCAATAAATAATGATTCTGCTTCCACGACAGTGACTTGCTGCAATGTCTTTTGAGCTTCACTTGCCAATCTTACCAAATCGACATGGCATATGAAAAAAAAAAAAACGCAACATATTTTCACTGGAAAACACAGCAATGCCAGTGTGGGATAAAACGCTGCTACTTTGACTTTGGCGAATGACCTTGAGATAAATGGCTGCCGCGGCAGAACATTCCAATGACTTCTGGGTTCTTTGGCCACCAGCCAGGGAATTTCGGACACTGTTGTCCAGCAGGAAGACGTCTTGCCTTACGGGAAACGGCTCTGCTTTGCGAGCCCTTTAACGTCACGTCAAATCTTTTTGCACTGCATCACTTGCGGCACAAGGACAATCACTGAGAGATGCTGACATCTCTATTTTCTGTAGGGTAGGAGTACTCTCAAAGAGCATTGGAGATATCACGGCTCACGTACGCTTTCGGGAATTCATTTCAAGGAAAGAACGAAATGATGGCAGACTGTTGAAGCGGTCGCTTAAAATTCGGCGTTGCTTTCAAAAGAAACTTGTCCTTAAGCGACCTGTATTTTGAGACAGGTCAAGGAACTCGATGTCCACTCAACTGATCCTCAAATACCGAAACCAATAAAAATCCAACTGAACCGGATCAAGCCCATACATACCGTTTAGTTCAGGATATTCATCAGAGCAACAATAACAGTCACATAATTTAGACACCACGAATAATAAGTCTTGCCTGCTCAGAAGTGGAACATTGTCATCCTTGCCAGTGCGGAGTAAGCTCCCCATTCTTACGTAATACCCTCACGCAGGGCTGATCACGTGTGGTTTTAAATCTCCAGCGTACATTATCTAATACCTCATCATCATCTCACCATGCGCATACTGTAATTACCCAACTGTGAAACTCAGGATACACATATTCCGAACGCGCCATACTCTTTCGAAGCTCTCAAGTGTTGCACACGAAGCGGTTGGCCTGCTTGAGTCTGCAACCATCCAAGTCCAGTGTTTAGTTTCCTTGTTCTGAATTGAAAGGGGCGATGACAAATTCTTTCTTTTTTTTGTCACCAATTCTCTGAGAACTACGGCAGTCTTAAAGCACGTCACAATTTGGTTGTCAAAACGGAGCGCATTTGATCATTCCCGCAACAATTGGCACCTTCCTGATACCCTTTCCGACACTGGAAGTTGATGAAATCTTAAGTCTGAAAGCTGACGTACGCTCCGGGATCAGAGCTCCTGCCATATATCAGTGCCCCGATGTTACGTGGCTAACCTTGGAGTGTTCCAGCAGGTGCACTCTGAGCTATGAGACATCTGCTCCAGCAACCACGATGCTTATCTCATGCTTGTCCCACAATGTGTGTCAATAAGCCAGTTGAGGCAACGATGATAACTACATTTGACCTGAAACGGGACATGATCTGAGCTACGACTTGAGAACCTCAAAGTCACTGAACGATACGACGAGGACTACTAAAATCTGACCCTTTGAGTTGATGTTACGCAACACTAACCGTGGTCTACTTAGGTCAGGGGTCGGCAACCCAAAATGTTCAAAGAGCCATTTAGTACAAAAAACAAACAAAAAAACAAATATGTCTGGAGCTGCAAAAAAATAAAAGCCGTCTCTAAAACTTACAATAAAGGAAACACATGCTGTATATATGGAGGAGACTGGACTGTCTCAGAATTGTTTATGTTCTTCATTCCTTTGTTGTGTGTTCACAAACGCCCCCATAGAATTTATTTGGTTATTTCCTTGCTTTATTTTTTGTTCTGGTGCATTATTTTCGCTTTTCTTAGTGTCAGTGAAGTGATCATGAATTTCCGTTTTTCGGAGGCTGTCTTTGAACGCCTCTCGAGTTGAACGAGAAGGGAGAAGGACACGGAGTCGGACGCAGACGTGTATGTGTTTGTCGAGACTGTTAAAAGCATAAATAAAGTGTACGTTTTAAAAAACCAACACCACGGCTCTCCTTTTTCGGAGCTGCAACATGTATCTTTATCTATTTGAGCTATATTAGCCTACTATCAAAATCTTTTTTCCATTTTCAAACATTTTTTTATAAAGCTCCACTAGATGTCGTTAAAGAGCCGCATGCGGCTCTGGAGCCGCGTGTTGCCGACCCCCGACTTAGGTCTAGTCGAAGGACGACGCAGCCAAAACAAAAAGAGGTAACAGATACCGCGTTATGCTGCAGAGTAGCCTGGTATCACCTCAAAGGGATTAATGCAGTGCCATTCCGTCTCAGCCAAATAGGATTAACTTGCACCAGACACACTGCAGATGACCAAGGTTACATTATCTCTCGAACAGGCGGACAGCTGCAGCTCAGTCTTTTTGAGACTTTGCTATGGAGAGGAAAGGGTTGCGGCCCGACATCTTCACTCTGGACCAAAACAAGGTCACAGATAACAGTTAGCTTGCTTCAAACTGTTTCAGGCGTCCTTGAACAAGGCTACACAAATGAGCTACCCGCATGCTTTCTTGATGAAGTTATACTGCGCATGTGTTTGGATTGATTCGGTTCGGGGTGCGTGTGTTCAACTCATCTGTGTGAATGAAAAAAAAATCAAAAAGAAAACGGCGCTGTCACCATTGGAGCCTACAACCGGATGACTTCATTGCGATCACATGATGGAGGGGGTTGTATTTCACCCTCACAATGTGAGAGGTCTGTGTGACTAAGAGGTCATTGTGAGGCCTCAAGCTGCTATCTTAAACTGAGGACCATTCATGTGGCTTCTTACAAAAAAAATAAAAATAACGCCTGATGAGTCATCAACTGCCGATTGTTTTAAACAGGAATTCCTGAAACGTATGACAAATGATACACACTCTGGAAGCTGGAGTTTTATTTCCAGTCCATGATTGGTATATTCACGCCGCAGAAACGTTCGAGAGGGGAGAGGTGTTAAAAGCCTTGTGCTGCAGTCCATGTAAATGAGTTTAAACAACGTAACATATAATTTTACAAAAATTGTCAAAGTATCATTCCTGAATATTTATTTTACTTTCAACCACTCGAGATGTTCAGTGGCATCAGCGCTATACATACACATATAGTGCTTATTTTTTTCTTTGTATTTTTGGTCTCCATGGACAATAAAAGCGGTACTGTGTTATGACCAAAACATAGATACAGTCAAACCTCGGTTTTCGAACGTCTCGGTTCTCAACCAATTCGGTTTTCGACCAAAAATTTCCAGTTTTTTATGCCTCGGATGACGAACACATTTCGGTTCTCGAACAAACTGAGCGCACTTGAATGCACCATTTGACTCCTCTCGCCTTCCTTACATGAGGAAGTGACGCTTCCTCGTGGTGCTTTCCATTGTGAGCAGACGTGTTCAGTAAACATTTTTATTTTAAAAAGAGCGTGGTTTTGGTTTTCAAACAATTTCGGTTTTCGAACAGCCTTCTGGAGCGGATTATGGACGAAAACCCGAGGTTTGACTGTATATATGTCTATATATAAAACATGAATTGGAATATTTCATATCACACAATTTTTATGCTTTGTCTTTGATTTAAAGATGACAATACGCAAAAACCGACAAAAAATTGTAGAAATTGTAACACAAGTCCCTTGTGTTACTCAAAGGGTTACAAAGATGTGGCCATCTCTTTGACTTCCCAAAACAAGAAAATAACCGCCACACCCCAACAAGAGAACTGAGAATTTTGTGTTTTCGGACACACTGGAAGGTGATTGTTGAATGGGTTGTCATTAGGAACATGTTCGAGACATTGGCACCATCGTCTGTTACTTACTTGAAAAGGATTCTCTTTGTTTGACTGTTGGGATTCGCCTTTATTACAGGACATCTATCAACAAAAGAAAAAGGAAGAACTATCCATGAATACATGAGAAGCCATCCGTGAGCATCCAAAGCGAGCCATGCGCATGGCGCAGACAATACAGTACGAGTTCAAACACACACACACACACACGCACACACACATACACGCTCTGTGACGTTTGCTTTCATGCATAACGCAAGATTCAGAAGAAGGCGGGAGGTCCTATCAAATTGTGTTTTCTGACCCAACCTTGTTGAAAGTATTTACTAAAACTGGGCGAAAGATGCCAGCACCCATTTTATCAATTTACTCGGGGTGCAATATTCCACTCACATATTTTCATCCCTAAGAAACGCCATCTCCAGGCTAAGTAAGCTTTGTTTAATCATTAAGAGCTGTGCACTGTGGCAATGAAATCAAACTTCCTTAATCGTGTTAGCTTTTTGGATGAAACATCAGTCATTCCTAAGATGAGACACTCTTTTATAGAAGATGGCTGCCCGTTACCCGGGTGAGGGCCACCGTCTCTCTGCTCTCAGACATCCCGAGCAATAAAAGCCACGTTTAGATTCGACCCATTAGCACGGCCGGTCTTAGCCAGGCAGTTATTAACTCATTCGGGTCTCATATAACCTGAAACTATTAGGCACAGCCACAACAAATGGCTTTATGAGAAAACGTCTTTCACTTAAAACACTCTTTGTCGACTGCATTTTGGTTTTCAGTCGTTTTGGCAGCACTTCAAACATAGAACAACACAAGTACAGTACTCAAATATAGGGACAGGAAAGTGCTACCATTTGAAAATATCGATTGTTGCATATAGAATATTGGGCAAAATGTGCTTTGCTGAGGCCGCGGCCTTTTTTTTAAGAGCAGAGAGAAAGACATAGCGAAAGAAAGAGACAGAGAGAGAAGTCCAGTTGAAATGGAGCTTTGTGTGAGTGACAATTTGCACATCGACAATGAGAAAACCCCAACAAGAGGCTATTTCCCTGCATTCCTCCAGTGGGGAGAATGTAAGGAATTAGCCCTGAAGTGCAAGGAACCCTGACTTAAGCCCCAACCGCCGGTCCGCGGACCGGTACCGGGCCGCGCAGAAAGAATTTGCCTTAATTCCGTTATATTTCGGAATACGAGAGAGGTTTTATTTTGAAATATTACCGGATTCTCCGTTACATCCGTCTGTCGCTGACACATGTCAAACCATGCTTCTCCGTTACGTGACCGATTATGCTAAAAACAAAACTCTGGAGCTCGCAAATTGAGTAAAAAAAAAACTGCTGGAGATCGCAAATGACGGCGGCCTTAAAAGTATGTTTGAGACAACTGGATTAAAGTTATGGCTGAATACTCTTGAGATCGCCACAATAGCGCTGTTGCTAACAAAATTCCGAAGTAGACTGGACATAAATCACACACTTGAGGTGTCATTGTCTCCTATTACCCCGAGATGGGACCGTCTGGTTGCAGAAAATCAGGCAGGGGCTGTGGTGAGTTGTCATTTTCATGCACTTTGAATTTGCGTTGTATCGTATTTTGAAGGCATTAAATATTACCATCGCGATCAAAGTGTTGCGGCCAGATTAGACGCTCCTTGTGTTTATTATATTTCGAAAACATCACAGTTTTCATGCAGCTCATACCAGATTATTTTGTTGTATTATTTCCGCCACATCTTAAATGCCGGTCCCTGAAAATATTGTCTGACATAAACCGGTCCGTGGGGCAAAAAAGGTTGGAGACCCCTGGTATACAGTACCTCGCCCATATTGCACGGGAAAGCCTTGTATGCGTTCTCTGACATTCTTTGACCAAAGTCCAACTGTAATCTCTGATTCTTCGATTGATTCATTCCAAATAATGAATTATACGTTACTTTAATAGGGTCCCACCACTATGAAATATCACTGTCATCATAGTCATTGTCTCGACATTTTGTGGGGTCCACCGTCTTGCATATACGGATGGGTCACTTCAATTGTCACTGCTTATAATTTCAAATGTGCAAAAAAATCATAAAGGGTTGTCGACGTGACTTTTTTTTTTTTTTATTTCAAAGAATAATGTCTTGCAGTGCTTTCAGATTGTGTATCTGGGATATTTTTTTTTCTTTTTACAAAATTGAAATAAGACCAATAATCATGATTGTCATGATCAATATCATTGTGACATTTGCTTTTGATCTCCACTCGAGAGTACTTGCGTGTGTGTTGGAAAAATTGTACTAGGTTGCCATAAAACCTGACAATGAGATATCATACATGTTGATGTGATGGAGGTAATGGTTTTTCTTGTGTTTTTAGTGTAGTGTTGGGTATGTCGGCCCTATGACAGCTGCGGTGATGAACTGCAGACAAACCAGCAACGTCATCTTGAGATAAAAAAAAACATTTGAGTTGGAATTACAGGAACTGTGTAGGCTGCGAAGAAACCATGAACTCATAGCTTCCTAACAGTGAGTCGAGTAATAATAACTGGCCCAATGGCAGTCAGACGGATGATTTCTTGTGCGCCTTCACTCACTTATCGAGTGGAGAATATTGGCGCTATTGGACCTTTGCTACTCGACTGTCATGCTACAACTGTGAGGAGCTACGACCCAGCGTGGAGGTGGACGACGTGCATTCGACCAAGACTACATCCCAGAGGAGCTATGGAAGTGAAGTGAGTCCGAGCACTAAATGGGAGAGGGAAATTGAACCGATTCTGATGTACAAGGTATGTGTGTTACTCGCCAAATGGTCGAACGATCGTCTGTGAGGAAACTGCAGTCGTTTAGTTTACATTCAAATTCAGCTTGCGGCAAACGTTAGTTACGTCATGCATGCTATGATTGTGAAATTATAGTTTCAGTGTCCTGACCATCGATCATCACTGCACTCTCTTATTGGTTGTTGGAGACTTCAATCTAATCTCTCGGTGTCTCTCATCTGTCTAACAAGAAAGAATACAATTGTACACTTTCAGTGATCGAAAAAATGCAAATGTCAAGGGAGCACTTGCGTATTTTACTTCTTTAGTGATTTACTGTGATATCATTACAATCGTTAGTATTGTCATTTATGTTTTATGCAGCTGCGGTTGTTGTTGAGGTAGCCTACAGAGAAAGTTGTGTTGAGTTGTTTTCCCAGTTGGGCGACCGCAATCGTGCCCTAAGCCTCCCCTAGCTTTAATTTTTTTTTTTTTTCAAAAGTTGTCCCACATGACTGCCCGAGTACAACCACTTGGATGTTTAAAGGAGAAAAGAAATAAGATAGAAGAAGGGTTTATCACTTTGTTCTCTCACCACACTGTAACGTATTCATGTTGGCAGTCAGGGTTGTGCTACACATGAATGTGTCATATGACTTCGTATTAGTCTGAGATTTCAGAGATCTCATACTGTACCGTGTTTTTTGGTGGGTTCAACAGGGAACCAGAGTGCCCGAGGCACGCTCCTTTGGGAAGCCTACGGCAAAGAACACATGCATGTACAGCCATGGGGGTACATCACGATGTACGACAATGGCTAACACGTGCGTAAACACACGGACGGACGGCAACAGGAGTGAAGGCATCACTGCACGTGCATGCAGACACATTCATCGGCCTATGACCTTCAGAAGAACACATGCGCGCGCACACACGCACTCAACCACACTGCCCTTCCACCTCTCCTGTCTGTGTCCCATCACATTGCGACAGTGATCACCTTTTCTTTGTTTCTTGTCTAGTTAAAGCAACAACATAGTGCTCGGGCAACAATAGTAGGATCTCTCCGAAAGGCAGACAAGCCAACATTCATGCCAATTTGGTTATCAAACTGTATATTACTTTACATTTCTGTGCCGACTGCTCATTTTGAAACAAGCCGTCAGAAAAGATTCCGCAGTGTGTGCAGGCTCGTAATGCAAGAATTTGCGTACTTGTGAAGTGCTCGTCACATTTTTGTATGTCGGGAAAAGACAGCCGTGAGCTGCGAGAGAAATTAAAATAATAAGAGAAGACTCCCACCTGCAGGATGGCCCCATAAAGGCGAAGCAGAATACTCCTTGGCTCATCCCCAACAGTGTTCACACTGTCTGGGAGGCTGCACAGGAACAGCTTGTTACTCAGCCCACCCCTGGAAGACACATAAATAAGTCACGGTGATAAATAGACTAGAATGACCCACCAGATACAGCAGTCTCCTTCGTTCTTTCTAATCTGACTAAGTAAAACTGTGATTAAATTGCAGTGGTTGTGTAATACTGCATACGCTTCTGCCTTTCACAGAGAGAGTGTGAGTTCAATTCTCGGCCGGCGCCCCAATACCAAGTCACTTGCCCCAAGCCGGGATAAATCGGTGTAAAAATTGCACCGGGGTCACATGACTGACTCGTTGTAGTGCGCCCAAGCCAAAAGAAAAATAAAGAGTTTGATATCTTTGATGATACTGAATTTGGAACACTGTTTGCTATCAGACTCACGTTTCCCATTTCTTTGTGGGGGGTGAATGTCGCATAACAAATTCGCATCCACCTATGAAGCAGTTACAAGTAAACCTCGATTATTACTGCCTGGCAACAATGGCCTCTTAATCCCGAGGAATCTGACCATTAATATACTCAAACTAATTTCGACATGACAGTTTTTTATTACATCAATCATGACTTATTTTTGGTCTTTTTAAATTTGTCATGCATTGCTAAATTTTCAGTTCAATAAAGAGGAAGTACAATTTTCTTTCAATCTTAAAGATTGGTCCACACAATTCAAGCACCATTATCAATCAGAGCGCAAAATATTGTTGCTTTGAAACAAATCCATTCGGCTTGACAATGGATTTGTTTCAAATTGTTCTCATAACAAAGATACTCCAATCTTAGGAAGTACGTTCTTAGGAAGTCTGTACTTGCTGAGTTCTCAAGACTGGACTTGGTGTTCTTGATACTGTATTGACAAAAAAGCTCATTTTAGCCACAGCTGTGACATTGCTAGCATGACTTAGGTTGGAGTGTTGCAAAACACTGAATGTTGCCGGTTTGATAGGCTATTCTTGCCAAGGTCTTGGGTGTTTTAAAATAATTTAAATAAAGTTACAGGCACAAGATAAGACCAGAGAGAGATGGTTTTTCAAACAATCATTTCAAATTCTTTTGAATTAAAAACATTTCCGTGATTTCTGTTTTCAAATGGATTTTTTTTTTGTTAAGGAAAATACACAAGAACAATGAAATGCAGGGACAATGTTGTGGCAGTAATATGTTGCGATTATAAGTAACCATAGCTGTAATAGGTGATGAATTCAAATATCAAATAGCTGGAGCACTCCCGAAATTGTAGAAATGAAAAGTATAAAAATAATTGACAAAATAAAATACTGTACCTGATTTTCGAAAAAAAATGTGCCAACTCGGGAATGACTATGGCTATCAAAGTAATAAAGACTCTTTGAGGGTAACTGCAAATGTGGCCCATGAATTAGTTTAACAGCCTCGAGACAGTGTAGCCTAATGATAATAACAACCTAACTGTTTTAAGTACGTTTACAGTCAACGTGTAGAGCACTGTAAATTCAATTTCAATTTAAAAGCAGAACATTCGCTGGCCAGTTTACCCAGTTTCAACGATGTGCCTTTGCTTTGAATAACATTTATCATCGCCGACACAAAAAGAACGTGACGTACCTTATCACGGTGATCTCGAAGTCGTCCTCCGCCAGGATTTTCCAGGACCCATTGAGGAACTCCTTGCACCAGTGGTAAGCATTTAACCGTGTGTCCTGGTCGGGAGACTCCGGGCGGACCAGGTCCTTGCAATCCTCTTGAGCACCAGGCTGAACCTGCAAGGCGTTCTCGGTTACCAGCAAACCCAGCGACAGAGAGGGGGAAGAGGAAACCCCGTTGATAAATTTGGTCTTCATTTTAGCTTTTTGAACAGAAACCCCACAAATAAAAAAAATCTACGACGAATTAGATCCTTAAATTAAGTGGTCACCAGTTTTGTTTCTTAAAATACTAAGATTCGCTGTATAATTTATTTTCAAGCAGTAGGTTTTCACGCTTTCTTCAATTTTAACGTGGAAAAATGCGACCGATTTGACGTTCAAGCTTCGTAAAAGAGAAAGTAGCCGGAGGTCGAGAGATCCTGCTTGGGAATGGGTGAGATCCTGCGGTGGTGCGGATTTACGGCGAAGATGGAAGGACCCGCAGGGCGTGGTCACATGACTCACGTACACCAATTTCTTCTCCTGGTTGGTTGGCCCAGACACAGCCCAGCGGATGGTCATTGTGGGCTGGACCAAAACAAACGAGACCTTCGTAGTCCACTTCAAACATGCATCACGTTAACAAACGCAATACTTCCGTCGACATGACAGCGTTGTATTAGTGAACACGTTGGTTTACCTCAGATAGAAATCAAGACCGTTAAAGTCATCCCACATTACACAACCTATGTATCTATATGTACTACACTGTACATGTAAGGTTAGGATAAAAAATTCTGTTAAGGTTGGCTGACCAACGTCAAGTGAATGCATTGCGCAAATGTCCCGCAAATATACGAATAAATAACGTAACGCATGATTGATTCTACATTATTCTTGTCTGCCAAGAATGTGGCTGGATTAGTAGAGTATGAGTATTAATTTTGCAGTGTGTTGTCGTCAGTCTTTTCAAATATGATTGAAATCTATATGCATAACCCAGGACAATTATATCAGCGATTGAATAAGCATATCTTGCATTAGCTCAGTTTGTAAATGTTTTTTATTGTTCTCACAATGGCCAGAAATGTTAATTGGCAGGTGACCCTGTGCTGAGGTAGAAGGCATAAACAGCCCTTTTGTACATTGGAACTTTAGTATGACTCTTGTTTTAAATACGTATATGCCTACTTGTTTTATTAGCTTTTCTAACATATTTTGGTTGACAGTTAAATTATTTATACATATATATCGCGCCATCTTGATTAATGCATACATATTTTTAAATGTACATTCATATTTAACTATATTTCGCTGTTAAAGAGACGACCAAACGGGGACGTTTGGCCAAAACCTTTATTTTGAAAACTAAAAACTGCATCGAGATACTTCCGCTCATCGAGCTCCCACTCTTCGAGGTCCCGGTAAGTGTGCGCGCGCCCTCTAGGTCTCCACTTTACATAGTACAACTCGTCGGCTTTTGATGACGTAACGGGCATCTCAACCGTCAGCATACAAAAACAACACAAGTCAGCTGTCTGGCACAGGTTGCTCCAAGCGGAATTCGCAAAATACCGCTTTTTATTGTTTTACATTTTCTCTACTACCAACAATGCTTGAAGCGTCTCTATTCAACTTTTGATACAACGTGGGGATAAATAGCTTCGATCGGAAACTCCTTTGTTTCCGTTTTGCTTTAGCCACTAACAGGTTAGCTTCACAAATTGGGGGATCGAGGGTGCCGAGCCTATTCGACACAGAGGTAAATTACACGTCTACAATATGATGACCTATAAACGTCATTATTTTAACAGTATGAACTGCTACAGAATCTAAATATTGACTTAAATTAACAGCAGTAAAGCCATCAATTGAATTTATCCTCACTGCGGATTAATATCTTGGTAAAATTGTCATGTGTTTTCACTTGGCAACCAGTTGGTGTGTGTACCACAGTAAGGATATATATAGGTTTCTGAATGTGAAGAAGTGCCACTTGCGTCATTACGTGCCTTTGAGTGGTGTTACTAGTATTTATACAATACAGTATATCTTTATTTGAATTGTTGCTGCAGCTGAAACAAAGCACGTTATAGAACATTTAACATAGAATAGCAACATATTACAACACAACACGTGAACATAAAACCATAATACAATCGTAACAATGATTCCTGCATGTGGCTTGTTGTTGGAAGCTCAAACAAGAAGCTGTAATGTCCATTGAGGAATACAGAGATTGGTTCAATTCTCCCATTCCATTTAGATTTGGTTCAATTCCAAGCACTGAATCTCAGTCTCCAAAAAAATCATGTTTGCCACCCATGAGAATTGCACAGAATTACACCATCCTGAAGGATAGCACAGAAAACTGCAAACACCTTTCAGCCACCATTGTGTCTGTAGTCATGTCCATTCAAAATTGATTTGACTTCAAATATCTGTCGACCAGCATTCCATAAGCCGAGTTATTCATGTGATAAAAACCCCCTTCGTTACAATCTAGATAGGCGTTTCAAAAGAAGATTGATTAATTTTGTATTTTTTTTTTCTGCAGCCAAAAAATTTAATCCTTACCGACTTGACTTTCTCCTTGCATACTTTAAGCTGAAGAGACAGATTTATGGCAAAGCCAGACCACAAGACTTCCCGGTGGAGATTCTGACACCCACCATCGGCCACCGGTCTGTCCAATCAACATGTCTCCGCGGAAAAGACCCTTGGTTCCTGTAAGCAACCGTCGCAAAACAGAGGACGACTACTTCCCTTTCCACTTCCTGCCTGTGGAGTGCCAGCTCCATGTGTTGTCTTTCCTGAATGAGGTGGATAAATGTAGCTGTGCTCTGGTTTGCTTGAGCTGGAGTTGCCTTGTTCGTTCCTGGAAGCTGTGGCGGGTTGCTGACTATTCCCGTCGCGGCGCCTTCCACCTTGGGCAAGAGGGGCTGCTCGTGTCCAATCGCGAGTTTGAGAGGTGGAAATCCTGGGTTCACCTCTACACGCACCATCTCATCTCACGCCGAGCCAGCCTTCTCACACTGAAGGCCAGCTTTGATTTGGGGGATCACTGTAATAAGTGGGGTGACCTGCTCAGCCACCTGTTGGATAATGTCCACTGCAGGGATCTCAGTCACCTAGACCTCAACTGGACGTTTACGCATCTTGAACCTCTGGATCTCGGGGTGCATTCCAGCTCCAGTTCACACCAGGACAGCATTACTAAGATGGACCAGGTAAACAATACTTAGCTGCATTTTATTGACACATTCAACAGACATGGAGTCAGTCACTCACAGACAGTCACTGGTCGGTTAAAATCTTGATATTTGACGGTCATGTAGCTGAAATATAAAATGACAAAACACATTTTTGGAAACTTGTACTACCACTTCACAAATGTTGTTTTCGAAGTTTGCAGGTGGAGATTATGTTCTGACTTTGTTTGTGCTGCAAAATTAAAGGTGTACATCACTCCAATAAAAAAATGACTCTATACATATCTTGGTACACGGAGTGCGATTCGATTCAAGGATTGTTCGATTTTAAAGTGGAACGATTGGATTGGTATTGTCATTTTACGTATGAATGAACTTGTCAGTACTGGAAATGTGGCATTTTCTTCATGGATATACCGGTAGTTCACCAATAAAAGACGATTAAGCGTAATTTTCGGACTCCAAAACAAAAATGTAAATCTGCAACATCAGTATTTAGCCAGAAAAACAAGTTTACATTCACTACACTGGCCAAATTATATTAGTAGTCATGGGCTTCTGTATTTTACCCCGGTGGTCCAGGGGTTAGTGCGTCGACCTCGCAGTGCAGAGGTGCAGGGTTCGAATCCAGCTTCGGTCTCCCTGCGTGGGTTTTCTCCGGGTACTCCGGCTTCACCCAGCAATGCAACCCTTGGGAACCAGTTTGTTATGTGCTGGGGAGAGACATGGATGCGGATGTTGCTCCATAGCGGGACTTGTTGTCCTATCGTTGCCAAAAACCCAGCATTTGATCTTGATTGTGTGGACTTTTTAGCTCTACCATACACTATATGTCTCGTTCCCAAATGTTAGGACACTGTCTATTTTGTTTTCCCTCAGGCTATACAGTCAAACCTCGGTTTTCAAACGTCTCGGTTCTTGATCAATTCGGTTTTCGACCAAAAATTGTGAGTTTTTTATGCCTCGGATGACGAACAAATTTCGGTTCTCGAACAAACTGAGCGCACTTGAATGCACCACTTGACTCCTCCCGCCTTCCTTACACGAGGAAGTGACGCTTCCTCGGTTAGACGAGGAAGTGACGCTTCCTCGTGTTGCTTTCCATTGTGAGCGGACGTGTTCAGTAAACATTTTTATTTTAAAAAGAGCGTGGTTTCAGTTTTCGGACAATTTCGGTTTTCAAACAACCTTCTGGAACGGATTATGGACGAAAACCGAGGTTTGACTGTACTAGCAGCTTCTGAGTTCCTTTTTGTTGAATCAATTTCATTTGTTTTGACAGGTGACCAGTTTCCAGGAGCTGTTGACCAAACTCACCCAGAGTTGTCCTCGTATCACCAAGATGAGGTTACACTTTGACTGGTCAGATCTGTCAGTGTCGCTGCTCACACAGTTCCAGCAGCTTAAAGTCCTTGAGCTGAAGTACTTCTGGGTTTTCAAAGGATTGACTCCATCAACACTGCAGACCCTAACAACATCCCTTCCCAACCTAAAATCTCTCACCTTACATATCCTGGTGCCGCTGAGGAACCTGGGTATTTCTTACACTCTGGAGTCGCTTTCTTTGGAGTTCTTGGACGTGTCACCGAGCAGAGGTCTGGTCTTCTCTTGTCTAAAGCTGCCCGCTCTGCGTGAGCTCAGAGCTAAGAAGATCGTTCGTGGCATCACATTGGACAAGCGTACCAGGCTTAGGATCCAGAGTCGATGGCCCTGCTTGTACCATGTCCTTCGGGAAGGAACGCCCAGACTCCAGGCCCTCAACAATGAGAGACTCCTTCCTACTTGGAGAGAGAAGAGCTACGGGGAACTCTCGGCTATCCTGGATGGTTCTTGTTATTGTGTACAGCATCTAGACAGCTGGCTTTGGTAACCAACCAACTCTGTGAATGTTGTTTTATTTCTCAAGGATTGTTTTTATTTACTCCGTTTTTTCAGAGGGACACAAATATGCGACGTAAGAAGAGTGACATGCATATGATAAAGTCGGCCATTTCTGCATATTCCCAAAATGTCCTGCTGTTTGTTTGCACAGCCCCATAAAAGGTTTTCAGTAAGCAGTGAGTTGAAATCCTTTCAGTCAAGTCAAAAAATAAAGGGCACCCTTCAAAGGAGAACAGGGACATATAAGATGTTTTCAAAGATGCCAATGTTGATTTTAAGGATGAGAAAAAAGTCTGGACCAAAAGCAGTGAACTGACTTGGTCATGTTTACCACTGTACTACATCACATTCTCTTTTAACATTCAATAAACGTTTGGGAACTAAGGACACTAATTGTTGAAGCTTTGTATATGAAATTCTTCTTCAGTAATGTTGAAAGACCATATTTTGTAGCAGTGAAGACTACAAAACGCTTCAAAAAAAACTTTCAGCTTATGTAAAACCTTCCAGTTGCAACTGGCTGTTCTAAATAAACCTGGAGAGAGATATTTTCTGCTCTTGTAATTCTGATTCAAGCCTATCAGGAATGCAGCACAGCTTAGTCTGGGTTCAAGCAAGTGCTGGACCAATTATTGACTAAAAGATTTCTTCAATTGTCAATCATGATGTGTCTTCTGAATTTCCGTTGCTGTCGTAGATAGATTTTTCTAGCCCATTTTGGGGCGGTCCTAAAGGACCCTTCACTTGAAACCTTGCACCCCTTAATGTATGACCTCCTTTTTTTGTCCGATCTGTCCTTTTAAATTAAGCTAGATACGTGTGTAATGTAGAGGAGGGGAGAATTCTGTTTCTTTACGGCCCCCCCTTGGACACAAGTCCTTTTCTTTCTCTGTAAGGCGGAAGAAGACCCAACACCACGTTGTCTTTTTCTCAGTTTATCACAACACAACACGAATCGATTCGGGCTCCTGAGAGTTTCAGATTTCATCAGGAAGCCCAGAAAAAATACAGTCACACGTCTATATAGGCATAGTATGTAAATGAGGGGCAGGCAGTCCTTCCCCTTACGTAAAAATCAGAGACAAAGAAAGGTCAATGCAGTTCAATCTTGACATGGTGACGAAGTACAGACCACCTCTGCTGTGCACAAATTATGAGATTGGAGCTCCTTTCCCAGGCAACTTGACAGCCTTCAAAAACGTGAAAGGATGGGAGTACTGGGAGGAAGATCTTTGGGGCTGTTAAGTTGCCCAAGGACAAGAGGGGAGTCAAGCAAAATACTACCTGTTTGTTTCCAGTGCTTCAGCAGATGTTCATTATAGAGATTAGTATCAATAGTTCTCATGGTAAGGCAAAATTCCTCAACACAAGGCATAGTCCCTTAATAGTTGCAACACAGATACTTGAGACAACAGTTGTTCTTTTGGTGTTAAACAAGTCCTATGGAGGGGGGCCCTAAAAGTGGTGGGGGTGAGGGACACTAAAGGTGATTGTAAACACAGTGAGCAGGAAAACCTCCAACAACATTCTACATTCTTTGTTTCTTTCAGAGCCAAGTACAGTGGGGCTAAATAAAATCACAGTAAGGAATAAATTCCTTAACAGTAATCATATCGTACGTGCAAATAATATTTTAACAATAAAAATACAACTCTCGTTGTTTAAAAAAAAAAAAGGTTTGTTCCACCCAGTTCTTCTCTCTAACCTCCCTCCCACTTCTCCCTGACACAGAGCAATATGGTGCCTTCCAGTGATAATTCAGTTGTGATATAAAGCCAGATACGTGTGTAATCATATCGTACGTGCAAATAATATTTTAACAATAAAAATACAACTCCCGTTGTTTAAAAAAAAAAAAAAGGTTTGTTCCACCCAGTTCCTCTCTCTAACCTCCCTCCCACTTCTCCCTGACACAGAGCAATATGGTGCCTTCCGGTGATAATTCAGTTGTGATATAAAGCCAGATACGTGTGTAATCATATCGTACGTGCAAATAATATTTTAACAATAAAAATACAACTCCCGTTGTTTAAAAAAAAAAAAAAAAAGAAGGTTTGTTCCACCCAGTTCCTCTCTCTAACCTCCCTCCCACTTCTCCCTGACACAGAGCAATATGGTGCCTTCCGGTGATAATTCAGTTGTGATATAAAGCCAGATACGTGTGTAATCATATCGTACGTGCAAATAATATTTTAACAATAAAAATACAACTCCCGTTGTTTAAAAAAAAAAAAAAAGGTTTGTTCCACCCAGTTCCTCTCTCTAACCTTCCTCCCACTTCTCCCTGACACAGAGCAATATGGTGCCTTTCAGTAATAATTCAGTTGTGATATAAATCCATGGCTTAAACCAGGATATATGGTTCTACCCTTCAATACCAACACTCTATTTTTTTTTTAGCATTATCATTGCTAGTGTTTCCTGCATTTAATCGTAACTTATTATTCATGTTGTTAGGTTGGCGTTATCCGGCATTTTTTCTAGAGGTGACATGTTTCAGATGGTCAGAGATGGCGCCATTTTCCTATTTTAGAATTAAAATGAGAGAAGCTAGCAGTTGTGTCGTATTGGATTTTAAAGCCCAAGTGCGAATGAAAACAGGCTTTGCATTTCAACTCCAGAGAGGGGGATGAGTACATTTGCGTTGAAATGTACAAAATGATGAAATTATATTGCTCCGCACCCCTAAATCTCTGATCCGAGAAAGCCCCCCTGCCCCCCGTCGTACACGTAGTAACGTTGCAGTGAGTGAGCAATGATGTTGAATTTAGATTATAGACTGTGTGTATGAAGTATGTGAAAGGGTTTTTTTTTTTAACCCTAAACAGGATTTTACTTTATGAACAGAATAGTCACCTTTGGTTTCTCCAGCTGAGAAAAAAACCGAGCAGCGCTTTTGCAGTGACACACACTGTTCAGTAGAGGCTCTTATTGTCAATCTTTTGCCTATGAACACTGACTGCTGAACACTTTGCACATTGATATAGTAACATTGTTCTCTAAACTAGTGTATTGTGATTATTTCATTGGATGATGTATTTAAAGTGTTCTTTGCTGAAAATGACTAACGAGTCCCCTTTAAGAACTGTTTTTGAGTCATAGGTGTTGCATTCATATAGGCTTTTCTGTGTATGCAGCTCAGCACAGATGATTAAACCAAGTCATTCCAAACCTGCTTTGCAAAGATTTAACTACATGTGCATTTTACTCAACAATGGTGTAATCTGGGACTGTTGAGTTGGAGGCCCCAAGATTAAGAGTGATGTCATAACAACAGGTCCATTCCACACCTTCGAAAATATGAATGGGTCTAACTGTACTTGAACTTGTGAGGAATTCAGAAGTTTCCTGAAGGAATAGACACTCATTGCGGTCTTTAAACCACCGAGTCCATGTTGGTGTGCCAGCTGTCTACTTGCTTTGATCAATACTTTGACTGAAACTGCTTTTATCACCTCACGAGGCGTACTTGGAGAAAACCCACGCAGGCACGAAAACAACCTGCAAACTCCATGCAGGAAAGCTGAGGCCTGGAATCGAACCCATGACCTCTGCACTGTGAGTTGGATGTGCTAACGAATGAATGAATGAATGAATGAATACTTTATTGTCATTGCACACTTGTTACAACGACATTTTGCAGGAGCTTCCCCCCCCCCAAGTGTATCGTAAATATAAAAAAGTATATAAATACATTGCACTCCCCTAGACCTACACACAATCACATACACGTGTTCAAAAGTTGAGATTCAACGTTATAAAAATGGATTTTTAAAAATGGTGACTGTACACTGTTCAAGGAAGGGTTAGAGTAGATTGTTCTAGCAAAATATATTAATTTGTATGTATCAGGCATTGACATGAGGATATGTAAAATATTCGGCACTAATTAAAATACAGTCAAAGTTGTCTTACAAAATTATATGAATCATGAGGGACATAATAAAATTGCACTCCCATAGGCCTACACGTTCACATGCACACAATTTGAGAATTTAGATTCAACAGCCTGACTGCCCAGGGATAAAAAGTGTTTCTGTGTCTGTTGGTCCGGCTTCTCATGACTTTATATCTCCTGCCCGAGGGCAGGAGGTTGAAGAGGCACCTGCCAGGGTGGGATGGATCAGTCAGTATTTTCTTTGCCCTTTGTAACCCCCTTGAGTTCGCGATGTCATCCAGGGATGGCAGAGGGCGGCCGATGATTTTTTTGTGCCGCCTTTATGACTCCTTGCAGAGCATTCCTGTCCTTGGCAGTGCAGCCGGCATACCACGCTGTGATGCCGTACGACAATACGCTCTCCACTGTGGAGCGGTAGAATGTGTGTAGCAGGTGTGCCCCCGTCTGGCATTTGTTCAGCAATCTTAGGAAGTGCAGCCTCTGTTGTGCTTTCCCGACCAAAGCATCCGTGTTGGTGTGCCATTTGAGGTCATCCGCTACATGCACACCCAGGAACTTTAACGTCGAGACCTTCTCCACACAGACACCGCCTATCTGTAGCGGGGAGGGGTCTGCTCTCTTCCTCCTCCAGTCCATCACCATCTCCTTTGTTTTGCTGGTGTTCAGAATCAAGTTGTTTGATGAACACCAGCCTACGAGTCTCTGTACCTCCTCCCTGTACGCCGTCTCATCGCCATTGGAAATGAGACCCACCAATGTAGTGTCATCGGCAAATTTCACGATGACATTTGAGTCATACATGGGGGTACAGTCATGGGTGTACAGTGTAAACAGGAAGGGGCTCAGCACACAACCCTGGGGGGAGCCTGTGCTGAGTGTCAGCGTGGGGGATGTGTGGGGCCCCACCCTCGCAGTCTGTGGTCGAGCTGTCAGAAAACTTCTGATCCATTTGCAGGTGGGGGATGGGTAGTCCAGGTCCTCCAACTTTTTGATGAGAATGTCAGTCAGGATAGTATTGAATGCTGAACTAAAATCCACAAAAAGCACCCCAACATAGCTTCCTTGCTTCTCTCCATGGCTGGCGGCAGCGTGAACAAAGGTGGAGATGGCATCAGCTGTTGATCTATTGTGTCTGTAGGCAAACTGATGCTGGTCAAAGTTCTGGGGGAGGCATGATTTCAGGTGGCGAAGAACTAGCCTCTCAAGGCATTTCATGACCACCGGGGTCAGTGCCACTGGTCTGTAACCAGTCTATTGCTGTGCCGCCGGAACTGTTTTACTGCTTTTTTTTAACTGAACAAATATACCGAAGAGTATCATATGAGATATATTTTAAACCTCGAACGCATGTATGAAAGATCAACTCCTCAACTACCACTTTGAAGCAAAATAAATAAATAAATCACAAAACTACCAACAGTAAACCTACATGGAGCACAAGAACTCACATTATGCACATTTTAACAAAACTCAACTGACTCAAAGGTTTTAAGACACTACCATAATGTTTGTCCTGCATGTCATTCAAAACTTCCAAGTTATGAGAGTTGTTCGCTTGTGTGTATATATATATATTTTTAAATCGCAGTCATTTTTATAGTTTTGAGATCAGCGTTGTCATGGCATCCATCCATCCATCCATTTTCCGAACCGCTTGATCCTCACTAGGGTCGCGGGGGGCGTTGGAGCCTATCCCAGCCGTCTTCGGGCAGTAGGCGGGGGACACCCTGAATCAGTTGCCAGCCAATCGCAGGGCACACAGAGACGAACAACCATCCACGCCCACACTCACACCTAGGGGCAATTTGGAGTCTTCAATCAGCTGCCATGCATGTTTTTGGAATGTGGGAGGAAACCGGAGCACCCGGAGAAAACCCACGCAGGCCCGGGGAGAACATGCAAACTCCACACAGGGAGGCCGGAGCTGGAATCGAACCCGGTACCTCTGCACTGTGAAGCCGACGTGCTAACCACTGGACTACCGGGCCTCCCCTGTCATGGCAACATAAGTGGAAATCTTTCATGGCTGATAGCATCTCTGAGCAAAGTAGGCAGACAAGTTTGTGTTTAAATTCAGTGAACATACAATCTGGTTCCTATTTTACCTAAAAGACAGAAGTCCTCTTTGTTTTGTTGGCGCTCTTGAGCAATGGTTGACATCTAGTGGTGAATACTGTTACTACAACTTCAAAGTGCTGCACTACAGTCAACATTGTAATTTTCAAAAATGAATCAAAGGCCACTTTATGTGTGGGCCTGAGCTGCCGCCAGATGCCCATCCTTGATTTCAGCTTTGCTTTCCAACAAAGTTTTCAGTGTTCCATTTCCTGAGTTGAGGTCTGCCTTTTTGTGCTCCTTCAGGTTGGTGCTTTTCCAGAACATTTCCTGATTCCTAAAAAATATTGCTGCTCACTTTCCACAAAGTTAAGGAATGTGTTTTTTGGAATGTTTTCTCTTATCTATTGTCCAGAAGTACATTTATGAGCCCACACAATGATGGTGGATGAAAAAGCCTGGCTCTCAGTCTACTCCAATTCATCCCACCGGTGTACCATCAAGTCAAGGTTAGGACTCTGCAGGCCAGTCAAGTTCATCCGCACCAAATTTGCTCATCCATGTCTCTATGGACCTTGCTTTGTCCACTGAGGCACAGTCATGTTGACAAGATGGCTTCCCCAAACTGTTTCCACAAAGTTGAAAGCAAAGACGTGGATGAAAAGAGTTTGGTGTGGATGAACTTGACTGGCCCGCATAGAGTTCTGACTCTTTGGGGATGAATTAGCACCCAGACTGAGAGCCAGGCCTTCTAATCTATTCTTGTGACCAGGCAAATGCGACTCTGTAACACACTCTCCTAAACGTTATGGAAAGCCTCAAAGTAGTTATGGACCAACATCAGATTAAACACAGTGGTTAAGAATGATTGAATAAATCATTTTGGCCACATACTGTAATGTACAGTTGAACAATGAGATCTCTCTGCTGTGAAAACTCTATAGAACATGGCTTGTGGTTTAAGATGATGTCAGGAAAAGCCTACTAGAACAACTCAACTTTATTCAGGGTTTAGAGGGACTTTAAGGGGTGCCATGTTTCCGCTGGTTCACTATTGACATGATTTAACATGACACGATTGATTAGTTTTGAACCCAGCCAGACGCCCAGTTATAAGGGGATGCGCACACTTGAGCTACCATATTACCTCCGTTGTTTGTTTTCACTTCTCTTTATTTATTTTCAAATGGGTTGTACAGGTCATACATCACATTAATGGGGAAAGGTTTTGGTCTAATTTTTTATACAGTGAAACTCCTCGACAACGAAATCATGTTTGCAGCAAAAAAAAATTCACAACAGGGGGTTTTCACTGTAGCAAATTTGATCTCTGATGCAAACACATGCGCTCACACACACACGCTCACACACACACACACACACACACACACACACACACACACACACACACAAACGTATGTGTACTCTTTATTTTTATTCCAATAGTGCATAAGTATGAGCATACACTTTTTTGACATGTCATATAGTCAGTGTAGAAAGAAAAAAAGGGAAAGAAATTGCAAAATTTACGATGACCATTCACTTTCACTTACATCAATTTCTTGGACAATGTCTTTTATTTTGCTTTCTCGGTCTTTCATTTTGAGCACTTCTGCCCTCTCTTCCAGCGTCAGAGCTCTTCTTGTCTTCGTTGCTTGATATCCAAAGGTCCGTTTTGTAGCCACTTTAGCAATGCAACATTCTTGCTGTGTCTGAAACTAACAATAACAAATACTTCCTGGACTACTGAGCATGTGTAAACCAGTGTGGTGGTTGCTGTTGCCGTTTCCGAACGAAGCAGTAGAGGTCGCTGTTGGATTAGACTTCGTTGTAGTGAATCTCGTCACGAGACAACAGCAGAGAAAAAGATTTCGTATGACGCAACAAGGTTTTTTTTTCGTTGTATGGGGGGCAGGTAAGTGGGAATGGTGTTAATGCATAAAGGTTTTTTCACACTTGGGGGTATTTTCACCCATGTAGGTTTCGTAGTAGAGGAGTTTCACTGTGTCACAAAAACCTGGAATTTGTACGGGGATAGGGGGACTGGAGTTTTCATATCGCCTTTAAGTTATAAGGATCACACTGACAAATGCAAGGTGAGGAACAGCATTGCGCTTCATGAGAATTAGCTTTGAATGTGTGGCTGGACCACAAGTAACCACCTCCAGATGTGTGAGCACTATCTATGACGGATAATTTACAACCCTCCGCACTGAATCACTTACTCTTTGCTCCCTATGTAATGTCCAGGTTAATGCTTAATCCAAAAACAGACTTAGGATCGTTGGGCCAAGCCCCGTTTATGGGAGGGTGGTTACTTGGATGCAGATAAGTTCTTGTAGATCAGAGGAATACAAGTCCAGAGAACTGTGAGACAAAGCTCAGCCAGTCGAGCAAAACGGGACATCCGGTACCGCAGCCACCATGCCGAAGACCTGGACGCCCAAGGCCTTCGCCGCTGCTTTTGGCATCCTGACTGCGTCGGTCATCGGCAGCATCGTCACGATGATCATTTTGTACGAAACTCAGATTGCGACAATGAACCCGACGCCGCGACCGACCTTGGCAACCACCACGATGGCACCACCGCCTATCATGCGGTTGCCGACAAATCTTGTACCTGAGAACTACAGAATCTTTCTTCATCTTCATCTCTATTCCCAAATCATCGAGGAAGTTAACGTCACCACTCCCAACCAGACGATGCTATTCACCGGTAACTCAACTGTACATTTTTACTGTATTGAGACGACGCGGAGCATTTACCTCCATAGCCGAGACCTGAGGGTTTATGCTCCGTTGGTGAAGAATGAAAATACAAAAAAGAAGATTGGGATCTCGAATATGAAGCATCATGCAGATGAAAGTGATTTCTTGGAGATCCAGTTAACGGATACACTGAAGGCTGGAATGAACTACAGCTTGTTTCTGGCATTCAATGGACAGATATCACAAACTCTTCAAGCCTTGTATTTAAGCACATATAACGAAGGTTTTCCACATTCTAACGATAATACAGAGAGGTAAGTGTGAGAGATTTTGATTCATCCATTTCTTTCGAGTACTATTTTCAATGTAGAATGTGATCAAAAAAACTGTGACGCTAAAAGATAAAAGATCATCTTTAATACTCGCGAGTTGATATAACGTAGGCTGGATTTGTTATGTGTTCTGAAAACCAGTCGTGAATGGAAATACAATACAGGTGACTGATCTCATCTTAATGACTGAGTCTGAATATATATTTTTATTTTTGAAAGTTCGAGTTACCCCTTTGTCGATGATTTGTGCAAAGGGCTACCAGTTTGACACACTTCTGACACAACAAATTTGCTCAAATTGCCTTTCATCAAATGTGAATACACGGATCATATTCATAATTTCTAACAATAATTAGCCAACATTAATATCAAGATTCAACACTTTATTGCTATAAATCTCAGCCAGTGTTTACATTTTCAAATGATCACTTGTTGAACATTCCTAGAAAATCACTCTGTCCCATTACTGGTGTCCTGTTTTATGATAGGCCCAGGGCCAACTCATGTGGTCCTTGTGGGCTACCATGTTGGTGACCCCTGATGTAGTGATTTGAACATCAAAAACAACACTGATAACAAGAGGTGCGGATATCCAGCCAGGCAACTTGATTGCAATCAACAACATTTCAGCTTGCGACGTCCTTGGCCAAAACAATCCTTAGTTCTTTCCATTTTTAATTAGCAATGAAAGCTATTACAAAAAACAACAGCTTCTTCATTGTGAAATGTCAAGTTGTTAGTTACAACTTCGAGTGGTGTACTTAAAACTTTATTTCAAATTCATCTCACGAGGGTCGCGGGGGTGCTGGAGCCTATCCCAGCACAGTAGGCGGGGGACACCCTGAAGTTAGTCGCAGGGCACACAGAGACGAACAACCATACAACTTCGATGCATGTGGTGAACATGCAAACTTAAAATATGCATCTTATATTTATATGTATTTATATATATATATTTTCCATTGAGTGAAAGAGCCATTTTGGTCAGTCAGACCATACGTGCTAACACTGCAATATTCAAAGTAAAAAGCCATTTTATTAAAAATGACAAAATTACAGAAATTTTTTTGTAAAAATTCAACAAAATAGTTGAAAAAAGTATGAAATGAGGATTTGCTTAATTTTCTTTTTGCCTCCAAACATTGTCCATCGCTTTAGTCATGCTTTCTTTTCTTTGTCCATCTGAAAATGGTTTCTTGCGCAATCCCAAAAGTCCACATTACTCTAAGTGAGCACTCAATGCTATGCTAGACGCACTGCTACAGTAGCAGCACATAAACAATGAACGGGTTGGTCAGTGGCAATGCATACATAACTCTACTTTAAATTTAAGTTGCAAACTTTTCTGGTCACGAACATCTATCCATCTATTACCTGAACAGCTTCTCCTCACGAGGGTCGCGGGCGTGCTGGAGACTATCCTAGCTGCCTTCGGGCAGTAGGCAGTGTACACCCTCAACTGGTTACCAGCCGATCGCTGGGTCATGAGCATGTCCACCATGTTTGATTTGACAAGGCCTTCGTCAATTTATACACGTCCACTTGACTGAACCTCATAAAGTTTTCAAAGTTTGTGTCTCTGATCCACCAACTGAACCATATTGGCATCAAAAACAGCTGATGTAGTTTTCAAGTGGTGATCACAGTATGCATGTTTATTCTTTATTTCAATATATATCGTAAAAGTGCTACTAAATAGGTCGTCGTATACACTCGTGCAATCGTAAATTATAAAAAAAATGAATTATTCACGAAGTGGATATAATTTTATTTCATACTCTCCATTTGTTAAATTTTTAGAACCCTTCAGTGAGCCGCCGCCTTACCGTGGTGGCGGTTTTTGTGTGTCCCAATGAAACTTGAAGCCAAGTTGTCTGGGGTGTTATGCCCCTGGCAGGGTCACCCATGGCAAACAGATCCTAGGTGAGGGACCAGATAAACAATGGTTCATATGACCCTTAATGATGATTGACAAAATGGATCTCGTTTTTACTTGACCGGATGCGAGTCACCCTAGCCCCCTATGGAGCCAGGCCTGTCGATGGTGCTCGTTGGCAAGCTCCCGAACAATATCCATGGGCTCACAACCTGAGCGAGGGACCAGAGGGGTCGGGTGCTTTGTGAAGTGGGCAGTGGACAAAGGCTGTAAGGGATCCCGTCAAGCTGAAGAAGAAATCCTATCAGGCCTTTTTGGCCTGTGGGAATCCGAACACAGCTGATGGGTACTGGCTGGCCACGCAGAATGCAACATCAGCAGTCATGGAGGCAAAACCTTAGGCAAGGGAGTAGATTAGCCATGGAATACAATTTCTAGAGGTCCTTGAAGAAATTCTGGTCGTGGAGGGGATACTTCGAAGACCTTCTCAATCCTCCCCCGGACACACCTGCCTTTGAGGAAGCATAGTCTCTGGACTCTGAAGTGGGCTCTCCTATATCTCTACTTGATAGTGAGGATATTTAACTTTTTATTTCATAGATTTCTTGCCAGTACACATCTGCAGCCAACAGACGCCAGAAGAATGTTTCCTTGTTTCGACGAGCCGGAAATGAAAGCTGTGTTTGATGTGTCAATCATTCACAGAGAAAACATGATGGCACTTGGAAATGAAGCTGTGGCAGGTGAATAAATAATATTCGGAATGCAACCGTGTATTGAAACGAGGAAAAATGTATACTTTTACACGATTTACTTAACACCGCACTTCTTTCAGACTCTGGTCTTATAGAAAACTGGAAAGTCACGCACTTTCATCCCACACCAAAAATGTCCACATACTTGTTGGCATTCACCGTTTCAGAGTTGACACCCACCCCATCGCAGCACGACCGTGTGAAAATCCAAGTAAGTCTGCTCAGATTTTATGATGCATTGAGTTGTTTTGCTGTGTTGACTGGCAATGTATTTTGCGTCCCTTTATGCTACCATTTGTTTAGGGACTTATGAGGACAAAATTGTTGGTACCCTTCCGTTAGAGAAATAATAACACAGTTGCAGGCTCGTTATGCAGTTAAAAATCATTCTATTAGACCACAAAAAGAACACAGTGCCAGCTTCTCTTTCATTAATTTTCAACAAATTAAGCGAACCGTAATGGGAGGGCACCAACATTTTTGTCCATGTGTGTAAATGTTTCAGTTGAGAATAAAAACCAAACTGGACCTTATGTATCCTGCCTTCTATGGTTTTCTCATGCAGATATTTGCTCGGCCAGAGGCTACTGATGCTGGACACACTCAATATGCAGCAAATGTGACTGGAAAGATTCTGATGTTCTACGAGAAACAATTTGAAATCAATTACCTTTTGAAAAAGCTTGGTAAGAATGTATGCGAGGTCATGATCGAGAAATGTGGCTACAATGTGATGATATGTCGTGAAAGGTCTTCTAAACCTCAACTAAATTGTTTGCAGTTATTTATCATGACGAGTGTAATTCGTTTGAATCGTCTGTGTCATTAGGAGCAAATGGTGTTCGCTTACCAACATCACCGAACTCTATAGGGGCCCGATTTTCGTTCCGAGCACAAGTCTAGTGGAGTTTTCTTTGTTTTTGGTATTTTGCTAGACTTTGAGTTGGTAGAATTGGGCGTAACGGGGCCTTTGCGCCTGAGTGCAGCGTTGTGGGATGGAAGTAGTCTTTTCCTGGTTAAGCCTAATGGCATCCCTGATTTGTATCAAAACCAGGGTAGTCAGAGGCGCAGTACGCACGAGTATGCCGTGTATGGCATTGCGGCAATACAAATAGACTCACTGCGGTCCGTTCGCGACATTGGCAGGTGAACTGCAAGATCTCCCCTTGCGGCTGATGTAGTCAGCTGTGCGTGTGACATGGGCAATTGCCTCATTGTGTCACCATCCCAACGCAATAGTGAGGGGTTATCGGGGTGCTATTAAAATATTTTAAAGATGTTAATGATAATAATCCATTCAATGAATATATTTCTACACTGAAATCCCATGACGTCCACCACGCACATCTATGGTGCGGTGAATTTGTCTGCTTGGGCCTTTATCAAATCCACCATAATCGCATTAGATCACCAGCGCCGTGACATAGACCTGCTTTTTGCGAGTCTAAAATCTACCCTACATTTTGTAACTAAATATGTAGATGCCCCGTAGCGTATCTACCAAATCCCACAAACAAGCTGAACTAGACCACACAAATATGATGATGCACCCGATTTTACGTCCAGGGCAGACTACTTTCTGTTATCAATTGTCAGATGAATTGGGGATGAGGAACACACAACCTCACTCACACACTCGGTTAGACTTGCACCGGCACAAAAATAAAGTGACACCCATTTTTACGCCAAGCATTTGTGTCAGTCTATCAAAGTAGGGCCTTAAGGGTTTCTAATATTTACCTGATGTGGTGAGTGATGCTGACTTTGACTCTCTCATTGAACTTTGACATTACGTGTAGGTGTACCCTTGGTGACCGTTGTTACTCAGCTGTCAACATTTTTATCTGTCTAACCATCCAATGACTCCTGTCTTTGGTTTTCCATCATAAAACCATTATTGATAGGTAAGGGGCAATAAACGACGTTATCTAAACGTTATATGTTAAAAACTGTTTATTGTGTGTCCATGTGGACAATCTGAGGCTTTGCTGGTCGTGGAGAAGGTAGATTTGAAACATTGTTCATGTCGCCAACTTCTGAACATCAGTATTGTTTTCCCCTACATATACATACAGTCATACCTTGGTTTTCGACCATAATCCGTTCCAGAAGGCTGTTCGAAAACCGAAACCACGCTCTATTTAAAAAAAAAAATCTTTATTGAACACGTCTGCTCAGTAATGGAACGCTACACGAGGAAGCGTCATTTCCTCATGAAAGGAAGGCGAGAGGAGTCAAGTGGTGCATTCAAGTGCGCTCAGTTTGTTCGAGAACCAAATTTCGGTCATCATCCGAGGCATAAAAAAAACTCGAAATTTTGGTCGAAAACCGATTTGGTCGAGAACAGAAACGTTCGAAAACCGAGGTTTGACTGTATTCTGGAAGAAGAACCTCAGTCTTAATGTAATTGTGCTTCATCATTCCCCCAGATCAAATTGCACTGCCGGATTTATCTGCTGTAGCGATGGAAAACTGGGGATTAATCACATATGACGAAGGAGTCTTGCTGTATGAAGAGGGAGTGGCATCCCAGTTGCACAAGGAAACAATCTCTTATCTCATTGCACACGAACTGGCACACCAGGTTGGTAAAAAAACAACCCCAAAAAAAAGACAGCTGGTTATGTAAAACTTAAATTCCCAACAAAAACCGTTCTCCACACCAAACCTGACAAAATCACGACGCTTCATTCTGAACTGCTGGATGCCTCATACCAGAAGGTTCTCGCTTTAAATCTCAGCTTGGATCTTTCTATGATTTGACTTGTTCTCAATTTGAGTGTGTGCCTGTGGGTCATTTGACAGTCCATGTTAGGGCGATAGAAGACTGGTTGTGTTTATTTTTTTCAACAAATGTCTATTTTCTACTTTGTTGTTCTGTTTGTTATGCGATTGAGACTTTCGTAGACGTCGCTGTGATGATATACCACATGTATTACCTGGTCTGCTGGGTTCCAAGCGGATACTATATGAGTGGCGTAAACACCGCTCGTCTCTGATTTCGCCGTGGCATCCGTCAAAATATTTTGACAGATGCAAAACATTTAGGAAGCCCTGAAACTCTAACCATAAAATCATGAATCAAACTCCGCTGCAGTATTATATAAGTTGCGCTCTTGCTCCCATTGGTCTGTTATTAAAACAAAACTAAAATCACGTGAAAATGTATCTTCCTGTGGCCACATGCCGTGTGTAAATAAACCAGCCACAAGTAAGTGAGACTGTAGCTCCAAAGTAACAAAACCAGGGCACGGTTTCCAAATGACAGGTTTTAATAGTGTCTTTAGGGTTGTTCTTGTAAACCAACACCGTGAAAACTGTTGGTAAAATAAAATACATTCAGCAATGTACAATCGAGAAACAATATACGAGGCTAATACAAAATGTGGGCTAACGCTAACCTCATTGCCGCCTGCCACTTCGGAGGTCTTGGGCAACAAAAAATACACTTTTGGTATCTACATGACAAAATATAACAATTACAATCAGGTCTTACATTTAGTTACATATACAACAGCCAAATAAATCACAAAATACCTTCAACAGATAGCGAACAGTCCTTATTGTTACTGCTCTTCTTATGTCTTGCGTTCAAGTGTCTGTCCGTGTCTGGGCAGGAACCACCTTACCACAGCGCAAGTCTCGCGATAATAGCGATAACATCGAAATAACGAAACTTAATTTTACAAAATAAATGTTTCACAACGTGAATACATAATGTGCATAAAACAAACAAAAAATTTCCTCTTTGCTTTGAGGTTGAAACAAAATATTATTCATTTCCAACTAAACTATACTGATGACACTTACAGAGACAATCCCTCGTTCTTTTTTTTTTTGCTGGTGTGTTGCGTTTCAACCTGCGGATTCAATACTGCCGGATTCGAAATGGTTCCTTGTTAAGATTCGCTCTCCTTTTGCTTACAGTGGTTTGGAAATCTTGTGACAATGAAATGGTGGAGTGAAATTTGGCTCAATGAAGGCTTTGCCACCTACATGTCAACTTTGGCACTGGACGAAGTTGAACCGACATTTAAAGTGGTGAGTTCGGAATTATGTACAGGATGTCCGCAGTGTATAATTTGCCAATTTTTTGAAGGTAGCGATGGGATGTTGGTCTTCATCTCTGTCAAGCGCTTTGCCTTGCATTTCTGATGTATGAAAAGTGTTATATTTTCACCCAGAGAGAAATGTACATCATGCACGAACTCCATGGAGCACTTGAGCAGGACGCGTTGGCTTCTTCACATCCTCTTAGCGTCCCACAAGAAAATATCCAGTCCACTTCACAGATCATCGAGATGTTTGATGTCATATCCTACTACAAGGTAGACCAAAATGCATATAAAACTAGTACAGACAGATATCATCATCCAGTACTTAAATTCTTGTTTGGAGTTCAGATAAAAGGCCGCGTACTTTGGATATTAGCATTAATCTGACTCGTTTCTTCTTGCGGTAGGGAGCACTTGTGCTGAGAATGCTGGCCGACGCTGTGGAGCAAAGAGTTTTTGACAAAGGGGTTAAAGTAAGTGTTGAGATACCCTTGTTTGAATCAGCGTAAACTGTAACTCATGCTGTTGGGAATACATTCTACGCTCAGTATGAAAAAAAAAAGTCCAGCTGGGACTCAGGAACACTTTTTTTTGTATCATTCGTTTTTTTTTTTTTTGTGACTGGTTGTCTCATCAATTCTAATTTCTCGACATCATTGCACAAATTAAAATAATTCATTCCAGAGTTAAAATATGGCTGCCGTAAAAACCTTTATGAACTGTGTAAGCTTTGTGAGTAATATTTAAAATTCTTGACTTGCATGTACATGTATAAGTTCACCACTATTAAGAAAAAAAAAATATTGTTAAAGCAATGTTTACCAACAAAGGTCCTGTTTTGTCATAAATGAGCATTTCCCTGGAGCCTTTTTTTGATCATAATCAACAGCATTGGACTGACCAAGCAGTACATGACGAATGCATCGAAACGTATTTCGCCAGTAGTGAAATATTTATTGAGGAACATCCGAATGAAAGAAAACGGTATGCGGCATTTACAATTGTATGCAAAAGAGCGTATATGACGAATGTATCAAATTCATGACGAAGTACTTTGTTTTATCAAGACAATATTACACAGATAATAACAAGAGTATTTGATGAATGAATGTGAATCAGGAGACACTTCATATAATATTTCAGTGTAAGTTTAGGACATTACCAATAGAGTCATAGAGGGAATTCGAAATACTTTATAGTATTCTGAAGTATTATTGAAATTCAAATATATATTTCATCTGACATTGTTCCACCTTTTTTTTTTTTGCGGAACGTAGGACGCAGATTTTCAATTTGAGGCCAAAACATTCACAATGTTCCCCCCAAAAATAACTTTTGGTGTGGCCGGCGCCTATAGAGCGTAACAGAGCTTTTGATACACACATCACAAAGCTAGGTGCAGGAACAATTACACTGTTTTGTACCGCGCAGAGTCCGCCCACCAGGTTCAGTGAACCCGTTGGCCGCAAGGCAATCACTTTATTATTTTATTATTTCCCAACATCTGTTTCGCGTTTTTATCTTTGTTTAGAATACAAGCCTACATGCAAAAGATTTCAATGAAATCCATCCCTTCTGGGGCTCCTTTTTTCTTCCTCCTGTCATTTTTTTCCCGCTCCCCCATGAGACTTTGGCGTTGTATTATTCAAAATGCTTCTGTCAAGTCAATTTCACAGACCAAGGAAACAACGTTTTTACACCGCTTACAAGGGTCACGGGTGTGCTAGAGCTATCCCAGCCGTCTTCGGGCAGTAGGTGGGGGACACCCTGAACCGGTTGCCAGCCAATCAGGTTCGATTCCGGCTTCAGCCTTCTTGTGTGGAGTTTGCATGATCTCCCCGGGCCTGCGTGGGTTTTCTCCGGGTACTCCGGTTTCCTCCCACATTCCAAAAACATGCATGGCAGGCTGAGTGAACACTCTAAATTGTCCCTCGGTGTGAGCGATGGTTGTTTTTCTCTGTGTGCCCTGCGATTGGCTGGCAGCCGGTTCAGGTGTCCCTGCTTGAAGATTGCAGGGATAGGCTCCAGCACCCCCCCGCAACCATAGGATTGGAAAATGGATGGATAATGGGAGGCATTTTATTCTCGAGAATTACTAGATAGAAAAGATAGTCGGGTTACAAAAAAAAAAAAAAATCTTCAGGAAATAGGTGCGGTCAAGCCTGGTGTTACATTGCAAAAAATCTGGAGCCTATTATTTTCCTCCCAAGTCGTCTGGACAGCAGTGGCCCATGTGTAGATGTGAAATCCTGACTTCATAAAAATGGAACAATCTGCAACTCGTCCAGCCGCAGAGCAGACGGGCTTTTGTGGAATGCGACAGGTGTTTTTTTTTTTTTTAAATAGAGTAACAAATAATGATGCAACAAAAACAAACAAATAAATAGTAAAGCAAACAAAAAGTGCTCCTGATGACAAAAAAAAAAGTTTAGAAACACAGAGGAGTTAAGTGGTGGAGAAAGCAAAGAAAACTGTCACTTCCAGGTGAAAGGAAAAGAGATGGAGGGTTGCCAGCAAGCATATACTGTAAATCGTCGCAACTGTGTGTCGGTCGAAGGCACGAGGCCACGCGGGTCGTCCGCTGACATCGCGGGAGGATGTGTTGTTTTGTCACAACATCTTGGAAAACATTCTGTTCAGCCCGATGTAGCTGCTGACGCGAGGTGGATCTTTAAATTTGGTCTTTTAACCCTGGAGAACTCAAGAACCCTTTTCTTCTTTGGCAAATTAGAATTATACATTAAATGACTGCTATATGTTCACTGAACACAGAAATATATGTTTTTTCAAATATTCAATGCTTTAATCCTAATTTAGGATTAGGGACAAATTTAAGGGTAGCATTTGAGTAGCAGAATTTATAGGGGCCAAATTAGACTCCTTGGATTCTCCAGGGTTAAATGGACAGAAAGTCAATGTTCCCTTTATTTTTTTTTTTTTTAGCCAAGTTTGAAATCGTACTATATATGAAACGTTCTTTCTGGAAATGTGTCCAAATCAGAGGAAAGCGAAACTAACCTCTGAGTGAGTGGATCATGACAAGAAAAATTCTTCTACTGCATCTGCCAACTGGCAAATATTTTGTATTTTCAATCTTCCAATAGTACACTTAAAAAACTAAAAAACACCCCAAATAAGAGGAAACCTAACCTTTTCCGTTCTCTTTTTCATCTTCCTAGATGTACCTCAGTGCCTTTAGACATGGAAACACTGACCAAGATGACCTTTGGGGCTATATACGAAAGGTCAGTTCACAAAAATCACACAACCCCTCCCCCCAATAAATAGCATTTTAGGAAGCCTATACAAAAGGAAAACGTCTTTAACACGGTTTTGTTCCATGCGTTCAGGCTGTTGTTGATGACGGGGGTCACACTGATGTTGCCGAGACGATGCACACATGGACCAATCAAAATGGATATCCCCTCATTACCATCAACACGACCACTGGCGAAATTGACCAGAAGCGTTTCCTCTTCAACAGTTCTTTGGACTCGAGGTATGTGATGTTTTACCATTAACGAGCAAAACAGAAAATTCCTTGATGAGTTACCTCTTATATACAGCCAACAAGAGCAAACGCCACCAGCAGTGAGCAAACCCAATTAATCAACCAAAAGTACGCATGAGTACAAAACAAAAATAGTCAGGAAAAATAGAAAACTATGACGACAGTCTTTGTTCTTCTCATTAAAAATAGAGAAAAACGTACACGCTTTTCATTTGACTTTGTCAAAATGCATTTTGACCAGGAAGAAAAAAATTCACTGATTTTTTGGTGCAGTTTTTAAAATCCTTTTAACCCTTTAAATCAGAACGCGTCGGCGAGGCCGCGTGTCAACAGCACAGTATTTCCAAAAACTATAATAGTTATTTGTTGAAAACGTTTGTTTTTTGTTTTTTTTGTAATTGGTCCTGAAAACAGGGGTTGGTCTTTAATTTCATTGTATATATAGTTAATTACTGTGTAATAACTGTAAAAAAATAAATAAATAAAGTTCACTACTTCATGGATTTCACTTATCACTGGTTCTTTTTGGAAAGTTTCCTCCGCGATAAACGAGAGATTACTGTATAGCCTCGAAACTATTCTAGTTTCAGTTCCAACCAAACCTCTGAAGGCAACTCCGACTCGAAAATGGGCTTGACTTCCCTTTATTCAATCGCAGCTCAAGATGACGCCGTCCACATTAGCAGTAAATGACAGCGACATTATTTTTTTACTTGTGTGAGCGAGGGCATCTGACATCAAATGTTAACCTTAAACTGCCCGGCCGTTATATTAGGCAAAGTGAGGCAGGATCATTATTCAGCTTGCTGGTGACTTGATCAAACGAATCAAATGTGTTGGAGGAGGGGAACATCTCAAACATGCCGGACTTGCACGCTGATTAACTGTCTGTTGTTTTGACCGCTCAGTTTTTTGTGGCATATTCCAATCCGAGTGTGGTCAAATACATCCGGAACGTCTCTCGTCTGGTTGAAGACCAGAAGCGCAGGTAAGAGAAGAGCATTTTTCTTTTTTTTTTTTCCCCCCAATCAGACCCGTGAAGATCAGAAAGGAAAAATTCGAGCAGAGTAACAACACAAATATCATCTCCTGTTCGATTTGAATGTACCTGATTAGCAGTCTGTCATTGAATTTGTCATCTTATATATATTGAATTACCATACACGGTGACTTTCTCAATCTATTCATACATACAACATTAACCAATGATGTTTCCTTTGGTGCAGTTAAAGATCAATTCATTTCTAAGAAAGGAGACTGGATCCTTGCAAATGTCAACTGTACTGGATACTACCGGGTCAATTACAACCCAGAGAATTGGATGAAACTCCTCAGACAGCTGGAATTAAACCGAAAAGTGAGTATTAAGCCAAACTGGCAAATAATAGAACTGTTGTGCATATTTTATCATTTGATTTGAAGATTATGAGTTGGATTGAGTATATAGGAGAGAAGGCCCACTGTCGGTGGGCATTTGTCTTAAGATGTTTGTTAAAAAAAGCAAAATTATGATTGGATGGACTGTTGGTTGGAACACTCTTGAGCAAGGCACCAGACCAAAATAGTTGGAGCTTGTGTTGAAGAGTCACCACCGCTCGCAGGTTCGATGTCTATTCCTTATGTCCCCCGCACCCCCCCCCCCTTTGAACAGACAATGGTTGCAAAAATTTTTACGCAGCTATCGCAAGTTTTGTGTTCCTGAATTAATTTATTCAATCAGCTGTAAGAAAAGGAAAACAACAATCAATACAGAGTTTTTCAGGGAAACAAGCCAATCGAAAAGGTGCAGAATGAAGTTTCAGCTGATTAAACGTATGCCCCGCCCCCCTTTTTTAAATTTTTTTTTACATGAATTGCACATGTCCTGTAAACTACATATTGTACACATTTGTTTGAACATTTTGTTTTGTTGTTGCTGTCTAGCACATTCCAGTGATGAATCGAGGGCAGCTCATTGATGATGCATTTCATCTGGCAAGGTATTGCTGCTGTTTTATCCTTAAATCTTTCCAGATGAGCATTGATGGAATTGGACCCCCACGGATTAATTTTCTGTGGATCAACACAATCGAATTGGTCTTGATCAGTGACATTGCTCAACTTTTCTTTTAGGGCCAAAATAGTTGATGTGACTCTGGCTCTAAATACAACGTGGTTCCTTCGCAAAGAGAAAGAGTACATACCCTGGGAGTCGGCAGTTCGGAATCTTGAGTACTTCGTCCTCATGTTTGACCGCTCGGAGGTGTATGGACCGATGCAGGCATGTTCCATGACCAGCAGTTTCATTACTTACAACTCATACTGTACATGTCACTACTATTTGTCACCCCATAACTCGTTTTTTCCTTCAGGTTTATCTTCGGGCTCAAGTTAAAAACTTGTACAGTTACTTCAGTAACTTCACAGACAACTCTGAAATTCCAGTGGACCATTCCTTACAGTAAGGAACCAATGTTTTCCTTGCACTAAAGTTCTGTTTGTATTTTTATCAATTTAATGTACTGATTCACAAGCAAATTCACAATATACATATTAACCCTTTCAGGGACAGCAGTTACTAGAGTGGACAGCTTATCATGTTATCTGGTTACAGGGTGAATTAAGGGTTAAGATTCCCTTAAGGATTTAGATTTTTTTTAAATACACAAAAACACATAAAAAAAAAAGTCATTTATTGGTGATCAATATAGTGGCATTAAAATAAAAGATAATTCACTCATTTTTTTTTTCTGTAGTAGCTCATGAAATTGTTCTTTAGCCTATCCTGGGTGAAAGGTGCGCTACATACTGGTCGCGTGACAATCGCAGGGCACTTAGAGACAACATACCTGTCAACTTGTACGTTTTCCCGTATTTTATGCGTTTTTTTTTTTATCATTTCAAATCATGTACGGCATATTACAACTTTTATACGGGAAAAAAAAAACAATTGTGAACCGATCTCACAAAGACCATTTTGGCTGAAATCCAGATTGTCTCACCTGCTGGTAGCCGACGACAATGCCGTCGTCGATCGCTACTATTGTCACGGCAAAAGTAATCCTCAATCGTATATTTTCTTTCATTGCTGCGTACGGTCGGATTGATAAAGCATGATGTGCGCATGCGCGGTAAGCCGTTGTATGGGTTTTTGTGGCTTTGTAAGGGAAATCGTAATCATTTATAAGGGCAGCTATTAGCCGAGGTTGACAGGTATGAGACAAACAACTCATTCGCATGCCGAGTCTACAATTAGCCTACGAAACAAGGAAACCGATGGAAGCTCGGGGAAATCGGAGGACTGGGTGAAAACCCAAGCAAGCACAACATGCAGGCTGAGTGTCATTGAACGCCAGAATCAAGTGCACGTAAAGACATGAAAAGCATTTTCACTCATGGAGGCAGCAGTTCATCTCCTACATTTGATCCACTCTTCATTTAGTTGAGCAGAACCGTACTTCTGGCACTCATAGTGGACAACAAACGCAACTGCTTCGTGCCCCCAACACGTCTGCAACTTTTCCGAGCAATCAATGATGTGCTGATCATCAGTGCTGACACTGGTCAATAAATTGTCCCCTTTAATATTTTGTTCCAAGGCAACACTGCATGACGAATGATTAGCATGTCTGCCTCACAGTGGCGGCACTGCTATGTGGCGTTAGCATGTGCTACATCCACTTTTCCAAAAAACAGTCCAGGACAGCATCTTTCGAGGACAGGAGTTTGACACGTGTGCTTTTCCAGGTTTTCACCATGGCCTCTTTTACTTTTTGTATTGTTTTGGCGGTTACTACTTTTCATCTCCTCTTTAGCAGATAAAATTCAGGATTCAGATGGTTCAAGTCTGGAGATGGACTTTCCCCATTGTCAAACCTCCCACTTCTTTTCATCCAATGAACTCCTTTGTGTTTTGGGTCATTGACTCGCTGTATAATGAAAGATCTCCTAATCAGTTTGTTGAATCTTTTTTTTGGGGGGCTGGGGGGGATGTTTTTGTACATTTCTGAGTTCATTTTGGTCATGACATCATGTCTTACATCTGTGAAGATTTTTGAGCCCATCCCAAAAGAAAACAAGCCCAAGTTGCTGAGTTTCTCAAATGTTTGGGATCTTTAACTGATCTTTCCTTTACGGACGTTTTCGCCTTTCCATCAATATGATCAAGGTTCAATATCAATAAAAGTAGGTAAATAGTTGGCTTGGGGTTGGGTCGGTAGGTAGGTATTCAGTGCTATTTATTGTTTGAAAAAATATCGCTTTAGGACAACGCTGGACAACAAAACACATGCGGGCTTTGCTTTGCCAATCGCTATAACAAAACAATTTGATTATTTTACAAAAGAAATAATCCTGGGTTTAATTTCAAGGCACAACCAGATCACGGCCATTGACGTGGCTTGTTCCAATGGACTCCAAGAATGCATCCAAAGGGCTACGTGGATGTTTGACGACTGGATGAATGGCAATGATACCAACGTCAACAGGTAAAGACACACCTGGCAATGTAAAATGTGTTACAGACTCAACCTATTCTTCTTTACGATTGATCTACATATTCTAACAGTGTGGTGATCTTAACCCTCATGCAGTATTTTTAAGTGGCTGCATGAAGGGTATTTCGTCCCAAAAATGTCCCTCTTCCAATGTGCAACAACTTTTTCACTTTTAATTTTCCTTCACTTTCAACCCCTCAAAATGTTCAGTGGGAATTGGCCAAGACATAGATATACATCCTATGCAAAATTTCAGCTTTGTGGAGTTATTTTTCACTGTTTAGTCTGTGGTGTCCATTTGTCCAACAGTCCAAAATCGTCCAAAGTGTCCGAAATGTCCAATTTTGGGATCATTACTGCATGGGGGTTAAAGATGTAAATTGTTGTTATTGTGTGGCTTTCGTCCCTAGCAATGGTCTAGCAAAGGCAAGTATAAGTTTTAGTCCAGTGATAACATATATAAAATGAAATCTTAGGATAAAATACTTTTCTACAAACATTGTTAAATTGATACATAATGTTACACATCCTGAACCTACAATAGCACAAAACAGCAGCTCGAACATGTGGCTGTAATGGCACATAAAGTCATGTAAATGAATAACACAAAACACTTTGGTAACTTGGAAACTTCACATTCATGTAGTCAGAATTTTGCTGTTCCTATTAGAAAAGCCCAGATGTATACCCTCCATCTGGCTCTGCCATGTAAACCGTTACAGGTTCTGGGGCATCTCTGAAGAGAGCGCATTTGCCTCCTTGCATTTATTGAAAGGATACCCCTGATACACACACGATCTTCGAATGGATGTGGGGGAGTGTTCACATATTTCAGAACAGCAATGAGTCCTCCAAATGGGCATTCAATCAGAATACACAATGCGTTTCTGAGGTGGTCAGACGGGTCATGCTGGGGGTCAGTGGTCCGTGATTGCTTAATGTTGACGTCCCACAGTCTATTGTCCTTGAGTTGACGTTATCTTCACAAACAGCAGTTAACCTTTATCAGAAGCCGTTAACTTCAACAAAAGGATGTTAACTTAAAATCCGAGAGTGGGACCCTTTTGGTCTCTCCTTGACGGTCAAACACCCCCAGCGTATTGTAAATGAGATTTCTGCAGAGTCTTGAACAAACTCTGTAACTACAATAGGCATAAATATGGGATAAACATGAACATTTATTGTAACAGTAATTAAAGGGGATGTCAACCCCAACATTTTCCTGACACGAATATGTTCTATGGGCCTCCATGAGTCCAAACAGGGCATTCAGATTAATTATCTGTTTGTGGAATACAAGTTAAAGCAGAAAAATCCACAGTTCCTCATGGCTCAGGTGGCAACTAATCATGACTCAGCTTCAGAAAACAGATGAGCCGTGATTGGTCATGACTTGAGCGCCGTGATGTCATTTCAAAATGGCCACCGCCTTAAATGGATAAAACCCGGTAGATTTTGCTGCTTTACTCATATTCCTAAAATATAAAATGAATCAGAATGCTATGGTTGGACGAGTGGGGCTATATTGCAAAGAAAATTTTCGAGTTGACTTCCACTTTAATTTAAATTGAATTTGTGCTGTGTGAAGTGAAGGTATAGTTACGTCCCTCACAGCATGGAATGTCCCTTCACGTCATACAACCATAGTTACATACTACACTTTTTGTAGATTTTTGCGTATAGTCATCTTCAAATCAAAGACAAAGCATAAATATTGTGTGATATGAAATATTCCAATTCATGTTTTATATATATATATATATATATATATAGGCGGCCCGGTAGCCCAGTGGTTAGCACGTCGGTTTCACAGTGCAGAGGTACCGGGTTCGATCCCAGCTCCGGCCTCCCTGTGTGGAGTTTGCATGTTCTCCCCGGGCTTGCGTGGGTTTTCTCCGGGTGCTCCGGTTTCCTCCCACATTCCAAAAACATGCATGGCAGGCTCGTTGGGCACTCTAAATTGTCCCTAGGTGTGAGTGTGAGCGTGGATGGTTGTTCGTCTCTGTGTGCCCTGCGATTGGCTGGCAACCAATTCAGGGTGTCCCCCGCCTACTGCCCGAAGACTGCTGGGATAGGCTCCAGCACCCCCCGCGACCCTAGTGAGGATGAAGCGGTTCGGAAAATGAATGAATGAATGAATGAATGAATATATATATATATATATATATATATATATGTTTTGGTCATAGCACAGCACCGCTTTTATTGTCCATAGAGGGCAAAAATACAAAGAAAAAAAAAAAGAACTATATGTGTATGTATACCGCTGATGCCACTGAACATCTCGAGTGGTTGAAAGTAAAATAAATATTCAGGAAGGATACTTTTACAATTTTTGTAAAATTGTATGTCGCGTTGTTTACACTCATTTACATCGACTGCAGCGCAAGGGTTAAAGGAGTGATCAAAGCCCAAGTTCAACGCTGTTACTTTGTCTCCTGCGTGGGCTATGGCCAAGCCATTTGCCTCAGTTAGTCACATGTTTATCTTTCAGCTTTAATCTTTGTTGCCATAGGAACTGTGTCATAAAATGCGTCATATTACAGTATAATGTATTAACTGCATCGTTTTGGGCTGCGCAGAAAGTGTAAAGCACACATTTGCTGAAACTTCATGAACTAAAAGCTCACAAGTCAACTGTGACCTCTGATTGGCGGTCGACCTCAGACTTTGGATGCGTATTTCCTGAAATATGTTTTGTGGGGATCCAGTTTGGGAAAACAAAACAAAAAAAATCACAATTTCACTGCATTGCATTTGCAGAATGTCCGTAGGAAGAAATAAGAAAACAATGTCCCCCAGCAATTGTCATCATGTTTTGTGTGTTTCTGTGCGACACAGCATTCACCCCAATTTACGGTCAGTCATCTACTGCCAAGCTGTGGCCGCCGGGGGGAAAAAAGAGTGGGAGTTTGCTTGGAATAAGTTCCAGACCACCAGTAAAACCTCAGAGAAAGACCAGCTTCGTAAAGCACTGTCATGCACCAAGAAGATCTGGCTTCTCAGCAGGTGACGTGAACAATGACATTCAAACCTGACGATGTTTCTTACGTTGTATTAAATCTGATAAAAGGTTGAATAACAAGATCTCATTTTATGACGGCCATAGATAAGCCGAGAAGACTTGCTAAAGAATGTCTTTGTTATCTTGCAGATACTTGGATTACACTTTGGACCCTGAGAAGATACGTCTGATGGATGTTACTTCGACTATTAACTACATTGCCACAAATGTGGCGGGCCATGGATTGGCTTGGAATTTTATTCAGGAACACTGGGACTACGTTGGTCAAGGGTTGGTTCTTCTTCTTCACTTTTCAACACTGTACATCTGTGCTGCCATGACGTATGTCAGAATGCAGAATGTGTACAGTCAAACCTTGGTTTTCGTCCATAATCCGTTCCAGAAGGCTGTTTGAAAAGCGAAATTGTTTTCGAAAACCGAAATCACACTCTTTTTAAAATAAAAATGTTTACTGAACACGTCTGCTCACAATGGAAAGCACCTCGTGTAAGGAGGGGGGGAGGAGTCAAATGGTGCATTCAAGTGCGCTCAGTTTGTTCGAGAACTGAAATTTGTTCGTCATCTGGAGACATAAAAAACTCAACATTTTTGGTCGAAAACCGAATTGGTCGAGAACCGAGACGTTCGAAAACCGAGGTTTGACTGTATATCTTATTTATATCGAGAGAGAGAGAGAGAGAGAGAGAGAGAGAGAGAGAGAGAGAGAAAGAGCGATCCAGCCATCCATTCTCTGATCCGCTTATTCTAATGTGGGTCGCGGGGCATGCTGGAGCCTATCCCAGCTGTCTTCGGGCAGTTGGCAGGGGACACCCTGAACCGGTCGCCAGGCCAATCACAGGGCACACTAAGACGAACAACCATCCACGCTCACAATCACACCACACACAATTTAGAGTGTTCTGTGAACCTGCCAGGCATGTTTTTAGAATGTGGGAGGAAACTTAGAATACCCGGAGAAAAACCACGCAGGCACAGGGACAACATTAAAATTACTGGTAATAATCTTCCTAATGGCAGTGTTGTGATTTTTAGTTTGTAATGCATTGTGACCCATTTCCTAAACCAGTATCAAAGCGCAAGTAGAATACAGAAAATCTGGAGTCACATTTGTTCATTCAAGGGAAGAAACTGTTCTGTTTACACGACAACAGTGTTTTTTTTTAGAAACAAAAGAAAAACAGGAGGCTCAGGTAAAAGAAAAATCATAATAATTGCTCATGGCTTATGTTTATTGATTCATACAAGGGATCTGTTCATCTCTTGGTCTGAAACCACAGATGTGAAAATGTTTCATCTTGCCTGCTTGCCAATTGCCCGTTTACTGTACACCGGACACTGAAGAGAGCAGTTCTTTGAATCAACGGCTGCCATAAAGCTTGTGATCCACGGTGGCTTGTTTAGTTTAGCTGTCATCAAGTACAAAGGTCATTAATTGTAATCAGGGCTTATCTTGATTTCTTTCTCACAAAAGCCACACGGAAGTGGCGCTTATTCGTTTAAATTCAAACGTGTGTAATGCGATTTTTATGACATTATCAGGAAGTTTATTCAAGCTTTTTAAAAAAAAAATTTCAGATCAAATTGTTTCAACATTACAATTGTGTTGTTCAAATGGAATTAAATATATCTTCTTTTTGCCTGTCACCAGCGATGGAGCCAAATTGATCGAGGGTGTGACCAGGAGGTTTTCGACTCAGTTCGAACTGGAGGAGGTAATTTTTCCTGAGCAGTGATGTCATTCCAAACATGTCATCACGCATAGATCATAAAACAAGTCACTAAACTCAAATAGATTCTTTTTTTTTTTATATAATTTTAAAAATTGCACCTCTGAACCTCTGCAGTTGAAGGATTTTGCCACAAAGACTGACCTTGGTGCTGCTTCGGGGGCTCTGGAGCAGGCTATTGAGCAGGTTGAAGTCAACATCCAGTGGGTCAGCGAGAACAAGGACACCGTGCTCGAGTGGTTTCTGAGCAGAACTGATTATGACATTTAGCATTTGATCGTGAAGTCCATTAGATGGTGAAGGCAAGTTTGTAAGGCCTTCCTGTGCTACCTAATCTAGAATCAAAACCAACTCTGAAAACAAGTCCAGCAAAATGGACCAAAAAAAAAAAAAAGAGTGATGCACTTTTCTAAGACCCAATTCATGAGATGAGGACAGATTGTAAGCAAAATGCAGGTTACAGTACAAAATTAAACATACAGTCAAACTTCGGTTTTCGACCATAATCCGTTCCAGAAGGCTGTTCGAAAAACCGATTTGTTCGAAAACCGAAACCATGCCCTTTAAAAAAAAAGTTTATTGAACAGGTCAGTTCACAATGAAAAGCGACACGAGGAAGCGTCACTTCCTAGTTTACCCGAGGAAGCGTCACTTCCTCGTGTAAGGAAGGCGAGAGGAGTCAAATGGTGCATTCAAGTGCGCTCAGTATGTTCGAGAACCGAAATTCGGTCGGCATCCGAGGCATAAAAAACTCGATATTTTTGGTCGAAAACCGATTTGGTCGAGAACAGAGACTGTCGAAAACCGATTTGGTCGAGAACAGAGACTGTCGAAAACCGAGGTTTGATTGTACTTTTTTTTCTGCCTAAAAACAGTCATCAATACTTATTTATTTATAATACATTGTTCCAATGTACGGCCTGGTAGTCCAGTGGTTAGCACGTCGGCTTCACAGTGCAGAGGTACCGGGTTCGATCCCAGCTCCGGCCTCCCTGTGTGGAGTTTGCATGTTCTCCCCGGGCTTGCGTGGGTTTTCTCCGGGTGCTCCGGTTTCCTCCCACATTCCAAAAACATGCATGGCAGGCTCGTTGGGCACTCTAAATTGTCCCTAGGTGTGAGTGTGAGTGTGAGCGTGGATGGTTGTTGGTCTCTGTGTGCCCTGCGATTGGCTGGCAACCAATTCAGGGTGTCCCCCGCCTACTGCCCGAAGACTGCTGGGATAGGCTCCAGCACCCCCCGCGACGCTAGTGAGGATCAAGCGGTTCGGAAAATGGATGGATGGATGGATGTTCCAATGTAAGTGGAAGAGATGAATGCTGCCAATGTCCATGTCCAACTTCTACATATATCGGAGGCAAAGAACAGAATCTTATAAAATACAGGTAATAACATATTTTGGACAATCGAGGTGTTTGTTGTAATCATATGACCAAATAATTTGTATACTAGGCTGAAATTTAGCCTTCTGCACATTGGTGTAGCATCAGAACTCATTGGAATCTTATGGTCAGTGGGATCTACTATACAGTGACAAGAACCGATTCCTTTTGTGTTTGTTTTTTAAAAATTATTATTAACACTAACAAGTTCAGTATACTTATTTATTTGACATTCCAAATAGCACCCGTTGACCAAAAACATTTCTGTTCAGAAATACAAAAAAATGATGGCAGTTGATGGTATTTGTTTATTGTTTACATTATTATATTATTTTATTAGGGGGAGAAAAAAAAGCTTAAGATGGTATTGTGTGTCTTAAAGTGCAAGAATGGGAATCGTTAAGATATAAAGTGTGTTTGCAATTTGTATGTTTATAGTCATATATGACATAGGGACTACTCACCGACAAGTGTATACTAAAGAATTGTACGAAAATAAAATTAAATGAAAAGATGAGTCCAAAATGTCCATTTGTTTTTACACCCTTCTTTTTACAGCAATAAATACACTAAGCTGTCAAAGGTGCATTCATGTTTTATTCTTCTGAAAAGGAGTTTACGTATAGCAAACTCAATCTGCACTCCACGTCCATTTTCAATGTATGTATTGTACGCAGCTTCATGCATTTTATCGATTTAATAGTGTCAGATAATGTCATTCGAGATTCTAAAATTGTGCAGTGTTACATTTGTAGGGAATTTCGGGAGTTTAATGTTTCACAGCTGACTGAGGTACATCTGGCATGGAAATATTTATCGTAGCTCTCAATGTTCCACCATGGCTACTAATCACCATTGCATTATTGCCGTTATTTATTTCTGTTATGTAGTCAGGCACGACGCCAAGATCTTTTCTCTCCCGGGGCTACATGTATGCTTGATCGATATGTGGGGAGGTGCTGAGGAAAATACACCATTTTCATGACTTATTTGAGATGTGTATTCAGTATGAGGTATGAATGTTCCCAAATGTACCATCCAATCGCGGTAATTGATTATGTCTTTGTATCCCCCTCCGTGCACACTGCTCATTGTGTCAGAAATGCTCAAATTGTGAGCCTGCACCTCGCTGTTTTCCACTGTTCTTATCAGGGAATACTTGTTGAACACCATTCTGAGTACAAGACTGGCCTGCCTGCAGTCCAGACCTGTCTCCCATTGAAAATGTGTGTCGCATTATGAAGCATAAAATACGACAACGTTGGCCCCGGACTGTTGAAAAGCTGAAGCTGTACATCAAGCAAGAATGGGAAAGAATTCTTTTGTCATATTTTTTTTATATTGGTGCATTTTAACTGTACACATCTTTTTTAGGAAGTAATTCAATCTGGTGTAGTATGTTGGGTTTGAGCTTTCTCTCTGATGCAATATGACAAGTGCAAATATGCATAAAAGAAGTCCAATAACAGAACTTGTGTAGGTGACCAAATCAAAACTGGAGCATAACTTTGTCAGTTTTACTCATGGGAATGATTCAAACCAAGGCCACATGTGCAATAAATTTGGTGCCTTGTATCGCAAAGCAATTTGATCCAAGACATCACGCTGAAGTTGAAGCAGTTCAATCTGGAGATGGGCCAAAAGCTCCAGGATGATGATGTTTTCTGTTTAGTCCTACGAAAGAGACAAAATAGTGCGCTTTTTAAACCTTTCAGGGACAGCGGTTACAACAGTGGACAGCTTATCATGTTATCAGGTTACAGAGTGCATGAAAGGATTAATAAAATAGATATTTACTTGTCCATAACCATGTATTTTGCTGCAGTTGACACAGTGAGTCCTTTTTGTTCATTGTTTGTTTACATTTTGTGAAAGTTAGCTCCTCCTTCCAAAAGCTTTATTTCTTATGCTCCCTTATGATTGATAAAAGTGTTGGATACAAGGTAAGAGTTGCTGGGGGAGTGGCGGGTTTCCAAACCACATGCAGATTAGGCTCTGAGAAATAAACTATGCATACAAATAAGAGCGAGTGACTGCATATGCCTGGCCCTCATGTGAGAATGAATACCGTATTGGCCCGAATATAAGACAGTGTTTTTTGCATTGAAATAAGACTGAAAAAGTGGGGGTCATCTTTTTCAGGGGTCTAGACATTATACCCATTCACGACGCTAGATGGCGCCAGATATCAATGAAGCGAATGCTGAACATGACTCCCCAGGCCAAAGTGAACGCCTGCCACGAAGAATAAAAATACAAATAGCGGTAGCACGAAGAAGAAAAATAAAAAATAGCATTAAGAAGGAAAAGAGAAGAACATAATAGAAGAGATAACAGAAAATGGAGAAACGTAGCGGCAATCTGGAGAAAAGTGGGTCAAAGATCGGCCAGGTTAACGGGCAGCTGAGGAGAAGTTATGATGTCATTTACATTTCGAATGTTATTGCACTTTAGATTTTAATGAGGCAAAATAACATGTTTTTTCTCTCAAATATATTGTTCTAATCATTTGTTTCAGATGCACTGTAATTATTTTCTGTATAAAAATTAATTTGGTGTTCAAAAAGTCATTTTTTCTAACTTGAGTCTTGAAAAAGAGGGGGTCGTCTTATAATCAGGGCCGTCTTATATTCGGGCCAATACGGTACTTAAAATCGGATGATTTCACTGGCAAAATGCTCTCGTACATATATTGTTCTCGCAGTCAATTACGTACGAATGTATGAAGTCGCTTTCATTTTAGTGTAGCTGTTCTCACCCATTCATCGTCCTGCGTTCCCTCTCCTTCACCTCCAGGCTTCTGAGTGTCCGCTTCTCCAGTTTTGTTGGCCATAATCTTGTCTGTCCACGATGCTCCAGTATTCTCGTCTCCGGCAAAATTACACTTGGACACGGTGCCACCATCTACTTCAGCCAAGGAGACTGTAAACATCAAGAAAAGGTGTTCAAAGTTCCACCCATCTCTTCACCTGAGTGTCCAAAACACTTTTTTTTGTTGTTACTTTGTGCTTTGGAATGCCTTATGAAATAGGTGGGGGAAAAAATGGTCACATCATGACCACGACGACTCACATATGAAAGGGCTGTTTCCTCTAGTCTTCAGTCGAATGTCTGTTTCAGTCTCGAGCTCCGTTTTCTCCATTTCGCATTCAGGGTACCAGAAGGCCCATGTGCCATCAGGTCTGTGCTTGTCAGTTAGCTTCACCAGCTCGGCTTTGCGTATCAGTGCTGACAGCTGCTCCTCTGACAGGATGTCGGACTCCCCTTTAGCTTCCACCTCTTTATGGAAATTGATAGAAATACAGGCACACGCATGTACAAATTAGAAGACATTAGGTTTCTTTTATTTATTTATTTTCTTGTAAACTAGTTGGAGTCTCAGGTGTTAGCTCAATTTACTTCCTTGTTCATTAAGCACCCTAACCAGTGTATCTGCAGATTTACTGATCAAGTATCAGTTAGTCTTCACTTACTGTAGGAGGACATGAGGAAGCCCGTGTTGACCTTTCTGGTGTCACTGAAGTTTGGTTCTATCTCCTTCCCACTAGGGTCATACTTCCTGCGATGGATGCGTCGAGGTTTGACATAGAGCACATGGTAACGGACCTGCCAAATGACAAAAAATAGCGATTTTATTTCTGTGATACTGCACAATTTTGACTGATTCAATGTGTAATATTTGCGCAAAAAAATTGTTTGGAAGAGAAAACAGGCAGGGCTCTGTAAACATCAGTTTGCAAAGAACATTTGAGATGATTTTCGCAAGTCAACCATTAATTTCAAATGGAGGGGGTGGGGGGGGGGGGTAATTTCCCACTGTATGACTTCTTTTAACTATTAGCCTTGCATACCCATGCATTTTGTAGCTTATTGATGAAGAGAAACTTCCACTTTCTGTTTTGTGATCTCCATGCAGTACCTTCTGATTGTTGACGTCAGTCAGTGCATGTCTTGAAACATCAACAAGCGTTCCTTCAAGAATTACTCCAGGACCACTGCAACAACAATAACAAAGTAGTAGTTCTACATAAAAACAATAGAAAAAGTATGTTGAATAAATTGTGACACAATGCAACAATAAAAACATAAGAACAACAGTTAATGTAAAAATACAGTTCCTTTAAAGTCACATTTAGGTGCTAAAATTTGCTGGTATTGCAAAATCCCTTAAAATTATGAGGTCTCTTCCGTTCTATCAAAAGCAACTGTAACAGCGCCGTATAGAAGATATACAGTACATACAGTATATGCACTTATAACATGCACGTATACGCACACACACAGCGGTGCTGTACACGCATGACCCCTAGAGGCCGTCACCGCTACACTCATCAGAAAAATCAAGCGATCTTCCGGGATTTCAAGTATCAAGTACAACTTTATTGTCAAATGTGCTGTATATGTTACATTACATACATTTCCCTTCCTTGTATGCAAATAAATTATGTGCGTTTTTCACCGCCACGATAAAATGTGCTGCATGTGTTACATTACATACATTTCCCTTCCTTGTATGCAAATAAATTACAGTATGTGCGTTTTTCACCGCCACGAACAGAACAGTTGTTTCCATCCGACTGCCTTGTTATAACGGACAGAACACTAAATCAGAAGGAAAACACACTATTATATTCAGTGTCGAAATAGTTGTTGACAATCGTCCGCTCGTACTAAAATAATGAGTGTACTGTAACTGGATTTAATGAATTCATTGTACACAAGTTTTCACCTACCTTTCATGAGATCCGGGTGACCACACGCGGTCATATTTCTCATTGTGTACTGGTTTGTTTTTCAAAGATATATTATGGTAGATTCGGCTCATTTTTCACAAATTATTCTCAGGATTCCAAACAATCCCGTCAATGTTTTTCCTGAAACTGACATTTCCGTTTCCGCCCACGTGTATCCTTGTGATGCATTCCATGAACGTGGGAAGTCCGACATTCGATTTCCGACTAGGAAAGGTCACGTAGAACGCCCTTTGAACTGGGAGGTCCTAGTTGCGAAGTCCGACAAAGTAAGGGAGAGGGGAAAAAAAAAAAAAAATCACAGACCGACTTCAATTTGACGTCACGACAATGGCGACGGTATGGAGACGCAGACAGTGAATGGCAAAACATACTTTACAAGATTATGACATTTATCCATCAATTTTCCACATGCTTATCCTGAACAGGATCGCGTGGGGGGGGGGGGGGGGGGGTTGCTGGAACCAACCTATCTGACTTCAGGCAGAAGGCAGTCTGCACCATGAACTCATCGCCTAAATCCTAAATTTGTCTTAAATTTGACCCCAGCTTGCTGTTTAGTGCTGGGTGGGGGGGATCACATTTAATCCTACATGAGGTGTGGCCTGACAATCAGAAATAACCTACTGGAAAATGCCCCGCCTTTCACTCAGGGTCAGTTGGGATAGGCTCCATCACACCCGTGACATAAAATGTATAGACACGAGAAATGACAAAGATAAGAGTTATAAAAACAAAGGATGCGGAGTTCTATGAACTGGTACAATATGAGTTGTATGGACGCAGTCTTGGATCAAAGGTGTCACCCCACTCATACAACTTCATCTCCACTGAGCGAATAGCGGGATAGTTGGATGTTGAGCCAGATGTTTCGCCGTTGAGTCCATTCCCCCGGAGCCTCGACTTCATACAGACGGTCTCTGTAGTCTTCATTGAGCTGCAGAAACTGCCTACACACTTAAAACAGAGGTATTTGATTACATTACGCATCAAATGAATGTCTTCTTTCCAAACAAATGCAACACCCATGTTTTGCAAGTGATGCAATAACAACTTATTACAGCAGTTTATTATCGCATCCTGTCATGAGTTCTAGAATTTTATCAGAAAATGTGGAGGACTAAGAAAACGTGGCATTATTACATCAGGAGACGAAAATATATTCCTGTACATTGCATATTGTTTCACAGCGTGAAGGCTGCGGCTGTGTTTATGAGCCATAATTTGTACTTGTTTATTATCATTTGACTTGCACGTTTGCTTTGGTCACGTCTCGTGTTAGCACAGGTTGTGGTTCCACCTTTTTATTTTAAATGCATATTTCTACATTTTCTACTCCAGGTGTGGCGTTTTAATAGAATTTGAGGGAAAATATATAAAACCATTCATTTCTATACATTCTTATGTCACTTAAGTCTCAAACATACGAGTTGCTTAATACAGACTAATGGGGGGGGGTGCATCGGTTGTTGATTAAATCAGAGGATGATGTAGTCTGACAAGACAATCTTCCTGGGATAAGAGAAAACTAAAGTCAGATAGAGCATTGACATGTTGAGGGAAGCTAAAAGAGAGCGTGATTTACACAGATGTCAAAGAGAGGCTCAAAGGAGCATTCTTTGAACAATCACTGTAAACTGCTTTTGTTGTAGTTAAGATAAGATTTAAAAAAAACAACTATTAGTCTCGCAATGGAGAAATTCCTAATTTGTTTGTTGGTCTCGTCCGTGCAAGAATATTAAATCATCGAAGCGTATCCAGGTTTCTTAGATATTATGTAACGACAGGTAATTTGAAGTCTAACATGAATCATGTTTGTATTGGTCTATGTTGTTTCGTACATTGCCATTTGAAGACAATGAAATTAAAACAGACGTGTATTTTTTTTTATTTTTTATGTCACTGAAATTCCCACTGGAGTCAACCGTCAAAAGAAATTATTGTTAAAATCCTTTTTGGTTTATATACTGCTGACATTTAAAGAACATTTTTTTATATTTAAATATTGCTTTCATGTGTGGAACATAGGAAACTGCTCCAACCTGCAACCATGCTGGGTGAAAGTGGCACACTGATTCCCAGCACCTGCTCGCCGGGGAAGGACGAGCAGAAGTCACTCAGCATCTTAAGTCCCAGTCTTCTTCTCCTCCAGCTTGTCCTTACCAGCACACTGTCCAGAACAGGCAGCAGGTAGCAGCGGCTGCTCCAGCTGTCACACAGACTGCCTGAAACACCACACAGATGGGAGTCAAGTGTGTACAGCATGAGCGATACTGTAGTATAATGTATGTACTGTATTTTTCGGCTTATAAATTGTTCCGGAGTATACATCGCATTTGAGGGGGATAGAAGGAGGGGGATTTCTGATTAAAAAATACAAAAACGGACCAAGAACCGTACAGCTTAGACTGGCCGTCAAAACACCATGTTGATCCTACTTGGGCGGAAGTCTCTCGCTGGTCTTGTGTCGGCATCATTGCTGGTGACGATACTCGGTTCAAGGCACAAGACTGGAGACGTTTTTGTATTTTTCTGTGTGGCCGCTACCACTGCGTCACTAAACGCCCGACGTGCCTCATAGTGATGTGTCGGTCGCGAACGAGCCAGTACAAAGAGCCGGCTCTTTGAAGTGAACGATGAGAGCCGGCACCCTCCCTCGAGAGCCGGCTCTGTCATTTTCCCTCTTTCTCTCTCTCTCTCTTTCTCTCTGTCTCTGTCTCTCTCGTGCGCGGGCGCACTCGCTCTCTCTTTTTCCCTCTCTATGTCGCTCTCTTTTTCACGTGTCTGAAGCAAGGTTTGGCAGTGGCTCAGCTGCCGTGCTCAGAGAGGGAGACGGGAAGAAAAAGGGGAGGGGCGAGGGGCTTGGTAGGTACAAATAATTACTGAGAGAAGGAGCCGTATCAGCCCGTCCAAGTTGAAGTATTTAGTTTTGTTGAAAGCAAATTTAAAATAAAGCAAGGCATGGCTTATGTTTGTTAAAATAAAGCAAGGAGTATCTTATGTTTGTTTTGTTCGCTGCTGCTGTTGCAGTTACTACTCACTATTTTTGTTTTGATGCAGCATGTTTGATTGTTGTTGGTTGAAGTTTAATATTGTTGCTTGTTTATTGTTTGGAGCCTTTTTAATGTTCAATAAAATAAGTAAAAACCCTTTTCTTTGCTTGATAATTGTTGCTATTTGCAGTCAGTAGAGTGCAATATTTAGTTCACCAAGTCATTTATCAAAATGAATGCTAAATTTGTCAAACATTTAAAAGAAAAGCTAAAGTTGTTGTTGCTAAAGTGTTGCAAAAGTTAAAAGAGCCGTTTGAGAGCCAAAAAGAGCCGGATCTTTTCACTGAGCCGATCCAAATGAACCGGCTCACCGAAAAGAGCCGAAAATCCCATCACTAGTGCCTCAGCGCACCGTCACCGTCAGAAGCGAACTGCAAGGAAGCTCCACCCCCTTTTATTAACATGGACGCAGAACCTGGTATCCTTCCACACAAAGTAGTACCAAACATAAAACAATAGTGTCAGTGGCATACATCGCACTCAACACACCCGCTCCAAATGCGTACTGTTTCACCGTTCGGAAAGTCAAAAGTGTTCTTCAAATGTTGCGTTCCGTTAATCAGAGTGCCCTAACAAAGGAGTGCCGGAGCCAAGTGCATAAGGCGCAACAGGTGCACACAGTTCAAGCGCGAGCTGTTGATTGTTTTATAACACAGGTTGCATTCGGAAATGAATGGGAGGGGAGCGCATTCCGCCTCTCCAAACACACAGAGTGGTGTTTGAAAGTCAGAGTGAATTTCCTGACGGCAGCAAAGGAGCTCCGAATTGTGGCCAAAGTAGAATCCTGGTCACCTTCTGGTGATGTAAATCCTTATTGTGGCGTAAAGAAGCCACATGCTAAACTAGCGATATGTCCCACAATTATTGCCATGACCACTGTTGCAACACTAACACGATTTACTACTACCACTACTGTACTGTACTATCCTTTGGAGGTTGGCAAATACTTTTAGTACATTACCACCACCTTCTGGCCACCAGCGGGACGTCTGCTACAAACTAAATTGAAGAAAGCAAACAAGCAACTGTAGCATTTGTTGGTGAGTAACATACACATTAAATTAAGAATGGTTCAATTCTTCAGTTCCAACTAGAGCCACTTTACTTTTCAAACGCTGACTCCCTGCCACATGGGCTCCTGATCCTCAGCTCCTCCATCCATTACTCCATCCGCACCATCTCAAACAGTCCATCAGGACTGGCATTTGAGCTGAACAACATAGTGCGTTGCTAAAAGGCTCCCCGTTAAAGCTAAAAAAAAAACAAGTGTCCTGTGGATGTAAACCGGCAATGGTCAAAAAGCGCCAACTTTTCCCTCAATAGCAAGATACCTTTGTGTTTGACTGTGTAGAAGCCAACTGCTTGGTCATCTCGCCACAGCAATTTGGCGCTCTCTGTGCGGGGGTGCAGGGAGAAGAGTGCTTCCTCGTGTGAAGGCCTCTCCACCACCTGACTCAGCAGGAACATAACGAGCCTCTCCATTAGGGACTGGACCTGAGGAAAGCATGATGCCGAATGGTTAAAGGGTACTTTGTGTGTTGGCGTGAAAGTATTTTTGATATTGGAATCGAGTTTTGATATAGAAATCCAGGTTTGTTTGTTTATTGAACATAAAAACATACTCAGTAATAAATTGACAGAAAGTAAGGTAAGTAAAATTGTAAAAGGAGAAGAGAAATCAGTCATCATACAACACAATTATATGTTCAAAGGAGTAGGAAGAAGTAAAAAACGTATCTAGTCCTACCCCAAGTTTATATATAAATAGATTATTTTTTATATCAATCAGAAAAGAAAGGCAGAAAGAAAGAAGTCTCCATAAAAGCTCATGCTTTTACCCCTTGACCGTTATATTTTTACTACTTTTGGTTTGTATCGGGATTTTATACTTGCACACCCTAAATTATGAAACAATCTCAGAGTGTGTTAACTTGACCGTGCTGTCACCATCACCTGATTCAGCAAGACTACTGGCCTATGTTTTGAGACACTAATAAATTAATGAATGAATTTCCTCACTCATAGTTTTTTTTTCTCTTCCCCCCAAAATTGATAAAAATGATCACTGAAATAGAAAGAGTTGTTACGATCATTTGTGATCTGTTGTATTATTGTTATTTTATGTTCAACGCTCTTTGTTATAGCTGCAGCTGTTGTGAAAACACTATGAAAATAAAGATGTATTGTATTGAAACAAAAGATGCTACTTTTTCCAAGCTGTTCGTAACAAGGGTCAAAGTGTTGTAAGGACATATAACATAAAATAAAAAAATGAAACTGGGATTACTGGAAGCAAGTCAGTTCTTGATTTGCAGGATGTCCGTATGACATCATTCACAGACCACCAACTTCCATGCAAGTATAGGCCACCACTAGAAGGCAAGGGGAGAGCAGGGAATGTCAGGAGTGTGTGCATATGCATGTTTTTTTTTCTCATGTTGTTATGTAAAAATGTGTCATCACACCTTGAACTGGATCATCAGGTGGGTGAAGTGCCAATAACGAAGATCTGGCTTGGTCATCCTCAAATAGCTGCAACCATTTGATGTTGTTTGCTGTTATTTCCAACTGATTGGACGGACACAGAATACATTCCTTGAAACCACGGTACACCACAATATAATGAGAACATAATTGTGCAGACCTTGCAAGTTTTGGATGATTGAAACCAGTTATTATCTTCAGGCCTGGACTTTAGCGACAAAAGATACTGTTCAGATGCTGACCTAAGGTCAGTTTCGTCCACAGGTGGCAGGTCTACGGGGAACATCTTCCTGCACAAAACTTTAAAGTTCATGTTCACATTCAAAACAACAAAGACAATGCACCACGTGAGTTTCAAAAAATCGACGTCCAACCAACCAACCAACCATTTTCAACGTTCATTTAGGCCGACATAATAAACAATATAAAACTCTCAGAGAAACATTTGAAGACGAAATATTACCTTTCCAGTCAAATGTATTTGCGCATTCGGTGAGGACAGTCATCCGCCACTTTGTGAAATTGGTATCGTTAATGTAGTAATGCTAAAACAAAGACAATTATTTGAAACATACAAACCTACTTTCCGACTGATTCAGTTGTGTCAAATACGAATGATTATCATGTTTGTTTGTTTTTAACAAAAAAACGTTCGATCCACCTGTTCCTATACTGCTCTTCCTTGACACACCACACACGTGACAGCATTGACCTGACTTGCAGCGCCACCTTTCGCGAGGAAGAGGTTACCACAACACCTTGTACAAAATCATCAAGTTACAGTGCAGACACGAGCTGGAAAATTACCAGAAATAAAATACTTTCTAAATAAAAGTTACAACGCGATTGGGTGTAATTTTTTCTCATTTGTTATTTGTTAACTACATTATCACTTTGTCATTTTTTTCTGAATAAAGAAAACGGAAGTGTTTTTTTGGAACCATGGCTGCCATGCACTGGAAGCCCGAGCCCGAGGTTTTACTTTACTACTCTTTTATTGCAGTTTAAGCAGCAAAATTGCCAAAACAGCAACCTGTGCCGCAATGTTTGATGACGCAGACCGACACAGTGGCGCAAGTCGATGACGTCCCATTCACATCCACATTCTGCAATAATAATAATAATATTAATAACACTTGTAATCTGCACTTTCGAACTCTACTCGCACGTCCACTACGTAGGTCCTTCGATGAGGGCCGTAAAGTGCAGTGTGGGGTATTAGGATTGGGTAAATGGATTCTCGGGATTTTGTGAACTCACAAATACCGCGAGAATTCAACTTGGAGGCAAGGTTAATATTTAACAGTAAACACACAACCATGTCGTTTCTGCTGACGGCAAGTCAGCGATTTTTCTGTCAGCATCGCAGTATTAAAACGGTCAACATCGCCAGAGTAAGTAAGTTAGTTTTCATGAAAATATGCGCCAATGTTTATTGTTTAACTAAGTCGAGGTCAGCGGCCCGGTAGTCTAGTGGTTAGCACGTCGGCTTCACAGTGCTGAGGTACCGGGTTCAAATCCAGCTCCGGCCTCCCTGTGTGGAGTTTGCATGTTCTCCCCGGGCCTGCGTGGGTTTTCTCCGGGTGCTCCGGTTTCCTCCCACATTCCAAAAACATGCATGGCAGGCTGATCGTGCACTCTAAATTGTCCCTAGGTATGAGTGTGAGCGTGGATGGTTGTTCGTCTCTGTGTGCCCTGCGATTGGCTGGCAACCAATTCAGGGTGTCCCCCGCCTACTGCCCGAAGACGGCTGGGATAGGCTCCGGCACCCCCCGCGACCCGAGTGAGGATAAAGCGGTTCGGAAAATGGATGGATGGAAGTCGAGGTCATGTCCGCTCTGTAAAGTGTCAATGTGTTCTTGGTAACACCAATGAAGTTGTACCACAGACACGAAGTAGTTACGTGTGTGTGGTATTGTGCGGAAATTAATTTTGAAATCGTTAAATGTATGCTATCCCAATTACTATTTATTTAATTATGCTGTCGACAGAATGGCTATTGTCTAGACTTTTGATGTGCTTGTAACAGAAATTAATATTTGACTCATCCTATAATTAAAAGATATAACCAATGGTATAATTGTAGTACAGTGTACTGCGGGCAGGAGCACCGCTTGGATTTTTGAAGTGGGATGAGGAATGGGGAGGGGGGGGGGGGGTCATTTAATTTAGGTGCATTTTTCTTTTATTCAAGCACAATTTTCGCATGTTCAAACTGTGCATTATGTTACTCTGGCTTACAATAATATTAATTCACTCAGGTGAAATTTTTTTTCGAGAACTACTGGTCTAAGTTACAGTGCGTTGTTTAATGTATCCTTCTATTGTGTCTTCACAGAATGCTTCTTTGGACGGTGCACTTTCTACATTCAGGTCAATATGCGGAGAGGATGCAGTGTCATTGGGAACTTCTGTCAGAGAGCAACACGGCAAAGATGAATCTGTACACAGGTCACTGTTTCACACAACTACTTTTAGCATTTGCTTGAACAACATTAGGGAAGATTAAAGACATATTACTTATATTTTTGATGTTAGATGGTGCAAAATTCTAGGTACATATTTTGTTTTCCATGTAGACATATATTTGTTTTCAGGGGAAAAAACATGATGTAAACAGGTTTTGAGTGTGAAACCCAACAAAAACCTTTGATATTAAATATAAATTTGCAATATAAAACAAAAAAACAGTTACATCTGATTGCTTTTTGTTGAGAAACATCAGCATGCCAACACAGTCTATACACAGTCAGTCCCAGCAAATAATCAGTATTGCAGAGATACTGACATGTTAACTTGCCTAGCCCGTGTGCAAATCTTGATATTTTTTTCTGGATAAACTAACTCTTGTCTTCATAGCGTTCAGGGTTGCAATCGAAGAAGGGAGAATCTCTTCCTGAATGTTCTTCTGTTACCATGCAGTGTTACATTGACCAGATTAGCTTTGATAATGTATGCCACAGTGTAGTTGTTTTTTTGCAAGCCCTATAAATACAACAATTAATTCCACAAAACCCAAATTTGTTTGAAAGTCGGAATGTACTGTAGTCTATTATTGACCGACTACAACACAGTGGTAAAGTTGTGATTACTGTAAATATTTGTCTGGCAAGACCTCTAAGCCACAGATAAAACAATCAAATAAAAAGCAGTGAGTAAACAGGTAAGTGAGCATTATTTTTTTGTGTGCTGTGTAACACTTTCGTCTTCTGCTGCCGTGAAAACATAGTTTATGATGTACCGTTCCTTACCTTGCAAAGACTGTTATTTTGCAACTTTTGACAAGGGCTCTACTGCAGCTTCATGGCAGAACATGCTTTAGAACAAATCCAACGAGCTCCTTTGTTAATCTCTGTTTAGATGCCGTCCACCGGATGTGGTTGTTTTTCCACATTGTGTGGAGGAGGTTAGCGCTCTGGCGAAGGTCTGCCATGACAATCGCCTTCCCATGATACCATTTGGAACGGGAACTGGCCTGGAGGGTGGGGTAGGAGCAGTGAAGGTGAGAGAGAATACCATCTATAGATCTTATATGTCTTGTGACAGCACTGGAATATTTTCACACTTTAATGTAATTATATTACCTGGGGGATGGTCTGCATGAGGGATGGGTAACGTTCACATTTGAAGCGGTTTCTTTCTGATTTTCTGGACCTGGGAATCGATACCGGTGCTCAACAGTACAAATTCTTGGTACATTTGATTTTGTTGTATGTCGGAATAAATGTTACATTTATTCACAATAAAATCACAGAAACATTTCGATTAAAACATTATTTTTCATCGCAACACATTATGATTTTAAAACAAATGAACCAGAGGATGTAGTCGCTATAACATTTAACAAATAATAAAGTATAAACAATACAAACAATATGTTTATTACAAAATACAAAGTGTCTACTGACGTACTTTTGCAATGAACATCCAAAGGAATGAATTTAACTAATAATCCAACAAGAGGATATAAATAATTATATTAGTGGACGCAGTGGCCCCGGTGGTCGTGTGGTTAGTGTGTCGACCTCACGGTGCAGAGGTCGTGGGTTCAATCCCGGCTCCGGCCTTCCTGTGTGGAGTTTGCAAGTTCTCCCTGGGCTTGCGTGGGTTTTCTCTGGGTACTCCGGTTTCCTCCCACATTCCAAAAACATGCATGGTAGGCTGATTGAACACTCTAAATTTTCCCTAGGTGTGATTGTGAGCGTGGATGGTTCTTCGTCTATGTGTGCCTTGCGATTGGCTGGCAACCGGTTCAGGGTGTCCCCTGCCTACTGCCCGAAGACGGCTGGGATAGGCTCCAGCATGCCCTGCGACCCTCATTAGGATAAGCGGATCAGAAAATGGATGGATGGATGGATATTAGTGTTTGCGTTTTGCTAGAACACAAAGTCTGCCACGTGCATCGTGTTCAGTTTGAACCCAGTTTGGACCAAATAATGACAGTTGGAAGAGGACGTGAATGAGAACAAACAGAATAATTGGAATAAAATACATAATTTGAATGTACCCAAGGCGGTACGTAATGCTCACTCCATTTTGGCCCCAAGCACCCAAGGGGTCAATACAAGGGGTCAATATCGAAAAGGCCACCTGCCATGCATAACCAAAACATGCTAGGAAGTGCGAGGCCTATTTAGTATTTCATAAACTGCATTGGTTTACCTTGGTGACAAGATAATATTGATCGCCAAACCCAGAAATGTAGATTGAGCGTGTGCGAAATCCTGTGTGAGTGAGTGATATCATTACGCTGGTGTGCATGCACCGCTGCGTTCAATTGCGGCATGGAAAATCGACAACTCTTCTAACTCCCGCGCTTTGGAACTGAAACATGGTAGGGTTTGATTTAATGTGAATCAGTGCCCCATATTACCAAGCCAAAGAGGTCCATACTCAAAAAAATACCGTCCTCCGCACCGATCCCGAGTCTCCACTACAAAACACACAAATAAACGTGTATGCTAGCATACAACTCCTCATCATTGTGTTCATTCACAGTGTACTGCCTACAAGACCGAATTTATGTGAGGTACTTAAAAAGGCCAAGTAATGTAGACTCCTTTTTTCATAGGGTGGTGTGTGTTTCAGCCTGAGGAATATGAACCAGATTTTGGATCTCCACCAGGAGGATTTTGATGTGACGGTCGAGCCTGGTGTGACCCGAAAAGCCATCAATGCCTACCTGCGAGACACTGGACTGTGGTTTCCTGTTGGTCAGTAAAACCCAAAGCCCATGGTAACTGAAGTCTTGAGTTCGGAATCGCAAACGATACAATGTCAAAAATATGTAAATGTGTCGGCCTAAATGACCACAATGTGTCTGGCTGGACATCTCGATTTTTTTCAGGCATTCCAATCCACCAGTGGATGAAAGCTCATCCACGAGAGCCTATCCGGAACCTTTTTAGCCTTGCATGCTCATCACCATCCCAATAGAACCCGAGCACATTATTTATATGTATTTCTGGACATTGTATGTCGGCAAACGGCATCGGTTATGCTGTTACATCTCATTTAGATTGGCTTTGAGTTCAGGCTATGTATTCCAATCCAGGGAAACCAAGACACCAGCTACCAAAAATTACAACAAAAAAACATGGATGAAAGCGAGAAGAGATATCGGAATAAAGTTGCGGCTCCCACAAGATATGTCCTCAATGGAAAAAAATCACAGTGGCAAAACGTTCCTCCATGAACAAGGAAGAAGCCAATGAACTAACATAGAGAGCCTTGCTATGACTCTATCACTTTGGACTAGATCCCAACCTACGGAAATAATTAGACCCGAGCAACATGCGCACTCCATCTAGGGCCATGCTGAGATTTGAATCGTGCAACATTGACTTCTGCGAGACATTGTTATGGTGCTTTGTGTTTGGGCCTGGTGGTGGGCTGCCATGTTATGAGTGGCACTGCAGTTATGTACTACGTGGTAGTATTTCTTTAAAAAAAAAAAAACAATGTTAACCCAAGATATTTATGAATTGGTTATGAAGAAAAATTACTGTTACGTAAATCTGCAGCAAGCACCAGGGGTTTTTTATAGCAAAGATCTCAGATGTACAAACGTATAACGCACACACAAACGTAAGAATAAGTGCATACACTTCATATAGTCTTCTACGATCGGTGACATACTTGGATAATGTTTTTTATTTTGCTTCCTCCATCTTTCATATAGCTTTTATCCGGTCAAAACGCTTCCTGTCTTAGCTGCTTAACATCCAAAAAAATAGCAACAACATTCTGCTGCGTTGAAACGAACAATAACAAATACTTCCTGGACTACTGCGCATGTGTAAACCGGTGTCGTGGTTGCTGTTGCAGTTTCCGAACGAAGCAGTAGAGGTCGCTGTTGGATTAGACTTAGTTGTAGTGAATCTCGTCGCGAGGCAAGAGCAGAGAAAAAGATTTCGTATAACGCAACAGGGGGGGGGGGGGGTTCGTTGTATGGGAGGCAGGAAAGTGGGAATGGTGTTCATGCATGAAGATTTTTTTCACCCTAGGGGATATTTTTGCCCATGTAGGTTTCATTGTAGAGGAGTTTCACTGTATCACAATATTTACCACATGGTCGTAATACTGGCTAGAAAACTGGTATAATCTACAAGTATCTTAAAAATGTATGAAATGCTATGAATGACCTTTGACCGTGTTTTCTATGTTGGACAACAATGTTTGTAGAACAGCAGGTATGGTTAAATGTAGTGGAACAAAGCGGGGCCAAAGCAACACAGACTGCAAGGAAACACGTTCTGACTTTGCTGCTTTGTTTTTTAAAAAGATTCAGAAAACAATACTGAGCTTGAATTTCTCCTTAGATCCTGGAGCTGATGCTTCGCTGTGTGGGATGGCAGCCTCGAGCGCATCTGGTACCAATGCAGTACGATATGGAACCATGAGGGAAAACGTGATCAATCTGGAGGTGGTCCTTGCTGATGGGACTATCATTCACACGGCCGGCAAGGGCCGGCGTCCCAGGTAAAACAAAACAAAACAAAACCAAAAAAAAAGAATGGAACTCATTCCAAATTTCAGATATTGTCCAAACAAACTCATTCTCTTCGGAGCAACATCTTAGGATACCGCTGTGCTTATGTACGTTTTCCCCCCTGTCTTCATTATCAATAAACTACAGGAAGACTTCCGCGGGCTACAACTTGACAAACCTGTTTGTTGGATCAGAGGGCACTCTGGGATTTATCACTAAGGCAACTCTGCGCCTCTACGGTATTCCCGAAGCCATGGTGTCAGCGGTTTGCTCATTTCCTTCAGTGCAAGCTGCTGTGGATAGCACTGTGCAGATTCTCCAAGCTGGGGTAGCCATCGCTCGCATTGGTGAGCAGTTGCCTGCGCTAAGAACACATCACATCACAAATGACACAATTTGCACGTACGCAACTGCCTGTGAAATCCGTTGCGATAAAAATATGTCGGGGAATGGTGAAGAATCCCATCGATGCTAAAAATAGAACTGTTTTTTTTGTTTTTGTGTGTTGAAGAGTTTCTTGATGATGTGATGATCAATGCATGCAACATGTTCAGCTCTCTGTCGTATCCCGTGACTCCAACTCTATTCCTGGAGTTCCACGGTTCTGAACACAGCCTTGCAGAACAAGTCAACACAACGGGTAAGTTTTTCAATGAGATTCATGAATATATTTCAACTCGGCGGCCCAACGGCTAACTGGTTAGTGTTTCCGCCTCCTGGTGCGGAGGTTTGAGTTTCGGATCTGGATCCGGCCTTCCTGTGTGGAGTTGGCATGTTCCCCGCGTTCCTTTGTGGGTTTTCTCCAAGTATTCTGGTCCATCCCCCTCCCCTCTCCAACCCCACCATCACATTCCAAAAACAGGCACTGCATGAATGGCACACTCTAAATTGTCCCTAGGTGTGAGTGTGAGCGCGAATGGTTGTTCGTCTCTGCGTGCCCTGCGATTGGCTGGCAACCAGTTGAGGGTGTCCCCCGCCTGCTGCCCGAAGACAGCTGGGATTGGCTTCAGCGGTCTCCGTGACCCTTGTGAGAAGAAGCGGATCAGAAAACGGATGGATGGATATTTCAAAGCTCGAAACAATTACTTCATTTTAGGAGCAACTTTTGAGTAGTAGTTTTTAAAAAAAATTATTTTATTTTGTTTTTTTTGCAGGTTAATCTTGGGGACCTGAAGCAAGGGTTTTATGAAACCGAAAAAAATATGACAATACAGTTAAACCTCAGTTTTCGTCCATAATCCGTTCCAGAAGGCTGTTCGAAAACCGAAATTGTTCGAAAACCGAAATTGTTCGAAAACCGAAACCACGCTCTTTTTAAAATAAAAATGTTTGTCAATGGAGTCAAATGGTGCATTCACGTGCGCTCAGTTTGTTCGAGAACCGAAATTTGTTCGTCATCCAAGGCAGAAAAAACTCAAAGTTTTTGGTCGAAAACCGAATTGGACAAGAACCGAGACGTTCGAAAACCGACGTTTGACTGTATAACGAATGAACAATTGGTTATCATTTTTTTTATATCATCAACTGTTGTTATTTTTTAAATTAACATTGTGTATCGTGGCTCACTGTATTTTCTTGTCAAGAAACCGTCTGTGTTGTTGTCATATTTGTCAGCCTTAATAGGGTTGAATTGTGAATGCATCAAATCCATCCATCCTTTTTTGAATTGATTGTTTTTACCCCGCTTATCCCCACGAGGGTCACGGCTGAGCTGGAGCATCTCCTTGCTGACTTTGGGCAAGAGGCGGGGTACACTCTGGACTGTTTGAGAGCCAATCGCATTCTCACACACACACACACACACACACTGAAGGACACTTTTTAGAGTTCTCAGTAAACCAAACATGCACTTGAGAGCTTGGGCAAATAATCACCTTTGATGGCGTATTCAAATGTTCTTTTAAAACTTGACTTAGCATAAGAGTGGATTGCTGGTAAAGGCATGACCTGTCAAAACAGCAGAACTGTAGTTCTCTCCAGATTAACTCGTCATGTTTCATACAAATCTACAGATTGCAGCTTTTCAAATGTTGTACAGGTAACTGTCTGATTGTGTTCTTGCTGCACAGCTATGTAATTTATGCGTCATAAAAATGAGACATGATCTTATGATGTATCCACAGAGGAAATCACCCAGGCTAACGGCGGCTCAGATTTTCAATGGGCTCGAGATGCAGAGACACGAAACCGATTGTGGAAAGCTCGCCATGACGCCTGGTATGCTGCTCAGGCTCTAAGGCCTGGTTGCAAGGTAAGCGATTGTAGCTCTGTTCTCCTTTATGAACGGAATGAAAACAAATTGGCACTCAGCAACGTGCAAATCCCCACAAAAGTGAAAACGTAGAACAAAATGGGGGAAATCAATGGCGTACGATATTTGTTTGATTGTCCCACCATATTGTGGCAAGCAGCAGGTTTTGCAATCGGCAGTATGCCTTCTACCATTCATTGTTTGCTTTTTTGCATACAATTGTTTTTCCCACTAGTGCGGCATAATGATTTTTTTTTTACATATTATAAGCGATGTTTAACTTTATCCTAAGTGTCAATAACATTACATATTTTAAAGAACAATACAACATACATCGATAAATGAATTTGGCGTCCTGGAATTGCAAGAACTCTGAAGTTCTTTGTCACCCTACCATGACAACAGTGCGGTTTATATCAAGTCATTTTGTTCTTTTGTTCAAATTTTTACATTTTAATACAGTTCAAAGTTCAACTTTAACTCCCCGTTGTGTTTTATTGTAGGCCTATTCTACAGATGTCTGTGTTCCCATTTCCCAACTGCCTCAAATCATTGTGGAGACCAAAACCGACCTGATTGAGAACAAACTTACCGGTGAGCTCGCTGCCCACGAGATGGCTCTTTTCTTCACATCAGCAGTGACACGCAACATAAAATTTGTTTCAAATAAAATGTTTGAAGCTGATATAAACACAAATAAGAAATTGGTGTCTCGAGAGAATCTCTCGAAGTTTCACGTTTATCACAAACTGTTGTTTGTTGTACTTATTTTGTTCATGGCAAAAGTGAAGCAAGCTAAGCAAGGCAAGGTCATTGTGTAATACCGTATTGGCCGAATATAAGACGGTGTTTTTTGCATTGAAATAAGACTGAAAAAGTGGGGGTCGTCTTATATTTGGGGTCTAGACATTATACCCATTCACGACGCTAGATGGCGCCAGATATCAATGACGCAAATACTGAACTTGACTCCCCAGGCCAAAGTGAACCGCTGCCACGAAGAATAAACATAAAAATAGCGGTAGCACGAAGCAGAAAAATAAAAAATCGCGGTAAGGAGGAAAAGAGAAGAAAATAATAGAAGAGATAACAGAAAATGGAGAAACGTAGCGACAATCTGGAGAAAAGTGGGTCGAAGATCGGCCAGGTTCACCGGCAGCTGAGGAGTAGTTATGATGTAATTTACATTTCAAAAACTAGTCGCCATTCATTTACAAATGTGTTTGCACTTTAGATTTGAATGAGGCAAAATAACATGCTTTTTCTCTCAAATATATTGTTATAATCATTTGTTTCAGATATACTGTAATTATTTTCGGTATACAAATTAATTTGGTGTTCAAAAAGTCTTTTTTCAAACTTGGAGTCTTGAAAAAGAGGGGGTCGTCTTATAATCAGGGCCGTCTTATATTCGGGACAATGCGGTACTAGAAAGCTGTTCAACGGCATTCTGGTCACGAGAGTGTTTGAAATTACTATTTAGATGTTTTCGCCCTCTGTTGTACATCGATCTGTCCTTCCATATTCACACACAGAAAGCAAAATCATGATTCTTACAGGGCCAAGTTAACAGATGTCTTGACAGTGTGGACTTGGAGAGCTCCAGTACCATGGATGAATCTCTCCAGAATTTCTCATTCCCATTTTTACCACAAAACAACAGAGTATAATGATGTCATGCTCACGCAGGTCCCATCGCGGGTCATGTGGGTGACGGTAACTTTCACTGTCTGATGGTCGTTGATCCGAACGACCAAGAAGAACTTCGTAAGGTCCATTTGTTCAGCGAGAGGCTGGCGAGGTAATGTTTTTTCATTTATTTTTCTTATTTGTCTTTTATATTGACTGCTTTAAAACTGAGACTCGCACACTAACTTTACAATATGATCGCATCCTTTTTTCTTCTGTTTTTGTCATCGTCAGTCCCACACTTTGATGCACACGTTCTCTCGAGCGTTGTATTTCGAATAGTTTTTAGTGTGAATTAGTGAATATCTACATTTCTCAGCCCACCATTACATTTGTTGTTTTAGAAATAAAAATACCGTAATATGTAATATGACTCAGTTGCCAGGAGAGTGCACCAAAATTTGAAAGAACCCTGATTGTTGTGACACAGATCACATCCCATGTTATGAGCAATTGATGCTGAAAACCAGGTGATCCCAAACGTCAAACCTTTTCTTTATTTTTCTCTCCTGTATGTTTCGCCTGGAAAAATAAATAAATACAATAAAAATAAAACCTTGCTTTTTTTTTCTTCTCCTAGACGGGCCCTGGCTATGAATGGTACATGCACAGGGGAACACGGAGTGGGCTTGGGCAAGCGAGCACTGCTCTATGAAGAGATGGGATCCATGACGATGGCAGGTCATGCAGGGCATCAAGGATGCACTTGACCCAAACAACTTAATGAATCCAGGGAAGGTTTTGTTGCCAAGAGAGCCTTAAAATGTACAGTGAACCAAGTACCGTAATTTCTGGACTATAGACCGCACCTGATTATAAGCCGCACCACTACATTTTTAAAAGAAAAAAAACATTTTGTACACACATAAGCCGCACCTGTCTATAAGCCGCGGGTGCCCATATTGTTACATGAGATATTTACAAAGAAAGACTGTACACAGGCGGCCGTTAAAAAAGTCTTTATATGGGCCGCTTCATTAACCCCCATGCAGTAATTATCCCAAAATTGGACATTTCGGACACTTTGTATGATTTTGGACTGTTGGACAAATGGACACCACAGACAAAACAGTGACAAATAACTCCACGAAGCTGAAATTTTGCATAGGATGTATATCTATGTCTTGGCCAATTACCACTGAACATTTTGAGGGGTTGAAAGTGAAAAAAAATTAAAAGTGAAAAAAGTTGTTGCACATTGGAAGAGGGACATTTTTGGGACAATCCTCGAGGACTTAATACCCTTCATGCAGCCGCTTAAAAATACTGCATGAGGGTTAAATAAGCCGCAGAGTTGAAAGCGTGTGACAAAAGTCGCGGCTTATAGTCCGGAAATTACGGTAATTAAATTGTTTCAAACACTTTCCATATATGGGCACTATAGTGAGGCAAATCCCTTGATTTTTGCCGCTGACTGAAAATATTTGGGTTTGACATCGAGAGATAAATAGATTCAAGAATCAGTATTTTCTCTTTTCTTTCCGCGTATTGACATCCGGATCAGATACACAACTTGAATACACGCTTTTGTTTGAACCCACCCTTTTTTTTTTTTATGTGATGAAGTAATGTTACATGTGATTGACGGGTGTATCCATTGCATTGATTATTCAAACAATAAATAGCGCTAAATGTCAAAGCTCTGCAAACACAGGCCATCAGCGATACAATGGCTTGGAATGCCCTGAAGAAATATATTTTTTTATAAAAACAATGAATGGTGAGGAAAATGATAGCTGTTGATGACAAAAATAGAATAATAAGAATGTAAAATAACTTAAATAATGAAAAAAATACTACATATTTTAAACTGTCAGCCAAGTGTGGAATTTACCAAAATGCATTTTCATGAACAAAATGTCTGCATGCATATCTTATGGAGGGGCAAGAAAAACCATTACATTTTGGTATGGCACATAAGCTCTACTTTCGCATACCAAGAAAAGAACACTGTCCCTATTGTGAAACATGGGGGACCCTCTGTTATGTTCAGGGGCTCTGGTGATTGGTATCTTGATTCTGTGCAGGCGACAATGAAATCTCATGATTTACAAAATAAAATCCAATGATTCTGAGAATTTTAATGTCTTCAATTTTGAGTCATCTTGTGTTCATTGTGTTCAAATATTGCTGAGTGTGGCAAGCATTTTGCATACACGTGAGCTTTCATTTGAAAATATGAACAGCAAGTTTTTAGCTGGGGGAAATGTGCTCAGATTTATGAGAGCGGGGGATTGTGTTTTGTGAACTGTATCTTCATCTGAAATGTGTTTATGATATTGGCAAATGGTGGCTTGATTGAGTAAATGTGTTGAGGAGACAACTTGTCATTCAGTTTAGAGAATGGGTGTCAAACTCATTTTTGGCGCAGAATTTAAAATTTTGGTCCACATTTTAGAAAGGATCACGGAAGCTGACATTTTTTAGCTGTTTTCGCGGGCCACATAAAATGATGTGGTGGGCCAGATATGGCCCCCGGGCCTTGAGTTTGACATTATGGTTTTGAGAATTGGCTTTTGTGTTGTCGCATTTGAGAAAAACTGTCAAATAGGCTATCCTAAAAACTTGGAAAAGCATCTTAAATGATGTAAAACAAAAATTTTAATGCCCTCCTTTAAATCAGATATTTTTTAATTAAACCGGCTTGGTGCATGTGAAGCTCCCGTTGAGATAAAGCCGTATTTGAAATAGGACTCCTGATACTGTCGATTAAATGTAGCCTTCTCTTTCTTGAAAGTCGTAGGCTCCTCTTCTGTCTCCTGGCTGGGCCTTTTCCCCTTCCCGAAAAATTTTTTCTAAGATGGTTTTTTTTTTTAATGCGGTAACCTATCACGTGACCGAGAAGCACGCATTCACCTGCGACAAGAGTGACATACTGTAGACTGATTTAACAGATCTGGAATTTTTCAAAATAAAACATCTTTCAAATTCTGAAATGAATAAAACGGAAGGAATGTAAGCAGGGGTGTAGTGGGCGTGGTACGCGGGTTAGGAATGTAAGTACACCCACTTTAAAAATCCCCACTACACCACTGAATGTAAGTGTATTCCTTCTGTGCGGCCCGACACCAAATGACCCGCGGACCGGTACCGGTCCACGGCCCGGCGGTTGGGGACCACTGATTTGGAGCGTTCTATTAACCTGCCATGCATGTCTTTGGAAAGTGGGAGGAAACCAGAGTACCCGGAGAAAACCCACACATGCACGGGGGATGTTTTTTTCCCTTGAACGGACGTCTGCAAACTCCACACAGGAACGCCGGAGCAGGAATCGAACCCTGCACCTCTTTAGTGTGAGGCAGACACGCTAACCAGTTGATTACCGGGCCGCCCATGAGAAAGAACAATCCCCATTAAATAAGAAATGAATTAATTGGCGTTTTTTTTGGGGGGGGGGGTTTGGGGTGCATGGTGAGCGCACCTGTGCAGGGTCTGATCGAGTACTGTTATATATACTGTACTGTACTCCAAAGTAAGGTTAAGGGGTACATCCTAAATTCCCAATACGTTAAGACCATGATGGCACATATTCCTCTCTGTCATATACAGTAGCGGAGATTCTGATCACCATCCAAATTGACTGTTGGCTTAAAATAACTTAAAGTTAAGGCTTTTTTTCCCTTTTTTTTTTTTGCATCTAGGACAGTCCCACGTATAGGCCTGTCTATATTTATTATCGGAGTTTGCGCACTGAGCGCTTGCTTCCATTGTCTGGCGGGTCGCGGCGAAGATTCACGAGCAGAGCTCCGGGAAAAAGCCACCCCGTTTTCCAGTACAGCAGCTTAGTTGGAGAAAAAAAACGCCATCGCGGACATATTTGCCGTGCCGCGACAGCCAGCCAAGACAGACAGCAACAGTTGTCACGATTCCTGAGTCGAGATGAGACGGGAGCGGCGGAGCGAACATTGTGGCGCTGCCGCCGCCGCCGCCGCCGCCGCCGCCGCTGCTGCTGCTGCTGCTCGACTTCCGCGTCCCGCCTACTGAGGCGCAACCTCGTTTATCACCTGGGTCGGCTAGGGGGACGTTGTATGCGTGCCCGTGTGTGCGTGCGTGTGTCATCCTGGGATATCTGCGTCATTTGGCGTGCCAGCCGTCTGTCGGTGCTGTCGGGGGTTGTCTGTGGGAGAGCCGAATCCAGACGCCCGGGCTGGCCAATGATCCGCTCAGCGGGGAAACGAGCTGTTGCGTCTGCACGGAGTCATAGCTGACGTGCCTGCGGAGTCGGACACACACAGGCGCCAGGGTAGACAGACAGACAGACAGACAGACGGACGGACAGGCAGGCGGGCGGGCGGGCCGAGAGACAGACAGGAGCGAGAGGAGGGGGGGGCGACAGCCTGTTACGGCTCCCTCGACCCTTTGCGGATCGAGTCGAGCCCCCTCCCGCTTCGACCAACAAGCCCCCGTTTTGTTGGATGGGGGGGAAGCAGAGCACGACGGGGCGGTCCCGGGGTGCTTTTCCCGGCGTTTCTACGGATGACAGCGCGGTACCACCATCGGCCCACTTCGGCCACTACCGATCAAACGGCACCATGGGCCTGCGGAGCCGCTCGGTGAGCTCCGTGGCCGCGATGGGCATCGAGCAATCCCCCACGGTGCCCTTCGGCTTTTACACCCCCAGAGGCACGGGCTCGGATCGAGCCGGAGGAGGGTCAGGGGGCACACCCGCCGCCTCTCACGGAACCGGCTATCAGGACAGTGGAGGTGGACGGCATCACACAGACGGGGTGCTTTATCTGGGGTCCCGGGGGTCGCTGGCTGACACCTTGCCCCTTCACATCGCTCCCCGCTGGTTCAGTACGCACAGCGGTAAGAGCAGTCGGAACACCTTCACACATGAGAGCCGTCAGCCGTTCATTGTCGCGCGTTGCAACCCCATCACGCCCCTTCCAGTAGACAAACAGGGCGGGCGTCCCGCAGCCAAAGCATTCATGCGCTTGAAAGGTTAGTCTTGTCCACCGTTCGCATACTGAAATGAAAAAGACTCGTAATGGTAGCGCTGCAATACATTTTGCTTTGTGTCTTTCCAAATGTATTAGTATACAATCATGTGGTAAGGTGAACATGGGTACTATACATGGAAAAGACTTTACTCAGTCTCTATGGACATGTCCAGAGTTAGTGATTCAACAATGTTTATTAGTAGAGTCAAACCTCGGTTTTTCGAACGTCTCGGTTCTCGTCCAATTCGGTTTTCGACCAAGAATTTCGAGTTTTTTATGCTTCGGATGATGAACAAATTTCGGTTCTCGAACAAACTGAGCGCACTTGAATGCACCATTTGACTCCTCTCGCCTTCCTTACACGAGGAAGTGAGGCTTCCTCGTGTTGCTTTCCATTGTGAGCAGACGTGTTCAGTAAACAATTATTTTAAAAAGAGCGTGGTTTCGGTTTTCGAACAATTTCGGTTTTTGAACAGCCTTCTGGAACGGATTACGGACGAAAACCGAGGTTTGACTGGCTATAGCATGAAGAGAATTGCATTACAGAGATGCACAATATAAACAACTGGCAATATAATGTATACCCTCATTAATAGGCTTACCCTTAAACAGTGCCAAGCTGTCTGGGCATTAGTATACCGTATGTAAAAGCAAAATTCTTGTTCTTGTATTGGATCTACTTACAAGCAGTCATAAAGTTGGGACCAGTCAGTGTTTGAATGGCTTGTGTTCAAGTTAACTAATTAATTGCATGAGTTTTCTCTCTCAAAAGCATGTGTTGCACTACGCGTATAGGTCCTTGTTGTGTGAAATGACACAAATAAGCCTGTTGCTAAATCTGGCTGAGTCAATTAGCTCAACGATGAGAGTCCAAAGAGGGAGAGAGCAAAAACGGGAGAAGATGGAAAATAGTGAGATGTGGAAGGATGGTATGAAAGGGAGGGTGGCAGGTTGAGGATTTTTGCTCATCTGCAGCTGACCTCATTCATAATAAAACATTTCAGGATGCAACTTGGCGTTTCAAGCTCAGGTATAAACACAAATTCCTCACCACATGGTTTCGGCTCCTTCAGTGCATGTACAATGGATGCGCAGAAATCCACAAGAGAGGCACACATCAGCAGCCACAGCAGACAGCCCCCCAGGCTCTCATTATTGAAGCCCCAGCCGGTGCACAGCAGGGGAATAACAACTTGGGTGTCAGCAGCTCAGTTGTTTTGCCTTTGCCCGGCCACTGATCTTCTAAGTGTGACAGCTGTATGAGAGGAAGTCAGGAGTAGGTTCAAAAAGAATCTTCTGTAGTTACAAACCAGGATTATCCATCCATCCATTCTCTGTACCGCTTATCCTATACCGTATTGGCCCGAATATAAGACGGCCCTGATTATAAGACGACCCCCTCTTTTTCAAGACTCAAGTTTGAAAAAATACTTTTTGAACACCAAATTAATTTTGATACAGAAGATAATTACAGTACATCTGAAACAAATGATTATCACAATATATTTGAGAGAAAAAGCATGTTATTTTGCCTCATTCAAATCTAAAGTGCAATCACATTCGTAAATGAATGGCTTCTGGTTTTTGAAATGTAAATTACATCATAACTTCTCCTCAGCTGCCGGTTAACCTGGCCGATCATCGACCCACTTTTCTACGGATTGTCACTACGTTTCTCCATTTTCTGTTATATCTTCTATTATTTTCTTCTCTTTTCTTTCTTACCGCTATTTTTTATTTTTCTTCTTCGTGACAGGGGCTCACTTTGGCCTGGGGAGTCAAGTTCAGGATTTGCTTCAATGATATCTAGCGTCGTGAATGGGTATGATGTCTAGACCCCGAATATAAGATGACCCCTCACAGGGAATATCTCCCAGAGAAACCTCATACGCTACATAATAGTCATGTTTAATGTGATGCAATAGACACGTGGATTTCATGAACATGACAACAATAGAAAATTAAAAATAATTTGAAACTTAAAAAACAATGAATAAAAACGTTCACAAAGTCATAAAAATCTGGCCTTTTTTGGGGTTTGAGAAAAGTATTTTTAAAAACTGAATGAAACTTTGAGAATTTGTGATAATTTGATGATACAGTCAAACCTCAGTTTTCGAACGTCTTGGTCAATTCGGTTTTCGATCAAAAATTTCGAGTTTTTTTTATGCCTCGGATGACGAACAAATTTCGGTTCTCGAACAAACTGAGCGCACTTGAATGCACCATTTGACTCCTCTCGCCTTCCTTACACAAAGAAGTGACGCTTCCTTGGGTAGACGAGGAAGTGAAGCTTCCTTATGTTGCTTTCCATTGTGATCAGACGTGTTCAATAAACATTTTTATTTTAAAAATAGCGTGGTTTCGGTTTTCGAACAATTTCGGTTTTTGAACAGCCGTCTGGAACGCATTATGGACGAAAACCGAGGTTTGGCTGTATTGTGAAAATATGATAACTGTGACCAAAACCCTAAAATAACTTTTCTTGTTTGAGGAGCATTTTTCCAAATCAAGGAGCAATTCGAGGAGCAACTTTGTAATATTGAGGAGCATGTTAGCATGTCCGCCTCCCAGGGCAGAGGCCTGTGATTCGATTCCAGGCTCTAGCCTTCATGTGTAGAGTTTGCATCTTCTGCCTGTGACTGCATAGGTTTCCTTTGGGTCCTCCGGCTTTCTCCCACATTCCAACAAAAAACATGCACGGCAGGTTAACGGAACACTTTAAATTGTCTCTTAGCGTGACTGTTGGTGTGAATGGTTGTTTTGTCGATGTGTGCCTTGCGACTGGCTAGCAACCAGTTCAGGGTGACGCCCTGCCTACTGCTCGAAGGCAGCTGGGATAGGGCTGCAGCACACCCGCGACACTTGTGGAAACGTGGATTCGAAAGTGGGTGGATGGATACTGATGCCAAATAGCTTTAAATGTTGAAAATCATCGGGGGTTTTTAAACAAGAAAAAGGCATTTTGAAAAGAGGAGGGAAGGAAAGTAGGTGGCCCGTGGTCCAGTGGTTAGCGCTTTGACCTCACAGTGCAGAGGTATTCCAGCTCCGGCCTTCCTGTGTGGAGTTTGCATGTTCTCCCCCGTGCCTATGTGGGTTTTCTCCGGGTAAACCGGTTTCCTCCCACATTCCAAAAACATGCATATCAGGCTGCTTGAACACTCAAAATTGTCCCCAGGTTTGAGTGTGAGCGCGGATGTGTCACGAGGGTTGTTCGTCTGGGTGTGCCCCGCGATTGGCTCGCAACCGGTTCAGGGTGTCCCCCGCCTACTGCCCGAAGACAGCTAGGATAGGCTCCAGCAGCCCCCGCGACCCTAGTGAGGATAAAGCAGATCAGAAAAGCGATGGATGGATGGAAATTGGAAAGTGAAGTAATTTTTCTGCTGCCGAGTCCACCTCTCTAATTTGATATTGTACAGTTGATAACTTCAGTTGAAAATGGACTGCTGCTGTTTTTGCAGTTCTGAAATTCAGTAACAGTGACAAACCAGCAGTTGGTGGCCTTACCAAAGGAGAAAAATGATTTTTTTTTTCAATGTTTGTCTCATTTATTGTATAAAGCAGAGAGCCTTTCATTGAATGATTATTTTAAGCATTTGGGTGTGAGGCAGACCAAATCACAGGAAACAGCTACACTGACTGTGTATGTGATTGTGTGTCAATAAAACATCCGAAGATCTACTTTTGAAGCCGCTACCATCTCACCATCGACGCGTTATCGCACTTGCCGACATATCCCTCCTATCCCCCCCCCCCCCCCCCACACACACACAGGGGCACACACAAACGTATGCCATGATGAGCAATAGCCATAACAGCCCCTAACATGAACGAAACTGAAAAAGGTAGATACAAGCGTTTGTGAGATTGTGAAAAATAAATAACTGCCTACCTTAGTGGGAGACCTGATACGGAGGCAGTGACGCACTTTTGCAGGATCACTGTCATAGCTCACGTGTAATCTTTTAAAATGCTGTGCTTCTGGTGCTCCAGATTCCCATTCTTTGCCAATGCTGGCAGTGAATTGCAGATAAAACAAGCTCTCACTGAGAATAAACAAAAAAATAGATCCATTTGAATAACTCTGATCGCAAGATGCAATTGAAGACTGCTGACCACAAATAACATTCGGGGATGCAGGTCATTCACCAAAGGTTAAAAATGACCGGAGTGCCCGGAGAAAACCCACGCAGTGCGGGAACATGCAAACTCCACACAGGAAGGCCGGAGTAGGAATCAAATCCTGCACCTCAGCACTGTGAACCAACGTGCTAACCAGTCGACCACCGGGGCCGCCCATAATACACTTTCCATGACTAAATAAAATAATGTTTTATTCACTATAAAGAATAATCATAAAAATGCAACTCCTGCAGATCAATGAATTTCCTGGAGTTTTTGGCATTGTCAGGACTAAATGGAAATATTGCTTCCATTTTAAGACTCTGCCTAAAGATTAATAGACTTTGCTCTTGCAGTATAAACTTATTGAGCATCATAGTCTTTAAAAAGAGGATTAGACTCATGTTGAGGAGTAGCGGGGCACTGGACAAAACACTGTACAGTACTATGTTAATGTTAAAATTAGTGAAAAAAAACATATTACAGTTTGTTTGTACAGTATTTTACATATTACCTGCTCTCCTATTACATGTGTGCAGTTTATGGTGTGAAATTATAAAAAAAGTGGTTTAAAAAAGTTGTTTTCTTGACTTGGAACGGATTAAATTTTTTTACATTATTCCAATAGGAAACATGGTTTTCGGTTTTCGAACAATTCGGTTTTCGAACAGTCTTCTGCAACGGATTAAGTATGAAAACCGAGGTTTGACTGTATTTAGATTCCTTGTGTTCTGGACATGTTTGAATGATGTCACAGACCTTGTGGAAGGCCTTTTCCTTCTTCTGTATGACTGTGCCCCCGTGCACTTTGATTTGCATTGGGTGTAAAAGAACCAGAAAGGTCCATACAGAACCACTTTCCACTTCAAACATCTCAGAGATTACCTCAAATAAAAACTCTGAACCAGGCTCTCTTGTTCAACATCGGTGACGCATCGACCTTGTTCCCTTCATACTTTCTGCTGTGCTTCACACGCATTTGTCACTTTGAAAACTTGCTTCCGGGTGGCGCCACAAAGACTGCCTGGCTCAGTTTGGTTGTGGTCAAATGGAGTCAAAACATAGCTAGTGAATTAATGAAAGAAAATGAAAGAAGAGCAGCCTTGAGTGCAAAGCGCAGTTCGGGGCGTGGCTTAATTCAAACGTTTGACCTGCCTATATATGGATTCGAAGCGCCATCATTTTTTCTTTCCTTTCTTTTTCTTTTTCTTGTTTCTTGGAAGCCTAACTGTCGTATGACATTGCACTTATGTTGCACGAAGACTTTACTCAACATAAAAAATGGCAAACTCTCAACCTTCAGTTGGTTGAGGCAGAGCTAAGTGAATGATGAGAAGTGGTTGCAATGGCCATTTTGAAATTTATTCTGGGTGAACAGTGGGTCAAAGAGCCACGGAAGCTCATCCGAGCGTGTTCAGAGTCCCTGAAAATGGTGCCTTGCTCAAGGGCACCTCAACAGTAGCTTGCAAGCAGATTAGCAAATCTCCAATGACAAGTTACCATTTTTACATTTTGTCCACAGCTGGACTCAAACCCATCACCCACTGGCTCCAAAGCGCAAATTCTTATCGACGAGCTACTGCTGCCCAAAAGAAAGACATCATTATTTAACTCATTCAGCACCAGCCAATTATGGACCAAGTCTGAAAAGATGTTTAAAAACGTCTTTGGGAGTGAATGAGTTAAGAGTGGGGGAAATGGAAAATTAGATTTATACAGTCAAACCTCGGCTTTCGTCCATAATCCGTTCCCGAAGGCTGTTCGAAAACCGAAATTGTTGGAAAACCGAAACCACGCTCTTTTTAAAATAAAAATGTTTACTGAACACGTCTGCTCGCAACACGAGGAAGCTTCACTTCCTCGTCTACCCAAGGAAGCATGCGTCACTTCCTCGTGTAAGGAAGGCGAGAGGAGTCAAATGGCGCATTCAAGTGCGCTCAGTTTGTTCGAGAACCGAAATTTGTTCGTCGTCCGAGGCATAAAAAAACTCGAAATTTTTGGTCGAAAACCGAGTTGGTCGATAATCAAGACGTCCGAAAACCGAGGTTTGACTGTATTTGCTTTCGCGGCGGTTTTCATTCACGGACTGATCTTGGCAAGGTTCTGTTTTTTTATTTGTTTTTTCTCAAACAGTAACCGTGTTCGGAATTAAGTCTGATGAGATATTGGACACCTAAAAGAATCTTTCATTTCTGACGTAATGGCGTCCGTAGAAGTCTGCGATAATACAAGCGAGTCTGAAATCAACTCCGAAATGTCTTGTCGCCTATCTTTCCTGACACACACTGCAATGCCACACACCGATAAAAGGCAATGGCACTAATGTATGTATGTGGGACACACAGATATTGTTGTGTTGCATTGCATTGCTTTCAGCAAAACTGATGTTGGGCACGGATCACACATTGGAGGGTTTCAGGAAGACAAAGTAAACAAATGAGGTTCTTTGCAGCTTGGGTGTGGGATTCACAAATACACTGTAAGTCAGCCCTTCAATGTGTGTTTTTTTTAAAATTCTGCTGCTCTCATGTATGAGGTGCATCTGCATACTCACTATGTCTCTCTATCTTCTCCGTGGTATCGCTGAGCAGTGAAGGCACTGAGCAGGCATTTGAGGACAGGGCATGCACATATTTTACATTCAAAAAAAAGCTGCAGAATTCCATCAGGGGGGAAGGAGGTCGGATTCCCGAAGTGGCAGCAAAAGATTTGAGGGTTACATATTTTTTCGTGACCACAACGTGAACAATACACACTGCCTTCACGGGTCAAGGGGGCAGCAGCTTTATCAGGAAAGCCCAGACTTCCCTCTCCCTAGATACTTTTCTGATGTGATCCCAAAGCATTTCAAGATCAACCAGGAGACAGTGGGTGTGTCCAAAAATCACATGCTGCGCCCTCCGAAGGCCACATTTTTGTTCGCAAAACGTCACATGGAGCAGGATGATCCCTGACTTGGAAGGGCCACTCTACCCTTTTCCTACTGAGGACCATGGTCTCAGATTTGGAGATGCTGATTCTCATCCCATTCGGCTGTGAACCGCTTCAGTGAGAGTTGAAGATTGTGGCTTGATGAAGCCAAGAACCACATCATTAAAAAAAAAATAAATAAAAAACAAAAAAAAAAAAAAGCAGAAATGTAAGACTGAAGTCACCAACTAAAAACCTTCAACAACACTTAGCTCGTCTTGCACCTGACCCCTTGGGCCCTCCCACAGATTGGGAGCCCATTACATTTTCAGGCCACGCCCGTTTGGGTGCCATCTGGCTTCTTTTTCCGGCTTGCCTTGACACATTCTGTTGTCAATTGGTGTCTGAAAACGGTGACGAATTGTCACCAAAACCCAGATGCACAGCTTTACTCAGGTCCACTTCAACCGGTGGGGGGGAGGGCGATCGGCGCAATATTTTGCATTTTCTTGACATTAAATGTAAGGAAAATCAATTATCATACCACAAAATAGAAAATATTGTGCAAAGTGTTTTTAGATTAGAATAGAATAAATCGTTATTGTCCGCCAGGAAGTTGTAATTTGTCTTTGGCTCATAAAACGCCGTCAGAAAATTTATAATAAAATGCACATACAGTGAATGAAATTGAATACTTCATAACATTGACCATTAATTATTAAGAGCAGTTCTTGTCCTGGCAGAGTTAGGAATACTAATAGCACAAGGGCCAAAAGATTTCTTCATTACATTCTAAGTTGGCACTCTTTCGCGTCTCTGAGAGTTAAAAGGCTCAAACTGGCTGACAGCGATCTGAGAGGACTGTCCTCGCCTTTTCGTTCCAATTATCTTCTTTGCCAGTGACACAATCCATCCATCCATCCATTTTCCGAACCGCTTGATCCTCACTAGGGTCGCGGGGGGTACTGGAGCCTATCCCAGCCGTCTTCGGGCAGTAGGCGGGGGACACCCTGAATCAGTTGCCAGCCAATCGCAGGGCACACAGAGACGAACAACCATCCACGCCCACACTCACACCTAGGGACAATTTGGAGTCTTCAATCAGCCTGCCATGCATGTTTTTTTTGGAATGTGGGAGGAAACCGGAGCACCCGGAGAAAACCCACGCAGGCCCGGGGAGAACATGCAAACTCCACACAGGGAGGCCGGAGCTGGAATCGAACCCGGTACCTCTGCACTGTGAAGCCGACGTGCTAACCACTGGCCTACCGGGCCGCCCCAGTGACACAATCCTAGAAAGTATATTCTTAAGTCTGCAATTTAGGTGACTGTACCGAGCAGAAAGATGAAAGGTGAAAACACCTTTCACCGTCGTTTTATAAACAAGCTCCTTAATATGCCGACTAACTCCAAGGCCACAGAGCCTCCTAAGGAGATAACAACGCTGTGAGCATCTTTTGTAGATAAACATTTCCAAGTATTTCCATCGAAGCTTAATTGAGAGTCTAAAAATGTGCCAAGGTAGTTATCCAGTTTCAACATGTTGACCATCAAGGAAAAACTCGACAACTACTATGACACGATATTAGAAGAGTGTGAGTACAAGTCAAGTCGGCTGCTCCACCCACAGGATCTAGTTTTTGAAGAAGGCCAACTGTAAAGTCAAGTCATCCACATAAGTCAAACAATTTAAGATTGTCAGTGACCATAAATTCATTGTTAAAAAGTGAGAATAGCACCGGGAATAGAACATAGCCTTGTGGGCAGCCAGTGCTTACAGTGAGCACATCTGACATGCTCCTCCGGACACCTCTGTGGGCGGCATGAGAGAAATTTCCTGCTCCAAGGCGTTATGGATGAGTTCATATAAATATCAATGTGCCTTTTCAGAAGGATATACCGTATTGGCCCGAATATAAGACGGCCCTGATTATAAGACGACCCCCTCTTTTTCAAGACTCAAGTTTGAAAAAAGACTTTTTGAACACCAAATTAATTTTAATACATAAAATAATTACAGTACATCTGAAACAAATGATTCTAACAATATATTTGAGAGAAAAAGCATGTTATTTTTCCTCATTCAAATCTCAATACAGTATCTGAAGATTTAAATATGTAAACTAAAGTGCAATCACATTCGTAAATGAATGGCTTCTGGTTTTTGAAATGTAAATTACCATACCTGTCAACTTTTCGGAGCGCCAACCTGTATAAACTACCAAAAAAATCCTTATAAAGAGCAAAAAATCCTTATAACATACCAAAGCATTTTATATGTCAAAATAACCCACGAAATTTTCAATGATATTTATTGTAGATCTCCATAATACAATGTCTGGTTAATGTCTAATCATCATTCTACTTAGTGGCATTAGTGTGTTCAGAGTTGTATTCATGCGTTACTTTTTTCACCAACTCCAAATGCTGACCCATCGGCAAAAAAACAACAACAAAAAAAATTTTCAGAATCCGTATGATTTGTGCGATACGGCCATATACGTAAGATTCACCACAAAATCCGTATGAACTATGGCTAAACCGTATGAGTTGACAGGTATGAATTACATCATAACTTCTCCTCAGCTGCCGGTTAACCTGGCCAATCTTCGACCCACTTTTCTCCAGATTGTCGCTACGTTTCTCCATTTTCTGTTATCTCTTCTATTATTTTCTTCTCTTTTCTTTCTTACCGCTATTTTTGATTTTTCTTCTTCGTGCTACCGCTATTTTTATTTTTATTCTTAGGTGGCAGGGGTTCGTTCACTTTGGCCTGGGGAGTCAAGTTCAGCATTCGCTTCAATGATATCTGGCGCCATCTAGCGTCGTGAATGGGTATAATGTCTAGACCCCGAATATAAGACGACCCCCACTTTTTCAGTCTTATTTCAATGCAAAAAACACAGTCTTATATTCGGGCCAATACGGTATCTCTTCACTGAATTAAAAGCTTAGCTAAAATCTCTATTTTTACGGGTTGAAGTGGACAATAGTATTGATGTGCAATCAGAATTTTGGTGGCAATTGGTCATAGTTCTCAGAAATTTAGCGATGCTAACGTTTTTTTAGACGCCGTATCCAGGCAGCCAGCTCTGGCAGCTATCAGGACAACAGTTAGCAACGAAATTGGCTTCTTACAGGTCAGACATGGAGTTCTGTGTCATGGAAAGCAGTCAGCTGAACGCCGCTTATAGAGCTGGAGTTAGCAGGGCAGACACTGGCTTCTGTCCTGACAGAAAGGGAGGTCCGCATCACGTTGCAGTTTGCTCCCATGAAGCGGTCGTTTCGAGTGTGTCAATGTTGTGTAATCAGCTGCGCGACAAACCCCCGAGGTTGGCTCGGCGAAATGACAAAATCCAGAACGACCATGACTCTAGTGGGGATATGCGATGCAGAAAATGGATGGATGGACATTGACAAATTTGGAACACAGGACCTCCGGCCAGGTGGCCGACCTTCGAGCTGAGTGTGATCGCTTAGGCCCTAAGCGAAGGGTGTGTCATTTTCGGATACACGATGGTGGGCGTACACCTTGGAGGTGGATTATGGATTAAAAGTAAGTCAGGCTAACCTTGATAACTGATATTTTACTGATGAAGATCTAGAAACAATGCAGCTCACGAAAAAGCCTCTTGTAACGCATTGTGTTCGTGTCTTGGAGACTTACCAAGGAAAATAGATCCGGCATGAGAGAAACTGCATGTAGGCTGCTCATTTCACTATTTTTTCCTAAGTGCAGAGGCTAATTGTTCAGAGGTTGAAGTAGGCTTATGTAGAGATGTCCACATACATTTTAGTGCCGATTGATCACCGTTTTGGACATTATTAGTGATATATGTACAGTCAAACCTCGGTTTTCGTCCATAATCCATTCCAGAAGGCTGTTCAAAAACCGAAATTGTTCGAAAAACAAAACCACGCTCTTTTTAAAATAAAAATGTTTACTGAACACGTCTGCTCACAATGGAAAGCAACACGAGGAAGTGTCACGTCCTCGTCTACCCGAGGAAGCGTCACTTCCTCGTGTAAGGAAGGCGAGAGGAGTCAAATGGTGCATTCAAGTGCGCTCAGTTTGTTCGAGAACAGAAATTTGTTCGTCATCCAAGGCATTAAAAACTTGACATTTTTGGTCGAAAACCGAATTGGACGAGAACCAAGACGTTCGAAAATCGAGATTTGGCTGTACAATGATTTTGAATGGACTTCCGATAATTGTGTCGGGTTCCTCCGCGTACTCCCACCAAGACATGGGAAAGCCATGGACAAGAACATGGCCATTCTTGCTGGACCATTGCTTAATTTGACGGATTGCACCACTGAATAACCCATTCCTTGTTTGGTCATCGAACTCAGTACAGTCAGTCAGTGCCTGAAAATATTTGTTTACAGACCCAGTTGGATAAATTTAACACCTCATTTTTAACCGGGGATTCTCAAGGGACCCGCACGAGCAGCTGTGTGTGAAGCTACACTTTGATTGCTGCTTTGCCTGAGTAGTGTTGTTTACTGAGTCCGCTGTGCTCCCTGGAGAATGACTGCAGCGTTGAATGAACGTTCATGAACTCCTTCAATTCCAACGACCTAATTTCAACCCTGACGGTGTCAGAATATACTCGCAAATCCAAAATACAAGCCATGTCATCTCTAAACTAGATGATCGTGACCTTCCCTCCTTCTTGTTCTACCTTTCTCACCCAACAGCTTATAACCATCAAAGGTCTGGTCACCTATTCGACACACACGAAATATGTTTCTCCTCTGTTACTGTAAGTTCTCTTCTTTCCCCACACTCAGCATCCATCGTCTCACCTTCCTCTGTCTCCCTTCAGTCTATTTTCCTTTTCTCTTGTTCTGTCCTGTTCCCATGGAAACGGCTGGTCGTTCCAGGAGGGTATCGAGAGGTTTTTGGCGAGGGGTGCAGGAATTGTAAGGGATGATGTAATCAAACCAACATTTTTCAGGAATGCCGTTTTTGGTCATGGTGCCAGACGGGTGTTCAGCCTGCCCACTTTCCAGCTCTGGAGGGCATTCCTGAGTGATGGTTTTGTGTGTGCGCAGCCTTGGCTGTGGATACATGTATTTATAAGGAGATCGAGGCCACGTCCCACTTTGGTTAGGAGCATTTGGTGGGCACGCCTACTCGCTGATACTCATGTTTGGTTATTCCACGAAATGAATGAGAAGTTAGCAGATACGAAATACAGTCAAACCTCGGTTTTTGAACGTCTCTGTTCTCGACCAATTCGGTTTTCATCCAAAAATTTCAGTTTTTTTATGCCTCGGATGACGAACAAATTTCGGTTCTCGAACAAACTGAGCGCACTTGAATGCCCCATTTGACTCCTCTCGCCTTCCTTACTCGAGGAAGTGACGCTTCCTCGGGTAGACGAGGAAGTGACACTTCCTCGTGTTGCTTTCCATTGTGAGCAGACGTGTTCAGGAAACATTTTTCTTCTAAGAAATAACTATCTTTTTATATTGACCCTTTCATGCACCCTGTAACCCGATAACATGGTAAACTGTCCACTGTCGTAACCGCTGTCCCTGAAAGGGTTGAGGACACCCAAATTATACCAACATGAGCATGTTCAATAACAACAAAACCTATACAGTCATACGTGGGTTTTCGACCATAATCCGTTCCAGAAGGCTGTTCGAAAACAGATTTGTTTGAAAACCGAAACCACGCTATTTAAAAAAAAAAAATCTTTATTGAACACGCCTGTTCACAATAGAACGCTACCCGAGGAAGCGTCACTTCCTCGACTACCCGAGGAAGCGTCACATCCTCGTGTAAGGAAGGTGAGAGGAGTCAAGTGATGCATTCAAGTGACCGAAATTCGGTCGTCATCCAAGGCATAAAAAAATCACAATTTTTGGTCGAAACCCGATTTGGTCGAGAACAGAGACGTTCGAAAACTGAGATTTGACTGTATAGGAAATAATAACATCCAGATGTTTTTGACACTTCTTGGCTTTATACGGGTTGAGGGTGAAGTTGCTGGACAACGCTTTTTACCCTTTTGCTACACTTCCTCTGATGGCCGATGCCCGTTTTCCATTTCGCCCACGATCTACACAGGATCAAATGGTTCAATCCATTGCTCTATAAAACAGAGTTCAATAGCAGGCGTTGCTTGCTTTCCTTCCAGTCTGAAGTTTATGATAATTTTGCCGAACATAGCGGCACCTTCTGGTGATGAATTATTCCGTGTATTTCTCACTCCACAAATCCACGATGAATCAGAGGACCGTGTTCCGACTGGGGCTGACACAAACAATGCATTCTTGCAAAAAAAATACTTGGGTTTTATATCCCTTTTAAGAATATTGCCTATAAAATGGGGGAAATTATTCTCACTTTTTAATGATAGACATTCCAAGTTTTTCAAAATGAAATGGCCTTCCTTTGTCTTCCTGAGTCTTTTCCTCCTCTCTGACATTATATCTCTGAGCCATTCATCGTCATTCCCGTGATTCACCTTTTATGGTGTCTTACTTTTCTGGATTGCTCGATACTGCACTTGTTTTATCAGTTACATTCTCAACTTGATGCCTTTGGGAGGCTTTCTGTCACCCTATATTTTTCCCTTTGCCTCCTCCTAATTTTTGCAGCATATTGTAGATGAATCATCTCCCTCCCACTGCCCCTTTGTGATCTTTATTTTTCAGCACGGTTCAACCAGATTCCCCTTTTGCCACCACGTCTACTTGTCGTCTCCAGCTCTTGAAAATTACCAGCCACGTCTCCTTTTACAAAGTAAAAATAAACAAGAGCCTGGTCTGAGAACTGAAGAAATGATCTAACATATTTTATGTGAGTTTTAATTATCGCAAAGCATCTACGGTGCGATTGATCACAACAAGAGAGATTTTTTTTTGTGGATCCATAATGCTCCCAGTCACTGTCCTGTTCTAAACTAGCATCTGTTAGTGACTGTACCCAGCTATATATAGTTTATACAGCAGTCATGATTAGTTTTCATAATTACGAGCCAATTGTTCTCTTTTTTCACATCACGTTTTACCAAGTGAGAAAAAAAGATGAATGGACCTGCTTCGTGTTGATAAGATTTGGAGTCAATTTGTGTTTTGACATAAAAAAAATAAGTGGAATGTACATTTGAAACATTATGACTTAAAATTTCGAGAAAATCCTGAATGGGTTTTTTTTTTTTGTTTGTTTTTCCGGCCCTGGTTCCTTTATATTTTACAATACACACAACCATCTTTTAACATAACATATGTACAGCCAATTATTCAACAAATACCAATTAGGGAATGTTTCCATTTTATTGAATAGGTGAGATGCTTTGGACATCCCAGTACGAAGCATTTTGTTTGCTGTGGTTAACCACAAACTCCTTTCTGACGCTGTTGATCGGTAACGTCAGCTTTGACTGCTCAGGTGTGTTGGCAAGTCTAACAACCATTGTGCTCACCCTCTCAAATCCTTCCCTGGTGGAGATTGGAAATTGATACACTAACACGGGCCACAGTATTATAATACAGTAATAAAGATGATGCCATGTTGGTGTAACCAGGCTTTGAATTTCCTGAAAGCCCGTCTTGTGGATTGCAGTTTGTAGCTCTCCAGTTCATTTGTTGCCCTGCTTGAAGCAGCTTCCATTAGACTAGCGGTGGCTGTGGCTCAGTTAGTGAGCCTGTCAGTGCCAAAGGGTTGGCAATTCGAATTCCAGCGCTAACTGTCCGCTGTTATAAGTTACCTTTGGCAAGACGCTGAACTCTAATTTGTCTTGCCTTGCAGCCACCCATTGGTGTATAAATGTGTGCCCGAATGGGTGAATGTGAGCCTCTGTGAAGCACATTAGGCACCTAGATGGTGTAGATAAAAGGCATTATATCACTGCACTCCATTCACCATTTCACAAGTAGTTTTTTTCCAAAGCTCTTCATGGGCTTCTCTGACTGATGCGATTTGGGTAATTCCTTGGGAGAAGTGGAACCGTTCTGCTTCACTCCCCTCAACACAAGGAACCTGGATTTTTCGGGTTTTACAACACACCATAACCTAGGTCAGGGATGGGCAACTTAAATGATGGTGGGAGCCACATAGAACCTTGCACGTCCTCATCAGCTGGATGACAAAAATGCCATGGTGTCATTTTTTTTTCATATCAAACCAATTAATGTACATCACAGTATCTTAATATATTTCATTTTTCATCATACATTTCTCAATGTATGGATAAATGATCCAGCCTTCAACAACAATTTGGCCGTTCAAAACATAACCACATACCATTTTGGGGGGGGTTCCCAGTGCAAAGTGCTTGCATGCAAAAAAAAATACCTTTCAAGGATGGCACAAAACTGATTAACAGAAAACCAACATCGAGGGAAGGTTTTTTTTTCAAAAAAAGTGACTCATTCAAAATTGTAATACTATTCAGGTACTCTCCTGCAAATCCACCCCAAAATTATTAGGCCTACTCACATATAGTATAGGGCGGCCCGGTAGTCCAGTGGTTAGCACGTCGGCTTCACAGTGCAGAGGTACCGGGTTCGATCCCAGCTCCGGCCTCCCTGTGTGGAGTTTGCATGTTCCCCGGGCTTGCGTGGGTTTTCTCCGGGTGCTCCGGTTTCCTCCCACATTCCAAAAACATGCATGGCAGGCTCGTTGGGCACTCTAAATTGTCCCTAGGTGTGAGTGTGAGCGTGGATGGTTGTTCGTCTCTGTGTGCCCTGCGATTGGCTGGCAACCAATTCAGGGTGTCCCCCGCCTACTGCCCGAAGACTGCTGGGATAGGCTCCAGCACCCCCCGCGACCCTAGTGAGGATGAAGCGGTTCGGAAAATGGATGGATGGATGGACATATAGTATAGGGCAGTGTAAGACCCAGTTGAAGCACAACAGTCAAGTAGTCAATGGTGATATTGCAACTTAAAATGTAACAGTGGACCCCCCGCTATTCACTGGGTAAAGTGGCCGATTTGGCCCATGAATAGTGTCAATCCACTTAAAATCAAATTAATGTGCTTGGCATTCCTGAGTTTTTTTTTTTTTGTAAACTATTTTATTAGTTGGCGCTAAATTCTACACACTGTACCTGAGAAGGTACTCTACCTCCAAATAAACATGACAGAATGCCCTTTCATCGGATTTTATTTTTAAAACAACTCAGCTTTACTCATTTCAACATGTCAAAGAAATAAATAAAAATCAAATATCACCAACTCCGGAGGTAGAAGATGTAGCGCTTCCTCTTCTACGTCGCTTACATCAGACTCATCGTGGTTTTATCAACGCAGGTCGAGAGCGGCATCTTGCGGTTTTATGTGAAAATAACATGTGAAATGATATACAGTAATAATGTGTTAATAATTTCACGCATAAATCGCTCCAGAGTATAAGTCGCACCCCCAGCCAAACTACAAAAAACTGCGACTTATAGTCCGGAAAATACGGTACTCAGAATCCCGACCGCCTAAGTGCAACATAGGAATGGTCTGACTTAATGAATGAATGAAAGACAGCTATGGCGACGGTCTCAGTACACACGAATGAAAGTGGCCAAATGGATGAAATTGGTGATGAGGATGACTAACATGATGCATTAAAAGCGAAAGAGAGCAACACAAACACACATGCAATATAGGGACTGACTACACACGAGTCACAGCCAGTATCCTCTAAAGACAAGGAAGTCCCATTGAAAGGGTGATAGTTAATCACCGCAGCTGGTCGCACTCCTGAAACCAATTACCAATCAGGCCACTCTCCCCTGCACCAATTGGTCGGTTGAATTTGGGGACGAGGGCCAACAATCAGGGAGGAGCTCATGGAGATTTCCCACGTGCACACACACACACACGCACACACACACACACACACACACACACACACACACACACACACACACACACACACACACACACACACACGCACACACAGACCCAGAACACAATAGCAATTGAACGGCCCCAAAATATTGTGGGCCGTAACACACGGCAACCATCTTGTCAAGTTGATATCCTTTCTTGCGAAATCCAAAGTATTTCCAACAGAGACAAACGCATTGTTTCGTCTTAAAAATCGCCTTCTTATTTTGATCTATATTGCTTGACACAAATCTTTTCTATGACTTATTCTGTGATATTCTTTTAGGATTCAAGTGCCCTGTGTGCTCCAAATCTGTGGCGTCCACTGAAATGGAAGTTCACTTCATCATGTGTCTGAGCAAGCCCCGACTCTCATATAATGGTGAGCCTCACTTCAGCCCTTTATTATTGATTTTTGTTGTTGTTTGTTTTAATTGGCTTGTTTTAAATGACTGATTTACACATATCCATAAAAATGTGAGTAGCTGGACAAGATAAATGTGGGATAAAATGAAGCTTAAATGAGGCATGTTATGTACATTTTTGTTTGTTTTGGGGGGTTTTTTTTCCAATAAATACTCTTGCGCCTTACAAATACAGTCAAACTTCGATTTTCGAACATCTCGGCTCTCGAACAATTCGGTTTTCAACCAAAAATTTCAAGTTTTTTATGCCTCGGAGGATGAACAAATTTCGGTTCTCAAACAAACTGAGCGCACTTGAATGCACCATTTGACTCCTCCCCCCACCTTACACAAGGAAGTGACGCTTCCTCGGGTAGACGAGGAAGTGACGCTTCCTCGTGTTGCTTTCCATTGTGACCAGACATGTTCAGAAAACATTTTTATATGAAAAAGAGCGTGGTTTAAGTTTTGGAACAATTTCGGTTTTCGAACAGCCTTCTGGAACGGATTATGGACGAAAACCGAGGTTTGAATGTATACCTGTGACATGCTATACTCATACTACTCTGAAGATCAAGAATTACAACACAATTAATATTCACATTATATACACTTTTACCATCCTGGCTGAAATCAGTCGGTTACAAGGGGCGGTCCTGTCTCATGCAAATCAGCCACTGCACACCCATCTAATGTGGGGCCAATTCCAAAATACAGCCTTGGTAGCATGATAACCCTGTGGGTGGTTATTTGTTGAGCCTGGAGTCTAAGAGAGGGAGTGTAAACACATAGCACTGGAATGGAATCGTAATGTTAAGACCCTGTAAAAGCTGGGGTGTCCAAACTTTTCCTTCGAAGGCCGGCAATGGCCCCCAGCCGCAGTTTGGACACCACTCCTGTATGAGGTAAAATCTTGGAAATCCATTAAAGGTCAAGTCTAGTAAATGTGACAAAACACAGAGTCGTGGATGAATAAAAAATATTTTCAATTTTGAATGAATATAAAAATTGCCAAGTGGGCCTATATAAAATAAATCAGGCTCTAAAATAATGAAAAATAGAAGACTGTGCGGGGTTGTCACAAAGAAATCTTGTTAGAATTGATTGCACTGCATAACAACATTTTAAGCAGAGATGGTTTCATGGAAATAGTCGGACTTGCCTCCACATACAGTCTGGGCTCTGGTACCAGTTCTCTTGAGAGGGGTTGGATTCACTTCCACTTTGGAGTTGTCTACGGTGAGGGTCGGAGGGCAGCTCAGAGTACCCGCCCTTTTTGGAGTCCTTGGAGGGTGTGCTGGAAAGTGCTCCCACTGAGGACCTGTAAGAGAGATATTATTTATCAGTCACAATGTCCAATTCCACAAGTGCCGTGTTTGAACTAGTTAAGGCGCATTGAAAAGATTGTTAAAAAAAAAGAAAAAAGTATTGACTTGAATTCCCCATATAATTAGAATGGTTATGGTGTTTCTGATCTTGTTTTACAGTTAGGCTTGGTGAAATCCAAAATTCTTTGGGGTGCAAAGCGTTGTCAAGGCGTTGAGTGGGAGCTTCCCGCCGTCTGCCCCAACTCACCCGCACCGCAGCAACGGTGGTGGTTGTGGTGATGATGGTGGTGGTGGGGGGGGGGGGGGGGGGGGGGGGGGGTTGCGTCTTGGTGCGAAGCTCCCACTTGGCTTCTCCACATTATATGTCGAGTACGAATAAAGGGTTCCCGTATTCCTAGATTTCTTTGACAAAAGTCAAAAACAAGTTAAAGATAACTAAAAAAAACCCCAGTGCTCACAGTGGTCCTCGTGTGCTCAGGGAGGTTGTCTGTTTGCCCAGAGATATGAAAAATTAGAGGGAATATTGCTTTGGTACCAGTTCTCTTGAGAGGGGTTGGATTCACTTCCACTCTGGAGTTGTCTACGGTGAGGGTCGGAGGGCAGCTCTATGGAAATAGAATTAATATGAAATAGAATTAATTAGCGGCCCGGTAGTCCAGTTAGCACGTCTTGCAGAGGAGATCCCAGCTCCGCCCTCCCTGTGTGGAGTTTGATGTTCTCCCCGGGCTTGCGTGGGTTTTCTCCGGGTGCTCCGGTTTCCTCACTTCCAAAAACATCTGGAGTTGTCTACTAGGTATGAGTGTGAGGTGATGGTTGTTCGTCTCTGTGTGCCCTGCGATTGGCTGGCGACCAATTCAGGGTGGGCAGACTGCTGGGATAGGGACCCCCCGCGAATGAGGAGAAGCGGTTCGGAAAATATGAAATAGAATTAATTAGTTCATATTAATTCTATTTCCATTCATTTTAATGGCTTAAAGCAATATTCCCTCTAATTTTTCATATCTCTGGGCAAACAGACAACCTCCCTGAGCACACGAGGACCACTGTGAGCACTGTTTTTTTTTTTTTTTTTTGTCCGATATGGCTCTTTCAACATTTTGGGTTGCCAACCCCTGCCCTAGCTCAAAGAGGTGCAACACTGTTTATACACTCCTTTAAGTCTGTTATCTCTCACTGCATGCTAGCATGTGTGTTTTCTGACCCTCCTTGTGGTTTGCAAAACAAATACTGTAAAGCAGTGGTCGTTGAAATTCTGGTTGAGAGATTAGAATGAGTATAAGAAAGAATATATGTCATGGCTTGGAGCAGATCATGCTTGGTGAAGAACCAAGGCCGGGGTTTTTGATCTATTTGTAATACACAATGTGAATTTCTATTATTATCATTACAAATTTACGTGGACTTTTTATATTTTCTGATATCCGTCAAGTTAGTCTTCAGTATTTTCAATGTTATTTGAATTGCTGATATACAGTCAGAAAGGGAAATCGGAGGCTGGTGGCCACAGATGAGAGAACACGTGAAGTGTCCGCCAGATCTTTTTTTGGGCTTTGACTTTGCATGATGAGGCCTCTCCACTAAATATAACCACTCATACGGGCAGCAATGAGTGGGCGGGATTCCCATTCTATCTAGCAAAATGTAGAAATCAGCCAAGGAGGAGCCAAGCTTTCATGTGCGGCCGCGGTCAGATGAGGACAAGCTTACCGGAAAGGAGAGAACGCAGTGCTGAAAAATACAGTGTGTGTTGTCTTAAGATAAATTGATGTGAAGGTGCTGGATGCCAGCCTGAAAGTCCGAACAAAGTAGGACGGGTGTGGATGAGCAGGCAGCAGAGGACTGAGACCAATCGAGTTTCCACATGTGCAGTTTCACATATTTTGAAAATGAAGTAGCCACTCTCATGACTTGAGAGGCATCAGCAAAAGTGCGACTTTGCTTTGTACACACGCAAACAGGCAGTGACGTGCAGTGAGGTTTGGGGTTGGGGTGGCACTGACTGAAATGAAATCCTCAATTTTCAGGGCGAGAAATTACAGCTTGTAGCATCGCACGGCGATTTTTACTATAAAATGGTCAAAACAGATTAAGAACGACACCAAAATCATAATCGAGCAGACGAATATTAATACTTGTGATGACAGGGGAGGCGCAGCCTCACCTGCCTCCCCTGACTGCACGCCACTGCAAACAGGGGTGATGGAAATGGAGCAGCACCGTGCATCTCTGTAACCAAGCTGCTAGGTTTTCTCCAGCTTCTTTTCACTTCCCCCAAATATGTGAAGAAAATGAAAGAAAAACTCCAAATTCCACATAAGCACAACGATGGTTGTCTCTATTTGCGCGCTGCGATTGACTTGCAGCCAGTTTAGGATGTACTAGCTCCCCGCTCATCAGCTAACATCCCTAATTAGGCCAAAGTATGTCTCGTGGTGCATGCTTATGAAACAGGACAGTTGAGGCTTTCCGTCTCGAAAAGCGATCGGTCTGATCTGTGGTGACAGAACTGCAAACACCTCTCCTTCTCTCATATATTAATTACTTCACTACATCACATGTATATCATATAGATCAGTGGTGTCAAACATACGGCCTGCGGGCCGGAACCGGCCCCCAAGGAGGTTCGATCCGGCCCGCGCGATCATTTAAAAGTGAAACAAAAAAAATGCACATTTTAAATAAAATGCAATTCGTGGATTATCCACTAGGGCGCACACTGTTTTGATCACAGTAGAAGACAACATTGTTTTGATCGAGGAAGAAAACAGCAGTCTCCGAGATAGACCCAACGCAGCAAATGACATGAACGCGTCAATCAATGCTTCTTGAGACCAAAACAAAGGAAAGAAATGAGATTTTGGTGATTCATAGCACAGTATGGTATCATGTTAGTGGTTTGGCCCACTTGACATCTACAGAGTCCGTATAGATATAGATATAGATTTTTTTTTAAATTTAAGCAACAGAGAGAAACATGTCCAAAGTCCGGCCCAATAGTAGCACGTGTTCAAAGTTCTACTGGGCCGCAGCCTCCGGCATTAACTTAATTATTTGTGGCATGTACACATGTACAAAAATGCAATTTTATATTTCGCCACGATGGCAGCAAAATCATGGCCACTCTCTCGGGTGCGTTCGGAAGTGTTGGGCGTCAGGGTGAATGTCCCAACGCACCTCTCGCTGAATGACCCTTTGTGTGACCTTTCCCAGGTATTTCTGAAATGGAGATTGTCATGAAGAAAAGAAAATTGATAGAGAGGGCTGCCATTTTTTTTTTTCACCGAATGCAAAACAATTGTGTCTGCCGAATTTGCCAAGAGACTTTGACTCTGGCTGCTTTCAAAGAATATTAAGAGGCACTACCAGAAGAAACCACAACAAGCTGATGACTGGGAATGAATGCCGTGAAAAATTAAAATACAGTCAAACCTCGGTTTTCGGACGTCTCGGTTCTCGTCCAATTCGGTTTTCGACCAAAAATTTTGAGTTTTTTATACCTCGGATGACGAACAAATTTCGGTTCTCGAACAAACTGAGCGCACTTGAATGCACCATTTCACTCCTCTCGCCTTCCTTACACGAGGAAGTGACGCTTCCTCGGGTAGTCGAGGAAGTGACGCTTCCTCGGGTAGCGTTCTATTGTGAACAGGCGTGTTTTTATTTCAAAAAGAGGGTGGTTTCGGTTTTCGAACAATTTCGGTTTTCGAACAGCCTTCTGGAACGGATTAGGGACGAAAACCGAGGTTTGACTGTACTACTAAAGGGTCTGCCCGCCACAAATTTTCACCTCATAAAATCTGTCCCTCTTTGCAAAAGTGTTTGGACACCCCTGACGTAGAGGCTATCAAAGACCTCCGGTTTGCAGACTCATTAGGACTGACATCCACTTTTCACACGGCAGTGGCTAAATACAGTGATCGGACCAGACCAGACCTACCACATCCCATTAAATCTATGTACCCCGGAAATTTTGCCATTCAAACAACCATGTGGATACACAAATGTTGTCCCTGAACTTTGGGGCACAGATGGTGCTCACCAAATTCCGCAGCTGCAAATGTATGACGTGACTAGTCGACAGAATTTGAGCAATTCTGTTTGTCTCCATTCCTGCGTCTGGCAATGGGCAAAAAATATATAGCATTAGTGCAGTCTTATTATGGTTTACATACATCTGTATTCAATACACTGGATAAATTGGTGGAGGAAAAAAATGCAATGGCAGAAGACCATGAGAGCGAGCAAGAGCACTGTAGTCACCCTAAGAGGTATTGTTGTTGTTGTTGTTGACTGCAGTAGTTTGAGTTTAGTTGCCAAATATTTGCAGCTCAACATCAAAACTAGAAATGTTGATCCAAATAAATATTATTTTTGGATTACAAAAGGGCTTTGCGTCTCTGTGGGGTATTGCGCCCCGTTCTCGAGTCACCTTTTGTAGGACTATTACGAGAGATGTACGGTGACACACTGTCTCTCAATAAATACACGGTAGAAAGCGAAAAGCGAGTCTCAGGTCTGAAATCAAATAAAACGTCGGAGCACATCGGCATCGTTGACTCGATAGCCAAACAAACAGGCTCCAGATTTAATTCATGCCCAGTGCAATTTATTGAATTAATGTCAATTACAGCAGCCCTCAGGTTATTCATGTTCTAAGGTACCACTGCTTATTTACACATCTGCATATTGCACTTTTTGAAATAGCAGATAATAATTGTCAATTTTTCAGTAGGGCTGTCCCGATGCGAGTCTTTTGGTTTTTAAGGACCTTCCCGAAACCGAGTCCTGATCCGATACCTCGGCAATACTTTTTTTTTTTTAAACTGAGCGTGCATACAAATTGGCTGAAATGAACAAATGTACATCCAGACAAGTGTAGACAGTATGTAAATTTGTGTTGAATTTGTCTTGCACTGTCTTCTTATTGGTCAATGCCAAAGAACCGATCGAAGGACGACGTAGGAAACCAGCCCAGATTTCCCATCATAGGATTAGCTGAACAAGTGTTAGCAATCCTGTGTATGATGTTTCCTTGTATTGAATTGTTTCATAGTGAGTCTGGCTTTTAGTTTTTCAATGATATCTGATCCTCACTGTTGATATTGTCAATGTGTACGTTGTCCTTTATGTGCTCCTGCTGCAATAGCAATTTCCATTGAAGGGAAATAAAGAGCTTCGGATTCGGACTCCCTCAACAAACAAAACTAGCTTCAAGTTCACAAAAGCCGAAAGCACAAATTCACAACAATAAGGAAGAAGGTGACCGCTGTCAAACGGGCCTCTCTTCACAATGACAAGGGCAGGATCTCAAGATGGGGTCTCCCCAGCAGCAGCCAATCAGCAATCAGGAGGCAATTATTGAATCACCGACGGAGAGGCATTACAGCCACACAACGCACACAGATCTTCACAAAGAGATGAAAATGGCACAAGCTCGAACACACATTCGACAAACATAGGTCAACCAATTCCCACATTTAGAAAAGCTAACACAAAATTCCTTCCATTTCTCAAACTTAGGGCGGCCCGGTAGTCCAGTGGTTAGCATTCTGAGGTACCGGGTTCTTCTCAGTTTGCATGTTCTCCCCGGGCCTGCGTGGGTTTTCTCCGGGTGCTCCGGTTTCCTCCCACTTATGGCAGGCAACTAAATAAAGATGGCAACCGATTCAGGGTGTCCCCCGCCTACTGCCCGAAGACAGCTGGGATAGGCTCTAGTGAGGATCAAGCGGTTATGAATGAAGTAACAACTGTTTCCCTCTGATTGAGCAAGATCCGTTTCATCTGCTCCTTGGAAAGACCGAACTGGACCTCTCCACTCTCGGTTTCCTTCCTAACGAGATCCACAAAGCCACCTTCTCGACTCTTTGGATGTGTCTCAAAGTTACGTTTTTAACACTTTTCTTGTGGCGTTGTGAGCGAAATCTTTGTGCTTTGCCTTCTCCAAATCTGGGCTGTTGTCTCTATCTTTTTTGACTCATAGCATCTCTGATGAATTTTCCGTACTTTACAGTCCAAACTCATCACCATGAGGGACTGACCGGTTTCCACCAATATTGCCCAGAAATATGTCTCTCAAGACACCCCTTGAGAGACTCCCCACCCCTTAGCCATTGCTAAGGCCAGAATAAATGATATTAGCCCCGTTATTGTAATTACTTTCCATCGCAAATGATTCTCCAACACGAGCCTGGCATGCAAACTCCACACAGGGAGGCCGGAGCTGGAATCGAACCCGGCACCTCCGCACTGTGAAGCCGACGTGCTAACCACTGGACTACCGGGCTGCCCGACTGTATATATACAGTATATATTTGTTCTCTGTCATTTGTACCCCTGGCAGGGTCTCCCAAATAAAAAAAAAATTGGATGTGCGAATGCCTCGATTTCACACGACAGTGCAACCAGCATTAGAAACGAACAGAGATAGTGTGTGGGAGATAAACAAAAACAGTGGAGCTAAAATTTTCTTTAAAAATGTCTGTTTCTGGTAGGCTGGTTACTTTAGAGAACGCCCAGCCACAAAGGCTGGGTATAAAAAAAACAAACAAAAAAACTTTAGAACCCTGGTTATAACTCATAGCATTGAGATGTTTTCCGGTCCCGCCTCCGCACACAGATTGATTTGCCAAGAGTAGCCCAACGATCGTAAAAATATGATGATATCGTAATGTATGTCGTGTAGTGTTGCCAATGTTCTGACCGAGACATGTCAGAATTTTATGGCAGTAGGCGGACATAGTGCCATCGGGAGACTAAATTTACAGGGTTTGTTGCTCGTCTTTGGAATTTGAATTGTCTTATACCTTTGAGCAATTATTGCTGTCATATCCACCATGTCTGTTTTTGACAAAGCATACTTGCACAAGCAGGCCCCAGATACTTTGACAAGCACAACAGAGACATAGCTTCATTAGTCATTTAGTGCACACTTTTAATCTAAACCACTTTGATTGCTTCTACAGCAAATCCACAACTGCATTTTGTCTCATATACCTGAATAATCTTGTGCTGAAGGCAACTTGGAGAGTAGCAGAATAAAAAATTAACAGGTGGAGTTTAAAATACAGGTGGCCCGGTGGTCCAGTGGTTACGCAGCTAGAATTGAACCCGGTACCTCTGCACTGTGAGGTCGCAACCTGTGAGGCAATTTGGGGCCACACAATGATGTTGGGTGTTTTTTTTCCCTGCGTTTTTGATTTGATCTTTGCGAGGAGAATGGTTTCCAAGGTAAGTGTCACAGGCTTGAATAAGCATCTTAAATTGAATATAAAATGTCAGTTTTGCATTTGGTCTGGGGTTCGTGGATTAATCTCCCTTTTTCTGTTTGTACAGTGAAACTCCTCTACAACGAAATCTACATGGGTGAAAATACCCCCTAGTGTGAAAAAAATCTTCATGCATTCACACCATTCCCACTTTCCTGTTTCAAATTTGCTACAGTGAAAAAACCCCTGTTGTGAAAAATTTCTTGCTGCAAACATGATTTCATTGTAGAGGAGTTTCACTGTATTCGCACGCTCGAGAAACGTAAACAAGAGAAAGAGCATGCTGCATAGATGCGCTCCTCCAATATCACTGAGGTGTTTTTAGGGCAATGAGAGACGCTGAGGGAGAGCTACCATGAACAATCGAAAATGGGAAGAGAAGGAGAGCAGGTTGATGAGAGCATGTTTGAGCAACTAAACTGATTTGCAGTCAGAGCATATGTCTCCTGTCTCTTCGTGCCGATCATAGTCTGTCCTTATCTGCCCTATATTCTGCCTGGAACACTGCAAACACCTTCTGTTGATCTGCCAACCTATGAATAAGATATATATATATATATACAGTGAAACTCCTCTACAACGAAATCTACATGGGTGAAAATACCCCCTAGTGTGAAAAAATCTTCATGTGATGGCATTTTGTTTTCTTTTTAAGAGTGTTTTTCCTTACAGTGTCCTAGTTATTTTGTGGGTATTGATGGTTGTGATAAAAGGTTATTTTTAATTTAGTTGACAAAATTGTCCTTCATTGCTTAATGTGTTTTTTCAGAGCGGCTCATTCAGACAGTGCACAGATCTGTTTCAAAAGATCAGATTTTCATCTTGAGCCCTTTCAGAATAATTTCACCATGAGACTACATTCCCAAGAACTTTTGGAATTGAGTCACTGCATTGAGATTGCAACATTTTGGAGCCCGTTAAACTCATAACGTGTGAATGTCACTACACCTTAAAAGAAAATCAAATGTTCTGATAATTTGTAAATGTAAATTTATTCCAATTTAATTCCAAAATCTTCTACAGCAGGGCTCAAAATATTAGTTTTTCTTTGCAGAACAGTTTCGCGAATCAACGACTTCATTTGACGAGGAACTGTAACTTTGTGACGTTTTTTTTCCCCCCCAGATAATTCTCAGTCACCTGAAGCAAGGGTTTTATTAACAAATAAAACTATGACATTATAATTAATGCACAATGGTCTTTTTTTTAAATCAACAGTTTTTATTTCTTAAATGGACATTTTTGTGCCACATCAAACTCTATATCCTAACCAAAATACATGCAAGACGTACCCAAGTAGGTATACAGACCCCTCAGGTTGTCTCTTATCTGTTCCCAGAACCAGAACTAAACAAAGTGAAGCAGCATTTAGTTACTTCGGTGTTGTGAAAAAGCATTTGCCCCCTTCCTGATTTCTGAATTTTTTGCATATTGAGCACATACAAAGGTTTCAGTTCATCAAACCAATTTTGATATCACACAGAGATGTGATGTGGACTCCTTAAAATGCTAATTAAGGTGAAGTCTCTGAAGTTTTTCATGACATCAGGCAGCAGTTTCAACTCCAAATGTTGTGTCACACTAGAAACAAATTGTTTTTTTATATGATTTTTGCCAAGACCGGTGAAAAAGGCGCATTGAAGAGAAATAAAAGGTATACTTTGTCTTGCTGCCGAGAAGTTTTATTTCTGTGCACGTAATTGTGGTTGGCCAATTCTTGCCCTCTCTGAGCTACAAAAAACAAAAAACTGAACACTTGTGTTTTTTTTATGCCACATATCTCAGAAAATGTTTGATAGACAAGACAAACAAAGATTGATTTATGCTATACACAACATCTGCAACCTCAAAACCCAGTATTTAGTTGAATTTCATATTGTGTGATCTTTAAACCATTGTGTGAAGAATACCTGATTTTATACTTGTGAGTACCGTAATCTTATAGAACCATTATGTGAAAAAAACCATTTGAAGAATAGCCGCAGGTGCCCATATTGTTACATGAGATATTTATTAACTTGTTCATTAAGCCGCAGAGTTGAAAGCGTGTATATATCCGGAAAACGGTAATTGTATTGTTATGCATGGTAACAGACACGCATGTTTTAAGCTTCCAGCTCACACACAAAGTTGTGTTAATGTGTACTCACTGTACTGCATGTATGTTCCCAGCTTTATCTCCAAACGGCTCACTCTAATATGTGCCAAGTTAAAAAATGTTTGCTTTCTGGGTGCTCATAGCTAGTTTGATCTGTTTGTGTATGCTTGCCACCTTAGATGATGTGTTGGCGAAGGATGCCGGCGAGTGTGTGATCTGTCTCGAAGAACTGCAGCAAGGAGACACCATAGCCAGACTGCCGTGCCTCTGTATCTACCACAAAAGGTGATGCAAAGAGAACTATTGTTATTAATCTGTATTATGCTTTGATTTTTACTGGTCCGGCCCACTTGACATCAATTTAGGCGGTGGCCCCTGAGCTACAGTGACTTTGATACTGTGCACTGTCCTTCTGCATGTACAGTATGTTCTAACATCAAGTGATGTAGCAGTGTGGGGGAACCCTATAAATAGACTTATTTACGACTCAAACAAAAATTCTGGTAAGGTTATATAACATAATAGAGTGTTGTTGCAACCCTTTGGTGAATAGCTACCGTATTTTCCAGATTATTAAGTCGCTCCGTTGTACAGGTCGCACCAGCCATAAAATGCCTAATAAAGAAGAAAAAAACATAAGTCGCACTGGAGTATGAGTCACATTTTTGGGGGAAATTTATTTGATAAAATCCAACACCAAGAACATACATGTCATCTTGAAAAGCAAATAATAATAGAGAACAATAGGCTGCATAAGTGTATGATATGCTAGCGTTATATGACGCATAAACAACGAACTGAGAACGCGCCACGTATGTTTACGTAACATATTAAGAATTATCCAGATGACTATAGCAGAAAGAACTTGCTGCCAAGTTTGCCAAACCATCAGTGTCACTAAATCCAATAAAATCTCTCAGTTTTAAACAAATTCACCAACTCCACTTTTACGTCTCTTACATCAGACTCATCGGTGACTTATCAACACAGGCCTGGAGCGCTCTCTTATGGTTTAATGTGGAAATAATGGAAATCATATCATAATGTTTTAATAATTTCACACATAAATTGCTCCAGAGTATAGGTCTATACGCCCCTCGGCCAAACTATTAAAAAAATTGCCACTTAAAATATTACGCACCCCGCCCAGCTCAGCTCTCCGCCATAACCACAAATAATAACATTTGATTATAAAATTGTGATCTCTACCCCTCTGAAGAGGATCTTATAATCCTCGCGCACTCTCTGACAATGAGAGCGCCACCGCCACCTACTGTAATGGATGTGTAATTAGGCATTATTTTAGTACGGCAAAAAATAAAAAATAAATACATGTTGCCTGAGGTCACATGCGCCCCTCCTGGAATCGAACCCCGCACCTCCATTTGAAAAGGACCGCTCTAGAGCCATCATTTCACGGAATATGTGGTTTGTGTATGTGTGGCCTTGTGTTTGCAGCTGTATAGACTCATGGTTCGAGATCAATCGGTCCTGCCCCGAACACCCGTCTGACTGACTGACCACAAGCCCGCTGACAATATTGTTCAAGGTGAGGCAATGCAATTACTACACCGAGGGTCAAATTCCCGAAAAGATTGCGTGGCGTGGCTTTTTGCGTGGCACTGACCGGTATAAGCGGAGAAGACAGATAGTGTCGAATTCACAAAGCATGCGCAGATGGTAAAAGTGCTGCACTAACTGCGATGCCAAGCAGAATGTGTCTCAGTGCGCCGGTGGTATTTGCGAGTATTTAATTGAGGTAATATGCATAGTTTTGGCAGAGAAATTGCTCACCTCTCTGCAAATGATCCTAATTGATAAACAAACTCCAGCGCTAATCGCCGCATACAGCTTGAGGGAAGCAAATAACATCTGGAGAATGCTGGTGTAAGATTCGCGCTCCTCTGTGGAAGCCTCTTGCCTCTTGGATGTACTGTGAACTGCGACAGCTGAACAATGTGAGCGGACACACCGACAGGTAGCCTCCAAGACGTGTCCTAAATTACGTATGCACCAACCCTCAACAACATTAATTTAGGGCCAAAAAAGATGGCCGATCGTCCCGGTCCGGTCCCATATGCTGTTGAGATGTCACCCAAATTTCGGTCTGCATTCCCTCTGCCCGACGAAATTAAAGCTTGCATGTGCCCACAATTTGTCAAGGGCGCCTCTGATGCCAGGCGTGCTCGTGAGGGAATTTGTAGGAGAAGCCGTCGTATGTCTTGCCTGGAGTTCTGAGGAATGCCTTTGCGCAGGCACGGTCTAAAACGCTTTGTGTGTAAAAACGCAATATTGCTTAATGTCAGACAACTCCAACCAATCGTTATGAATACAGTGATCCCTCGCTATTTCGCGGTTCGTTTATCGCGGCTTCGGTGCATCGCGGATTTTTTCAAACATATTCATTAAAAAAAAAAAAAGGTTTTTTTTTTAAGTCTGCAAAAATCAGTGTCTAAGTGTTGTTTACGATGCGTGCAAGTGTGTGTGCGCGCGCATGTGTGTGTGTGTGTGTGCGTATGTTAGTGCACTCTGCTCAAGCACGAAGGTCCACGTGGGGCACGTGTGTGTGTGTGTGCGTGCATGCATGAGCCCGCAGGTGTGCATGTGTGTTGCAGAGAGAGAGAGAGAGAGAGAACAAAGCAGTCTCTCTCATCCTGGGCGGCCCGGAGCCCAGTGTTAGCAGAGTGAGAGAGAGAGATGTTCTCCCCGGGCTTGCGTGGTTTTCTCCGGGTGCTCCGGTTTCCTCCACATTCCAAAAACAGATGGAGCACTCTAAAGAGGAGTCTGCGATTGGCTATAGGCTCCAGAACTGCTGGGAAAAGCGGTTCTCTCTCATCCTGAATTGTCTTAATTGACTCATCATAAACACCTCTCCTGCACACACGGGTCGCTGGCCTGTGTGTGTGTGTGGGGGGGGCAAATACAGTATGTTTATTGGTCGCTACTTCGCGGATTTTCGTTCATCGCGGGTGGTTTTGGTCCCCATTAACCGCGATAAACGAGGGATTACTGTATTCACATTCACATCCCTTTCGGATGCCCACATTAATCTCCGAAAATATTAGAATGATTGCACCAATATTTGGGATTTTATGGACATTGAATGAATGAATACATTACATGAATGAATGAATCGATGACGTCGTCTTCCGCCTGAGGCGCTCACGACAGAATATAATGTTTCTTGAGAAACACGCTTATGTCGATGAAATCCTAAATATTGACTCGGCTGTTTTGTGGCCATGAGTGATGATGTGCGAGTCAATTTTAGTGTTGATTGATAAAAAAAAATTCCCCAAAAATTGAAATTGCTGTGCTACAAAAGTGTTTTTGATTCTTCACTTCAGTCTACTTTGTGAAATGATTTGCTTTGGTGTGTATTTTGACATGCTCACCTGCACCCTTTTCTCTCTGTTCTTAGGAGGGCTGAAGGTCACGCCGTGGTTATCTGGACGCAGGTGCAACCAAATCAGAAGAAGCAATCAAACCAATACGTATGACTGAATCCTTTACCCTAGGAAGTTAACTACTCGAAACGAAGCAACCAAAATATTTGCCACATGAAAAAGTGGCTCATCATGAGACCTTCCTCTCTGCCAGAGACCTTATACAGTTATCTGCTAAATAGACTGAATCCAACCCTAACAGTCCTTCAAAGGGCTTCATCTGCCTCATCTCCCTCCCCCAAACTCGCGCGCGTGGCCACTTGCCTCTCTCACGTGGTCAGAACCTCCTCCTCGTCAAGATCAAGGTCTGCCAGTCTCCAGCCCCCTCCCCACGGCCTTAACTTGGAAACGGAGAGGTAGCAGACTGAGAAAAGTGGAACGGAGACAGGAATCACATCACACCAGGAAAAGGGAACAGGAGCACAAGGAAAACATGTTTGAATGTACAAGACCGACGTATCTTATACAATATTCAGTGAGTCACTCGGTTGTCAACTCCTTGCCAATGGCGTCATAACATACTGGGCCTCAATGTGCAGCCATTCCATCTCCCACAACACTGATGTGCTGTTCTTTGCAAGCTTTGAATAATCTGAACGCTCCTTAAATAGCGAGCGGAAATTGATCTGATTTGGAGACATGTCAAGCATAACATCGAGGCAGGATGGAGGGGGGAGGTCTGCCGAGAAAGTCTGAGCGTGTTCTGCTCCAACTTCCCACTTGACGAGAAAGGCCAGCGGTGTAGTAACGCTCTCTGAATGCGTAACATTTTGGGGGTACTGTAACGTCAGGCTTTCGTGCATGTGTGTCTGAGTGCAAGGTTGGAGGCTGACTGGGACAGTACTCTGTGTGCCTGTGTGTTGGTCTGCGTATTCAAATGTTTACAGCTAGATGTTGATGTTCCCCGTGTGTGACTGGCATTCCTCCCTTTACTTTGCTGATGTTTACAGCTACTGAGAAGCTATGTGGCATATTGTACACATTACACATGTACCTCTTTTTGGTTTGCCTCTCTCTTTTTTTTTTTTTTTTTTAGATGAGCCAGATTTTTTTAATATGTTGTTTTCCTTGTAAAAGCCTCAAGAGTGCTGAGCGTCTCAATGCGTGCCACTTTTTGATCTATGCTGCTGTTCCTGCTAGCGTAGGTCAGACTGCTCGAAGCCGAACCGGAAATGTGAGCGACTTGGACACCCAAAATAGACTCCTGGTCCCATTGTAGAGCGTTTAAAGGGGCTTATTTGCTTAATTGTTCATATTTAACAATATTTGTTTAATATTTACAATCATGTGAGATGTTACTCACTCTTCGGAATGCCATGAGGTGATTTATGAAAAGACTACTCCAAAAGAAATACATGCATAAACAAAGCTACTGTAAACAAATGGTGGAATAAATTGTGCTAGATGACATTCTGCTTTGATTTACATGAACAACTTTTCATTAAATGTCTGAATCATGTGCACGCTGAAATCTTTACATCTGCAATATGACCAGAAAATGGTTATGTGACCCAAGTGGAAGGAAAACAGAAGTGGTGAGAGGATTTATAAAACAGCTGGCCATTGAAGGACTACTAGTTTGATACACCCGTCAAACATAAATTTGCTCAAATTTTCTTCAGTTCTAAGTTGTTAATAAGAACACATTCTGTTATACAATTTAGAATTATCACTAATTATTAACCCTCATGCAGTATTTTTAAGCGGCTGCATGAAGGGTATTACGTCCCAAAAATGTCCCTCTTCCAATGTGCAACAACTCTTTTCACTTTTAATTTTTTTTCACTTTCAACCCCTCAAAATGTTCAGTGGGAATTGGCCAAGACATAGATATACATCCTATGCAAAATGTCAGCTTCGTGGAGTTATTTTTCACTGTTTTGTCTGTGGTGTCCATTTGTCCAACAGTCCAAAATCGTCCAAAGTGTCCAAAATGTCCAATTTTGGGATTATTACTGCATGGGGGTTAAACAAGGCAGAAAACGAGTATCACGATGCAAGTGTTCATTTCTACATATCTCTGCTAGTGATTAAATATGGAAATCACCTCTAACAGTCTAAGAAAATTACAATGTCCCATTATTGGCTTTGTTATTTTAAGAACAGACCAACACACTATTCGTGCAATGCCCATAGGCCACCACGTTGATGACCCCGGTAGGCTAAATGTGAAATACAAAAGACAATGAGTACATGACAGTTTTATCTCATTTTATTGTGCTATTTATGACGGTGTTCAAATTCAGTAGGGAACATTTCATATAGAAGAAGCTTTGTTGCCGCACAATATGTCATTGATTTTTTTAAAATGCAGACAATAGTCACTATAATAGGAAGAGGAAATGATGATATTGTGTTTCGAAGCAGACAGGTGCTGAAGTAATAGTGCAGGAATTTTACATAAAAGGAAGTATGGGTGGCTCTTACAAGAGCCGTTTTGGGTGTGCTTGTGCATCACACTGTGTCCTGCCAAGGGAGAGTTCCCTCAACTGAGAAGGAAGTGAAGGCTTCCCTCAGCTTCGTCGCCTTTTTGGTGCAGTCGTTGGTGGCAAGTCTTGTCAGACCTGGAAGTGATTCCGCCTGGATGTCTGGACTCTCAGCATATCCCTGGATTTTCCTCAGAAAATTATGGACAACACAGGTAGCCTTCACACAACCTCCAGATGCACCTCAATGACACACCTGCACATTCTCCACTCAGCAGACAGGATGAAGGCATTTTCCGCCACCGCCCAAGCTCGGAAGAGATGGTTGTTAAAGACAGAGTGCTCTCTTGGAAGGATGCGTCCCCAGAATGGCCTCATGAGATTTTTCTGCAGTGGGAAAACGGAAACTAGCGACGATTATTCTGAATGAGTCACTTGTGGTCAGGTATCTGTAGCACAGAAAACATTGAATTTAATCGTACTAAAGCGACTGTGAATTATACTACTTTATTAAGATGGCAGCAGAGCCACCATCATCAGTGATCATGAGTTCCCATGACTTTACACAATGTGAACGTTGTCCATCGTGTCGATATGTACTGAAAAATACAACATACGATGACTGCCTATTTTTCCTCCATTTATTTTCAAGTGACATTAAATTTGTTCACTTCGTACCATAGCATTAACCACAAATTAAACATAAACAGATTAAATAAATGAACCCCAAATAACCTCATTTTGGTGTTTCGATTCCAATTATTATTTCCATGAGGACACTGTAGTAAGACTGAAAAAAAGCACATTCAGTTCAACCGACAATTAAGGCTTTGGCCACCATGGGGCGTTGTTTCCACAAGAAGCCTCACGAGCTGAACTTCGTGAACGAGTTGGATGGAAAGCTTCAATTATTCAGACGGCTTTATCTGCCCATCACTGCCTGCAGAAGGCGGTGAAATTCGCCAAGATGTGTGTGCCTCTGGATGGTATTGTGTCACCATAATCGACGGCATCTGGCCCTTCAAAGGTTGTCAACAACAAGTATAAAACAATCATGTCTGGTCCATGATTCATCGCAATAAGACCCTTGGCTCCTCCGTTATTTCAGCCTCCAGTTGGTAGGTAATGCCCCGCCTCTTCTCCAGGACAGATGCCGAGAATGGCCAAAAGAAAATGAACACGCGCGATTATATTCACGCTACCACCAGGTAATACTTGTTCCGCGTCCAGTGGGACCAGTACTACTCGAACATCAAGTGGTGACTAATATACATAAGATATACAGTATGTTCAAACCAAATATTTCCGAGACTCATATTCACGATGCATTCTCCATTTACATGTTGCGACCTCCACAGTTCCACTTCCGACACATCATCAGCACTTCCGCGATTTTATAAAGTAAGAGCACAGTGGGGAAATTCACTCGTTACAGTAGCAGCAGACATTGTAAAAAGGACAAGCGTTGTCAAAATAAACCAGGTGAGAACGAAAAAAAAAAATCGTGTTTTACAAAAAGCATCTAGCTGGGGGGGGGCTGCACATTGTGCTTGTGTAGCCTTCGGAAATTACAGTACAGTATTGCACACAATAGGTGTTTGACCGAAAGGAAAGCTTTTCTGCAACTCCATCTCCAGTAATGGACGTTATTATGAATTAAACTGATATAAAAGAGTGAACATCGAAACTGCTGAAATCTAATAAATGTAAACGTTAGTGTTATATTCCATGTACAAGCTTTTGTTTACAAAGCAGGTCTGACACATCCAATTCGGCAGCTAAAATGACGTAGGCAGAGGTTAGCCAATCCGCATAATGAGGCCGAGCTGGGCGCCAACAGACCAGGAAGTCCAAGTTGTAGGTTCATTTTACATTGTGCCGTTCGCTTCCACGGCTTTCCATAATTGTCCGTGTGAGTCTGGTTTCGAAAATGGAGTCACAGTCGTATCTTCCCGTACAACCCGGTGTGTGCATGGAAGAAAATTTATTTTCCTTGGACGATATTTTGCTTTCGCAGCAGCGACTTCCTATCCGCACTGAAGTTTCTTTTCCTCGGCTTGGATTCCTCGAGAAATCGAGCGACTCGCCCCATATTCCCATGGTAGGCAACCATTCAAAGGGGGTTATTTAACTTTTCCTTGAAGAAAATGCGGAAGGAATTCAGCCATCATTAAAACTAAGTTTGGGACTTTTTTTAAAACAAGTTTAATACCGCATTAGGTGGTCACAATCACAATCGCTTACTCGAGTGCAGAAAAACGTTTTATTTATTAAGACTAATAATTTCGTAACTGTTTTGAAAATAAATGGGCTGTGTCATCAGAAAATTATTATTCACCCAATAAAAGAATCCATACAAAGTACACCTCAGAATGTGTCATTTAAAGTACCACGTTCATTTTTATGTGAAGTGTGAATTCCATAGAGTCGGTTCTGACAATTCTTACCCTGCTAACAATGACTCCTTTCCAGGGTACACAAATGGAGCTTCCTTTGTGGCTGTCCAAAGGTTTGTATGAGCAGAACAAAAGGATGTTGTCAGTCGAGCTCCCTAAGGTTTATCGAGAAGGCTGGAGGACGGTTTTCAATGCAGACCCCAATGTGGTGGATCTACACAAGTTGGGGCCTTACTATTATGGCCTGGGATCCCAGATGCTGCGCTTTGACAGTCCAGAGAACCCAGAAATTGCACAGACGTTGCTGCAGGTAATGTGGTATTAGCATTCACCACCGTATACCAATTGGTTCTGTAGTACTCTTGATGCATTCGTGGACACAATATGTCTGTGCGCACTATACAGACACACACACACAAACACACATATCCATCCATTGTCTGAACCACATATTCTCGTGAGGGTCACGGGTCTGCTGGAGCCTATCCCAGCTGACTTCGAGCAGTAGGTGGGGTACACCTCAAACTAGTTACCATCTAATCCCAGGGCAGGCATACACGAACAACCAACAGATTATGCACGTTTTTTGGAATGTGTGAGGAAACCGAATGTAATGCGATGTCCTGTTGCACGCCAACATATTGTCGCATCTACTATGGATTACAGAGGCATTAGTTAGTGGCCGATGCTTAATTTCATTTCTGACATAGAGACAGTTGTGTCTGGAAGCTAGCACAAGTTAAGGAGTGCGTTTTTTTTTGTTGGTAGCGCTGTAACACAATGCACTATTTGTTACACCACCATATTGTTGCATCTACTATGCATTACAGAGGCGTTAGTCAGTGAACTCACGTTTATGAACAACCAAAGCGCAGTTTTTCATTGTCACAAGTGTTGTGTTCACAAGATGGGAAATCATACTGCTACCAATATGACACATATTTACCCCCTAATAACAAGTACCTTTCATTTCTCTTATTTATTCAGACATTCATTGGGCGTTTCAGACGGACGATGGACTCTTCTCAGAATGCTTACAATGAGGACACCTCGGCGCTAGTGGAACGTCTAGACTGTCTTGAGAAGATGCTGTTCGTGTCGGGGCAATGCGGCCTCAACAGCTTCCAGGGCTGGGAGAAAGGACAAGCCTCCCAGCTCTCTGCCTCAAGCCTGGTGCTCAATTACCGCAAGCGGAAGATAACAAATGTGCAGTCATGACCTTGCCTGCTCGCTAGTGTGCAACAGTCAGCAACAGACTCTTCACGCTTACTTCTTGTCCTGCAGAGACTCTTCTGATTCATATACTTTGATGGGCACCTTTTTCTCAATGTACTTTGGCTTCTTCCTACTTTCCAGAAACGTATATTAGGTTCATTGAAGACTCAATGTACTTCTGGACTGCGAGTTCGACGTGCTAACCAGTCGTAATATGTGTGCGTGAGAGAAAGAGAGTTACACACACACACCAGCCCTGTGACTGACATCCTGCCCTGCTAATAGAAATGTATGTCGCAAATCCTTGTTGACGAAATGTAATATTTATTCAACACATTTTTACAGCATTGGAAAACGTTAACGTTTATGTCATGTTTGTACTCTTACAGACCCCATATTAAAACCAAAAATATATTTCCCTCCCCCATCTTTTTCCAATTTCAAACATTTTTTGAAAAAGCTCCAGGGAGCCACTAGGGGGCGATAAAGAGTCCAATGCAGCTCTTGTGCCGTGGGTTGTTGACGCCTGGTCCAAACATGTAATGTTGGAAAGAAAAAGGTCGCCTAATGCCCAAAAACTGTGATCTGTAGTGACCAAAATTTGTAAACATCTCAAATAATTCTCACATTAACCTCTGTTTACTTGGCTCTCGTTATTGACAAATCCATACAAATTTGACAGATGTGTCTTAACACGTTACATAATGTAACACAATAAAACTTGTAGGTTCACATTAAAAAATGCGCAGGACACTCGCACACAAACATTGGCATATTCGTCAACCCTGCATACCTAAAATTTTAAATAAGGCCCCGACTGGCTGTTGCAGATAAGACAGGCCATCAGTCAAACAAAAGTCACATCACTGTTTCTTCATATTTTTAATTTCTTTGTGATAATCAAATCAACATTAGTATTTCACAACACAAAGACAGCTATTGGGGTAAAATAATACAATAATAAAATGTATTTTTTTTTAAAATATGTGCCCATGTACCATTTTACTCATTCATTTTGAATAAAAACTGTCATAATTGTTACTCAGTTGTGGTACTTAAAAAAAATGGAGTCATTTGTCATCAAATAAAATGTCAAACTTGTTTGAGGTACTGTCTTGAACTGAAATGAATCCTTGCCATTGGTTTCCACAAACAATTTGAGTTGAACTAAATCATCAGGTTTTTGCTATGTGTTACTTAGTGTAGAAGTCACTAAATCCAAAAGTTGGGAATACAAACATTATTGTCACTAATCGTGACTCAACATGTTAGCAAACAATGTATGTCATGGTTATTGTGCACTGTGATTCACTGCACATGGTATTAGTTTGTCATTTATAATCATTATATTTGACATTCAGTTTTGATGTCTGAATAACATTATTAAATGAACTTTTTAATTACAATGTCGATTTGCCAGAAATAATACACTTTCTGTTGATTACATGTGCACCAAAAAAGGGGGGCCAATTCATTGACAGTAGAAGGTGAGGACGTTTTCTTGGTTTCCTCTGACCAACAGGACAGGGGAACTTAAGTCACGTGACAGGAGTTCCAGCCATGCCAGATACAGGATACTGGGGCACACTCCTCTCCTCGCTACGGGCATGGTGCTGAATGCATACAAGGCCAGATTAATGACATTTCCGGTGTGTGTTAAATTGAACGGAATACACTCTGAACTATACTCACATGACAATCAGTGTGGCTTCGCGCGAGTAATCCTGCAGAATTTCATTGAGGCGAATCTGACGGAAAGACTGATGTCCACAGAAACGTGGGCATGATTAGTAGAAGATACTTCATGATCTGTAGCAATATTGAATCAGTAGTTCAATATATACTTTTTTTCTTGGTCATGATGTAAGAGGCCGTCAATACACCAAGAAGACCATGCAACTTGGCAACATCAGCAAAGTTTTGATAGTACTAGAACGAGGAATATTAGCCGAGTCTCAAGGAAAAAGTTATTGACGGCAGGGATCAAGAACAGAGGACATTGGTGAATGGAGCCTGTTCAGCTGCTGAGAAGATAACGAAGGAAATCACCTAGTGCAGGGGTTTGCAACCTAAAATGTTGAAAGAGCCATGTAGGACAAAAAACCCCCAAAAAAACAATATGTCTGGAGCCGCAAAAAAAAAAAAAAACCTTTCAATGAAGGAGACACATGCTGTATGTATGTAGGAGACTGGACTGTCTCAGAATTGTTTATGTTATTCATTTCTTTGTTGTGTATTCACAAACACCCCCATAGAATTTATTCTGTGATTTCCTCGCTTGATTTTTTTGTTTTGTTGCATTATTTTCGCTTTTCTTAGTGTCAGTGAAGTGATCATGAATTTCCGTTTTTCGGAGGCTGTCTTTGAACGCCTCTCGAGTTGAAAGAGAAGAGAGAAGGCCCGGAGTCGGACGCAGACGTGTCTGTGTTTGTCGAGACTGTTAAAAGCATAAATAAAGTGTATGTTTTTAAAAAAACAACACTACAGCTCTCCCTTTTTCGGAGCTGCAACATGTATCTATATCTATTTGAGCTACATTAGCCTACTATCAAAATCTTTTTCTATTTTCAAACATTTTTTTATAAAGCTTCAGGGAGCCACTAGATGTCGCTAAAGAGCAGCATGCGGCTCTGGAGCCGCTTGTTGCCGACCCCCGACCTAGTGAATTGCTGAAGGCACCATGATGGATAGAGCATGCTTGATTATCATTGATGTTAAATATAACAGGGCACTGGTGTAACAAACTCGATTTTTCTAAATACATGAACCCTTTCATGCACCAATCATGATAACCTGTAACATGATAATTTGTCCACTGTAGTGACCGGTGTCCCTCAAAGGGTTCATGAAAATGTTGATTTGTGTTAGACTTTACCGGCTCAATCTGTTCGACTGGATCGAGATGGGTCGCTAATTTGCATTTTATGCGAAATCGCTGATCGACTATAATGTCAGCCTTTGCAAAACTATCAGTTACGATGTCGTTGCTCAAATCCGCTAAATAGGGCATGACAGCAAACACAACCTCGTTTGCGTCGCTGTTTTCCCGTGTACATGGGAGCCCGAAAGCTAATCTATGTTTAGCCTTGTCGCATGTCATGGGAGTTGGAAAGCTTTTGCACTGGGAACGGAAAATTCTGCCTTTGCGCCCTCGACCATTTTAGTTTGAACATCTGATTAATCGAAAATCGCTTTCATCACCCAATGTGAGTCATGTGAACTTCCGGCCATGCGGATTCAGCCAATCAAGATGCAACCAGCATGCAGGCTTGTTGTTCAAAACTACCAAGGCAATAGTTGCGTTGTTGACAGACGCAGAAAACATTTTGTCCTGTGAAAAACACGTATGTCCGTTTTTGTAATTTAAAAAAAATTGTGTGTGTGCGCGTGTGTGTGTGTGTGTGTGTGTGTGCATTTGTGAGAGCCAAACCTACTTTGGCTTTATTCCTCTCCAGATCCTGGTCAGTGATCCACCAGGGCTCCTCCTGTGTTCTTGATGTACCAGAATCAGATTCAGTTTTTGGGTTTGTGTCTAGCTTGAAGGAACTCATCATATTCTCAAACTGATGAATGCTGTTGGAAACAACGAGATGAATGAATCACATGTTAAAGGTGTGACAAAGAGTACATATATATAGTGGATTTAAAAAAATAAGTCCTACACACACAGCATGCTGCTGCCACCACCATGTTTCAGTGTAGATATGGATTTTTTTTATGCTAATAAGCAGCTTGGCTAAGATGCTTTTCTCTGGAAGAAAAGACTTATTTTTTGCCACTCTCCCTCATAGCTGACATAAAGGAAGAAGATGCGAGATTGTTGTTGTGACATACTGAACAATTGGTCATCTGGCATCTGCTTCTTGCTAAAATGCAAAAACTGCCAATTATCTTCACTTTGCAAAAAAAAATAAAAAATGAGATTTGAGATATTGCAAGCATTTTTGTGACCGATCCCCCTTTAAAATAAATGCAATCATACTTGAGCAAACAGTTTTACTGGCGTTTGATTTCAGAACGAGTGATTCATCAATTTGTTGTGTATATGTAAGATGAGGCGATCATACATTTATTTGGGTTCAAAGTCAGAACAGCTCTCCGAAGGAAACCACAACTATCAAGAAAATTAATTTGAGGCCCATGACGAAAGGATTTTCACACCTCTTCTGTAACCATCGCTTGCACATACCAAGGATGACTCAAATGGCTATTTTCTCTCCTGAGTTAATTTTTAACCCCCATGCAGTAATTATCCCAAAATTGGACATTTCCGACACTTTGGACGATTTTGGACTGTTGGACAAATGGACACCACAGACAAAACAGTGAAAAATAACTCCACGAAGCTGACATTTTGCATAGGATGTATATCTATGTCTTGGCCAATTCCCACTGAACATTTTGAGGGGTTGAAAGTGAAAAGAAAAATTAAAAGTGAAAAAAGTTGTTGCACATTGGAAGAGGGACATTTTTGGGACGTAATACCCTTCATGCAGCCGCTTAAAAATACTGCATGAGGGTTAATGTTGCCTTTCTCTGCAAATCAAAGGTGCCATGAATCATTATTCAGCGTAATTGTAGTAAACATCCCGACAAGCTTACTTTCCAGGCTGAGGTTTTTGAAAGAGGTCAGGAAGCACTTCCACGTCGTGAAATCCAAGACGGAACTTCTTGATTAGTGTCATCACCCTGCAAAGAGATAACAAAGCTGTACAAGAAACTCCTCCCACTTATCAAGTTTCTATACTGTATCACCATTCCTCAGTAGGGTTGCGGGTGTGCTGGAGCCTACCCCAGTTTATTAGGGACATGTGGCGAGGTATGCTCTGAAATGGGCCACCAGCCAATTGCAGCACAGTCGTGGTTTTTGCATATGCATACAAATCTTTTGCATCACGCATACAAACTAACAAGCAAGCCAAACATTTCAGATGTCAACAAGTGTTTGCAGAGTGTTTTTCTGTGGAAACCTGGTTGAAAATGGCTCTTTGAGTGTAAAAGCTTGCCGCTCCCTGGTCTAGTCCGTAACATTGGCTAAAGTGAGAATGTTGTTGTAATTGTAAATGCACGACACCAATTGTGGCTGAGGAAGGTGCCCTATTTGTGTTTTCTTTGTACAGTAATCCCTCGTTTATCGCGGTTAATTAAGTGATCTACGTTCTTACTCTTGTCTCCTCTCGTCATTTTTGGAATTGTCTCCTCCCACAAACACTCGAACTTTACATTTGGCCCAGCGCTTCCTCCGAGTTAGGAGATATGGGAGCAACAGAGTAAGACCTGGTTAGGGACATTTCAACATGAATGAGAAATGATGTTCAACATGACTGAAGTATATAGGCTTGCACATTCAGACCTCCATCATCAGACAGCCAGTAAACGTCAATTGTCTTCTTTCCTTGTTTTTTCTGAAACAGTGTCGGCCGACTCAGTTGAGCCTCCGGGTCAACGGGCACAGCTGCTGCAAATAAAATGGGTGTGTTTTTAAAGTTAATTAATAAACTATGCAGGATAAAGCGGTTAGGAAAATGGATGGATGGATAATAAACTATGCGTGCGTGCAGTTCGACGCTCGCCGGCCATCGCATTGGCTAAATCAGAACAATAAAATATGACCCAATATGAGTCATAACGTCGGTATTGACAACGATAATCATGCTCCTTTTTTTTAACTGATACTGAAGAGGAAGTCAAGTCAAAAATTTTCTGTAATAATATGTTATACGTGGCATTACTACACCGAAACACAGTATTCTGATGAATACGCTGTTTTTGGAATAAGAATTAAGGAGCATAGTCCATCTGTTTTCATCCATGTCAGATGGCGGCCATTTTGCCACTTGCTGTTGACTCAAAATAACATCACAGTTGCTCAGGTAGCGACCAATCACGATTCAGCTTTCAAACAGCACTTGACCAAAATCAGTAAAATAGGCATCATAGGATCGATTATTTTAAAGAACATTTTTGAGTCGACTTCCCATTCAAAGCAGTTGAAATTTTCATTATGTCAAACTGCATCATACAGTGTGCATAAATGTATTAGGGGTGTAACAAAAAAAAAAAAGTTTGAACCAGAAAATCGTTTTTTGATTTCAAAGATGTGAGTCTATCGAATGGAATTGTTCCACTTGGATATACAGCGACATATGTCTCAAATTATTATTGGAGAGATATATTTTTGAAGGAACTGGCACAGCTACAGTACTCACAATTTTTTCAAATGCATGTAAATGGACAACAACAACAAAAAAATCATTGCCTCATACCCTCTCAAATTGAAATCATGCCATATTGAATCGAATCATTTGAAAGTGACGATCATTGAATCATTTCGCATGCCACCAAAACCGGATTAAATCATCTTTTATGAAAAGATGCACACCCTTAGTATGTATGTATGTATCATATATACATCATATATTGTTTACAGGGGTGGTGTGATTGAAGGGACAGACATTAAATTCATGAGCAAAGTATATGCTGTAAAGCATGCAACATGTACATACATGTAATGATGTTAAGTCCAGAAGTGTGTACGGTGGTCATGTTTTGGAGTTCTCCATCAAAGCCTGGATTGGCTGTTTAAAACAATAAAACCAAGTCCAAATCAGAGTTTTTTCGATGATCGAAATATTTTGGCAACACAACCTCATTGACCACCTCTAACACTGTACTGGTACTGCTTCTGTTTTTATTATTTATTAAAAATGACTGTGTTTTAATTGAGATTCTCACCGTATGACTGATATGGATGAGAGACATCCAGTCTCTCTTTTGTTCTCAACACGCACACACCATACTGAAGGTCAAATGCATCCCTGCATAAATAGACAAACAAATGAAAAGGCACCAATTTCATGTCACATTTTGCAGTGTTGATGCCAAATCGTATCTATGGGTCATGTCTATGCATACAAATGTCACTCACTGCAGTATTCCGATGTAACTGTGTGCGGCCTGTGGTGAGGCGCTGTGCCAATCGGTCTTGAAACCCATCAGAAGGACGTTGGGTCGCATCCTACCCAAACCTGACCCCTGGTGGTCACATGACAACAATGCAAGTAGAAGGCGGGAAGACTTGATTTTGCACCTTGCGCATTCAGTTAGTAGGAAAGTCATATATGAACAGTGATCCCTCGCTATTTCGCGGTTCGTTTATCGCGGCTTCAGTGCATCACGGATTTTTTCAAAACATATTTTTAAAAAAATGTTTTTTTCATATACATGGAGTACAGTACTATATATGTTGCTCTATGTGACTCACTGTTGTTTTGCGGACTTTCGCAGCTTCTCACGGACCGTTTGCGGACTTTAAAAAACCAAAACATTTTATATACCGGTACTGTAGTTTGATTTTGGTCCACTGTGATATCCTATGTGCATCCATCAACGTTCTGTATTTCCTCCAGAAAATACAGATGGACATTTTCACACTCATGTTGTCATGTAAATTTAAAATAACATGCATTCGTGAGATGTCGTATTATCTGAACACTGTGCCTGTAAGTATGCAGTCTGTAAAAGTCTGTAAGATTGATGTTTTCCAATCAAATCAGTGTGCTGAAAAAAAAGATACAGATTTCACTCATTAAAATGATGCACAGCTTCCCGTGAGTTCTGAATGAAACGTTCCGTGCAGCATCAAAGACAGGCGGACAGACAGAGAAATCAATGAAGTGCCGTATATCAGACCTGTAGCAGCATGTTCACCCCTGAGCGGAGGTCTGCAGCCACCACATGTTTGTAAAATGACTTCACCTTTCTTTGTTTCAACCAGGAAATGTGACTTTCACTTTGCACTAGTGTAGAGAGATCATTCTGGAAAAGAATAGGGGTTAAAAAAAATATTTGAAACAAACACTATCCAACATAATTTGTAATAATTTCATCCATTCATCAGACCACTTATCCAAATCATGGTCACGGGGGAGCTGGAGCCTATCCCAGCTGATTTTTGGTTGGGTGAGAGGCTGACTCGTCCCAAGAGTGATCGTCAGCCAATTACAGGGCACATATTGACATGATCATTAGTCTCACATTCACTCCGAAGGACACTTTAGAGTCAATGACGTGTCAATGAATCTAACATACATGTTTTGGGAATGTGCTAGTACCTGGAGAAACCCAACCCAAACACACACATAACTCGCAAATGTAACACAGGAAAGCCGGAACCAAGATTCGAACCCAATACACATGTCGTTCTGCAATGTGTTGCACTCACAGTCACCACATGGCCACACATCATGAGACTAAGATTTTTTGTGAAACAGCTGACAAGATCCACAAGAGCTGGCCGGTTGCTGGGAGGTCCCGTCAGCACCAAGCACTGTGGTCTGCAATTGAGACAATCTATATCAGGTTCATCAGATTACCAAGGGTTTTTTCTCTCAATGCGTGCTGAATGTATGTGTGGGCAATTACATTGCACAGGAAATAAACTGGAAACTCGATCAACCAAAGAAGACAGAGAAAAGTCATTTCACGTGATTCATTCTGATGTCGAGTGTGCAACTTGAAATAATTCCACCATTTCTGACTGACCTGAGCTTTTCATCGCAATTAATGATTCGGGCAACAGTCGGGACACCAGTCACTGACCTGTAGTTCTTCACGTGGTCTTCCACCTGGTTAAGGCTTATACATTGATTGAGTGCAATGTTGTAGGAGCTGGCTTGCACGGATGAGCCCCAGTTCACAGCTAGGCACAAAGTAAAGGCAAAGTGAGTTTAACGACAGCTACTGCGGTGTGCCAAACTGGAAGTGTGCGGTGTGCGGTGTGCTGACCGGGCCTCTTGTACAGTGTGTATCCTAAAAGGAGCAAGACAACACCAAAGGCAATGAGAGCTGCCCACCAAGTCAACAAGAACATGATAACCAGACAACACACAGCACACAGTAAGGAAAGCCATTTATTGTAGAATCTGAAGGATGGGCGCCAACCTGTAAAAAAAAAACAAAAAATTAACGGACAATCTCAGGATAGATCGTGCAACGACTCAACACATGGATTTAGTTTACAATCCTTCCCAAAATTAAGTTTATAAGGTGCGACTCATGAGTGCTGTAAAACGATATTTGCAAAAACATTTCTTGCGTACTAATTCATACCTACAATAAAACATACGGATATTTGCTACTTTGACTTCAATCCACACACTCGTGAATTCGTACAGCATAAAAATGTCAAAATGCAGCCTAACAAATGTCATTGCAAAATTCATAGCGTTGTGTATGCAGTGGACGTTACCGTATTGGCCCCAATATAAGACGGCCCTGATTATAAGACGACCCCCTCTTTTTCAAGACTTAAGTTTGAAAAAAAGACTTTTTGAACACCAAATTCATTTTGATATAGAAAATAATTCCAGTACATCTGAAGCAAATGATTATTACAACATATTTGAGAGAAAAAGCATGTTATTTTGCCTCATTCAAATCTTAATATCTAAAACTAAAGTGCAATCACATTCGTAAATGAATGGCTTCTGATTTTTGAAATGTAAATTACATCATAACTTCTCCTCAGCTGCCGGTTAACCTGGCTGATCTTCGACCCACTTTTCTCCAGATTGTCGCTACGTTTCCCCATTTTCTGTTAACTCTTCTATTATTTTCTTCTCTTTTCCTTTTTACCGCTATTTTTTATTGTTCTTCTTCGTGCTACCGCTATTTTCATTTTTATTCTTCATGACGGGTTTGCTTTGGCCTGGGGAGTCAAGTTCAGCATTCGCTTCAATGGTATCTGGTGCCATCTAGCGTCATGAATGGGTATAATGCCTAGACCCCGAATATAAGACGACCCCCACTTTTTCAGTCTTATTTCAATGCAAAAAACACCGTCTTATATTCGAGCCAACACGGTAATAGGTTCTCTCATCCTACCGGGTGAGTTAGTGATTGAGGCGTGGAAGCAGCTGAAGTTGATCAAACAGTAGGAGCAGAGGAAGAAGTTGGAGATGATCGGCGCTATCGTGTTCAACTCGGCTGCAGTAGCAGAAAGGAAAATGGATCCGTCAATGTCTCCGCAATATCACCGTCTTTTATTTGCTCAGATAAATCTATACCTTGTTTTACATTTTTGAAATCTGAATGAATATGAATTTAGACTGCAATACGAAAAGAAACGTCATAAAGGCCAGTCAGCGCTTTCAACTTCTGGTTAATGCACTTTTAGGGTGAGACTGGCCAAACGTTGATGATGAGCCGTTGCAAATGTTTGGCTCTGTCGGCAAACAGTTTGGTCTTAACCCTTTCATACACCCTGTAACCTGATAACATGATAAACTGTCCACTGTAGTAGCCAATCCCTGAAAGAGTTCATTTGTAATGGCCTCTTGTTAAAATACAGTCAGATCATCAGTCCTATTGGATATTTATCAGAAAAAATTGTACTTTACTCGATTGCTTGAAGAAAAAAAGGTGAGCCAAAAACAGCACATTCTAAGGTCACATATTTCCAATTTGTTCCAGTCCTCACCAATGAGAATGAAGCAGACAGCAATTATGAATGCCAAGAGGTAGCTTCGCAATGCTTCGTCATTTTTGCCATAACCTTTGCCAAAGAAGCCAATCAGGGGGTAGAGTTTGTCCTTGCATAGGCACTACGGGAAGCAGAGACAAAATAAGATACACATTGTAAATACATCAATGTATGCACACACACACACACACACACACACACAACACGCAAAGAAACACACAAAACATATTTACATCAACTAAAAAGCATCATTCAATTGCCATTGTTTCCAAATCTGGTACTGATGTCATGTCGAACTCCATCCATCCATCCATTTTCCGATCCGCTTTATCCACACAAAGAGTGCTGGAGCCTATCCCAGCTGTCTTGGGGCAGTAGGCGGGGGACACCCTGAACTGGTTGCCAGCCAATCGCAGGTCACCCAGTGACAAACAACCATCCGCGGTCACACTCACACCTAGGGACAATTTTGAGTGTTCAATCAGCCTGTCATGCATGTTTTTTGGAATGTGGGAGGAAACCAGAGTACCCGGAGAAAAGCCATGCAGGCACGGGGGAGAACATGCAACCTGCACATAAGAAGGCTGGGACCCGGAATCGAACACACAACCTCTCCACTGTGAGGTCGACGCGCTAACCACTGGACCATTGGGCCGCCTCATGTGGAACTGTACCTTATATTTGACAATGACATGATCATTTCATTTCTAGAGTCATTCAACCCGAAAATAGAGCCACACATTCGATTCATTACAGCTGTTATTTGACTTGTAGTAAACTATGAGAGACCTCGATACAGACTGTGAGATTACTGTCCAGAAACACACAATTTGGAGTGTCCGTGCATGTGTATGCATATATACGAGTGTTAGGGTTAGGGTTAGGGTTCGTTAGGAATCGTACCTGGAACACTTTGGGTGCAGACACTAGGCAGGCCAAAGCAGAAGAGAGTGTTGCACCAAATATACCAGCAGTGATGAGTGGAGCAAAGGCTGACACCATGCTCATCGACTGTAAAAACAAAGATTCTGTTTACCCCTTGCTCAGTTTCTGTACTACTGGTAGTCAAGAAATTGCAGTTCACAAAGTTACTGCCTCTAGAAGAATAACGGATTCAGGCGCACTGGAGGAAGAGATAACACACCGAGCCGTGAGGTGGCATAGTTTTCTGCATGGAGACATGGCAACGGGAGCTACATGTTGACACACCTCGGTTCACAAACTCAAATTTTGACACTCTGCTCTGTTGTGGGATTTGAATTAAGACCCCCAAAACATTGAATACATTTCCAGACCTAATCAGGTTTTGTAAGCAAACCAGATTTGTGATTGTTTTCTTTTGAAAAATCGAAATCCTCACAAAGATTTACATTTACAAAGACAGAAAGAACATGAAAGATCATTCATTGTGATGCTGTGTGTATTTGTGTATGTTGACCTGGTAGTAATTACTGATGCCAAAGATGCACGTGTCGTTGTTGATACAGTCAGTGAAGTCCCAGCCATACTGACAAGCTATACCAACACAATTCTTGTTCGATGAAGAGGAGGACAAAGTGTCATTTAAGAGTCCAGATGCATCCCTGACCACACAGGACCCTAGAACAATTCAGAAACACACACACACCCACACACACGCAATGAAATATGGCGTACACACAAACTTATTACCTACAAATCAGTGGACATAAGCAGTTTGGAAAATGGATGGATGGATTTCCAGTATATGATGCATTTGGCAACTTTAAAACTGGGTTGCTCTGAGAGTGCGCGACTTTCAAAGAAGAGACTCTCCCCAGGGTACTGCCAGATATTGCTATATCTCATACCATTTTTCCCATCTTCAAACTTTGGGTGTTTTCGTCTAAAAATTGTCATGTTTCAGTTTGTGACCAACAGGTGGCACTGTAGGGTTCTCCCAACAGGTGGCACTGTAGGGTTCTCCCTGCAGTTGCACACCTGTTGGTCGTTATATCGTTATTGCTTTGAAAAGGACTCCCGGCACAACCACTCGGTGTCGGGTCATTGTTTGCTTGTCCTGTCAGGTTTGTTTCTGTCATGGTTCTGTTCTAGTTTTTTTAGCTTCAGTCTTGGTTTTGTTTGATACTTTGAATTCGTTTTGTTGTTAGGACTTTGTCCAGGATTTAGTTTTCTGTGTTTTATCAATACACTTCTTCAAGTACACCCTGCTCCTCCCTCCTGCCTGCTTTTTGGGGTCCACCACCACCTTGCAACGTGACAAAAATGTTTACGATGAAAAGCTATTGAAAGCTTTTTATTCTGTTGCATGCTGTTGCTTTGGCAAATGTGCCGTTTGCCAAGGAAAATTATGCTGAGTTTGAAGGACCAAACCAATACTCATGACACTGCACACATATGAGGACTGACTGGCGGAAACATTGATATTTTTTTTTGGGAGAGTAGGAGTCCCCAAACTGCGGTCCACGAGGACCCCTATCCTGCATGTTTAAGATGTTCCCATCATCCAACATACCTGATTCAAATGATCAGCTCATCATCAAGCTCTACAGAAGCCTGATAATGATCCTGGTAATTTGAATCAAGTGTGATGGAGGAAGGAGGTATCTAAAACATGCAGAATCGGTGCCCTCAAGGACCAGAGATGGTGATCCCTGTTTTAGAGGGTTTGTTTCTTATCTGTCAGTACCCTAAGGTGTGAGGGCGACTTTTCGCTGCCCGCAGAACGAGTTTGTTTTGATCTTCAGCATCCTTTTATAAAGAACATGGCTTTGGTTTCTGATATGAGCATACAATACCAATGGTAGCAGAGATTATGAGGTATGACAAAGTGGTCCAGAATATGGCCATTAGTGTTCCCCTGGGGATTGCCACTGTTGGATCCTGACAAGGGCAGAGACAATATTTCAAACAAGTATGCAGTTTGACATTTGACACAGGTAAATATGAGAGAGGAGGAATGGTAGGGGAGGAAAATGCGACATACCTTCAGATCTCCAGAGATGTTCGCTCCTGCCAGAATGCCAGTCGCAGAAGGAAAGAAAATCGAAAACATGCCAAAGAAGCTGCCCTCCTGCCCCCGCCAATCGGGAACAAAATTTTTGGCAAAAATGTCCGCTGTTGGGAGTACATTTGGTCTCTTACTTAGATTCGTGAGTCAGATATGAATAATTTTGGATGAGCAAACACTACAACAGAAGAAATTCAGTCACCTTTATAGCTGAAGAAACCTTTGGCCTGTTTCTGTGGCGATGCAGGGATGATTGTTCCAACAATGTAACTGGTAAATGACACCATGATGACCAGAAAAAACAAAACCTGGGCCTTTAGAAGACAAAACACACATTCATGTCGAAAATGCTACATCATCAAATTGACCAAGTATCTTCAGACGTGCCCTTGTTCTTAGTGGTATCTTAGTAATTACTAATTTATTAAATGTTTATTACTGGTAATATAATTTAAGCTGTGTGAGGTAGAAATGTTTTGACTAAATTTACTCCACACACAACTTGGGTACCATTCCTTTTGAGAAGCGTGGGCAAATTTACTGCCCCTCGACTTGGCACCTGTACCTTGGTGTTCACCCCGGTGGATGAGGAGGAAGCCTCCCTCCACTTTTTCCTGACCGTTTTTTTTTTATGACTATGCACCTAAAAGCAGCAGCCGATTGGAACCCGAGCGGTGTTCTGTTACTGATTGATCACAGATATGCAAAACGAATACCAGGTTCAGACATAATAGTGTCTTTTTGTGTACTTGGCACCAGGACAACCTTTGGCCTCAGTTTGATGATCAACTTTGTGGGGGTTTCATCAGACTTGCAGCTACGTAAGTAGTCGGCTGTGTTCACACCCACAATGGCGCAAACTGCCTGTTTCTAACTGCTTGTCTGTGCAAAAATATCAAAAGAAAGTAAACGCCACCCATGAACACAATTAGACCACACTTTGTACTAGACTGGCGCTGGGCACGAATCTAGAACCATGTGTCTGTGTTGATCTTACTCAGTACCAAATTATGCATGCTTATTACAGCACTCTCCCACTAACAGACCAATTTTTGATTGCGAGCAAAGTCCATTCTGCTTTTGATTTATCATCAGCAAATAAGGCTCTGTTGTAATTTGTGATTGAAAAACATTTTTTTAGTGTGGTGCAACACTGGAATGCAAAGAATATTTTTGCATTAAGGCCCAGTCTTCCATTGCTCCACTAGTACAATAATTATCAACTAATTAAAATACAGTAATCACGCCCAAGTGAAATGGTAAGCCCTGAACAATGCCTGTGAATTAAAGTCTGTTGAAAAGTTACTCTGAAGGTTTGCCAATCGGGTATGGTTTTAAGTTTAGTCGAGCTTACCTTTGACTCCCATGCCATGCCAGCCATTGAGATACCTAATAGACACGTGACTGTGATGACACCAATGATGCGGATGTCATTGATTCGGTTCACCATCACAGCACCATTTTCCTTAGAGACAAAGTAAATCTCTGTGAGACTGGAACTGAGGAAAAAGGACAGTGAGCACCATATAAACAAGGATACACAATTAAGAACCCCCCCCAAACAACTGAGTCAGGGTGAGCATGTCTAACTATGTTAAATTATAATTTGGCCATCTTTTTGGTCCAAGAGAGATTTTACCTTCTTACTCTTTCCAAACAATTTTCACAAACTCTCGAGTCTATTTAAACAAAATAAACCACCTTGGCTCAATGGAGTGCAACGTAATTAAAAATCAGCAAATAAGATCTTACACTTACGTGCATGAGGTCAACAACAGTCTCAGCGAAGCCCACAGTGTGCATGGCCACAGCCACAGCATTGGCAAAGGCAAAAATCAGACCAATGGACCCACCCAGCTCTGGGCCGAGGCTACGACTGATTAGAAAGTAGGTCCCACCTGAGGAAAATGTAAGAGGAGTCATCCCATTTATGAACATTTAGTCTGGTCAAAATCAAGTACAGTCAAACCTCGGTTTTCGGACGTTTCGGTTTTCGACCAAAAATTTCGAGTTTTTTATGCCTCGGATGACGAACAAATTTTGGTTCTCGAACAAACTGAGCGCACTTGAATACACCATTTGACTCCTCTCGCCTTCCTTACACGAGGAAGTGACGCTTCCTCGTGTTGCTTTCCATTATGAGCAAACATGTTCAGTAAACATTTTTATTTTAAAAAGAGCGTGTTTTCGGTTTTCGAACAATTTCGGTTTTCGAACAGCCTTCTGGAACGGATTATGGATGAAAACCGAGGTTTGACTGTATCAGCAATACGTTAAAATATATATCAAAATCTATTGTTAGTGCCGCATGTCAAATGGAGGTTAATTCAATTCTTGACCATGCTTGTAAAACATTTGTATCAAAACATTTTCCCCGTAGAAATAAATAGACATGCCATTTTTTGGCATGTGGGAGGAAGTACCCAGAGAAAACCCACGCCCATGCTAACATTTCGTCACGTTTAATAGACATTCACGCAAAAATACATTTCTACAGTGTCTATAGTTTTTTTTTTTCTGTATTTTAAAACTTTTCTGACATTACGAGCACAAACCACAATTAGCCATTGTTCGGACTCCCAAATCATTACCAGGGAAAATTCCTCGTTTCCCCTCCACTGTGCAGGAAATAAGATTATTGCTCAAATGAGGACCACAGTTATCATTGGCCAAACTTTTTTATTTGTATTTTATTTCTTATATATTTGCTCAAATGGTCGGAAAAGTCAATCGATACAGTGACAGTATATCTAAAATGGCGACAGTGAAGAGAATTAGTTTGTCTTGAAGACTTTACGTTTAGTTTTTTTTGCCTCATGAGGGCTTCGAGGCTTGCTCAGTGATTGTGGACTGGCGGGATGTGGTCCGCAGGCCCTTTCTTTTTCTAGACGTGCCATACATCTTTAAATTTCATCCATGAGGTTGGGTAAAATAAATAAATAAATAAATGAATCAATAAATACATCAATAAATCAATAAATAAATAAAATAACGAGCACCAAACAACAATCTCTGGTGCTCATTTGAGAACCACGCAAAAATCGCGATGTGCACTCCTGGCTATGTGGTAGTTTTAAAAACTCAACATGTAAGTTTCTTGATTTTTTTGTTGTTGTTTAGCTTGGCAATCGGCTTTAACAGACTGGCAATAAACAGCTTGAAGCCTATTTTTTGGGAAGATTTATCTCCTACCTCTGTTCTGTTCTGGTCTCAAGTCTTGATTCGTAAGCCAAAGCATAAAACTGGCCAACATCCCCCCAAAAAACCTCTCAAGACGGGACACTCGTAGCTCAAAGCACCACTGTACATTTTCTTTCAGGTGGCCATAGTGTCGTGTTACTTGTATTGGTCAGTAATTGATCACATATGGAACAAACCTCCTTTCACTTTGCCGTTGGTGGCGATGGCAGATGTAGAGAGCCCAGTGATGCCAGTAATACACGAGGACAGCAGGATGATCACCCAGGTCAGACCTGGAAAAAACAATCAGATGAGAATGATGACATTTTATCCGCCTGTGTTGTCTGTCAATCAAAACAAAGGAGGAATGTTTTTTTTTTGTTTGTTTTTTCCACTCACCTATGCCAGCTTGTGCAGTAATCCAAGGGAGCCTCAGGTACAAGATCACCCCCCAAATGTTTAACATGCAACGAATCTAAAAAGACATTAACGGACTGAATATTGTCACATGTAGTGGCAGCAAATGTTAATGAGTGTGAACATTTATTGAATTCAGGCACCAACATTGTAAAAAAAAAAAGGTTTTCAAAGCTTGCTCGTATAGGAAAATATTAATTAATTCATTTTCCGAACCGCTTTATCCTCACTAGGGTCGCGGGAGGTGTTGGAGCCTATCCTAGCCGTCTTCGGGCAGTAGGCGGGGGACAACCGGCCAATCGCAGGGCACACAGAGACGAACAACCATTCACACTCACACCTTGGGACAATTTTGAGTGTTCAATCAGCCTGCCATGCATGTTTTTGGAATGTGGGAGAAAACCGGAATACCCGGAGAAAACCCACGCAGGCCCGGGGAGAACATGCAAACTCCACACAGGGAGGCCGGAGCTGGAATTGAACCCGGTACCTCTACATTGTGAAGTCGACATGCTAACACTGGACCACCGGGCCGCCTAGGAAAATATTGCTTTTATAATTGCTCATAGTACACCTCTGACTACGTTGTCAGCGATGATTCAGTCAAAATCGTCAACAGAGTGATACGGAAATAAATGATCTTGCTGCACGTCAAAGGTGTCCAACGTCATGCATGAAATAAGATGGCCAATCAGTGTCCTTTGAGAAAATGGAAAAAATGAAAAGCTTGGGTTTTTGTTGTGCCGAATGCGAAACATTTGTAAAGTTGACATGAGAGCTTCCTGAAGAAACTTTTATCAACATTACGTGCTTCATTTCAAGACATGCCGAGAATTGTTCATCAGTAACTCATATATTTTCTCTTGGCTGTACTCACCGACCCCCTAGTGCATGAATGACGGTACTGAATATCAATTACCCCCTTTTTTGTTATTATTGATTGATTTTTGTTAAGTACGTCTGTTCTTTATGTATGGAGTAAAATCCTCTGACCGCATTCGGTCAGAGGATTTTACTTTGGAATAATCTGGGAAGAAGCGGCACAGTGGGCGACAGGTTAGCACATTGGCTTCACAGTGCGAAGGTGCAGGGTTCGATTTTGGCTCGGGCCTTCCATTGTGGCGTTTGCATGTTCTTCCCTTGCCTGCGCGGGTTTTCTCCGGGTACTCTGGTTTCCTCTCACATGCATGGCAGTCTGATTGAACACTCTGAATTGTCCCGAGGTTTGATTGTGAGCGCGGATCGTTGTTCGTCTATGACTGCCCTGCGATTAGCTGGCAACCGGTTCAGGGTGTCCCCTGCCTACTGCCCGAAGACAGCAGGGATAGGCTCCAGGATACCCCACGACCCTTGTGAGGATAAAGCGGGACAGAAAATGGATGTATCTACAAAAGGTGAGGCGCTGGAATTTTCCTATTTGTCATCATGTTCCACTGCCTTACTGTCATTTACTATATTACTTGAACAATAATATGTCCTGTGTGGAAGTGCTTTACTTTTCATTTTAAATCCTATAGCAGGTTAATGTGCAGAAGTCAAATAGTTATGTACATGGGTTGTTTGGATTAACGGACAATTCACATAAACCATTTGGATTTTTGTCTAGAGGTTCTTTATAGCAGTTAAGACACTTGGAAGTAAGTTGGTGTGTTAGGAGTGAAGATTTCAGCACAAAAAGAATGAAGTGAAATTGTGAATACATCACGACTCTTGTTGCTTGCTGCTGATATTTACTAATGTGTCATATAATGCTTATTAACAGTGAAAAAATACAAAGTAAAGTTGGTGAAGCTATAGATTCACCATGGTAGATTTTGACAAAGTACTCATGATCATCGTTACGTCATTTGTGAGAAATTAACTCATTCAGTACCAGCCAATTCTAGACCAAGTCTGAAAAGACGTTTAAAAACGTCTTTGGGAGTGAATGAGTTAAAGATCCTTCTTCCTTTAGCCAAGCGCTTGCCATGGAGTCTTAATCACGGCAGATCATTTGTATCTTTGGCGACGGGTCACAGGCACGTTACGCACTCTTTTCAGTGGTACTGACCATCACTCCATGAAACCAGCCGAATCGTGTCGGTTCAGGCAGTGGCTCCTTTTGCTCCTCATCCTCGGAGCTCTCTCCTTCCATGCCATCAGTTGTTGTCTCTTCGTACATGGGAGGTTGAGAGTCATCCTAGTAAAGGCAATCAAAGGTTGTCGACTATTTCAAATGACAAATTTGCTTCAAATACAAAACACATGCAATGATAATATTACAATAGTACAGTCGGTACATTTTAAAGACTTCCTCACCTCAGGCTTGGCGTAAAGCTGGTAGAGCGATGGCCTGAAGCGTTTCCGTCGTCCACAAACTTCAGTGTTGGCGTAAAAGTCCGAGTTTGGTGGTGCATCCAGGGTCTCATAGTGACTTTGGATATCAGGTCCACAGGACACAACAGGACTTGTGTCCCCGTACAAATGATAAAAATCAGACTCATACTCTGCTGGTGTTGTCTTCCCGTTGGTCACTGATTGAGGAATTCTGGATCTGTATGCGGACAGATGTATGCTATCGCCGATAACTTGGACCTCCATTCAGAATGCAAATATATACTCAATGTTTGTATGTATTTGCATTCAAGCAGTTGAAAAGAGGCCAGTCAAGGGGATGAAGTCATTCTGTTGTCAAGGCGATATGAAGGAGGCTTGATTGAGTCGCTCAAGTTTTATATTCCACCTGAGAGTCAGACCAGGAAGCGCTTTAGGCTACGTACGAGGTCATGTTTAATGAACAGTTACAGAAGTCATTACAGGATCTATGAAAGCACAACACAATGTCCAGAACGGTTCTTGTGTTGTGCAAGGAAATGAAGGTCAATTCTCCCTCTCGCTTTAAATTTGTGCATTCTGCCAATCATTAATCGTCAATATCCATTAGGCCTCGGTACATTGTAAATGGTTTCAATGAACACTGCTGCCAGCATTTAAAATACTTGATCCAAAAACAATAGAAGGAAATGACTGGCCACTGATCACGACTAGTGTAGAAAAAAAAAAAAAAACAACGTGCTTGTTGTGACTGTTTGTACCTCAATGTTTCAGTTGCTATGAAGTTGCTGTGGCTCTTTTATGCATTGGTCCTTTATTCTGTCATATAGGCTTGATGTCTCACAGTATATACATTCGGATTACTCAGTGACACGCTGTCACGACGAGTACGTCACGCTGTCCCCCATTCAAGAGCGTCAGCTCTCTTCCGCGTCTTTTGCATCCAGCCCTGCTCTCTGTAGTTACTTTGTATTTTCACAGATCGACTTTTATCAACTTCTGGGTCCAAAATCCTGTTCCTCACATGACAGTGCTATCCCCCCCCCCCCTCCCACTCCCCCCTTAAAATGCATTCTTGCTTTGTTTTTTCAGTAACTTTAGGAATGTGCTTTTTATTTCTTTGCGTTGCTTTTAAACATCTTTAACTCTTGTTTGTAAATACTTATAAATGTTTTACTTTTAACTCATTCAGTACCAGCCAATTCTGGACCAAGTCTGAAAAGACGTTTGAAAACGTCATTGGGAGTGAATTAGTTAATTATGTGAAGCATAGTTACTGTTGGGCGGCCCGGTGATCAAGTGGTTAGCGAGTCGACCTCACAGTGCAGAGGTACTGGGTTCGATTCCAACTCCGGCCTTCCTGTGTGGAGTTTGCATGTTCCCCCCCCTGTGCCTGCGTGGGTTTTCTCTGGGTACTCCGGTTTCCTCCCACATTCTAAAAACATGCATGGCAGGCTGATTGAACACTCTAAATTGTCCCTAGGTGTGGATGTGAGCGCGTATGGTTGTTCGTCTCTGCGATTGTCCGCCACCCTGCGATTGTCCCCCGCCTACTGCCCGAAGATGGCTGGGATAGGCTCCAGCACCCCTTCTGCGATCCGTGTGAGGATAAAGCGGATCGGAAAATGGATGGATGCAGTTTGTGTCTGAAATGTGTTAAATCAAAAATTCAGTCAAAACATTGCTCAAAGATGAATGATTTAAAGCATACGGCATAGATTTTGAAATTTCGTTTCTTTTACTTGCATGAAACAAACTAGAATGTGGCAATATAACAGCATACCCTCATCTCCAAAATTATCACCCAGAGGATTTTTTTTTAATGTCTACTAACTTGTTCACCCAAATGTTTCAGGACTATTTTATTAGCATGTTTTAGTGGTTTCCTCGTACACTTGACCTTTGGTCCCTTACTTCCATACCATCCTGCCTTTGTTAAGTGACTGTTCCCCATTTCTGCATATATTACACAAGGACCATTGGAGCATTCAAAACCTTTCATGTTCCGATACAAAGGTAATGGCTTGTTCTTTTTGCTTAAAGCAATAGAGTCTGCCTAATTGCCTGAAAACCTGGAACATAAAATATAATTATTAACTTAGAACATAAAACAAGCACACGCACACACACACACACACACACACACACACAGCATTTCATGATGGTTTAAAAAAAAAGTATCGAGAAAATACTGCAGTACATTCCACTGTAAAGAGTGTGTGTGTGTGTGTGCGTGTGAGTGTGCACAAAACTTTGCACAAAACTTGGAACATCCATACATCCATTGACTGTGACATCTTACCTCAGAGTGTAGAAGTGGAATTTTCTTTCTAAGATCAATCGTGTGTAAAGTATATAAAAAGTTCCTTTATCCTGAAAGTTGAGGAAAATAAAGAAGTATATGTGTAGTGCCTTTTAACACGGCGACAATTTAACGCGCCACTCCAGTTGAGGAGATGCTCATCTGCTATATTTCAGCAAGTAACGCCTTTGGATCATTTCCATCGATGGATTTAAATGGGATGCCGGCTCCTCTCACCTCAACAGCTCACAATCAGTTGATCAGACTCCCAACTGTAATTACTCATTTGAATCAAAGACAGCACCCTCGTAAAGACGGAAATTGTGCTTGCGTTAAGATCTGAAGAGTCGTGTTAACAATAAACACTAAAAGTCAACCGCAGAAATACTTTGAGGATGAATAAATTGTTTGGTTCACTGCTGTTGAGGCTTAATGATCAACAAACTTTGCTATGGGGCGTTGATCTTCAGAGCAGTTCTTCCAACATGCCGTCATTGTACATTATTAAGAGAGACTGATTCAAAATGACTAAATATTAAAACCAGTGACACTAGAACCAAGTTTCTGGACAGGAGTTCATTGAAACTCTACAGAGAGAGATTAGAGATTCAATTTGGATAACTACTGTATAGAACTGTCTTAGCAGCTCCTGTGGCAGGCCGTGCTTCCTCAGCAGCCTCAGGAAGTAGATCCTCTGCTGGGCCTTGTTCAGGATGGAGTTATTGTTGGCCTCCCACCTCATGTCCTGAGAGGCTGTGATTCCCAGGAACTTGAAGGTCTTGACAGTTTACATAAGGGCAGTTGGATAATGTAATACAGCTGTGGCAAAGAATGTTTTCCGAAGTCCACGATCATCTCGACAGTCGTGAGCGTGTTCAGCTCCACGTTGTATTGGCTGCACCAGAGCGCCAGCTGCTCCACTTCTTGTCGGTACGCAACCTCGTCATCGTCTTTGATGAGGCTGACGACTGTGGTATCATCCGCGAACTTTTCGGAGTTTGAAAGCTGCTTGCATTGAGGTGCCGTCGTTCGTGTCGAGGGAGAAGAGCAGCGGCGAGAGGACGCATCCCTGGGGAGCTCCCGGTGCTGATGATGCGTGTTGATGATGATGTCCTTCCCAGTCTCATCTGTTGTGTCCTTCCCGTCAGGAAGCTGAGGAACCACTGGCAGATCGTAGGACACACCCCGAGCTGGAGAACTTTGGTGAGGAGTTCCGGGATGATGGCGGTAAACACAGAGTTAAAGTTCACAATCAGGATCCTTGCGTAGGTACCTGTGCTGTTGAGTTTCTCAAGGATGTAGTGCAACCCAAAGTTGACTGTGTCATCCACTGACCTGTTTTCCCTGTAGACAAACTCCAGGGGGTCCAGCAGAAGTCCGGTGTTGTTCTTTCGCTGTTCCAGCAGAAGGCGTTCGAAGGACTTCACGACCAATGACATCAGAGTGACAGGCCTCGTTCAGTTCCAATGTTGCAGGTTTCTTGGGGACTTGGATGATGGTAGACTGTTTGAATGAATTCACATCGCAATCGCGGTCTGCAAATCAGTCCACCTTTGAAAAGACTTGATTTTAAATTGACTTTTTTTTTCATGTTAAACTTTTATTTCAATACCAAAGTCATACCGAACATGACAAAACATCAAGAATACATTTTTACAGAACATTAACAGTGTGATCACAATTGCTTTTTTTGATTGTCTCTTATTCCACTGATCATTGTTGCTTCTAAGGGTCACCCAACCTGTTATTAGATTTAAAGGGCAAACGCTTTTTCCACACAGAGCCATGTCAGTTTGGATTTTGTTTTCCATTTAATAATAAACGTTTTAATTGAAAAACTGCATTTTGTGTTTACTTGTGTTATCTTTGACTAATATTTAAATTAGTTTGATGATCTGAAACATTTATATGTGACAAACATAAAAAAATAAAAATCAGGAAGGGGACAAACACTTACACACTGCTGCATTTGGTAAAATCAATGAAATGCTTTGAGGATATGATATACCTTTATAATAATAATAATAATAATAATAATAATAATAATAATTATTATTATTATTATTTATAAAGAAGAAGAAAATGTGACTAAACATGTTTAGTTTCTCATTTGTAAGCCTTTTCCAAACAGTAACCGTTTAACCAATAATAAAATTCGCCCGCAGATGGCGCTAATGACCTTTGCAGTTGTCTTTCGACGTTCGTCAGACTGCTGCGCTTGTGCTCAAGGTTGTGCTTGCATGCACACGTTTGAATTTATTGCTTGTATAGTTTCGTTATATTTCTGGATGTATTTCTTGAGTTGAGTTGTCATTTGCATTTAAAAATTATGATTTAGTTGTTTGTACTTTGTACCGAGTCTTTTTTTGTTGTTGTTGCTGTTGCCTCTCCAAAATATATTTGCGTGCCATTATTTTTTACACAGTGGCTCTCCTATAACTGTCAGAATTCATTGCGCGTTCTGATTTTGAATTGTCAATTGGAACAGATACGGCTAATTAACATACTGGAGACATATGTCATAATTTAAGGGTTATTTGAGGTAAATATTCAAATACTTATTTTGTCTCTTACCAAACTTTGAAAGTGCATCTTAAGAAATAACAAAGAAGAAAAACAGATGGAGTCACCAGACTGTGGACATGATTGATGTCCTGAGGCCACTCATCCATCAAACCTCTGGATAGCATTTGAAATGCCGCTGCTGTCGTTTTACCTCTTGTGCTGACCATCAGGTTGAGGTCACTTCAGGGGAAATAAGAGGCGAGCGATGCTGTAGTCACCATCGTGCAGGCCTGTGTGCTTGAGGTATAAATCGCACACACTATAATGATAATGCGTAGCCACGTTGCAAGGGCATTGTAGAGAGATCTGGAACCTGTCCGCAACCCCAAGATTTATCCAAACCTTGGTGTGCGGCCTATTTAAAGATACTCAATGATTTACCATGATCTTAAATGCGAACTCGACATGTAATCAGATTAATTAATTCAGTTTAATTAGTCAGTCTAGCTCAGGGGTGCCCAAACTTTTTTGACCGAAGATCTACTTTTTGATCAACCAACCTCCCGCGATCAACCTGTTACGCACGCATACGCACGCACTTACACCCACTTACACCCGCATGCCGTGATGAGCAACAGCCTGACGCGGAGGAAGGCGAAGCACTTTTACAGCCTGCTAACTATCGTAGCTCACGCGTACCGTTGTAAAATGCTTCTCTCGGCCGTCCAAATTGCCATTCTTTGCGAGTGACATCGGTGAATTGTACATGAAACGCACTTTGCCTGATAATAATAATAACAATAATAATAATAAAGGTGACATCGCAACAGCTCTGATCGCAAGCTGCAATTGCAGACTGTTGAGCGCTAACAACTTCTGTTGATGCAAGTCACGCGCCACCGCAGGTTAACCCTCATGCAGTATTTTTAAGCGGCTGCATGAAGGGTATTACGTCCCAAAAATGTCCCTCTTCCAATGTGCAACTTTTTTCACTTAAAATTTTTTTTTCACTTTCAACCCCTCAAAATGTTCAGTGGGAATTGGCCAAGACGTAGATATACATCCTATGCAAAATTTCAGCTTCGTGGAGTTATTTTTCACTGTTTTGTCTGTGGTGTCCATTTGTCCAACAGTCCAAAATCGTCCAAAGTGTCCGAAATGTCCAATTTTGGGATAATTACTGCATGGGGGTTAATCACCCTGGCACTTAATTTCACTGTTAAACTCGCTTGCTATGTCACTCTTAGTGTGGCCGCATTAGGAAATGTTGCCAGTTCATCACTGGTCATTTGTTCGTCAAGTCCATCATTATTTCAAGCCAAACCAAACTGTTGTCATCAGTCGGTCACTCTGCCCCCCCCCCCCCCCCCCCAAAAAAACCTCATATAGCAGATGAAAAATCCAATTTGATTAAAAGGGTAAATGGAGTGTACTATGTAGTGCATCTACATGATACGGTGCCTTTCCAAAGAGCTTTATACACACACACACACACACACACACACACACACACACACACACAGACGCAAATACATTTCACTTATTTGCCAGTCTTTTGAACTCAACTTCAAACGCCCACTGCAAATATTAGAATGATCTCTTTTTTTTTTAGGAGCATAACGCCTTCCTTGCCATAGGCGCTTCAATACAGTTTACTGACAAAAACGCTGATTCGCCATAATCCTTCGATTATTTGGATAATGGGTGACAAATATTAAAGTGTTTTATTATTGTTGCATTTTGGAGTGGCAAGTCTTCTCCGGTGGTGTGTTGCAATGGAAGTACATTGAATGCGACTGCTGCGATGTGCTCTTTGTCCACAAAATGAAAAGGAGCACATATACAACATTGAGTTGATCTTTTTGTATTGACTCTCTGACTAGGTCGTATGTGTTCTGTGTAGGCGCTGGAAGCTTTATTGAGTCTTAACAACAGTTTGTGCTCGTCCAGGAAGCATTAAAAAACAAAACAATACTCTTCTTGTCACACATTCAATTTCTTAAAATTGTTAGTATAGTGAAACTCCTCTACAACGAAATCATGTTTGCAGCGAGAAATCTTTCACAACAGGGGGGTTTTCACTGTAGCAAATTTGATCTCAGATGTAAACACACACACACACACATAAACACACACACACACAAACGTATGTGTACACGCACACACAAACATATGTGTACTCTTTATTTTTATTCCAATGGTGCATAAGTATGAGCCCACACTTATTTGACACTTCATATAGTCAGTGTAGAAAGAAAACAAGGGAAAGAAATTGCAAAATGTACGATCAGCATTTACTTTCACTTCCATCAATTTCTTGGATGTCTTTTATTTTGCTTCCTCCGTCTTTCATTTTGATCACTTTTACCCTCTCTTCCAGCATCAGAGCGCTTCTTGTCTTAGCTGCTTGACACCCAAAGGTCCGATTTGTAGCCATGCAATGCAACGTTCTTGCTGCGTCGGAATCTAACAATAACAAATACTGTTCTTCCTGGACCCAATGGCTTTTCTTTCCATCATCTTACTGTCTCTGAACTCGACCTCCCCTCGATCGCTACCCAAGACAGCGTTGCTCAGCTGATGTTATGCAATGAACTTTTAGCCAGGCACGGGACATTTCGTCGTCCTCGATGGCCATAGTTAGCGCGATGGAACTCGCCTTCTCTCTAATTAGCGCTCCAGTTAGCGTAAGCTTTTTAGCATGATAACAAGTAAAGCATTTGAGGAAACATTCGTTTATTTGACTGTCCGTCGAGCCACAAGCAATTTACTCTGAGCAGCTAATCGGATGCATTCCACTCTACCACGGATCTACACACATAGACAGTGAGGTCCCTCTTGGCCAATCGGAGGCCAGGATGATGCTCGGTAAGCCAATGGCAAGAGCAGCTTTGAGTATGTTGCGTTCAGGAAACTCGGAGCTGTGTAAACCAGTGTGGTGGTTGCTGTTGCCGTTTCCAAACGAAGTAATAGAGGTCGCAGTTGGATTAAACTTCGTTGTAGTGAATCTCTCGCGAGGCAGGAGCAGAGAAAATGATTTCGTATAGCGCAACAGGGGGGTTTTCGTTGTATGGGGGGCAGGAGAATGGAAATGGTGTTAATGCATGAACATTTTTTCACATTAGGGGGTATTTTCGCCCATGTAGGTTTCGTTGTAGAGGAGTTTCACTGTACAGCCGCAAACAGCGCAACAAATTTCCGAACTCTGCAATATATTTTTCAATGCTATGAGGAAGAATGATTGCTTTGAAAAGGTGGTGAAAAAAAAGTTTCAAGACACCACTCCGTGAAACGAAACCCGCTCGAACAAAGAGCAAAATATTTTCGGAAGAGAAAGAAACTATAATTAAAATATGTTAAACCCTCACAATGTGTGAAAAACTTGGCCGTCATTTTTGACTCTGAGCTCAGTTTTATTCCTTGTTCTAAAAATGTAGCTATGATTAAATTTGATCATCTGAAGAATATAGCCAGAGTTCGCCCATTTCTCCCTCGGGTTGACACGGAAGTGCTGATGCATGCTTTTATTTCTCGTTGCTTAGATTATTGTAATGTTCTACTCTCCAGTCTAACTAAAAAGATTATTTCAAGCTAACAACTACTCAGAACTCAGCCGCACAAGGACGAGAGGGTGGAAACATATTTTACAAGTTTTAAAATCCCTGCTTTGTCTCCTCGTGTGTCTCAGGATTTTATTTTTAAGGTGTTTTTATTAGTTTCTAAATGTCTAAACAGTCTTAGGCCATCTTATTTATCTGACCTGCTTTTATTATGTCAACACTTGCATATCCTGAAGTCCCCTGGCACTGGGATTTTAATTATTCCTCTGGTGAGAACCTGAAAACATGGTGAGGCTGAATTCAGCCATTTTGGTCTTCAGATATGGAATAGCCAGAAGACATCAAGTACGCACGAGACTGTTGATTTTTTTTAAGACGAGGCTTAAGGCACATCTTTTTAGCTTGGCTTGACTTATTCATATACTTGTTTTAATTCTTTCACTTTCTCTTTTTTTTTTGTATCCTCTTGGGGGGCCTCCAGGGTGGGAGGTGTGGTGGCTGTCATTGTTCTGAGCATGTATGAGCTTTCCTTGGGTGCTCTTTTCCTCATGTTTTTGTCGTGTCTTTATTTTTTTTTTTTAATCGTTTATCAGGTTACGCATGTTACGTGTGTTTAACCCCCATGCAGTAATTTTCCCAAAATTGGACATTTCGGACACTTTGGACGATTTTGGACTGTTGGACAAATGGACACCACAGACAAAACAGTGAAAAATAACTCCACAAAGCTGAAATTTTGCATAGGATGTATATCTATGTCTTGGCCAATTCCCACTGAACATTTTGAGGGGTTGAAAGTGAAAAAAAATTAAAAGTGAAAAAAGTTGTTGCACATTGGAAGAGGGACATTTTTGGGACAATCCTCAAGGACGTACCCTTCATGCAGCCGCTTAAAAATACTGCATGAGGGTTAACTAAACTGGGCATTCAAGAGTTAATTTGAATGCAGGTGGTGCACCGTGCGCGCTGCCACTCTGCCTGCCTCTTTGGATCTTGTAGATTACTGGTATTGAGTCGTGCACAATGTGCTTGTCGCAGTTGCTTTAAAAAGCAACTCCAGCAATTGGTAGTCGTTAAAAGCTTTGCATTCACTGGTGAATTGCTTCTTATGCTCTGAGTAGGAAAGGTGATTTCTAATTAATTCACCTTGCTGCTCTTGTCTTATTTGTTTAGATTATTTTCACTGACTCTTCTTTCCTTTTGACTTCAAATTAAGATTAAAGATGAATAATTTGTGTGAACACAATGACATGTATTGTAAATTGAAGTTGAAGTTTTCCCTGATTTTTGGCATTCCAAGAGTTCGCAGCACCCTCAGCATTTTGCTATCTGGCTGCTTGCGCCTCCAGCCAAGTGGAATCTTTTGGGACTGCGGATGAGTTTCAGTTTTGCGATTGAATGTGTCTTGATGAAGCGCAAAATGCAGATTGCGATGTTTCGAGCTTTTATTGAACTCACATTTCACTTCGCAAGAATATTAACAACAATATTGGGCAGATCTGGATTTTTCTGACCTTTGGTGATAACTGTTAAACTAACATCTGTTTATTTGTTGTCATTATTTTAAGTTTATTTTCATTTTCTCTGTAAAACTGCATCATTTCACATTTCCAAAACTATTGAGCGCACCTGAATATAAGCAGTTTCTTCACTTACACTCTGTCATGATTCTGTTTGTGACCAACAGGTGGCACTGTAGGGCTCCCCCTGCAGCTGCACACCTGTTGGTCGTTATGTCATTAGTTGTATAAGTTGCTTGTTTGCTTCTGTCAGGTGCTTCTAATGTGTGCAAAATGTTCTGAACACGAGGTCAATCAAGCATGTAACAAGATGAAACTTTAAAACATGACAACATTGTATTTTCTATTCTAACAGCCATATAGGACAAAAAAACAAACAAAGAACAAATATGTCTGGAGCCGCAAAAAAAATAAAAGCCTTCTTTAAAACTTACAATGAAAGAAACACATGCTGTATGTACTGTATGTGGGAGACTGGACTGTCTCAGAATTGTTTATGTTATTCATTCCTTTGTTGTGTGTTCACAAACGCCCCCATAGAATTTATTTGGTAAATTTGATTTTTCGCTTGATTTTTTGTTATTTTCGCTTTTCTTAGTGTCAGTGAAGTGATCATTAATTTTTTTAAAAGTTTTTTTTAGGCTGTCTTTGAACGCCTCTCGAGTCGAACCAGAAGAGAGAAGGCACAGAGTCGGACGCAGACGTGTCTGTGTTTGGCGAGACTGTTAAAAGCATAAATAAAGTACGTTTTAAAAAAACAACACCACAGCTCTCCTTTTTCGGAGCTGCAACATGTATCTATATCGATTTGAGCTATATTAGCCTACTATCAAAATGTTTTTCCATTTTCAATTTTTTTTTATAAAGCTCCAGGGAGCCACTAGATGTCGCTAAAGAGCCGTATGCGGCTCTGGAGCCGCATGTTGCCGACCCCCGAGTATGATGAATGAAAATGCAATGAATGAAGATGAAAATGTAACTTTTGCAATGCGGCACACAGAGGTGAACGGCCCCATGAACAGGTTTGCCTGGGGCCCCCAAATGGCTGCTAACACACATGAGTCAACCCCCAGGCTCCCTGATGAACAAGAAGCCTTCCACCAGGGCAGCACACCCGAGAGTGAAGCTATTAACTGACATTGAATCAAGCTAGCAAAATTGTTACAAAGCGGGGACTATTCAGGTGGACTTTAATGCAGCCTGTGACACTATGTGGCACCAGTGGAACAGGCTGAACCCTCTCTGATTGCATTTAACCTTCAACATTCTTGCTAACAACAGTTGATCCTTTTTAGAAAATTCCAACCTGGCCTTCCTATTCGTTTTGCTAATGAGGTGTTTGCATTTTCTACTGTAGCCTCTGTCGTTTGATTCATGTCAATGATCTTTGCCAACCGGAGGTGTTTGTCGGTGTCGCTAACCGTCGTTATAGAGCCCTTCTTTTCATGTTTGTAGTTGTCATGTTTAGCGTGATAGCAGACCCAAAAGCAGGGAGGGAGGAGAAGCAGGATGGACTGAACCAAATGTCTTGACAAAAATATACGGGCATACTGAACAACAAACAAAAGTCCTGAACAATGCAATGACAGTAGCACAATCATCCGACGCATGAGCGGTTGGTGTGGCAGTCCTGATAAACAAATGTATTATTATTATTTTTACCTGTAGACTGCTCACTGGATTTCAAGTTGGTTATACCTCTTTCGTGTATACGGTAAATGCCTTCACAGGCAATTATTTATTGTTTGAATAATCACTGTACCGTATTTTCCGGACTATAAATCGCTCCTGAGTATAAGTCGGACCAGGTATAAAATAGTAGGGTAGTGGGGTGCTGGAGCCTCTCCCAGCTGTTTTTGGGCAGGAGGCAGCGTACACCCTGAACTAGTTGCCACACAATTATTTGGCACACATAACTTTTAACAACTTTTAACCCTTTCAGGGACAGCAGTTACTTGAGTGCTATTCAAATGTAGTTTCCTCTGATTTTAATGAATCGCTACAATGGACCCTTATGTATGTTGAAACCCACTGCCATTGTTTTTTTTTTCATGCCTAAATCCTGATGTAGTTTATTATTTGTGCATGAAAGGGGTGGGCACCCAAACACATGTTAACAATGCAATTTTATGATATGAACATTTATTCTCAAAATGGAAATAATACAAAGTACGTCATAAGGAAACTATGGTGAGCAGGGTAACCAACGAAAGATGAGAATTTAATAGGATAAAATAAAACAATAAAAGCAACAAAAAAAATGACAGATCTTAACACAAGATGCTGTTAACATTCTGAAAGGACTAACTTAACCTCCTTTCACTCAGTTCTAAGCACCAGTAATTAAAAAACTGTTGGACTCGCGCTCTCAGAATGGATGAGCTTGTCATGTTTCTGTTAGTTTTGGCTTCAGTTCCTGCGGGAATGGAGGCCGTCCCCTCCAGCACTACATCTGTCATGCATTACCATTAGCGGACTTTAAAAGGACTTCACCTGTTGGATTATTCGCCTCACTCACGCTACGAGTTCTTAGTGTTGAATCTTGTCGACGCTCTCGTTCACATTCCACGGTTTGATCACCCTCTTTGTACTTTTTGATCTTTTTTTTTAGTATAGTGTTATGTTCTATTATTGTTCATGCTCTTGCGTTACTGGATTCCATGCCATTTTGTTTCAAGTTATTTTCCATTTTTTATTACTGACGACTTTTTTATGACTTATGTTATTTCGTTTATCCTGGCTCTTTGTCGACAATGATTTTTGTTGTACTTTGTACATCCTGCGTTTTACTGGAAATACATTTCTTACTTCATCTACGCATGTTTTTGGAATGTGGGAGGAAACCGGAGTACCCGGAGAAAACCCACACATTGCACTGTGAGGTCGACGTGCTAACCACTCAACCCCCCGGTCCGCCTAATCATGAAACACTATAATTAATACAATACTGTAGTGGATAGTTTTATTCTCTTGTGTCGCGTTGATATGAAGCGGTGTTATTTTAATGCCCATGAGATCCACTCTGAGCCAGTGTTAACAGGGAGCAATCAAAGTTTTGTGTTAAGCGTCAAGTTTTAACCATTGCCAGCGTGAGCAATCTCATCTGAAGCTTCTCATCCAATTATCCCTCTAGAACTGAGAGCATCTGTTACAGGAAGATAAAATCTGACCCTCTTTAAAACTGTCCCCTGATGCTGCACGCTGAATAAGACATGACAGGCCTTTCTCACCCAAATGAAACCGGCGGGTGAAAAGCACTGGCAGAAGATTGGAAGCAGTTTAGAACAGATCCTAGCCTTCATATCCGTCTCAGCATCGAATGCATTATTTATAACGAGGGCAACTTGGCGAAATCTGCCAGTAGGTTTGTAGCCACAAATATGTTCGGAACAGCATTCGTATATCTAAAGCTGAAGATCAAAGTCACTGTTCAAAATCCATCGAAATTTTCTTTGAAGCTTTCCGCAATTAGGGTTATTCGCACCTGCAATATACCAGCTGACGAGCTGTGAGAGAGTTTTCGTTGTTGCACCAGGTTACCAGTGTGTCTGCACATTTGCTGATAGAAATTTATGGAGGCAGAGAAAGGCAAAAAGCAAACATTTTATACCGCTAAAATTATTTGCAGATGATTCCACTCCCATTTCTATGATGCCTCCCGCTTGGGAAAAACTGCTTTTTTTTTTTTTTCTCTTCAAATTGTGCCGAGGATTGGAAGCATGTGCCGAACAATCCAAGATGGAATTTCTGAAGTGTGTTTAGAAGTATGTTTCATGATGTGAAATAATATTCTTGATTGTGTATGGCGCCTTACTGTTCTGAGAATTGGTTTCATGCCTCGGTGCTATTAATAATTAGATGAAGAAAGGAGCGAATGGATCAGTGGAAATTCTGTTTCAGTTGTCCTGTTGGACTTGACCAATTTCCTGTGAAAAATACAATGGTTTATTCATGGCGTCTCTAAAAAAAAAATGACATCAAAAATAAAAATGCGCTCCCAAGGCTTTTAGTAGCTCTCTCCAAGTTATTACACATCGTATGCCTCTTTGCCATGTAATATGTCACCATATAGAAACTGGAGCAAACTCTAGGTTATTAGTACTTTTTATATTCCAATCCCAAGTTTTTGTTGTTCTCCAATCGTTTTTTGGGAGTTCTGACCCCATTATTAAAACGACATATTTTTCCTTCGCATTTACCCAAGTGGTTTGACTGAGAAGTGCAACGACACCTCAATGGGATTGATTAGGCTGACGTCGTACGTTCTGCTGTACATTGCGCCGTTGTTTGAATGTCAGCGCCACCGCGGAGGCGTTTTCGACGCTTGTCATGGTGAAAAGCCCGGGAACCGCATTGAGTCAGGCAAAGAGCCACATGCGGCACGCAAGCCGTGGGTTGGCCACCGCTGCTTTAGAAGGTAAGAAGTCCTGCAGTACAGGCCATGCAAGTGACAAGCCTTGTGTCAAATGTTATTTTTGTCTGTGTTGCAAGACGCTAAAAATGAATGGCAATAGTTGAGATACCCTGAAAAGAATCGAAATTGAGAATTGTTTGATGATGCCCAACCCTATGGTATGTGACAGGGTCTAAACAAAGACCGGGTGGTAAGTGGATCTCAAAAATGTCATTCGAAATTGATTGGGAGTGTTGTTAAATATGGCACTCTTTTCTGTGGTTTGACAATTTTAGAAGAAATATGTCCTCCTGCTTTCCACAGAATTTAATCCCAGAAAAAAAAAAGTTTGCTCGTATAAATTGGAGCCACTCTTCCTGAAGTTGGCTGTTAAAATTAGAGCTGGGCCACAGTTCGCGTGTGTGTGTGTGTGTGTGTGTGTGTGTGTGTGTGTGTGTGTGTGTGTGTGTGTGTTAGTGCTCTCTGCTCAAGCGCGAAGTCCCACTTGGGGCAATTTTTTTTTTTTTTTTACAGTATGTCTATTGGTGCTACTTTGCGGATTTTCGTTTATCGCGGGTGGTTTTGGTCCCCTTTAACCGCGATAAACGAGGGATTACTGTATATGCAACTGATATAAGGTGGCTGTGCTATTTACAATTGTTACTGGTTTTTTCACGTATTTTATTTTTTATTCAGCAGCCAAATGAGGAGAAGCGTTTCCATCAGAACCTGAATTGAGCCTTTCTAATGTTTGCGTGGATGCACTTGACTTGAGCAGCCTCCTGTTGCCCCCCCCCCCCCCCTCCATTTACCATGTGCTCCAGCTGTGCCCGCCTCCTCCTCCTCTTCGATTGGACGGGAGGATTAGCGAGGGATAGTCAGGCGGCTTTGCAACGGCTCTCGCACAGCTTGACTTGCGGGCTGTTCAGCCAGCGATGAGCACTCACTGGTTAGTGCTATCAGAGGAATTCCTGTTAATTCGACTGTGAAATTCAGGTAGGTTGGGCAAAGCAAAATTGAAACATGCCTGGCAACGGACTCGCTAAGGCAGAGCAGGACTTGTGACTCTTCTGCGTGTTCGCCTTTCGCCTGCGCGCCTCGGACACAGGAGGAAGAGAATTGATAAGAGCCCGCCGTGGGAGGGATGTCGCGATGCTGTGCACCAGGAGGACTAAAACTTTGGTGTCGACATGCGTGATACTGAGCGGCATGACCAACATCGTGTGTCTCCTCTACGTCGGCTGGATCACCAACTTCGTGGCGAAGAGCGGTCCTAAAGTTGCCGAGACGGGCGGCAAGGCGGAGAGAAAGTTGGAGGAGGAGGGCAAAGGAGAGACCCTGAGGATCATGGAGAGGCTGGACAAGCTGGAGAGCGTCGTCAACGAGCACATCAAAGGTCAGCACGCGCGGCCCGGGGATGTTGTGCTGACAGTCTGAGTTCATTAACGAGCAGAATGAGATTGGGACCCCCCGCAGCAGCCTCACACACTTCGGCTTAATGATACATGATGTATACTTGGAACATCACGAACTACCCCCCCCCCTGCGTAGATTGGCCATGGCGTTTTTATAAAGCATTAGTCACACTTCAATCGTTCAAAAGAGTTTTTATTTTTTTTTCCAAAAGACGGTCACAGGTGTAAGTTGAGGTGTTCGTTGTTTTTGGTGGATAGCTCTACTTTACGAATGGCAAAAGGAGAGATGGAATCCTTTAATGGAGTTTATTAAAAGGGGGGGGGGGGCAAAACGCCTGCATCTCCGAACGGATGAACGAGAACACGCCCCCTTTCAGTAACGAAAAGACTTCCGGCTTCTCTTTAGCCAATCAGACGCAAGCAACATAAGAATGTTTCAACAATTATTAAACAGAATATAATTTAGCTAACTATAAACATAAAAGAATATAATGCATACACAGGTAAGAAAAAAAGCTTGTTCTTCATAAAAAACCTTTTTTCTTACCATATTAACTTTAACTAAAAAACTTTTAATAATTAATAATTCTTTTATGGATTTCACTTAACATAAATGGGCTACTAAAAAGTATGTTAGGCTTCGTGAGAAATGAGCACAGGGCCCACACGCAGACACAATGGACTCAGAAGGATTTATTAGCAAGGAGTGGGATAGGTCGAGGTGGCAGGAATCAAATGGTCGTCAAAGCGACCAATTCAAGGAGTGCAGGACATAGGCGCGTAACGGCTTGGCTGAAGCGAGTACGGGAGGAAGGATCACTGACGAACTGGCAAGGGGTGACTGTTGCGGCTGGTTTTTATGCTGCAAGTGGCTGATAAGATGAAGACTCACAGGTGTGTAAGGGAGGCAGGTGCACCAATTAGCGAGGCCGTCAGCCCACACTGAAAAAGGTAACAAAACAAAAAGGGAATGAGTGAAGTGAATGAACAATTTGTTGTATTTGTCCCCTATAAAATCAACAGTTTGTATTTCACATTGTGGCAGCAAACCTTAGTTTCTTGACAAGAAGCAAAGCTAAATTGATTTAAAACATTAAAGCTTTGCTGTAATGTCATTTTAAGAACATTTGTAGTGCAAAAACTAAGGGCTTTATTGTAAGAATAAACAAATGAAATTCCTGCTGAATGTGAAATATATCCATACTTATATATTGACCATTACACCTGGCTGACGTACGCCATAACAGAAGTTAATTCATTTCCGTTTCTGGTTCAGTTTAGTGAATGTGATTTTCGCTTCAGAATCAAGACACTTTGGATTGGATTGGATCGGTTACAACTTTATTGTCAAATGTGCTGTTTGTGTAACATATATTAATTTGCCCGCTGTTTTGCTGTTCAAAGGTGATTGTTCTATACTTTATTGCGGTTCCTGCCAGACGTCTGTGAAAAGTGGGATCGATCACTAAAGCACGGTGTTAAAAACGCTAGCCATGCCAATCTTAGGCTAGCTTAACAATTAGCATGTCTTCCCCGCCTTTTCTCATCTTCCTTTCATGAATATGACACTTGTCAGAAATGTAGCTTATTCGCCGCCATGGATTTGATGAATATTGACTTTGGAGCAACTCCACAGCATGTTTAGGTGCACTACTAGCCGAGAGAGAGTGTGAGGTAGGGAGGGAGAGAGAATCGCTCTCTCTTTCTTGAGTGCCTTCAGTGAGGACTATGATATTCGCAATCATGTGTCCTCCTGTATTTTCTTTTTCAGCAAATATCACTGTTGTTGCATACATAATATATGCGCGAAAGATCACTGTGACTGAGAAGTATGTGCTGTTTAATTAAGTCTTGCCAATTGGTTTTCACTGCTTCAACCAAGAGGCAGTTTATTGCAACTACCCTTTGAACCTGTTAAGTTAAAATACATTTATTCTGCAAAGTAAAATTTTGTGTGGTATTTGAATTTTGTGGTATTTGGTAGTCTTTCTGGACTGGAAAAATGTTTGATTCGTTGTGACTGTAAAATGGTCACATTTCTGGAGTAATGCATTACTCACTACTTAGTATGCGTTTCCAACATCATTGCCCACAACATTAGGTACTGTGTCATCAAATTATTTGACCAGATCTGTAAAGTCCAGTAAAAATAGTAAACAGATGTTTGCAGTAATGTAGATTGCTATCTCATTTTTGAAATGCGAGGATTCAACTTCTCAGTACCAATATGAATCCAAACAGTACAAATAGGTGGAATGAATTTATACCCCTATATTTTGAAAACAAGCTATATTAGGTTAACTGAAGACTCTAAACAGCTTAAACCTGTCAACGTAGGTGGAAACGGTTGTTTGTCTGGACTCAGTGCCCTGTGATTGATTGACTGGCAACCAGTCCATGGGGTACTCTGCCTCTGGCTCAAAATCAGCAGGGATAGGTGCCAGCTTGCCCACGGCTTCAGTGAGAAGTTCAACAAGCTGTACAACAAATGGATGGTTTTTATTAAAACTATAAATAAAACAAAACAAAACAGAAACTATTCTAGGGGAGAACCTTTATTGTAGATATGAAAACATTCATCATTTTTCTATATTGTTCATCCTCCGTAGGGTGACGGGTGAACTGGAGCCTATCCTAGCGGATTTTGGCTAAGGGGTACATGTTGGACGAGTCGCCAGGCATTTGCAAGAGATTATGCAAACAACCAATATGTCATGTTTTTCGTGGTGGTGGTGGACCCCAAAAAGCAGCCACGAGAGAAGGAGCAGGGGGGAGTGACCAAGATGTATTTAACAAAATTGCAAACAGGAATAAACCGGAGAAACTAACGCAAAAAAAACCATTGAAATAAAGTCCAGAAATCACAGGAAACAAAGTAGCAAACAAAACCTAAGACTGAAAACAAAACATGACACGTGCAACAGCAACAATGACCCGACATTGAGTGGTCGGGCAGGAGTCCTTTTATGCCACTAATTACCCAACGACCAACAGGTGTGCAGCTGCAGGGGGAGCCCTACAGTGCCACCTTTTGGTCTCAAACCGAATCATGACAGTACCCCTCTCTCAAGGGACGGATCCCAGACGTCCCAAAGTTGTCCAAAGGCTTTCCTCGCCGGGGAACGGGAACTAAAAGCGATGGCGACCTTCGCCTCGCCGGAGAACAGGAACAAAAGCGACGGCGACCTTCGCCTCGCCAGGGAACAGGAACAAAAGCGACGGTGACCTTTAGTACTTACTCTTGTGTTAGTGTGACAGCATTAACTGTGATTCTATTGCCAATCCAAGTTCCAGCTTTTGCAAGACAGGCCCTTCCACAAATTGTTTTTGACCCTTCAAGGCCACTGTACTTGACAGCGGAGGACCTCAAGAGATTGCCACGCAAACTAAAACTAAATAGCGAATTCAATGTTGCGCCGACGGACGCAGTTTCGAGAACAAATGAGCATGATGAAGTTGCAAATGGGCAGCTGGGTGGAAGAGGAATTAAAGTTTGCCTCAAAGTCAGAGCATCTGAGTTCACATCTCTGGTGTAACATCACCTTTGCTAGCTACTCTGCTTTCCGTCAATACCTAAATAGAATGGCTTCTTAGTTTAACACCATTTTAGGACATTGGTCTTTCAGAATTGAGATTCATCTGTGTCGCTAAGTTAATGCCGCTTCATCAATAGAAAACACTGTTACATTCTCTAGGTCTGAAATTTAGAAGTGCTGTATTGAATCTCATTAGATTGTGCAGGGGAAGTGTCCACGGAGATGATCTATTTAGATATAATATTGGGAGTCAAAACAATCTTATCTGTGTTGCACAAAAGTGGTTAAAAAAAACATTGGAAAGAGATCAGTGTGTTATGAATATTTGAATGAAATAAAGTCACTGCAGTCAACATGGTGAATAACACACAGGATTGTAATCCTGGTTTGCAATATTTACAACAGAGAGCTGCGTCGTATTGATACACTGTATAACTAAAATAAATATTTGAATAACATGGGAAATACACTGTCCAATGTTTTTATTAATTGAGACCTTTTTCTAAGGTTGCATTTCTCATGTTTTAATTCGTTTTTTTCGAAATAAGTACAGCAATAGCCCCTGATGACTGCATTTTTAGAGGGCGCAGCTGAGAGGCTCCAAATTAATTGCACTAACTAGCATAATTATGAATCAGCTTTACTGCTGAGGCTGCTGTCAGATGCAGCTTATTTGCGAGATTGTTGTGTTTATATTTTTTGTATGTGTGTGTGTGTGTGTGTGTGTGTGTGTAGGTTCAACAGAGTTCTCTCGCGATGAGAACAGGTTATCATTGTTATGCACATCATATACGAGGTGCCCACAGTCTCTTTACAAATTGGCAGCCGCTAGCGTACGTGCGAGCTGCAGTTTATCTTTGTTATTGATCGTCAAGAGCAAGTCAATGAATAGCATATTTATTAATTTCATGTCACCTACTGAAGCGATTGGTCGTGGATGTATAGCTTTATTAGAATCAACTAATGGGGGCCCCCTATTGATATATTAAATTGTAACTTCAGGGATACTACGTACATGTTTTGACAACACACAAATTGCAAGAATTGTCAACTATGAATAGCAATTCTCTGCATTTTCTTGTAATCAACAAGAAGATTTTTGGAAAAAGGGGAAATTTTTTCGTATGGATGTTTTGCAGACGTTACCAATGAAGGGAAGATTCTAAATGTGGATTGTGATTTCAATTTTTCCATCCCAAGTGAAGACAAGACAGCAGTCACGGCCCATTTTAATGTGCTATTTGTAAAAGCATCACTGACCTATTTTGGGGCTTTAAATAAATAATAAGATCAAAATTAATTTTGTTATTATGTAGGCCAGTATTATTACGTACCTTTAAATAATAATATTCTACCTTGATGGAAAAGAAGTAATATTTTGGATATAATGTGAAAACAGTGAATATAAAAGGCAGAAATCTACACAGCTTTAAGATTGAGGTGTTTCTTTTCTTTCCAAATGACAGTTTCAAAAATAAACTTTCGCCAAATTCGCGATTGAAGCATAATGGAACAAACTACGAGAGAATGAAAGAGATGGGACTGGGGGGCACCAAAGGTAGATCAACAAGAGGTCTACACAGGAGATGAATCTTTCTTTGCATAAATAAGCATGCATTATTTATTACATGTATTTATTAACAAACTTTACGAACCTTTATTGTCAATATGCCCTACACGTAGTACATGTAGGGCACGGCGGTCAACATACGCTATGTTGACCGCCGTGCCTGCTCAGAATCAGAATGTGTCTCAATATTTTGGCATCAGTGTGCAACTTTATAGTATAAATTACAATATAAACTCCCTCATGCGTTTGTTAATTATGTTCTGCAAAGCAGCTTTGCAGAACATAAACAAGGTAATTTATTGTGCTTCACACAAGCAAAGACACAACACCTACAATATTCTGGTGCTTAGTGAAGACCTTAATTTTGAAAGGCAGCAGCCGCCACTGCAAAAAGCCTTGTTCAAATCATCCCATTACGGACCGGCTACAAATTGCACACACTGATGCATAGCTTTTAGGAATGGGTGTCGAGCACTAAACTGGCTCAGAGGCTGAATTATTCAAGACCTGAGCATCGATAAGCTCCACCCTTAATGGTTCTGTTAACGCTCCTACAGAAATTACTCCAATTCATTTTCCATTTATTTATACAATATGAATGGTATTTAGCACTTTTTACCCCTGTAATATGGTTTCTAACAATAAAATTATATTCCTTGAATAAACATTTTACAATCGGAAGTGGTGTGAGTCATCTCACCTCACTCCCGCACTGAAAAGAATGGTGCGTCGAATTTATTCCATTTTTTTTTTCGTCAAGTGTTTGCACTAAATAAAGTTATCAGGATGCTGATAATGCTTTGAAGTGGACTATAAATCCATCAAAAATAATTATAGGAATCCAGATTATTTTATTGTGTGCAATCACCCCGATTAAATAAAATGGAGTAAATTCAGCACATCACTTTTTTGGGATGTACATCAGCACAAGAGACGTGAGCCAGCCACGCACTACGCTGCACAGGGCCTTCCTGTACCCATGTGTATGATTCGTAGTATTATTTAAGAACATCAATCATGACATATAACCCGCTAATTTTTATACTGCTATTCGGATGTCCGTGTTTGTAACGGTGGCAATTCCTGTGCCGTCCGCGCCCGACCTTCTCAAGCTTTGAAACTACTGCTGGAGGCACTTTGAAGGCTTAGAGGAGTGAGGTTTCATTCATATACATTCGCGCAGCTCATGTTGCCATCCGTCACATTGGCTTACCTCTGTTGCTACGCATCCAAGCTTTTCACTCTCCATGCATGTTCAGTCCATTTACACTCAACCCGACCGTCACTTACACTAAGGTGCAAGGTAAAAGCTCGGTTCGTCTTGATGTGATTGGTCATGCCGGGCCAAGGAAGGAGGGAGAATGTTTTATTTTTTCCAACTACAGGAGGCTACTTTTCGCTATAACGCAATGGCAAGCGATTTCAATTGTTGATCGAAATCAGTCGCTCATGCTCGAATCTCTGTCATGAAGCACTTCAGCGCTGACCGCATCATCGGGGTCCTTGTGACAATCATGCCCGAGAGATTAAAACGGTCAAATGTTTGGTTACGTTTCTCAACGTTTGATGGTGACAATGCACGGTGCCACAAGTGCAATCAATCATTGAAATGTGTGGCGGAAACACATGCAAGCTTCGAGAGACAGTGTGAAGAAAATTGGGAAAAAATGATGTCCACACAAAATGACCTCTACTTCCACGCTATTTTCGTTATACGAACGGTCCTGACAATAACAAGCGAATGGATCCATGTTGTGCTTCTTCACGTCTTCTCGTATCATTGGCTCAATGCATGACGCATTGCTATAAACTAAAAACTAGTTGTAGCCCTCCAAGCGGCCTCAAGTGAGTTGTAGCATCTCTACAATTATCCCGTGGGCTGCAGTCGATGTGAATAAGTTTAAATAACGCAACATACAATTTTACAAAAATTGTAAAAGTATTATTCCTGAATATTTATTTTATTTTTTTCTTTGTATTTTTGCCCTCTATGGACAATAAAAGCGGTACTGTGCTATGACCAAAACATTAAAAAAAAAATATATATATATATATATATATATATAAAACATGAATTGGAATATTTCACATCACACAATATGTAGTCTTTGATTCAAAGATGACAATACACAACAATCTACAAAAATTGTAGAAATTGTAGCACAAGGGTCAAGACAGTACATTGAAACTCCTCTACAACGAAATCATGTTTGCAGCAAGAAATTTTTCACAACAGGGGTTTTTTCACTGTCGTAAATTTGATCTCAGATGTAAACACACACACACACACACACACACACACACACACGAATGTGCACACGCACACACAAACGTATATCTTTATTTTTATTCCAATAGTGCACAAGTATGAGCATACGCTTATTTGACACTTCATATAGTCAGTGTGGAAAGAAAAAAAGGGAACAAAATTGCGAAATTTACGATCAGAATTCACTTTCACTTGCATCAATTTCTTGGATAATGTATTTTATTTTGCTTCCTCTGTCTTTCATTTTGATCACTTTTACCCTCTCTTCCAGTGTCAGAGCTCCTCTTGTCTTAGCTGCTTGACATCCAAAGGTCTGTTTTGTAGCCATTTTAGCAATGCAACATTCTTGCTGCGTCTGAAACGAACAATAACAAATACTTCCTGGACTACTGCGCATGTGTAAACCAGTGTGGTGGTTGCTGTTGCCGTTTCCGAACGAAGCAGTAAAGGTCGCTGTTGGATTAGACTTCGTTGTAGTGAATCTCGTCGAGAGGCAAGAGCAGAAAAAAAAGATTTCGTACAACGCAACAGTTTTTTTTTTCGTTGTATGGGGGGCAGGAAAGTGGGAAGGGAATGGTGTTAATGCATGAAGATTTTTTTCACACTTGGGCGTATTTTCGCCCATGTAGGTTTCGTTGTAGTGGAGTTTCACTGTAAATGGTTCATGTTGCCATAGTCACGTCGAAATAGCAGTCGCTCAGCGGAAGTACCAGCTAAGACACTCACTCAATCACAGATGAAAGAAGCATGAGAAGCAGATGAATAAACAAGGACGTGTGTACCATGATGTCGAGCAGAAGTGCTAAAACACACAAGCAAACCAACAAAGCGTTGAAGAATCGGAATGGCTCCTTTGAAAAGGGAAAGTGCCAAACAAAGTGGCAGGAAGTGCTCGTTATAGATCAGTGGAAAGATGTGTAACCAGGCTCTGTGTACTATACAAGGCAATGTAGGCTACCGGTACGATTGTTGTTACTGATGTTGTTTTGGTCTTTATGAGACTGACAAATGAGAACGCACTCACTTGTGATAATAGGAGTGAGGTCATTAAAAAAAAATGATAAGAATTGGTCAACAGAGGAAATCATCACTTAATTAACAACGTGGCATCCCACTTTTTTTTGTTTGTTTTTTTAACAGAAAAAGACACATTTCCCTGGATTGGTTGATGACAGACACAAAAAAAAACCCAAAATGCCTGAAGGAGAATTTTCCTGTGTTATTATGGAAGACATTTCCTTCAACAGAGAAGCTGTAGTCCTTCTCTGCGTTATTTCCCCTCCGTAGTGAAAGATATTGTGTTTTACTTTGTGTTTCATTTCTTTGTTAAAGCATTTTTTTCCCCCTCACTTATTTCTATGTTGCACAGTGTTCATTTTTAACCGTACACAAATCATGGAAAATATATTTAGTTTTGATGGTGGAACTGATTCGCTCTATTTCCTTTCATTTCAATGTGAAACATTCTCTGATTCCCTGATTTTCGAATATTTCAGGTTACAAATGGCATCCTGGAACAATTTAAGTTCTTAACTTGAGGCTCCACTTTACTTGAAAATGAAGATCATTTCCCCTTAAATTCTTTTTTTTGGGGGGGGGGGGGTCAAATGACTTTTTTTTTTTTTTACTTGGGAATTAATGTACCAATAATGGCCATTTTACAGAAACAAAGCTGAATCCAATGCTCATTTGGTGGAAGTCCATTCCTGACAGAGGAATTTGGTTTCCAAATAGTCTAGGTGTGTTAGTCTATCAAGTGGAACACGGTCAGATGAAGGTATTTACTTAGAATACTGTAGCTTGCTTTTGTTGGGTGCATGCACATATACTGGCTACTGCTGCAGGGCTCAAGTCCCTGTTTGAGCTCTGCCTAGATGTGACAGACAATTAGAAGAGGGTATTCGGTTACTGATGTTTGTCTTCTCCTTCCTGTAAACAATTCCTCCATTTCCCTTTGTCTTCTCGTATCATCTTATTTTTAGCAGTCACTTTATGAGTCAATGCAAGTGAATGCAGGTTGACATTCTGCTCAAGAGGAGCAGCGTGCGCAGTGGGGGGTGGATTATGAGGCATGTCTCTTGTTGTTGAACGTGGTATGCTGTGTCCTCAAAAGTGCATGACAACGGTTGAAAATCTGATTTGGTCAGAATTGCTGAGCGTGAATCCTACTTCCATCGTGTTCAAATGAGTTCTCAGCCTGACATCATGCCACCGTCAACTCTTTAAGAATTTAATGTACCGTATTGGCCCGAATATAAGACGGTGTTTTTGCATTGAAATAAGACTGAAAAAGTGGAGGGTCGTCTTATATTTGGGGTCTAGACATTATACCCATTCACGACGCTAGATGGCGCCAGATATCATTGAAGCGAATGCTGAACTTGACTCCCCAGGCCAAAGTGAACCCCTGTCACGAAGAATGAAAATACAAATAGCGGTAGCACGAAGAAGAAAAATAAAAAATAGCGCGAAGAAAGAAAAGAGAAGAAAATAATAGAAGAGATAACAGAAATATTTAGATGTTCGGACATTAAGATTTGAATGAGGCAAAATAACATGCTTTTTCTCTCAAATATATTGTTATAATTATTTGTTTCAGATGTACTGTAATTATTTTCTGTATAAAAATTAATTTGGTTTTCAAAAAGTCTTTTTTCAAACTTGAGTCTTGAAAAAGAGGGGGTTGTCTTATAATCAGGGCCGTCTTATATTCGGGCCAATACGGTAACAAAGCTGGAGGTGATTCTTAATGTATAAAGACCCGCCCTATTGCATTTTCGACATGCCAATGAATGAAACAACAATAATCACTCCGAACAGAAAGAAACAAGATAATGGAAAAGGAGGGCGTTAAAATTATATTACAAAAATTATATTAGTAGGCAACACGGTGGTCGGCTGGTTAGCACGCCTGCTTTACAGTGCAGAGGTGCAGGTTTCAATTACAGCTCCGGACTTTCTATGTGGAGTTTGCATGTTCTCTGTATGCCTGCGTGGGTTTTTTTTCTGGGTACTCCAGTTTCCTCCCACATTTGAAAAAGATGAATGGCAGGTTAATGAAACACTCTAAACTGCCCCTGTGAGCGTGAGCGTGAGCGTGAGCGCGAATGGTTGTTCGTCTCTGTTCTTTTACGTACTTCAGGTGATTTGGTGGAAAATGCAAAAAAAAAAAACTTTTTTTTTTTTTCCTGACAGTCCTGTAAGTGCTCTGAACCAGATGGTTTTGCAAAAAGAGGGGCCGTGTACACATCACCTATTTTTTAACCTCATCACAAAGACACCATGCAGTGGTTTTGACCCGAGATACAGTGCACGTGCCCACCGGAATGCAAACAAGTCATGCATGCAGACGCATATCCCAAACACATTAAAGTGCAAGTCATTAAATCAGCCATTCGTGCATACGCTTGTCTCATCCCATAAGCAGCAAGTGTGTAAGGAGCTGTGTGCCCTTTGAAGGAAGTTTGTTGGAGACGCACATTGAGTCTTGTATTGTGTTTGCCTGGCTGCATCAGTGTCCTGATTTGAAGATAAAGCAGCATCCCCGAGGATGCATTTTGGCATGACAAGGAGACTTTCCAAGTCTGCTCGATCGCACTGTATTTCTCCAGTCAGGTTTCAGAAACAAACCGAAGATGCTCATCTGGAGAGAACACAACTGTCAGTATTTGCCCTCATCTAAAATCTTTTTTTCTTTTCATTACTGTTCCACGTTTTCTCCATTTGTTGAGAAGTTTTGGAAGCCTTTTCAGACTGATAGATGTCAATGACTTAACCTGCCACGCATGTTTTTGGAAAGGCGGAGGAAACCGGAGTACCCGGAGAAAAGCCACTCAGGCACGGGGAAAAAACATGCAAACTCCACACAGGAGGGCCGGAGCAGGAATTGAACCCTGCACTTTTTCACTGTGAGGCGGCGTGCTAGCCAGTTGTGCGGCGTGCTAGCCAGTTGCCCACCGTGCCCCTTTTGAATAGTTTTGTTTTTCTTAATGAATAAAATTACCATTTAAGCACTGCATTTTGTGTTTGCTTGGGTTATCCTTGTACAATGACAAAATACATTTGTTTGACCCATGGCAAACATTACACTCATCGCCCAATGACATCTGGGATAGGCTTCAGCACATCCACAACCCCAATGAGGAGAAGCGGTTCAGAGAATCGATGGAAAATTACCGTAATTTCCGGACTATAAGCCGCGACTTTTGTCACACGCTTTCAAGCTTATTTAAGAGCGGCTATATAAAACTTTTTAACGGCCGCTGTGTACCGTCTTTCTTTGTAAACATCTCATGTAACAATATGGGCACCTGCGGCTTATAGACAGGTGCGGCTTATGTGTGTACAAAATATTTTTTTCCTTTAAAAATGTAGTGGTGCGGTTTATAATCGGGTGCGGTCTATAGTCCAGAAATTACGGTAGTCTAAATTTTCATTAACCAGGCCCTGTGACACAATATTAATAATAATAATAATACATTTTATTTATAAGCGCCTTTCAAAATATCCAAGGACACTTTACAATAAAAAAAGAGCAATAAAACCACAGATAAAATTATAAATAATAAAAAGCGATGAGTTAAACTAAATATGCAATTTTAAATAGGTGGGTTTTGAGATGAGTTTTGAATATTGGAAGAGAGTCAATATTACGGATGTCGGGTGGGAGTGAGTTCCAGAGTTTGGGGACAGAGTGGCTGAAAGCTCAATGAAATAATGGAGAAAGGATCGTTTTGTTGCCACGTCCAAACTCTTGGGTTGTTCCTCTATTTTCATACTTTCAATATTTTCTAAGCTTTTTTCACATGTAGCTCTCCGAACAGCCGAAACACAAGTGAGCAATAACAGCTTCCGGCCGATGGCTTCTTGACACTTCATATCGCGGTTTTATGCAATGTTCCTTTTTGCAAAAGATGACCTGTGAGAAACTTAAAATAAAAAAAAAAATCTTCCAATCACGGATTGTTTTGTCTTTGGACCGAACGGACCCCCCCGAACCCTTTTTTGTACTGTACTGGAATCCTCAGAGCACTCTGTAGGGAGAGAGAGAGCAGAAATGGCAAGCAGGATGAGCGGGGGGGGGGGAGAAGGAGAGGGTAGAGGAGGTGTGGAGGAGGCTGCGTGGGATTTCATATCAAAATTCACTGAAAGGGAGCCCAGGGCTGAAGCGCGCCTGTCAGTCTCACAAGCAGAACGTAGAGTAGCACGTATGCTCTCCTGTTTATGGGTGCTCCTGGTTGGCGCTCTTTTTGAACTGTTTCCCTGCCTATGTAACATGGAAGGGGAAAAAAAAACGTTGGGTTGCCTTGCAAAGATTGCGCGCTAATGCAAAGTAGATCCAATCATGGAGGACTTGGAATGCTTCAGATGTCTTTCGCATATTAGGAAATCGTGCTTAGGGTTAATATCAAGAACTGGTTTTATGTCTTTGGATTTCAGGCAAGTAAAATTCAACCAAATTCACCCACGGTTGAAAACACTCCATCTTTATTGCTTCCATTTACCAGGAAGATGACCCGCACGTACATAAACGCGCATTAAAAAAGGTGTTCCCACACAGAAAACAAATCTGTTATCTCGCAATCTTTGCAAGGGAACACTAAACTTTGCGAGGGAACACAAAGTTTTATTTGCAAGGGAATGCAGTTTTTTTTTTCTTCCATGTCACCTTAGGGACTCCGTACTTATGCGTTATAGGTTTTACGACGCTCACCAGAACTCAAACAGCACGTATGTTTCGAGTGTCTTTCATTACTCGCTTGACAGACCAACGGCAGTGAGATCAGCGTACGCCCATAAAATGGACTCCCTATTCGTCCGTTTTATGCATCTGAACTTGTGCGTTGGAGAGATTACAACTCACGAGAAATCGTCAAGTGGTGCATTCAAGTGCGCTCAGTTTGTTTGAGAACCGAAATTTGTTCGTCATCCGAGGCATAAAAAACACGCAATTTTTGGTCGAAAACCGAATTGGACGAGAACCGAGACGTTCGAAAACCGAGGTTTGACTGTATTTATATAGGTGGAACACCGCAAAACCAAAAAGAAAAAAATCCTGAACACACCTTTTCACCTTTTAACAAAAAGCCTTGACGTAGCAGATTTTCAGAATAACTACATTACATCAACAGTGTATATTGTGCATTGTGCAATGTTGAGTGATTCTTTGGTTTTGCCAGAACTAATAAGTTAAAGTTAAAAAAAAAAAAAATTAAGTGGGCTGAGCATGTTTCTATTCTTCTGTATGTAGCCCTCACAGGGAAAAGTTGAACCCCCGTGCCGAAAACAAATGGCCACACCTCACAAACATCTTGCTGCTTCAGCAAATGCTTTTTTAGAGAGGGTGGGGGGACAGGGTTGATTTGTAAATGTTATCTAATTACGTAAATAAGCATCTACATACCATGACATACAGGGTTCATGTATTTGTATTTTGTATTTTAGTTTATACCATATTGGCCCGAATATAAGATGGCCCTGATTATAAGACGACCCCCTCCTCTTCAAGTTTGAAAAAAGACTTTTTGAACACCAAATTAATTTTGATACAGAAAATAATTACCGTATATCTGAAACAAATGATTATAACAATATATTTGAGAGTAAAAGCATGTTATTTTGCCTCATTCAAATCTTAATATCTGAACATTTAAATATGTAAACTAAAGTGCAATCACATTCGTAAATGAATGGCTTCTGGTTTTTGAAATGTAAATTACATCAAAACTTCTCCTCAGCTGCCGGTTAACCTGGCCGATCTTCGACCCACTTTTCTCCAGATTGTCGCTACGTTTCTCCATTTTCTGTTATCTCTTTTATTATTTTCTTCTCTTGTTCTTTCTTACCGCTATTTATTATCTTTCTTCTTCGTGCTACCGCTATTTTTAGTTTTATTCTTCGTGACAGGGGTTCGCTTTGGACTGGGGAGTCAAGTTCGGCATTCGCTTCAATGGTATCTGGCGCCATCTAGCGTCGTGCATGGGTAAATGTCTAGACCCCGAATATAAGACGACCCCCACTATTTCAGTCTTATTTCAATGCAAAAAACACCATCTTATATTCGGGCCACTACGATAATTTAAGAGCAAGAAAACATTTAACCCTTTCAGTCATCCTGTAACTTAATAACACCATAAGCTGTCCCCTGTAGTGACCGCTGTCCCTGAAAGGGTTAAAGAACAATACATGTATGAGAACAGCTGTGATGGGAGGTGGTAGTTGGTCTGAATGAATTTGAAAAGAACTCAGAAATGTCAACTCTTTTCCTTTGTTTATTATTTTTTTGAGATATTTAGCTTATGCAATGGGAAGATTATCTAAAATGTGTGAATCCGCCACCCACTGTTTCTCACTGCTGGTCTCCAAATCGACCTCCCTCACAAAATATCCTCTTCGCCTTTTCGGACTGCAAATTTTCAAAGGCTCACTTCTAATCCCACTCCACAATCTATTTATGTATGCCACATATAATTTTTCGCGGATCTGAGTGGAGGAAGCTGCGAATGTTTGTAGCATGCAGGACACGATGACTGCGCATTCAAATAAAATGATCGAAACAACACTGGAGATTCCATTTAAAAGCCACTGCTTGTAATTAATGATGTAATCAGATTGAAAATACCACTTTCAGCTCAGCAGAGATGGTGTTCTCATCATCACGTTGAATATAGTCCTGAAAAGATTGTTAGGGCTGTTGCGTCATTTATTTGGAAAGTAATTGCACTCCGGCAAAAGCATATTTTCTTAACGCGGTTTTGTTTCAAGAATGTTAGATTGATGGAAGCAATGATATGTCATGTGCACAGGACACAGCACAATGGCAAAAATGTTGATGGAAAAATAAGCGTGGGCGAGAATGTCAAAAATATGCCAAAGGCAATGCATTTCAGGCTTTTCAAATTTTCTTCACATCAGGAAGAAGTAATGTTATAAAAAAAAAAAAAGAAAATGAAAAAAAAAAATAGGATTTGACTCAATGCTTTTGAAAAGACAATCTTTCTTTGTTATTCGTTTTTGTGTGACTCAGAATTGCACCGTGCTGACAAAGTGACAGCATGAGCATGACTTTGTGTATTGCATACTGGCAGAGGGTGATCGAAGAACCTTCTGTCATTGAAACTGTACCGAAGAGATGACCAAACTCTGTCCTAACAAATCAGCCAGTGGGAGAAAAAAAACAAAGTCTTTCAACTTCCTTCCAACCACTTTTTATGCCTCTCATTCTGACTTTCGACAGAAATAGTTGGGTGGGTGAGTTACATTCTTGGCTGATAGCTTGTCAATCACAGTACTGACAAGAAGAGACAGAGAAACTGTCAAATCCACACTGGTAGGTTATGAAATTTCTCTTCCATGGACCTCATTTTCAGTCGTATTAGTTGAGAGAACCCACACAAGTAGCGGAAGAACATGTAAACGCCACACAAACACCTAAAGTTAGAGATTCAAAAGTACACAACCCAATCCAAACCGAAGGCAGAATATCAAGCGAATGCTAATCTACTTACTCTCCTTTTCCCAAAATGTATCGACAAGCCAATCGATAAAGAATTGAGAAACGTTGAACAGAATCGAAAACGGAATCTGCATGATAAAAGTCGGATCAATTCCCTACTCGGTTTTCAGGAATTAAGATTTTGTTTGAAAAGTGATAAATCGTTCAGCTCTAATACGGTATAGACCAGTGGTGTCAAAAATACGGCCCACGGGCTGGAACTGGCCCCCGTGGAGGTTCGATCTGGCCCGCAGGATAATTTAAAAGTTTATTTAAAAGTGAAAAAATGCATGAAAGACACAGAATGAATATTTTAAATGAAATGCAATTCATGGATTATCCGCTAGGAGGCACACTGTTTTGATCAGAGAAGAAAACAGCAGTCTCAGTCTGTCACTGAGACAGACCCAACACAGCAGACGGTATCAATGTGCCAATGCTTCTTTATAGACATGAGATTTTGATTATTTATAGCAGAGTATGGTATAATGTCAGTGCTCTGGCCCACACGACACGACGAATCCGCCCACCAGTTTGACACCCCTTGTATAGACCGTATGTGGAACCGTGCTCCACAAGTGTTGAAATCAGTGCGACCTTAGCCATCCATTCACTTAACTATTAACTAACTCATTATTTGTTGTATAATTTGGCATACTGTGTTTCAAGGAACCTCCATAGACACTCTCTGCTCAAATAGTGCTTTGTGCCTGAGGTGGTTTTGCCCTGCAGTGTGCAGAAAAACAAGGAGCCAGACAAATGACAGCCGACGGAGATAATAAGGTCAAGGAACTACCATTTATCATGACTGAGTGTACCCATCAGGTATGGACCGTGCTCTGCACGATAAGTCAACACCTGTTCATTGATTCAAACTTCGGTTTTCGAACATCTCTGTTCTCGACCAAATCGGATTTTCGACCAAATATTTCGAGTTTTTTATGCTTCGGATGACGACCGAATTTCGGTTCTCGAACAATCCGAGCGCATTTGAATGCGTCACTTGACTCCTCTCGCCTTCCTTACACGAGGAAGTGACGCTTCCTCGGGTAGACGAGGAAGTGATGCTTCCTCGTTTAGCGTTCCACGGTGAACAGACGTGTTCAATAACTATTTTTTTTAAAATAAAAAAAGAGCGTGGTTTCGGTTTTCGAACAAATCGGTTTTCGAACAGCCTTCTGGAACGGATTATGGTCGAAAACCGAGGTATGACTGTAGTCTAAAATGTAGTGTACTTTTTTTCACCAAATTGTAACATGCGCCTGGGACGTGGCAGCCGCGTCACCTGGAACACCCAGTGAGGCATTGCGCATCTACAAAATTCAAAAACACACTCGAGAAGACTTGCCCCGGCACTAAAATGGATCAGGATCATAAACTAAAATGGAGAAGTGGCAAGTATGTTCATGAGCAATGGAAAAAAGACAAAAAAAAGCATTGGAAGCTCTCTCATGAATCTATTTCTTGTTGATGCTCAGCCTCCGAGATAATCAGGTGTTTCAATTTCACTTCCCAGAGGAGCCCCAGAGCAAACAACAGAACAAAAAGAGCCCCCTCACCATTCCACCTTTCCACTTCTCCCTCTTTCACACACCCACACAAGAACAGAAACATAAATAAACAGCATTCCGTGCTGAAGTCCATATGAATCACCATCCACGGGGACAATGCTAAATGTGTGTGTGTGTGTGTGTGTGTGTAGTGGTTGAGCAGGTGGGATTGTTTTTTTGCCCAAGTTCACTAACTGAATTCTCATGTTTCTACTTCGATTTCCTACACACACACACACACACACACACACACACACACACACACCGGCAAAAGAAATGGGCTAGGCTCAAGGCACAAATCAGGAGACATGAGAGAACCAACTTAATGATGTTTAGAGACGAGGGGGACAAAACACGCGTTCGCCAAGGCAAAGATCTTGCAGGGGCCAATGATTCGAGCTGCCAGTTTCTTTGACTGCACTCTAAGTGGAAGATTCGTTGAACTAAGCCACAAACCGACCGTTTACGTGGGTACTACAAAGGCAAAATAATAAACCGGGACCTGGGACCTTGACATGGCACGGAGCAGGGCGGAACGAACTGATCCCCCAAGACACTGGCGCACTTTTGCGCATGAGGTTCTTGACCGACAGACACAATGCCGGAGGGATGTCCATGCGAACGAAACCATGGTTGACTGACAACTTGACAGTCTCTTTTCCAGATGTCAGCTTGGGTAGTGCAATGAAGTCTGCGGCCTTAGAAAACCTGTCCACAATAGTGAGGACAACTGTGTTATCTCATGAGGGAGGGAGTACAGTGACAAAATCCAGGACAATATGCAACCAGCGGCATCAGGGAATAGGAATTGGGTGAAGCAAGCTAGAGCTGGGTTTTCATAGAAATCTTACTTTGAGCAGATACTACACAAGCTGAAACAAATGCTTGTGTCCTCCTCCATGGAAGGACACTCGAAACGTTCATTCATTTTCCGAACCGCTTTATCCGCACGGGGTCGCGGGGGATGCTGGAGCCTATCCCAGCTGTCTTCGGGCAGTAGACGGGGGACACCCTGAATCGGTTGCCAACCAGTAGCAGGGCACACAGAAACACACAACCATTCGCGCACACACTCAAACCTAGAGACAATTTGGAGTGTCCAATCAGCCTGCCAAGCATGTTTTTGGAGTGTGGAAGGAAACCGGAGGACCCGGAGAAAACCCACGCAAGCACGGGGAGAACATGCAAACTCCACACAGGAAGGTCGGAGCTGGAATTGAACCCGGTACCTCTGCACTGTGAAGCCGACGTGCTAACCACTAGACTACCGGGCCGCCCCACTCGAAACATTAGTGAAAAAAATGCGGACATCCTGCGGATTCCTGGGTTATATCTCAAGGGTGAGGAGTTCCTCCACTCAAGCACCTGAGAATGGATAGAGATGGGCACAGAAAAGCAGTTCCTGGGACCCCCAGTAGGGTCAGGTTGATTCTCCTGCGCCTTTTTGACATTGGACCGAATCTCCCAGGTTCACAGAGGCGAAGTGACAACAAAGCGCATCCGGTTTTAAATTTTGGGACCCTGGACAACAAGACAAGGAAAATGTGAAGCTCCCCAAGAATACTGCCCACCTTGCTCATCGATTTCAGTCGTTTGGACGAGCAAACGTATTGCAGGTTATGATGATTCGTCAAAACGATGAAAGGGTGTTCTCCACCAAAGGCAGGACCTGCATTGAAGTTTCCCTTTGGCTATGACGTATCCCAGAAAGGTGGCACTTCTCAGGTTTCCGAGCTTGTTCTCGGGCAGCCTTTGCTGCGCATCCCCTAACAGGGAAGTGGAGACGATCAGAATGTCATCTGAATGGATGAAAGCAAACACACCAATTATGCCGCATTGACCAGGTTACGAAATACAAGAGGAGCATTTGTAAGACCTAATGACATGACCGGGTGCGCCTAGTGGCCACGACTTTCCTGAATTAATCTCCCTCCCTAATGCGGACCAGATGGTATGCGTGTCACAGGTGCAGTTTGGTGAAAACAGCTGTACTATAAAGACGTGTGAATGCTGAATCAGTAAGAGGTAGACAGTATCTCTTCGTGATTGTAATACTGTTTAGTCCTCTATAGTCTACACATGCGTCCTTTTTGTCAGCAAAGAAGAACCGGGCTCCCGCAGGTGAGAATGAGGGCCAAGTAATGCCTGTGGCAGAGGTCGACTGCCACTGTCCCCGTCCGTGTGTGCAATGAGGGAAACGGTCTCTGCCGTGCAGTAAGGCTTGTAAAAACTCAAGGACTCGATCCATCAACGTGGTGAGTGCTTGATCACATTGGTCCGGGAGAACACCCTGTCCGGCGAGCCTCTGACTGATTGGACCAGAAGAGAAAGGACGGGTGACATATTTATGTCTTTAATGTTTTTTCACGTGTCAGGGTCTGAAAATGGCTGCCAGTGGACGTTTATCATTCAGCTTCCACTGAGGTGCAGTAAAGAGGTGTTGGTCTTGCGCGAGTTACGTGACGATATTGCCTGCCTAATTCGCGTCTGTGTTTGCAGGAATTTTTGTTTTTTTGTTTATTGATGAGTTGAGCCTCATCACGGTCATTCTAAAGCCTTTTAATAACCTGCTGTGTTTATATTGTTTAACACGGGGGTCGGTAACACGCGGCTCCAGAGCCGCATGCGGCTCTTTAGCGACATCTAGTGGCTCCCTGGGGCTTTATAAAAAATGTTTGAAAATGGAAAAAGATTTTGATAGTAGGCTAATATAGCTCAAATCGATATAGATACATGTTGCAGCTCCGAAAAAGGAGAGCTGTGGTGTTGGTTTTTTTAAAACGTACTTTATTTATGCTTTTAACAGTCTTGACAAACACAGACACGTCTGCGTCCGACTTTTCGTTCGACTCGAGAGGCGTTCAAAGACAGCCTCCGAAAAACGGAAATTCATGATCACTTCACTGACACTAAGAAAAGCGAAAATAATGCACCAAAACAAAAAATCAAGCGAGGAAATTACAAAATTAATTATATGGGGGCGTTTGTGAACACTCAACAAAGGAATGAATAACATAAACAATTCTGAGACAGTCCAGTCTCCTACATACATACAGCATGTGGTTCCTTCATTCTAAGTTTTATAGAAGGCTTTCTTTTTTTTTTGCGGCTCCAGACATTTGTTTTTTGTTTTTTTTGTCCCATATGGCTCTTTCAAAATTTTGTGTTGCCGACCCCTGGTTTAACAAAACCCTAAGTACATAATTTAGGCCAGTGTCATTGCACAGAGAATTCAAAGTGACTGCTCAAACAAAATCCATTACTCAAAAAAGGTCGCCTGTGATAAAGATACGAATAAAACATTTCAGTCAGTCAGTGTAACATTCGCCATTTGCGAATGCATTTTAATACAACTGCCGTGAATTCACTCAGAGACATGGCAAGCACGCAATTTTGACAGCAGCAGTTGAAACCCCGATGCGGAAGACCAGTTTTTTTTTTCATTTCTTTGTGAGAGAGTTGATGAGGAGCTCTTCAATGAATAAGTACACTTATTCACCTAGCACTTATACACCTACCAACTTATCCTCAATAATACGATTAATTTAGGCCAGCGATTTTCAAAGTACGACATGAGGGGAAAAAAGGCACATTCTCATGAAAATTTTGAGGTCAAGTATGTCCCAAAACTGTGGAAGGGGACAGGGGGATGAAGTTGTATCAAAGGGGGCTTGCCAGACTACATTTGAGAACAATTGGTTTCAGCCCCCAATTTATTTATTTTTTTTAAACCTGAGAGCAGAGTTTGAGTTATGTACAGTGAGATGGTATGGACACACCACATAACATGGGGAAAAAAACAAAAACAAATGAAAATCATGTTAATGCAGTGAGAGTTGACACAAAGTGACATGAGCCTTGAATGGAATCCATTCACGCAGCACTTCCGTGCTTGGGTGTAACGTGGCCTGTTAATCACAAATGAAATGAGAGATTTTTCCAAAAGATGCCATCTAATGGGCTTTTAACATTTTGACAGCGGAAACTGCTGTGGCGTCTGACCTTAGCAGTGGAACTGGTTCATGCGTTGCTGTGCATGGGGTCCGTCACTGTCTGCCTCTTAAAAGAAAAAAATTATTTTCTTCATCTTGGCTCCCAAATATACATGCCTCCACTTTCTAACGTTGTTACGCTAACATAGTTTAATTGAATCAATGAAGAAGAGGATCAGAAAGCAAGCTTGGTTCATACAGTTATTATATAATGATGACATGACCATCAACCATGTCCTTCTCTTACAATGGATTTTTAATGGAATGCACATTGAACAGGAAACAAGATTATTTAAGAGGTAATTACATTTTTGCTACCGGTCAACTATGATTGATGTACTCATCTGTTCATGTGCTTTTACGAAACAAAGTCACGGTTTGCTGCTCAGCCTCCATATTGGTTTGCCTTGAAAATGGATTTCAGAGAGTGAGCGGTGCACAAAAAAGAAGAATGAAATACGGTGATGGATTCTCAGCCAGAAAAGCTTCAATCTATTTTACTGTTCATACATTTTCACATTCCTTGCATAAACAAACTTACTTGCATATTTAACAGGTGTATTTGAATTACTTTCAACCGATGATGAAGTCGTAAGTCCAAGACAATTATTTTCCTTGTGGCACAAATTCAGGAGACAAAAAACTGGGTCCTCACACATTAATTAAAGCTTACACAAGCAAAAGGCAAGGAAAAAAAACGTTCTGAGGTAAATACTCATCGTGAGCCATCTGCCTGCGTCGACCTGTTCGACTGCGATTTGTGAGACGAAAGGGTAGGTGGGGTAATAAGCAGTGATAATGTAAATATATGTTTGTATGAGGGCGGCCCGGTAGTCCAGTGGTTAGCACGTCGGCTTCACAGTGCAGAGGTACCGGGTTTGATTCCGGCTCCGGCCTTCCTGTGTGGAGTTTGCATGTTCTCCCTGGGCCTGCGTGGGTTTTATCCGGGTGCTCCGGTTTCCTCCCACATTCCAAAAACATGCATGGCAGGCTCGTTGGGCACTCCAAATTGTCCCTAGGTGTGAGTGTGGGCGTGGATGGTTGTTCGTCTCTGTGTGCCCTGCGATTGGCTGCCAACTGATTCAGGGTGTCCCCCGCCTACTGCCCGAAGACAGCTGGGATAGGCTCCAGCACCCCCCGCGACCCTCGTGAGGATCAAGCGGTTCGGAAAATGGATGGATGGATGGATGTTTGTATGAATGATTTTCCCCTGAAAAATAATTATAGCATATGAAATGACATTTTGAAAGTAAGAGAGAAAGAAGAGAACAATGCACGCAATTGTAGTCGTATTGATGTGAGTACGGTAATATAATTTAATAAGCAATTTTGGAGAAAAAGAGAGCGAGATTGGAGAAATGCGTGTGCTTTGATTTGAAATACGAAGCAATAATGTGCATTGAGTTGTCTTCATTGTGCTCGTCAAAGTGGAAGATAAACAGGCGGAACCAAACAGTTATGTGAGAGACTATAGCTGTTCAAAAATCACTGTGCGGACAGACAGTACAATAGCTCGCTATTTTCTTCTATGTAAGAGAAGGGGACAGAGCAAAACTTGGAATTGTGACAATAGCTGACAATGCAAACGTTATGCCCTGTGGTTTGTTGGCAAAATTCTAACCCACTAATGACTTTGTCCCTGTGGGATGATTTTTATGTGAAGCCATTAAAAGCTACAACCCACAATATTTCTAGATTGTTAAATGCCGTTTTATTTCTTTCTTTCTTTCTTTTAAAAAAAAAATCAAGTTAAGATTTCAAGTTAAGAATAGAATGTCATGCAAAGTGTCGCTTGGAAATTGCTTTTTTTTTTTTAGTCCAAGACAAAAGCGGTTCCATTATCAATAAACGGAATAATTGACAAGACACACTCTATGGAAACACTCGCAGCTAACACTAGTACTTTGTTGACACTGTGTGCTGGTTATTCTATTGATGAGTCCATCAGTTAATAGTATACTGTAATCGGATACAATTTTAAGTATATTACAACCCCCATTTTTCTGATGACTGTTTTTCAAAATAAAACCAGGTGTTTGCAAACGTTTTATGTTGTTTAAACAAAGAAGTCACCCGGTGATCGACTGGTTAGCAACTCGGCCTCACAGTACAGAGGTCCCTGGTTCGATTCCAGCTCAGGCCTTCCTTTGTGGAGTTTGCATGATCTCTGTGGGTTTTCTCCGGGTAGTCCGATTTCCTCCCACATTCCAAAAACATGCATGGCAGGCTAATGGAACCCTCTAAATTGTCCGTCGCTGTGATTGTGAAGGGAACCGGTCTGCTTTTACAAAGGGCTACAGAAATTAGAGAATAATTGCTGTTGAGAGGCTGAGATCAGAGGATTTGGAGAATTTTAAGCTAAACAGTGGCTCTACACGATTGCTTGATAATTAGTCGATTAATTTTATAATTTTGACACATCTACTAGTAAATACTACTCATTTGAGCGGCCCGGTTGTAGTCTACTTTTCCTTGAACCAAACACTTGCATTTGCCACCCAGCTAACAATGGCATTTGTCTTGCTCACACTCTATTCGCTGATGTAGTTCAGGAAGTACTGTATGTACATTAGAACAAAACATGTTTTCTTTCCAAAATGTTGTAAAAATTGTGATGGTTGCCGTTCTTAAGTGATCTATTTATGATCGTAGTCTCTTCATGCAAAACTTACTGTCTCAAAGACGTTTATTGGGTTAGCAAATGTCTTCATGATGTCCATCATAGCACCTCCAAAAGGGTTGCATGGCATTTACCTCAAAATAAATGGACTTCTGTCCGAAAATGGAGGTTGTGAACTCACAGACAAGCCGCTCCCTGGATGAAGGGAGACAGATGATAAGTGAAATGAGAGAGAGTGATAGAGATGATGGGTAAATGGTTTTCGAAACACAAATCAAAATGTCATGATGGCCAGATGCGGCGGTGTCCTCAAATCCTCAAATCTTAATTTACATAATCCTCCTGACCTAATACCAGAGTCTCAAACGGATCTAGTTTTCGATATGCAACAGCACTGTGTCCTGATGCATGGTCCAGATCAGAGGTGGGCCTTCCGCAATGACCGGAAAGCCCATCAAACCATCATTGACAGAAACCTGTTTTTCTGTCAAATGACAAAGGATCGGAAATAAAAAAAAACAAAAAACTGACGGACTACGCAGATAGAAGTGAATTTTCATGCGTCACTGGAATCGTCATGAGCCAGCTCCGAAAAGACTGACCTTCTCGGTCCATCACTGACCGACTCCCTTTTCGCTGATGGTTGATACGCCGCGTATCTCGCATGTTTTTGTGTGTTGGGATTTCGACATCAGGGTGTCTTCAAGTGGAGAAAAAGAGGGGCTTCTAAAATAGTAGTGATGAACTGTAATCATTTGTTTAAAAAAAATAAATAAATAAATGAAAAGTGCCATGTCTCTCTACCGAAGGTAGAAAAAGAACAAGGAAGGTGCTTCAGAGCTCTTCTTCCTGCACGTGAAATTGAAAGGATTGCAGAGCGGTAGAGGACGAGCGTTTTCACGCCGGGTGTTTCCACCAAAACAGCAGGAGAAAAGGAAAAAAACAGAGTGAGCCGCGCATTTCGGAAATGAATATTGTGCACTTTATACTGTAGTTCTAAGGCTTTAAGTGGTCCACCAAAGCATTTGCGAGCTGTGGATCACTTTTCACATTTCTCTGTCCCCTCGTATCATTGTGCAAAGCAATGTAATTTGGAAACATGGTTATCTTTGGAGATTTGCCGTGCTGGCATCCTATCTTGTCACACTCCAGGGCATTGAGGACCGGTGAGTGGTGCATGAGCAGAAGATGAAGTCGCTTCTGATCCTCTGAGATCGGGAACATAGAGAAATAGAAAACCAGCCACACTCCCATTCACATCGTCCCTGAGTGGTAACTGAGCCCCTGTTGCATACATTGGAGTCAGGCGAGTGCAGAACTGCATCGTGAACAAACTCTGAATAGATTAATCAACCTCAATCATTTTATTCTGCAGAAATCATCAATTTCATCAAATACAATTTTTTTTTCTTCATACTTCCATTAGAGGCATACAGTCAGTTTAAGATAGGACATGCATGGAGTTCATCAAATCCAACGCCTGACAGTACATAAATCAATGCTGAAGAGAGAAAAGATGACAAAAAGGCAGATCAAGGTCTGCTTTGTAGACTGTTCCACAATCTGTCAGCAAATGTAAATACATCAAGGTCTGCTTTGTAGACTGTTCCACAATCTGTCAGCAAATGTAAATACAGTGGTACCTTTAATTACGAAATGAATTGGTTCTGAAATAAATTTCTTAACTCGAACATGTAAATGAACTAATCCGTTCCAAACCGGAACAAAATTCAGACATAAATGTTTTCTAAAGCGTAAAAATGAATCAAACTATAAAACAAAATATATGTTACAATTAGATTATTGCACAATAAATGAGATTTGTGCATAATGTAAAAGAAAAAAACCCAAACAAACAATAAAGGATAAAAATGCTAGTCAGCTAAGTGCATCCTCATCGTTTTTTTGCCCTCTTTAGTTCATGTTCTCTCTCAGAAGTAGTTTTTGCCTGGTGTTTTGTAAAGAACTGATCCAAGGACGTTTGCTTTTGTCGGCTTTTAGGAATCCTTACAAAATGTCCAAGGCAAAGATCAGCATAGTGAGTGACTGTTGAACATCTTTTCTGGGTGATTCAAATGTACATACAACTATCAGAACACCTCATGGCCCGAGGGGCGAATGACGAGGACGCTGCATAGACACAGAACTATCTATTTATCTATCTACACATATCGACACAAACGGTAGACGTCCCTCTTAGCCAATGGGATGCCGGGAAAATGCAAGGTCGTAGCCAATGGCAGAGCAGCTAGTGTGTTGCGTTCAGGAAACTCTGCATGTTTCCATGGTAAAGAGATCGCATGACATTTTGATGTGATGACGGTTGAAGTATAATATTAATATATATATATATATATATATATATATACATATAAATATTAATTTTTTTGTGGATTTGGAATAATATGCAGGACACTCACCATACCTCAAAAACACAACTAATGAAGTTGGGACATTGTGTTGAACAGAAATAAAAAACAGAATACAGTCAAACCTAGGTTTTCGAACGTCTCGGTTCTCGACCAATTCGGTTTTCAACCAAATATTTTGAGTTTTTTATGCCTCAGATGACGAACAAATTTCGGTTCTGGAACAACCTGAGCGCACTTGAATGCACCATTTGACTCCTCTCGCCTTCCTTACACGAGGGAGTGACGCTTCCTCGTGTTGCTTTCCACTGTGAGCAGACGTGTTCAATAAACATTTTTATTTTAAAAAGAGCGTGGTTTCGGTTTTCGAACAATTTCGGTTTTCGAACAGCCTTTAGGAACGGATTATGGACGAAAACCGAAGTTTGACTGTACAATGTACATGTACATCATCTTCAACCTATATTTTATTGAATACACTACAAAGACAAGATAGTTCATGTTCAAACTTTTGTGGTTGTAGCGAAAAAAATAAGTCATGAAGTTAGACTTGTATGGCTGCATCACGTGACAAATTTTGAGTGAGATCATTTTTGGGGGAAAAAAATGAATTCTTGCACTTAACCCTTTCAGGGACAGCAGTTACTACAGTGGACTCTGGCATTTAAATCCATCATCCCTGTCTTTGCGTTTTGCATTCTAAAGTCTTTGCAAGCATCTGCATTTCCGCCCTGCAGATGAAATCCGAAAATCAACACTTTTCCCCACTCTATTCCTAATGCTGTATCTTTCTGTCTGTGCAGTGATACGGATTACCCAATGTAATCCTAATCATTTTGCAGAAATAATAATAATAGTGACCCAGTATCTCTCAGTTTATACGAATATTTGAATACAAGTTGTTTAATTGCTACTTTGCTGTCACTGCTACAAAATAAATTGCACTTTGGCAATCGCACACACACACGCACACACACACACACACACACACACTCCTAGTTTAGCTAGCGTGCACTTCTAAATTGGGACACAGCCATTTCTTTCCCCGTTATTTCAATATTTTGAAATGTACCACTTACGGTGTGTCCTTAAATCGGACTCGTCTTTCGAGAACTTTAGAGAAACAGGCACAAACTGTCGAAAGCCTCTGAGATAACAAGGTACTTCTATAAGGGGGGAAAAAAAACAACCCGTTGACCTTTATTTACTCTCACTGTCACTTGAATGTGGTTTACCTCATTAAGTGACTTGCATCAGCATTTTCTTTCAAAACAAATATTCAAATGTGTTACTGGCCAGTTTTTAAAACGGAAGTTAGGACCATTACAAAGAGAGAAACTGGCTAAAAAATGAGTCATAAGAAGAACATGTCCATTTTCCCTTTGTAACATTGATGCAATAGAATTGTTATTTCATCAAATCAATTGAAAAAGACATGTTAGTTTCCCCTTGCGTCTTAGAGAAGAAACCGACACATGAAAATGCACCCATACAGCGGTTACCAGTCTTAAATCTGTCTGCTTAAATTAGCATTCTCCACACCACCTGTCTCCACTAATTCAACAGCAAACACCACCTGTCTTAATTTATTCAGCCCTAAAATATGAAACACGTCTGGTGTGTTCATACATGTTTGCAGACAAGCCAAATTCAGTTTGTCAGTAGTAATTAACGACCTCTGACACATGCAAATTGCTGTCTCATTTTAAATGCGTAAGCTTTTAAAATGAGACACTTGGGGACAATCTGAAACACTTTATCTGTGTAAAAAAGTTTAACCACGCTTACTGTTAGAAACCCGCAATGAATCGTCAACAAAATTCCCATTCCCAGCTCCATTTTTTTCTCTGAAAATATAATTTTTTAAAAATCACCACCGTGTTTTGGATTTTATGCGCATGAAGCCTTTTTCTGCCCATAGATGTTCACCATTGAGAGAAATTTTAACATTGCTTCATGTTAAAAACTATGACCCAAAGTCACAGAAATTCATGTGCACATCTCTATCTATGAAAATTAACAAAACAATGGGTCAATATTTTGGATTTTATGAACATTAACTCATTCAGTACCAGCCAATTCTGGACCAAGTCTGAAAAGACGTTTAAAAACGTCTTTGGGAGTGAATGAGTTAAGCGTTTTCCTCACTCAACATTTGAGACCCACATTTTTTCCTATTGGGTATTATTTAGTTTGTATTTTTTTATCTTTTTCTTTACTTTAATTTGGTCTTGCGGACCGCTTGAATTTGCAATGCAACTCTCTGGTTGTAGTCTGCTACAATATTCCGAGAGGTTCTTGGAGCTCCACAAATTTTGTCGGCCCTGGCAGATTAAAAGCAGGATGGGATTCACAATTTGGCCTGCCACGTTTGCGATGGCCGGTGGCGAGAGAGGAGCGCTGGGCGTACAGCCAAAATGAAAAAAGACAGCAATAGTTTTGAGCAATAGCCACAGGCACTTGAGTTACTGTTGATGTTCATATCTTGTTTTTTGTCCATTTATGTTGTAAACATGTAAACATTACATCCATTCCATTCCATTTTCCGAACCGCTTTATCCTCACTAGGGTCGCGGGGGGTGCCGGAGCCTATCCCAGCTGTCTTCGGGCAGTAGGCGGGGGACACCCTGAATTGGTTGCCAGCCAATCGCAGGGCACACAGAGACGAACAACCATCCACGCTCACACTCATACCTAGGGACAATTTAGAGTGCACAATCAGCCTGCCATGCATGTTTTTGGAATGTGGGAGGAAACCGGAGCAACCCGGAGAAAACCCACGCAGGCCCGGGGAGAACATGCAAACTCCACACAGGGAGGCCGGAGCTGGATTTGAACCCGGTACCTCAGCACTGTGAAGCCGACGTGCTAACCACTGGACTACCATTTAATCGTTATCTGTAAATCTTTTTTTAGGATTTGAGGGTTTCAATGATTTTTTCTAATGCATTGTAGCTATGGTAGGAGTCAACTGTAAATATACGATACACGTTGAAGCAGATATATTGCGCCATCTTCTGATTGAATCGGTGATCGAGTACCGTCGTTTTTTTTTCTGATCGCCGATCGACTCCAAAAACCCTGATCACGTAAAGCCTCTTTGTTATAGATCCACGCACACATGACGATATAAAATGAACAGGCATTTCACAGTTTCGATCACACTGTGTGTGGTGTGCGCCGATAATATCAATGCAGTACCCCACACATTCTGCTTCACCACTGATTTTGAATCTCGTCTTCCAACACAGACATCTTGTATGATTTAACGTGATCGAACAAAAATGACGGAAGAGGAAACGTAGCAACAACCGGAAACACGCAGCAAGGAAGAGAACACACAAGAGGAGTGAATGGTGGTTGCCTTTGAACTATTTTTAAACGTCGTCCTTGGTTGGCTAAAACTGTGACACCCCCCCTCCCCCCCCAAAAAAGCCGATTTACCTTTGTGTATGCACCAGGCCAAATGCAAGTGGGGCTTACAGCCTGGACTGACTGCCAATTGATTACAGGGCACAAAGACAATCAAGCATTCATGCTTGCATTCACATGTATGGTCAAATTTGACTCCTGAATGATCCTAACATTCATATTTTGGGAATGTGAGAACAAGCCTGTGTACTTGGAGCGGATTTAGAAATACAAACTGAGAGGAAGGGTGGAACTGGTATTTGAACTCGTGTACTGTACTTATGCTTCCGAATCAAAGAAAACCAAAATCCTTTCCGACTGAAAAACTTTTCACTTGACCATCCCACAAGAATGGATGAGTTTGAAAGAAACATTTGACCAATATTAGTGTGTAAGTCATCTTTTTGTCATCCCCTTTCCTTGCTGCCTGTTTCATTTGTGTGCCATCCTCAAGGGGTTTGCGATAGCCATCTGCACAGACCAGGTTGCTTTCTGATCTCCCCTCCGGACCCCCTCTCTGGAACAAGAGCAAAGAGATTATTTAAGAGCAACCTCCTGTACATATTGGATCAAATGAAATTGCTCGGGCACCATGACATTGAACAGAGATTTGGATAAGATATACACAATGTCTTGAACTCAACTGACACTATGCACCGTATTTTCTGCTCCGGCGCACCTTCAATGAATGACCTATTTTAAAACATATTTAGGACGCACTGCATTATAAGATGCATAGTATAGAAGCTACAATAGTGGCTGCGGTTGAGCTATACATCCACTAGATGGAGCTACACAAAAAGGAATACAATACAATACAATACAGCTTTATTTATATAGACCCTTCACAACCGCTTCAATGACAAAGTGCATTACAGAACATTTAAAATACCATGTCCAATAAATCAGAATATTGATTCATATGTTGTTCCCTTAGGATGTAGCATGAAACACGATACAAGACCCGATTCAGGCCCGTGGACCGGTGGTTGGTAACATACACACGAAATATAAACAACGGTCATAAGTGGGTGCTGTGGACTTCTCGGACCTGAAGTGATCTAAAAGGATCGTGAAACAAAGTTTTCTTTTAGCATTTATTGGAAACATTGAATTGTTGTTGTTCGTGATTGAGAGCGAGCATTTGCCACTTGATAAATACCCATTTGTCCATACCATTTTCTGTTCACCCAAGTGGCAGAAACGTCAATTATGCCTCGCAACGGTGGCAATCACCTCAGAACGTAATCGGAATCTGCCTTACCTATACAGTCAAACCTCGGTTTTCGAACGTCTCGGTTGTCAACCAATTCGGTTTTCGACTAAAAATTTCGAATTTTTTTTATGCCTCGGATGACGAACAAATTTCGGTTCTCGAACAAACCGAGCGCACTTGAATGCACCATTTGACTCCTCTCGCCTTCCTTACACGAGGAAGTGACGCTTCCTCGGGTAGACGAGGAAGTGACGCTTCCTCGTGTGGCTTTCCATTGTGGGCAGACTTGTTCAGTAAACATTTTTATTTTAAAAAGAGCGTGGTTTCGGTTTTCCGAACAATTTCGGTTTTCGAACAGCCTTCTGGAACGGATTATGGACGAAAACCGAGGTTTGACTGTATTTGTGATGAACAAGCAGTTGAGGTTGTGTCTTACGATAATATAATTGCAAGATTTGGGGATGTAGCAAAGTCATGTTTTCTTTCTCTTGCCCCTGCAGTAATCACTGCAGGTAAACAAGATAACAGCTGGAGCCGATTTTCCGGCTCAATGAAGTGTCCCTTTTATTTATTTATTTTGGTCGTGGATGGGGGTACAAGATTACAAGTACACTCCTGTTTCAAGAAGATCTCTCCGCGATTAATAGGGTCAGACAAATGTAAGTGCAACTTTCCCTCATCCATGGTGCTGAATATTAAATGGAGCCTCAGTAGTCCATCTGCGTTCTATATCGCTTATCCTAATTAAGGTGTTGTGGCTGAGCCGGAGCCTGTTCCCGCTGACGTCGGGTGAGAGGTGAAATTACTGCTCGTATTCACATCAAGGACGGATTTGTCAATGAACTTAATATGCAGGAAGGTCAGAGCCTGGATTCAAACAACTGTGAGGCAGATGTGCTAACTGACCAAAATGGTTGTTGTCTTTCTTGGCAGGGTTTCTTGTAGACGCTCGATTTAATCCGTGGCCAAAGCCAAACTCCTTTCTTTTGGCATTTTTATAGTCATACGACTTAGACGGTAAACTGCTCGGGTCACGTTACAGACTACAAGTAGCATGTTAGAAGCAAGGGGTCCAAGAGATGATTATATTTTATCACACGCCACCTTGAATGACTTCAGATTTATTTACGCTGATTGCTAAATTTATTAGGCAACTTATTTCGAACATCAGCTAAACAGTCACGCAACACCAACACATTGTTAAATCAGTGGAGTTTATTCAAACGGGCAACTGACTGTCATCAGCATAACAGTGATTTTATGTGAATTCGACTATGTGGATACAAAACAAAATAGGTCCAAGTATAGAGCCTTGAGGTAAATCTGAAGTAAGTTGAACCGGCGAGGATAAATGTTTTTACCAAGGGAAACCAAAAATGTTCCGTTTGACCGATATAAAGAGAACCCTTTCAGAAGAGACCCAGAGAGAGCCTGACCCAATTTCTCAGCCGATCAGTTATGATGGCATGGTCAACTGCGTCACAGGTGGAACAATTTTCCAAAAGCACCTTGAAAGAGGCTTGCGATTGTTGAATCCTTCTGTTGTCCTCAAAACAAACAAAATATTTGGAATGAAATAAATCTGTTGAATGTATCCTGTTGCAATTGGCTTTTTCTTCAAACGACTGTCTGATCTGAAATCAAATTGTTAAGCTTTTCTGTGACCTTTTTTTTTTCTGTGCGATTTCCAGCTTCATCAAGCTTAACTCAAGTGAGTCAAGAGATTAAATGTGAGCTTTCTAGGTCAATAGGATTACAGACATGTATACCATTCTCTTCAAGTTTTTATCTTTCTCCCTGTGCAATTTCCATTATCTCAGTCTTTTATCGTTAATTATATTATATCGATAGTGCCGTGCCTTCTTCCGGTCCTATGTCATCTGCCTCATTGTCCTCAATCTTCCTCCCTCTTGCGGTCATTGGCGTGCTGCCATGTTCATGTCACCGGTAGGTCACGGCTGACAGATGGCTGGCTGGTGAGGGTTAAGGCTGTAATTCATGGGCCGGAATTAAATAGGATGGGACATTGCATGATCAAAATTCAAACCTGTAGTTCTTTTAAAATTTGTACCATAGGCAGGACAAACACAGAAACACAATTTTCTGTTTATTAGTGTCAGGACATGTTAAGATCTTCTCCTCACTTCATTCAAGGGTTTATTGGAATACAGTACTGGTAATCCTTTGTTTATCGCGGGGGTTATGTTCCAAAAAGAACCCGTGATAAGTTAAAATCCGTGAAGTAGGATTTATATTTTTTTTAAAAAGCCAAAAAATGTGAAAGATGTGTCAAAAAGTGTTCACCAGTCCGGCGATCACTCACTATGCTGATGTTTGCCTTGGACATTTTCGAAGGATTGTTCAAAGCCGACAAAAGCAAATGTCCTTGGATCAGTTCTTTACAAAACACCATGCAAAAAACACTTCTGAGAGAGAACTTGGACTCTATTCTTTTTTTTTTTTAATTTACATTTCGCACAACTATCATTTATTGTGCAATGATCTAATTGTACATTGATTGATTGTTGCATATTTTGATGTATTTTTATGCTTTAGGAATCATTTTAGGGCATTTACAGGGCAAATGTGTCTCTACTGACATTTTCGAGTGAAGAAATTTCTTCCAGAACCAAGTAATTGCTAAGTAAAAATACACACACACACACACACACACACACACACGCACAAACTCTTGCTCGAGAGTGTTGATCTTATAACGAGGTGGGGTTTGGGACCAGCTGCTAATGGTAATTGCTGGCATCTGGTCCCAGCATCTCTCATGCACCAAGACCCCAACACCACACACACACACACACACACACACACACACACACACACACACACACACACACACACACACACAGAGTACTTTGTAATAACAATCACTAGAAATATGCAATATACAGTCATACCTCGGTTTTCGACCATAATCCGTTCCAGTTGTTGGAAAACCGAAACCACGCTCTTTTAAAAAAAAAAAACAAATATTGAACACATCTGTTCACAATGGAACGCTACACGAGGAAGCGTCACTTCCTCGTCTACCCGAGGAAGCGTCACTTCCTCGTGTAAGGAAGGCGAGAGGAGTCAAGTGACGCATTCAAGTGCGCTCAGTTTGTTCAAGAACCGAAATTCGGTCGTTATCCGAGGCATAAAAAAATTGAAATTTTGGGTCGAAAACCGAATTAGTCGAGAACCGAGACGTTCGAAAACCGAGGTTTGACTGTACTAACCTTTTTGAAAGAACATGCCCACAAATGCAGTGCTGTTAAATTAATAATAACATTCAGGGAGTACATCAGAGGGACAACTCATGTCAGAGTTTTTGGAGAGAAAGTCAGAGAGGCCAGACTAAGATGGTTTGGACATGTCCAGAGGAGAGAGGGTGAATATATTGGGAGAAGGATGGTGAGTCTTGAACTGCCAGGCAGAAGGCCGAGAGGAAGACCAAAAAGGAGGTTTATGGATGTAGTGAAAGAGGACATGAAGGTGTGAGAGAAGAGGTTAGATGGAGGCAACGGATTTGCTGTGGCGACCCCTGATGGAAAAAGCTGAAAGGAGAAGAGGAAGAAGAAGAAGAGGGAGCAGCAAAATCATGCTAAGCCTATGTCACCTTTAAATAAACCAAACTATCCCAACTGGAACCCAATCCCTTCTGAGAGGGAACAGTAATCTTGTCCCAGCTTCAAGAATAGATAATACATGAATCCCCCGAGATGTGTTTGGAGGTCGCCTCTTGCATGAGTCTACCCCTGGAGTGTTTGTGTGTGCATGTCGTTGATGAGCCGTGTTTATTCACTGTCCAGTCACATCCTTTCTGCCTGCTATCACACCGTTGAAGTCATTTGTGTTGGTGCTCCCTCAGGTCAACACATTATCTGAATGATTTAATATCACTGCAGCTGCCCCCGACCCTTTCTGTCATTGTGCAGTGGAGCAGAAGGGACTAAGGACTCTTGGGTGATCGCTGAAAACCTAATTGACTTTTTCATTGATGTCTTACCCAAGGTAGTTATGAAATACTTTCAAATGATCACTTGCTCATTATTTGTGAAGCTACGCATGGAGTATTTGTACAATACTTATTCCAAAGGATAGACGTGGCTATATGAGATGTGATGGTTAGAAATCACTTTGAAATGGTGGTCACTCATTTGTTTTTGTTTTTGAGGTTTTTTTGTGTGTAAATGGCAGCTGGAGACCTTGGAGAATGAGCTTTCAGAATCCAATCTTGTTTTTCATGATAGTCAGATTTGTATTGATTCAACATTGCATTGCGGCTGGGATTTCAGTGAACATAATTCTGTTTAGGAGCAACAGCAGCCTTTTTCCAAAAGAGAAAGTCACAATGACCAAAGATACAAGTTACAGATGCTTCTTTTTCAATCCAGATTTGTGGCTGTTGTTCATAGCATCCATGAAGATTCTTCAGTGAACTTGTGAAATTTTATAGCCTGACTTTCCCTTTTCCAATTGTGAATTTCCCTAAACAAGGGGTGCCCAACCTTTTTTGACCCAAGATCTGCTTTTCAAGCAACCAAACTGCCACGATCGACCCGTTACCACGCATGCACGCATACACCCGTGATGAGCAACATTCATAACGGCCCCGAACATGAAGAAAGCAGGAAAATAAAGTACAGCCAAACCTCGGTTTTCCAACGTCTCGGTTCTCGACCAATTCGGTTTTTGACCAAAAATTTCGAGTTTTTTTATGCCTCGGATGACAAACAAATTTCGGTTCTCGAACAAACTGAATGCACCATTTGACTCCTCTCGCCTTCCTTACACGCGGAAGTGACGCTTCCTCGGGTAGACGAGGAAGTGACGCTTCCCCGTGTTGCTTTCCATTGTGAGTAGACGTGTTCAGTAAACAGTTTTATTTTAAAAAGAGCTTGGTTTCGGTTTTCGAACAATTTCGGTTTTCAAACAGCCTTCTGGAACGGATTATGGACGAAAACCGAGGTTTGACTGTAGATACAAGAGTTTGTGAAAAGGAAATCACTGCCTACCTTAGCAGAGACCTGACACAGAGGCATTGGATTCACTTTTGCAGCGTGTTAAGTGCAGGAACATCTCATGTACCATTTTTAAAATGCATCTCCTGGCCCTCCGGATTCTCATTCTTTTGCCAGTGCCCTCGGTGAATTGCAGATGAAACAAACTTTGAATGAGAATAATTACAAAAAAAGATATCGCAACGGCTCTGATAGGAAGCTGAAATTGCAGACTGCCGACTTCTAACAACTTCGATGATACAGGTCACGCGCTACCGTAGGTTAATGGTAACCTGCTTTTTCTTTATTTTTGAAATACAGTCAAACCTGGGTTTTCGAACGTCTCGGTTCTCGACCAATTCGGTTTTCGACCAAAAATTTCTAGTTTTTTTATGCCTCGGATGACGAACAAATTTCGGTTCTCGAACAAACTGAATGCACTTGAATGCACCATTTGACTCCTCGCCTTCTTTACACAAGGAAGTGACGCTTCCTCGGGTAGACGAGGAAGTGACGCTTCCTCGTGTTGCTTTCCATTGTGAGTTCAATAAACATTTTTATTTTAAAAAGAGTGTGGTTTCGGTTTTCGAACAATTTCGGTTTTCGAACAGCCTTCTGGAACGGATTATGGACGAAAACCGAGGTTTGACTGTACACTTTTTGTGGAAGTGAAACTGAGTGAACCGTAAGCATCCTAACACAAAAATCATACCGTCCAACCCTATTTTCCAAATGATTTTTAACAGCCATTGTACGGCTTGTGGTGAGGTGAATAAAGCAGAGGCACGTGTCTTAACCTTGATAAACAAAGGCTTTCAGTTCGTCTCTGGTGGTATCAGCCAAGGACATTGTGGTGCCTCAAGCACCATTCCCTCAGCAATCCACACACAGTTGCCTCCATGTCACCATGTCTCTTCCCTCTCTTACACACTCACACTTGCACGCTGTCACCAACACACACACACACACACACACACACACACACAATCAGAGCGAATTACAGAACCGCTGACCCTCAGTTTGCAGATATTGCCTGCTGTCACTCAATGCAGCAAGTGAAAGAGAATTAGAGAGGACAAGGACACATGACAAGGTTTCTTGGTGTTCGGTCTGAGCACAACTGTGTGGGCGCTGGCTATTATGCGGTATATGATATCGCCGCTCACAAAGCCATGAAGAAACTCTTTTAGATTTGTCGCAGAAACAGCAGAAAGAATGGTAAAAATGCCTTTTAGAGAAGATAAATAAGCCATTCTATGTATAGAAAATGATACATTTCCAGAAATAATGGACAATACCATCAACTCTAACCATTGCTTCCCTCCCCAAGATTCAAGCAACTATTCAAGACACCACAGATGTTTACTCTTTCACCCCTGGAGTCACACACATTGTCTCTGCATGATAAAACTCCCACTCACTCAAGGAGAAAAGACCAGCCCGAAGCAATCAGTGTTTTCGCTGCCGACGCTTGTTCATATTGATTGTGAGGGATGAGGACAGCAAGCTTTTCACTTGTCATGCGACTGTCATCCACAATAATTTTCACCGAGCCATACTAATGGATGGATTCTTCTTCAGTAAATTGTTTGACCCCTGCTTTGTCCAAGTTCAAATTAGAATCCATCTTAAGGATATTTTGTGAACTATTAAAGTCCCAGGAGATATTGTACACATGAAACATCAGTAAATGTTGCCGGTCCGTCATTCGCCACCGGCTGGGCAATCTGTCCGTTATCGTCAATACGTAATTTTTTTTCAAGCTGAGCCAAAACTGTAATTGTGAGTCTGTCCATCATCAGATCATTACAGTTCGACACAACTATCAAATATATTTTCTTCTTAATTAGTAAAAAAAAAAAAAAATCGTCAAAGAAATTAAAATAAAAACAAAAGTGATTTTAAGAGAATGAAAACTAACCGAAACTACACATTACCTTTCTAAAACTAAAACACTGTAATTAAAGCGAAAATGTCCTTTGTTTTCATCTTCATCAACTTATTTCAGACATCATCTCATACATATATTTTAATATATATAAATATTACACATTTATTTTTGGTGTTAATGTATGGCCACACAAGAGAAGAAATGGCAAACAGTCATTTGTGAATTGTAGTTTACTTTATTACACAATACTTAGTGACCTTGATATAAAAGAGGACAAGATGAACTCATTAACCAAGTACCCCATATATCTAAAAATAAATACTAAACTGAAATGTAGCATTTTTGTAAAAATAAAAATGAACAAACTACATTTAAAACAACTAAAATAACCCTGTTCCCAACTACAGTCAAACCTCGGTTTTCGAACGTCTCGGTTCTCGCCCAATTCGGTTTTCGACCAAAGATTTCGAGTTTTTTATGCCTCGGATGACGAACAAATTTCGGTTCTTGAACAAACTGACCGCACTTGAATGCACCATTTGACTCCTCTTGCCTTCCTTACACGAGGAAGTGACGCTTCCTCGTGTTGCTTTCCATTGTGAGCAGACGTGTTCAGTAAACATTTTTATTTTAAAAAGAGCGTGGTTTCGGTTTTCACACAATTTCGGTTTTCGAACAGCCTTCTGGAACGGATTATGGACGAAAACCGAGGTTTGACTGTACTGTGCCATGATGAGAGATAATCTGGTGGGCCACACAAAAATGATCCGGTTTTGATTTTACTCCAAATAATGTATCTTTGTTCATCTAATAATGTCAATGATTAGCAGAGAAACTGTGTACAACAGAATCGTTTTGCGAACAACTACATCGGCCCACATTTTGAACTAAGGAAATTTGTAACGAAATTGAAACGGTGTCATTTCACTACATAGAACAGTAAATGCCAAAATGTGTCGGTTATTTGTCGGTGTGTGCATTTTAAGACTGTTTTTTGAACAGACTCATGAAAGTATCGTTCATCTGTTTGCACCTGTTTGGGCTGGCTAATTACAAGCAGCTGGTCCTAATTAGCAGGAGTAAAGTTCCACATAGCAGGATCTTTTGGCGTGAAGTTAAAAAGATTTAGAATTGCACCCAGCATTATAGTTTTTTATCTTTTATCTCAACCTAACAGCCAGGAAAGCCTTCATCGTGTTTGCTGATGTGTTTGTTTCCCAGGTCTTCCGAAATGCTTTTTAAAGCAGTGCCTGGAATCCTTTGATCAGTGCTATGCAGTCAGTTCGGTTGCTGATGCGGCAGGCACTATTTATTGGAAAACCCAGGAGACGATCTCAAACTCACCAGTTGGCATTTGTATTGTACACTTTAACTGTTGTTATGCTTCAGTATTTTTCAAAATAGTACACACATAGACTGTAAGTATCCACCCCTTAACACTCTCTCTCTCGGTTTTACATTTACAGCGGCAGGGAGACTGTTGGTGTGGCTGCACCTTTTAATTTCCGCATAATAACGCTGCCCCTGCCTATAGATTTTTTTTCCATGATGTCCTTTGAATTCAGAATGTAGAAGACTTAATTAATTAAACATGTGGGCTAACTAGCACGTGCCAAATGCATTTTAAAGTTCATTTTACATCAGAGGGCAACAGCCAGTTTGTGAGCCTGCTATCAGTTCAGGCTCGACTTGCCACTTCAGCTTTTTGCTACCTGCTGTTTTTTCACAATACGAATTATTAAAATGATTGCAATCATGTTGAAATTCAATTGATCAAAAAGGGGAGTGATTATTTATTCACGTTAAATTCATTATTAGCCTTGGGGCGTTATGGTGACGTTTCTCACGAGAGCAGTTTCAACAATTTTGCATGAGCATTTTGGTGGGACTCCAAATCATACAACCTCAAAGGCATTTGTTATGTTGTGCTGGTCTCTGACTACAGAGTAAACATAAAAAGCAAATTAAGCAGAAATAGGCAGAAAAAAAGAAAATAACTTGCATTTAGCCCTTTTGCACTTGGACACTGAATATCCACATGGGTGCTAACAAATAGAATGCAATAAAAGTGACACTTTTCATTGACTTATGAATTAAGATAAACATTTCCAGAAACATTTAAAATTAACTTTTTGGTTTGCTTAGAAAAACACTTGGCTGAAATGTATAATTAAAAACTGTTGGATTTCGGTTGTTAGTCGAGCACTACAAGTAACAATTTTTAAACTTACACAAAAATAAACATTGCTCTCTCTCTCATGACTATCCATCTTCTTTTGTCTTTGCTGAAAGAGATCACCAAGGTGGTGGCCGCACCACATGGAGCACCTGTGCTCCCACCTTGTGACGGATTCTTTTTGCACGGTGACGTGGCTTTGCGGGCTCAGTCGGGTTAAGCTTTTCAAAGCATTTCTGCACCTTTTAGATAATGTCCTAAATCTCCTGCTTTCCTCGATGCTTTCTGCCTGTGACACTGTCCACAGAGTTTACGCAACAGTGACAACCTCCTTAACTCATTCAGTACCAGCCAATTCTGGACCAAGTCTGAAAAGACGTTTAAAAACGTCTTTGGGAGTGAATGAGTTAAACAAGGAATCTCATCTGGTGGGGGATGGCAATTCGGCAGGCGACGCAAAATCTTGTCTGCTTTGCATTGTGGGCTTTTTTTTGAAAGAAATTCATATTTCCTATTCTCTGCTTAATATAGCCATTTGTCTCCTCTGACCCCCCCCCCCTTCCCCCCCGCTCCTCCCTACTCAGATTTCATCTCGACTCTTTTGTCTTATTTTTTTCCTCATCATCTTCCTAAAACCGCATAAACATGATTTCCCTTGCTGTGTTGCCAGCCTCGCTCCTTTCGAGAGCATACCTGCTCTTCTGTTGTTCAGATTGTTCCCTCAGAAGTCAATCTCATTGTGCTGTTTGAGTTAAGAAAAAAAAGGGTTCTACAAATATCTTGTTCAATGGACAAGATTTTTGTTGTTGTTGCATTTGTTGAACACAAAAAGAGCAACTAACACTGATGTGTATTTTTAGTCTGGAATGGCAGGATGCAATGTGATGGAAAATGTTGACTGACATTTATGTAAAGTTGACATTTCTGTGTATTGATCTGGTTATTGGTTGGTGGTCACATCAGATTGTTCCAAACGATCAGCCCCTGACCCCAGCCCCCTTGACCCAATACGCCCCAGAACTACAATAAAGTAGCCTTGGAGGAAGAGGAGGAAGTATGTAAATGATCAAATACAAGCTCAACAGAATGCAGAACCCTGCTTGAAAAAAAAAAATCAGAGATGCGCCTTTTTGGTTAGCGCGTCGACCTCACGGTGCAGAGGTACCGGGTTCAATTTCAGCTCCGGCCTCCCTGTGTGGAGTTTGCATGTTTTCCCTGGGCCTGTGTGGGTTTTCTCCGGGTACTCCAGTTTCCTCCCACATTCCAAAAACATGCATGACAGGCTGATTGAACCCAGGTGTCAGTGTGAGCGCGGACAGTTGTTTGTGTCTGTTTGCCCTGCGATTGGCTGGCAACCGGTTCAGGGTGTCCCCCGCCTACTGCCCGAAGACAGCTGGGATAGGCTCCAGCACTCCCCACGACCCTCGTGAGGATAAAGCGGATCGGAAAATGGATGGATGAAACACCCAGAAAAAGTGCTCACCAGTCCTGCGATCGCTCACCATGCTGATGTCTGCCATGGACATTTTCGAAGGATTGTTAAAAACCGACAAAAGCAAACATCATTAGATCAGTTCTTTACAAAACGCCAGGCAAAGACTACTTCTGACAGAGAACATTAACCAAAGAGGGTAAAAAAAATGATGAGGACGCAGTTAAAAGTTAAATGACCATCATTTTTATTATTTATTCTTGATCTTTTTTTTTACATTTTGCACAGCTCTCATTTATTGTGCAATAACCTAGTATTTGTTTAATATTTTGATGCATTTTTATGCTTTAGGAAACATTTATGTCAGAATTAGGGCATTTACATGGAAAATGCTTCTCTACTACAACATTTTCTCATGAAGAAATTTCTTCCAGAACCAATTGATTTCATAAGTAGTAGTACCACTGTACAGTCAAACCTCGGTTTTCGAACGTCTCTGTTCTCGTCCAATTCGGTTTTGGACCAAAAATTTTGAGTTTTTTATGCCTCGGATGACGAACAAATTTCGGTTCTCAAACAAACTGAGCACACTTGAATGCACCATTTGACTCCTCTCGCCCTCCTTACACGAGGAAGTGACGCTTCCTCATGATGCTTTCCATTGTGAGCAGACGTGTTCAATAAACATTTTTATTTTAAAAAGAGCGTGGTTTCGGTTTTCGAACAATTTCGGTTTTCGAACGGCCTTCTCGAACGGATTATGGACGAAAACCGAGATTTGACTGTTTATGGTATTTTCCGCTCCATAAGGAGTATAAGGTGCATCTTTAATGAATGGCCTATTTTAAAACTGTTTTCCTATAAAGGGCACGACTCATTATAAGGCGCATAGAATACAACCTACAATAGTGGCTGCTGTTGCATTATGCATCCACTAGATGGAGCTTTGCTAAAGGCAACACAAGACAATACAAGACAGCTTTATTCATATCGAGCTTTCACAATCGCCGCAGCGATATCAAAGCGCTTCACAGAACATTTAAAAAGTGTCTTGCTTTTTTATCCCACATGAAAAGATTCGGAAACGTAAATATGGGAATATGTATTTGCTTAAATAGTTTCCCCTGGGTTTAAGAAAAGAAAGAACCCTTTAAATTTGAGTGTGGATAAATGTGCAGAAATTCTACTGCGTCTGTTGGCGCTTCCACCAAAAGGCTGGAAACTCCTACTCTTTTCTCTCGTGTGCGTTCTTGCAAAGTTGCCCTTAGATGTGTGGGTGAATGGCAACACAATCAAATGCAGGCGAAAGGCTCTGAAAAGATGCACTTTTTCAACAATCACTGGCCATGAAACAGAGCTGTTGCGCTTTATGGAGGGAATGTGAGTCCGTGCAAATGGCAAAGGAATTGTCTCCCTATTCCCATACGCCTCTCTAATATTGCGACACAAAGGAAGATATTGTTGCAAGGATTGCTGCACAAATGTGATTCTCTGAACATAAACAAATGTGTTCACATCCTTCGGTGTGAGTGGGAGGTGTTTTTGTGTTTCGAGCGCGGTTAGGTTCCCGCAAAGCAGCAGAAAGTGCAAATCCTTCGACGCACAGCTGATGGAGGAATGAAAACGGACCACAAAGCCGTCAAATTGAGTTTTGGTCGGCAAAATTAGCTTGTTTCCCTTTTTAAGATCCAGGTCCCTATAGCCTGTTGGGACCTGGATAATCGTGTTTTGTTTTTTTTAAATCAAAATTATCCAGATCCTACTGGAATGTTTTGAACATTACAAACTGAATGTTTGAACCAGATTGAAACTAGGATTGAAGTTATGTGTGTCTCATCGGATTTTAGAGTCCTTCTCTCCCTTTTGAAAACCCCCTTTTCAAGATTTGATCCAATCCAATTAACCAAAATCCAGTCAAACTACCTTTGGACAGGTTGCACCTGGACACAATTTATCATGCAACTTCCCCATAATCAGCTATCAGGCATTCGTGATATGGGCCTGAAGAGGAGTGTTTGATAAATCTTGTATTTGGAACAAAATGCATCAACTTTCTCTCCCCCCCTCCACCCTCCAGATAACCCCGCAAAGGAAGATGAAGATGCTTCATCGTCATCAGCCTCCGACCCCAGCTCCTCACTGTTTGATCACTGGGGTCATGACCTGGGCCCAGAAAGTCGAAGGGTTGCCAGCCGAAAGTTCCGCTATTATGGTTACAACAGCTACCTCAGTGACCGTCTCTCCATCACCCGGCCAATCCCGGATTTCCGCCCGGACGGGTCAGTCGGATAGTGACTTGTCATAAATGCCTGAATGTGGAGGTGTGGACTCATGTCATTCCTCTGTTTTATCTTTCAGATGTAAAAACATGTGGTATTCATCCGAGCTTCCTCAGCTGAGTATCATCTTTATCTTTGTCAATGAGGCCTTGTCCGTGTTGCTGCGCTCCGTGCACACAGCCATCCAGAGGACTCCGTCCCATTTACTCAAGGAGATTATACTGGTGGACGACCACAGCACCAATTGTAAGGGTTATTAACCTTCCTCAGTGGTTGTATATTGTGTTAAGATTGACGGTTTGGACTGATTATTTACAAATTGTAAATATGTAAATAATCATGCACCTTGTCTCCAGAAGTACAACGTACGAGTCGATCAGTATCATTGCCAAGCAACAGAAGGGAATCCCACGCTGTACATTGTGTTCCTAAGCAAGGCAGTGGCAGTTAGCTACCCACAGGTCATTGTAACGAAGGCCTTTTCACTATTTTGTGGGAAAACCTGGACCTTATAATAAAGTTTAGATTGCAAAGGTGTTCATTGGAAGCAAAATCGGCAAATGGAAAATGAATTATGAACTTTCCAGGGGTGAAAGCGTAAATGGAATATGTTGAAAAGAGGTGTAATTGTACATTTGCTGTCTATAAATTTAAAGTGCAGTAATCCCTCGTTTACCGCGGTTAATGGGGACCAAAATCACCCGCGATAAACGAAAATCCGCGAAGTAGCAAGCCGCCCCGTATAGGTACATGTACATGTGTATGAGTATAAAAAATATTTATAAGACCAAATTTAATGGTATACATGCATGTAGAAGTAAATTTTGTAGTAATTAACATTACCTAATGCTGTATACTAAGAGATTTAATCATGTATAAGTTAACCTAGGTTAGGTTAGTGTATGAATAACAAAATACAGTAAACATATACAGTCAAACCTCGGTTTTCGTCCATAATCCGTTCCAGAAGGCTGTTCGAAAACCGAAATTGTTCGAAAACCGAAACCACGCTCTTTTTAAAATAAAAATGTTTACTGAACACGTCCGCTCACAATGGAAAGCAACACGAGGAAGCGTCACTTCCTCGTCTACCCGAGGAAGCGTCACTTCCTCGTGTAAGGAAGGCGAGAGGAGTCAAATGGTGCATTCAAGTGCGCTCAGTTTGTTAGAGAACCGAAATTTGTCCGTCATCCGAGGCATAAAAAAATCGAAACTTTTCATATTTGCAAAAAAATCTCATGCCAAATGACTTGGACTCCATCAAATGAAATAGGCTAACAATTTGGCCGTTTAGTCAAGAATGCTAAGAGGCTAACTAGATGGCGGAAAACGAATGGGTAACTTAAGATGCTTGATTTAATGACTTGATATTTAATGTTTAGATACATCTCATTTTAATGCCTCGTATAACCCACCGCAGAGTTCCCTTCCAAGACTCCAAAATGTAGTGAAATGAGCTCATCTTCTTTCGGGTTAGCGGCAAACTCTGTCTCATTAAGGAGAAACAGGCAAGAGAATTGAGGTTGATATCAGGAAGAGACGGGAGAAAGGCAGCAGCTGTAGCCTACAGGCAGGATTATTTCAGGGATAAATCCAATGAGTAATTTAGAATTTGAGCTGGTCTGCTGCGGACAGTGTCTGTCTGAAGTGGTTTGTGTCATTCTTTCGATGCAAAAATGGTTTTTAGGGTGCCTACCAACGCCGTTAAGAGAACACTACCACGCACACACACCGAAATCTTAACAGCTGAATGAACCTGACAATGTTTGTATGTACTTTTTAATTTCTCTCTTAGTAGAGTGTCCCATAGTCACATTTCTGCTTTTATAAGAGACATCTTCAGCCGGTCGCCAGCCAATCGCAGAGCACACATTGATGAACAACCATCTGCGCTCACACGCACACTTAGGGACAATTTAGAGTGTTCAATCAACCTGCCATGCATGTTTATGGAATGTGGGAGGAAACCGGAGTACCCGGAGAAAACCCACGTAGGCACGGGGAGAACATGCAAACTCCACACAGGGAGGGAGGAGCCGGAATCGAACCCACAACCTCTGCAACTGGCAGTTTAGTCCTAAATTAAGAAATGTATGACCAAGTCTTTTTTTACATTTAGAGATGGTATTTATTTATCAAAGTGAATCTTCATGATATTGTTTTTTTCACTCACTTGAAAATGTGTTTTCTTTCTCTCCAGTGGAACTGAAAGAGAACCTTCAGAATTTTGTAGATGAGACGAATGCTCAGCATGGACCAGAGTTCATCAAAGTGGTCCATCATGACAAACAGGAAGGATTGATCAGGTCCAGAGTCAGTGGGTGGAGGATTGCTTCAGCACCTGTGGTCGCTCTGTTTGATGCACATGTGGAATTCAACACCGGGTGGTGAGTTTGCGATAATGTATTTTGGAGGTGGAAAAAGTACACGTGTAATTCTCTGTTTGAATTTTAGTTAAAAAAGAAGAGAGCGGTTCGGTGGTTGACTGGTTAGCACGCGACTTCAATTGAACAGGTCCAGGGTTCAATTCTGGCTCTGGCCTTCCTGTGTGGAGTTTGCATGTTCTCCTCATGCCTTTGTGGCTTTTCTCCGGGTACTCCGGTTTGCTCCCACATTCCAAAAACATGCTTGGCATGTTAATGGAACACTTGAAATTGTCCCTCGGTGTGATTGTGAGCGTGGATGGTTGTTTGTCTATGTGTACCCTGCGATTGGTTGGCGATCGGTTCAAGTTGTACCCCGCCTTTTGCCCGAAGACAGCTAAGAGGCTCCATCACGCCCCCCGACCCTTGTGAAGATAAGTGGATTGGACAATGGATGGATGTAAAGAAAAAAAAACCCTAATTTAAATGAGCATGGGATGATGGGGGAATAAAGCAATCAGTAAGAATCAATTTGGGCCCCGAACACGTGCAAAGACCCTCTTGCAGTTGCTGTTTATTCTTCTTCTTCCCAGGAATGAATCACCTTTTGGGGGGCTTCAGCACATCCAAATACGATTATGTATTCAAGTACAGTACTGGCGGTTCTAGACAATTCTACCTGGGTTGCCGAGGGGGTGACAGGAGGTTCAGTTGGGAGGGCAGAGGGTACAATCGTTCACTCGCCCCTGCAATATCCCTCTCCCACGACACACACACACACACACACACACACACACACACACACACACACACAGACAGACCCATATTTCAAATTCAAGTTTCATTTTCTGCATTCACTGGCAAGTGTGATGCATATGTTACGTGAATAACTTCTTAATGTCGGTCAGGGCTGCCACAAACGATGATTTAGCTAGTTACCTATATTAGTTGCAATGAGTCAACGAATCAGTGGTATTGTTTTTGCAAATCAACATTTCTCTGCCAAGTATCAGTTTCTACTTTTCTTCAACAGTTTGTATTACTGTTTGGCGTCCCACAGGGCAGAGCCGGTTCTTCAGCGAATAAAGGAGGACCGCACTCGGGTGGTGTCTCCCTCTTTTGACAACATCAAATATGACACATTTGAGATGGAAGAGTACCCGTTGTCTGCTCAGGGCTTCGACTGGGAGCTCTGGTGCCGATACCTCAACCCACCAAAGTCTTGGTGGTCATTGCGTAACCACACAGCTCCAATCAGGTAAAAACATGAATGAGTGTGAGTCTTGAGAGATTCTTATCTTCGTAAAATGTAAGGTGTTTTGATATAAAGTACCTCACAGGGTGTAGCGTTACTTTTCTTGTCCATATGTAATGACTTAAATCAAACCCTACTATCTAGGGTTTTGTTCTTTACTGTTGTTTTGCTACAGGGTTAGCTGATTTTACAGGGTCAATAAAGTGTCTACTAACAACTGAATTTTAACCATATAAACCATTTGCAAAAGTAATATTTTGCGCTATCATCATTTGTCTATAAAATTGTTGTAAGTACATGTCCTAAACATGCCCCCCCCCCCCCCACTCACTCCACCCATACACTATTTTAGCAGGACTACCGTATTGTAGAAGGGTAGCCTAATTTATACTTGTTTGGAATTTACGGTACTTTGCAATAAGGTTTTGAACACTCGCATTAGTGTAATTATGTTGTACAATATTCATAGTTTGTCAGGTTTCTGAAACAAACCGAAGAATATGCGAAAACACATTTTTGTTGTTTGTCGGTGGGCTTTTCTGTAATAAAAACAAAGTACCAAGTAAAATTGCTGGTCAGAATAAGCCGGTAAAAAAACAATGCATCAAACAAAAAGCTCTTGCAAAGGCAAGGTACAAGAGAACAAGAGAATACACAAACGAAATATCTCAAGTCCGTTAACGCAAAATCAAAGATCATGATCGATAAAAAGGAATAATGAAAATACTTACAAAGTTCTATGACAAAACAAGAGCGACTAGGAAAGCTATCGAGAGGTCGAGAATACAGAACGTGAAGCACAACAGCGAGCAAGGTCAGTAATCTGACAAGAGACTTGGCAGCTTGGCAGTCCTTAAATACATAGCAGGCTTGATTGGTAAACGCAAAACTAGGCTGCAGTGAAATGCAGTGAAAATGGATCCACACAAATGCAGTTCTGAGGTATATTACAAGTAGAATCAGTTTATGAAGGTTCGAAGCTGTAGACATATTTTATGGAAAAGTAAGAATAAAAGCGATGAGTGGCGCTGTTACCCATTCAAACCTTTTTGGATTGAAAATCTGGGTTTACCCTTTTTCCTTTTTAGGAGTCCCGCTCTTATCGGATGCTTCGCGGTTGACAGAAAGTACTTTGAGGAAATTGGCCTACTAGATGAGGGGATGGAAGTTTATGGAGGGGAGAATGTGGAGCTCGGCATCAGGGTGAGTTTGTGCATATCAACCTGCATCCGGCCACCACATAACACCAATTTGCTCTTTGTAACCAATGCGTGTTCTTCTTCAAATTGTGAATATCAACTTGAGTTCAGAAGCATATGCAGTCGTCAGCGTACACAATCAACTATGCTGAAAGGAAATATTTCCAGCTTGCAGAATCAAGAAAGTGATCTTTCTTTGAAAGAATAAGCTCTGTAATCCATGCAATTAATGTTTTTTCATTTAGTCCGACTCAAGCAAGTTAGCTTATGCGGCTACAATAATAATAATAATAAAATACATTTTATTTATAAGCGCCTTTCAAGACACCCAAGGACACTTTACAATCAGGAACAAAAACAATAAAACAATACGGGTTGAGCAATGGCAGCCAAACGCGCCAGCGTTCACTCAATAGCTTATATAGCACTGGTAATTGTACAATACAGTACACATTATTTTATTTTATAAATCCCACCAGCTAATTCATTACTGACGGAAAGTCAGCGAGCCTCCAGTGTAATTCTATGAAATGTCTATGTCCCGCAACCGTGAGCAATTGTCACTAAAATGTATGTGCGCATGTGTGGACATGTGAGAACCATTTTTCTTCGGATTCGCCTATCCTCACAAGGGTCAAGGTAGAGGTACAATAGAGGTATTTATACAAATTACCAATCTCAAAGAGACATGTCAATATTGACTGGAGAGTCATTCATGGAGTTCTAACAGTGAACTCCTTGCGTCCAAAGATTAACTGAACAGTAGAGGACAATTGTGGCTTCTGTGACAAACAAGAGGCTATGTTTTGTTGTTTGTGTGAGTGTCGTCGTCTTTTGTCTTGGTTAATGTTTTTACAGGTTGTTTTTAATCGAGTGTAAACAGTATTTTTTTTTTTAGCAGGCAGGTTCTGTGTTTTAAATACAGTACATATGTCTAAAAAAAGAACAAACGCCACCTTTCCGGCAGTGGCAGTGTATTTTAGCCGAAAGAAGTTGGAGGATGGCTTTATTATTGATGCTGTTATACATTTGCAATTGATAACTTTATATATATATATATTCCAAAGAGGATGGAGATGCAAACTGCAGGTTTGCTGTTTTAACATTCCGCAAATCCATCCATCCATCCATTTTCCGAACCGGATCCTCACGAGGGTCGCGGGGGTGCTGGAGCCTATCCCAGCCGTCTTGCTGTTTTGCCAGCCAATCATAGCCCACACTCACACCTAGGGACAATTGTGTGACCAATCAGCCTGCCGTGCATGTTTTTGGAATCATGAGGGAACTGAATCGAACCCGGTACCTCTGCACTTGAGCCGACGTGCTAACCATGGGCTACCGGGCCGTTCATGCAAATCATTTATCTATTTATGATGTGAGTGGGTGGCCCGGTGATCTAGTGGTTAGCGCGTCGACCTCACAGTGCGGAGGTACCGGGTTCAATTCCAGCTCTGCCCTCCCTGTGTGAAGTTTGCATGATCTCCCCGGGGCCTGCGTGGGTTTTCTCCGGGTACTCCGGTTTCCTCCCACATTCCAAAAACATGCATGGCAGGCTGATTGAACACTAAATTGTCCGCAAGTTTGATTGTGAGCATGGATGGTTGTTTGTCTGTGTGTGCCATGTGATTGGCTGGCAACCGGTTCAGGGTGTCCCCTGCCTACTGCCCGAAGACAACTTGGAATGGCTCCAGTACGCCCCGCGACCCTTGTGGGGATAAGCGGATCGGAAAATTGATGATGGATGGATGGATGGATGATGCGAGTGCGTTAGCAATTTATGATTCTGTTGTTTTGTTAATTGAAAGCGGATTAGAAAATACACTCACACACACACACACCCTCTCTCTCTCTCTCTCTCTCTCACACTATCCCTCTCTCATTCACTCGCACTCTTAGGTATGGCAGTGTGGTGGAAGCGTCGAGGTCCTTCCTTGCTCCAGGATTGCGCACATCGAGAGAGCCCACAAGCCTTACACCGAAAACCTGACAGCCCTTGTGCGTCGCAATGCTTTAAGAGTGGCTGAGGTCTGGATGGACAATTATAAGAGCCATGTTTACATGGCCTGGAATGTCCCATTTCAGGTACAGTATTTGAACATGTTGGAAACCAGAGAAACTGGAGTTTATTCATTGACGGATAATATTTTTGTGTGTGTGATAGGCCAACGAGTCCATCGAAGTCGATGGAAAGCTTGAAGTCGACGAATCTCTAATCTCTTGTTTTCGTTTCCGTTTTTCAATCAGCCAATTTACAGAGGGCTTTTCGAATCTCACCTCTGCTGCTGTTGCCGGATGATAACGCTCGGTGTAGCAGTGAAATAAGAGGGCGAAACAGTTTTGATGCGGCTGCACGGGTCAGAGAGTTCAAAAATAAAATGATAAGATTGTGGACGGAGGGTAACGCTGGAGTGGATTTTCACTCCCGTCTCATCCCACTCACCCAGAAAAAAAAAAAAGGACCGTGCCAGACAATAGTTTTAAAAAGAAAAAAAAAAAGAACATCAGTTTGTCATCCCATCTTCCTTATGGACTCTCTGATTTCCCCCCCCCCCCCCTACTTCTGGATAATTCTGCTCCCATGAACTATTTATCCTCTCGTGATTAAAGTTTAAGTTGACTCTCGTGCAAAGTTCTTTCTTTGTTGCCTAAAATGTTATGTCTCATGATGCGTGGGCAACCACTGTTTATTAACCCCCATGCAGTAATTATCCCAAAATTGGACATTTCGGACACTTTGGACGATTTTGGACTGTTGGACAAATGGACACCACAGACAAAACAGTGAAAAATAACTCCACGAAGCTGAGATTTTGCATAGGATGTATATCTATGTCTTGGCCAATTCCCACTGAACATTTTGAGGGGTTGAAAGTGAAAAAAAATTAAAAGTGAAAAAAGTTGTTGCACCTTGGAAGAGGGACATTTTGGAACATCCTCGAGAACGTAATACCCTTCATGCAGCCGCTTAAAAATACTGCATGAGGGTTAATCATGACTTTATTCATATCACAACATGTACCAACATCATCAAACTTGTGTTCCCTGACGACACTGTCGCAATACTATGCGCGCATTGGGGATATTTTACCAAAAAGAGACTGGTAGCGTGGTTCAGTGTCCCATCTTTTACATGACGCAACACTATGGAACACAAGGACCTCTGTACTGTGAGGTTCACGTGTTAACCATTCGACCTCCATGCCGCCACTCCCAAACATTGTCAACTAAAATGAGAAATGGGGTCCAGACTTCTAATCATTTCAGATGAGCAAATCTGTTTCATCACTTCCTAAGTAGCACACCCTCGGGGGGGCACAAAGCTCGCCAAAGCAGACTATCTTGCCTCATATTGTCATTGCAAGTGTAGTGAGATAGCAAGTGTTCCTTGTTGCCTTCGCCGCAAGCATCTAGTCACATATCCAAATTCTCCCTTGGGATTTATTGACTTCAGTTTCCGGAAATTGTTTGTGTGCACAAATAGAAACAATACAGCAATGCAAATTCGAAAGAAAACCACTGAGCATAGCAGTCAGCTGGTGCCAAATGGCTTTCTCGGGAAGCCTTGGTGGGATGAGCAACTCGCTAACATCTCATTTTGTGTAATCCAAAAACAAGCCTTTCAAAAACAGAAGACATAGATTTCGTTTTTTTGGGGGGGGGGCAGAAAATGTCTCTATCTTATGTTCAACAGATCCATCCCAAAACTGTAATATACTCTTCCTCAGTCACTCCTGCATTAGGTGAAATGAAAGTTGACCCCGTACTTGAATCTTATTTCCAGAAGACAAACGGTATCCACCAAATTGTATAGAACTAAATAAGACTAAACAAGACTTGGCTCCAGCACGCCTGCGACCCTCGTGAGGATAAGCCGATTATCCTCACACACAGTATACGGTATATGGGTTTTGTGTGTGCACGGGTGTATATTGTTTTGTTCTCTTTGTCAGATTCATAGAGGCAACTTCAAGTGGGACTTGTCGCATATTGTGGAATAGACGTATCATCCATAACTGTATTAGGTGATGTTCCTCCGCGCTTGCTGTAATGCTGTTGCACGGGGTCCCAAAGGATGTATGCTATACAGTACGCTACAGTCAACTGCAATGCACTCATCCAGCTCTCGTTATTTTCACAAATGTAGATAGAGGAGTCATAAATTAACATCTTGAAGCAAGAAATATTTTTATTTATTTTTTTAACAAATGCTAACAATCGGCCCAATTCTTTGACTTGGAGGTTTAACTGTGTTATTGGATTTTTATTGCGGTAAGAGGTAAACGCACTCATTTTGAATCTTTTGTTCATGTCCTTCAACAGAACTCGGGAATAGACATTGGGGACATCTCTGAGAGAAGGGCCCTGCGATCCAGACTCAAGTGCCAACCATTCAGCTGGTTCCTTGCCAATATCTACCCCGAGCTCCGATCCTACAGTAACACGGTTGCTTATGGAGTGGTGAGATGAATTCGATGTTCTTCAATGATACATTCTTTTCAGCTGGGATATTCAGTTTCATTCAAATACACAAATTAAAGGTAACTCCAAATAAACACAATATAGAATGTCATTTCATTGGATTTTATTTTAAAACCAACTCGGCTTTACTGATTCCAGCATGTAAAAAAAAATACAAAAAATAAAATAAAAATTCGGGTATCAGAACAAGCTAGTTGTCTTCAGATTTTAGCAGAAACAAAGTGAAAAAGAAAAAAAAATTAGTTCTCGTTATACACTAACTCATTATCAGAATAAGATAGTTCTTTTGATGCATTAAAACAGGGGTGTCAAACTCATTTTTGTCGTGGGCCACATTTTAGTTATTGTTTCCCTTGGAGGGCCGTTATGACCGAAACCAAATGAAAAAAGTCAATAAAGGTTTATTCAACTATTGTTTAAGTTACTGTAACGAGGGGTTTGGTTACAAGAAAATGCTTACAACAGGGGTGTCAAACCCATTTCACATTGTGGGCCAAATACAGACTCTGTAGATGTCAAGTGGGCCAAACCACTAACTGTGCTATGAATCACCAAAATCTCATCTTTCCTTTGTTTTGGTCTCAAGAAGCATTGATTGGCGCTTTCATGTCATTTGCTGCGTTGGGGCTATCTCGGTGCCAGACTGAGACTGCTGTTTTCTTCCCCGATCAAAACAATGTTGTCTTCAACTGTAATCGAAACAGTTTGCCCCCTAGCGGACAATCCACGAAGTGCATTTTATTTAAAATATCCCTTCTGTGTCTTTAATGTATTTTTTGTTTCACTTTTAAATTATCGCGCGGGCCGGATCAAACCTCCTTGGGGGCCGGTTCCGGCCCGCGGGCCATGTTTGACACCTCTGGCTTACAATATGTCTCTTATTTATTATATATGAGAATTTTAATTTTGGTTCGAGATTTTAGCAAGCGTCATGGAGGTTGACATGTTTGATTTGCTTTCGCGGGCCACATCAAATGATGTGGCGGGCTAGATCTAGCCCCCCGGGCCTTGAGTTTGACACCTGTGCATTAAAACATCAGTGTAAACAAACCCATGTGGATAAAGTATTTCATACGTCTGAACAATATTCAACATTTGGTTTTGGGGAACAAAAAAAATACTGTATTAAACTCGTACATATTAAATTAACCTGCTGCAATTATAAACAACCATAAACAATTTTGCCAAAGGCTTGCATAATCTTTTTCAAAACTATCAGCCGGTCTACATGATCTGGTTGCTAGATACTTCTCTGCATGCTCTGCATTAGTAAGTAATAGAAAGTGAGTGAATGAGTTTTTGAATAGAAAAAGGCAGCAACACCTTTTTGCTCTGTTTCTGCCGCTGTTGATTCATTCGGTTTGTTGCTGTTTATAATGCGGCAGAGACGCGTCGACAAAGAGTCGCGTTCTCATTATATTTCATTTGGCATTTGCAAAGGCTGTGTATGGCACCCGTCTTGTTAAGACACTCTCCTTTCTTGCAAAATCCAAAGTCTTTCCACAGAAATGAATGCGATATGTTGTGCAAAATTATTATTCTCCTATGACATAATATACTGAATAATAAAATGTCTCACACACACACACACACACACACACACACACACACAAACACATGCATATATATATATTTTTATGTGTGTGCTTTAGCCAAATATTTTTTCAGTCTGAAGATATTGAAGCAGAAGTTTCCAAATGTCAGATCAGCTTTCAAGTACAGTACTGTGAACTGCAAAGTTGACAATTTTCAGCTCCTGCACAATGTCAAAATAAAACCTAAGCAGAATAACTCCACCGAAAAAGTAGAAGAGGGCCTGCTAGAAGTATGACAAATATCAATATTATGTCAAGTCTTGCTCTTTTTATTTCTTTTTGCACTCCTTCCTGGTTCACTACCTTTTGTCCCTGTTCAAACATGAGTTAGGTAACGGAGGCAAATTACCTTTCTGCTCCACTCTAACGTCATACTTGCTGTCATCCTTTGAAGGGTTCAAGGCAGACTTGTTGCGACACCTATGTGGATTCTTCAATAAACACATCAGTAAACTCTTTAATATTAAATTACAACAAATTTCAGATCTCTGTGCACATTTTAGGGCTCCTGGCAGCAAAAAATAAATTCTGCCGTGGTAACATTAAAGAGACACACATTATTTATTTGCCAGTCCCCCTGTTGAAAAACCCCCAAAACAAAACAAAACAGTTCTTGTGTGACCAAACAATTTTGAGGCTTTTTTAGTAGCAATAATGCTTATACAGTCAAACCTCGGTTTTCGTCCATAATCCGTTCCAGAAGGCTGTTCGAAAACCGAAATTGTTCGAAAACCGAAACCACGCTCTTATTAAAATAAAAATGTTTATCGAGCACGTCTGCTCACAATGGAAAGCAACACGAGAAAGCGTCACTTCCTCGTGTGTAAGGAAGGCGAGAGGAGTTAAATGGTGCATTCAAGTGCGCTCAGTTTGTTCGAGAACCGACATTTGTTCGTCATCCGAGGCATAAAAAACTCGAAATTTTTGGTCGAAAACCGGATTGGTCGAGAACCGAGACGTTCAAAAACCGAGGTTTGACTGTACTGACCTACTGAAATTTCTTGTCTATGTTGTGACAGATTACCTCTCTATGCTACAGTGAAACTCCTCTACAACGAAATCATGTTTGCAGCAAGAAATTTTTCACAGCAGGGGGTTTTCACTGTAGCAAATTTGAAACAGGAAAGTGGGAATGGTGTTAATGCATGAAGATTTTTTCACACTAGGGGGTATTTTCACCCAGGTAGATTTCGTTGTAGAGGAGTTTCACTGTGTCAAGTAAATTTTAACAAATCCCATTTAAAATGTAAAACATATGCAATCCATTCTGCTTTGGAAGATATCAAGCTGTTCAGAGAACTGATTTAAAAAAGAAAAACTAGGCGTCCTCGCTATTTATTTGAAACGCCGGCCACGCTTCACAGTCTGTATTGGAGCAAACAGAATCAGAAATACCCCTCAGGATGAATCAAATTGAACAATGCAATTACTGTAATAATTTGGACCGTGATATTTTGAGATACTGTAAATTAGAAAAAGAGACCGCATATGGTTCTGAGAATTGTGTTGAAACTCACCTTGGAGAAACGTGGTACTGTACAAGACTGGAATATCTGAGAGAAATGAACACTGCAGTGAGTGAAGAAAAGAAGCAATAGGAAATCACATGTCGTTTCACTTCAAGATGGACTTTAAACCCAGCATCAGCAAGTAATGCTCACCTTCCATCCTAAACCGCATTTTGCTCATGTTTATCATGACTGGTTGAGCAGACAGTGGCTCGTTTCTATTCTGGTCACAACTTGCGAAAGGTCAGTCAAAAGGCAAATGACTGCAGCTTAATATTTTATGACAGAGGAAAATATTTTAAATAGAAGAAGAAAATTATTCCTCTGAATGGGTGTGTTTACATGACACTGAACTAATTAAATGCTTCGTTCTGCTATTTAAGCGGTATTTATGTGTTTTCACAAAGTGAAGAAACCCGATGGATTGTCATTGTCGTTTCTCCCTTTGAACGTGCAACCAAACTTCGATAATACTGCTCATACCGCGTCAACATTAACCTCTTCAGGGCGGCAATTGTTTACATGATGGATGGATAGACACAAACCCAATCCCAATGAAGTCGGGACGCTCTGTTAGACATAAAAAACAGAATACAATGATTTATCAAATCGTGTTCAATCCATATTTCGTTGAATCCGCTACAAGGGCAAGATATTTAATGTTCAAACTGATAATGAAAAGGACAAAGTTCCTCAATGTACAACTGCAAGGAGTTTAGTGATTTCATCATCGCCAGTCCATAATAGAATCAAAAGGTTCACAGAGTCTGGAAAAACTCTGCATGAAAGCAGCAAGCCAAAAACCACACATTGTATGCCTGGAGACCTTGAATCGCACTGCATCGAAAACCGCTGTGTAAAGGATATCACCACATGAGAAAAGAAGCTAACACGGTTGATACGGTTTGGTGCTACAGCCGTTTGTGCGACTTAAAACTGTGCTATACAAAGCAAATGCCATTTATCAAAAACGCCCAGAAACACCGCTGGCTTCCCGAGCTCATCAAAGATGGACTGATGCAAAGTGGAAAAGTGTTCATTTTAAATTGTTGTTAGAAAGTGTAGCCGTCATGTAATTTGCACATCTGTGATGGAACCATTACTGCTGAAAGGTAGATGAAGATTTTGGAAAAACATTTGATGAATGGCCCTGCTTGTTTCAGCAAAACAATGCCAAACCACTTTCTGCGCATGTTACAACAGTGGTGCTTCGTCATAAAATAGTGAGGGTACAAGACTGGCCTGCCTGCAGTCCAGACCTGTCTCCCATTGAAAATGGGTGACGCATAAATCATGACAATACCCCAGACTGTTGAAGAGCTGAAGCTAAACATCAAGCAAGAATGTGATTGAAATCCACCTTCAAAGCTTTTTCAATTACATTATCGAATGTTATTAAAAGAAATGGTGATGCAGATGAAACAACCAAGCTTTGAATGAGAATAAACAAAAACAGAAAAAAAGATAATAAATATCTAATAACTATGTTATTATTATTAATAATAATAATAATGTGTGTCTGTGTTATTATTAATAATAATAATAATAATGTGTCGGTGTTAATAATAATAATAATAACAATAACAAGACAGACATACACACACAATCTTGGTTTTGTTTTTCCCCTACACTCGTCGTTGACTTGGGACCAGTCCGCGGTCTACTAGTCAACCCTGATTGACTGGTTGGGCACTGCCGTTCTACCCAGGTTTTTGTATTCAACACAAAATCCATAAGCATGGATGGAAAGGCTCGGGAAAGATCAATCACAATCATCTTTGTCTGTAAAGTTGTGAAGCGTAACAGTGTTGATTGTACTGTATTTTATTTTAACGTTATCCCACTTGAACAATAAAGCATGGAGTGCCAAGACTGCCGCTTCATTTTCCTTACGATCCGACACCATCAATAAGTCTCTGCAAATGCGAAGTAACAAGATGGACTACAATCATTGGAAAACAATCAGTATAGATGAATAGCTTTTGTTTTTTTAGTGTATGAATTCAGACTAAAACAGCTTTAAATCAAAGAAAACTTCATTGATCGTTTTATGAGGCGTTCGGGGGGGAGACTCTTGAAATCTTGACGTGCCGGGCAAAACTAAACTAAGAATTGAAAGAATGATGAAAATATGATTATCTTTTTATTATTTGTGATGCAGGTGGGCTACGCCTCCCGTGACCGCCCGTGACCGCCCTGCCATTCAGATCATTGTTACTATCTTCTTGGTGTTTAATCATTATGAGTCTTTTTTTTTTTTTTAATCTCTTCTCTGTCTTTTTTTCTCTCCCTTTGAATTTCACAGTTGAAGAATAGTCTTCGAAATGACCTGTGTTTGGACCAAGGACCCGACACTGACAACATACCAATCATGTATCTCTGTCATGGGATGACAGCACAGGTTAGTGAGCTGTCAGTTAACTCCGGTTCCTTTTTTATATATATATTAGTGCTGGCAAGCGATTAAAAACACTTGTGAGATTAATTAATTGCATATGTAATTAATTGATCTAATTAATTATATTTTAATCTCATCTAAAAATTGACTGACAAAACCCATGTTTTCATTTTAAATTCATTACATTTTTGAGGTAGACCAAAAGATAAAAAAAAAGTGGCATTATAAAGCAGTCCTAGCCATTTACTTTCTGCTGTATTTGAGACAAGTCCAAGTCTAGTAGTCTACAGAGAACACATCAACTATGCCTTGTATGTGGGGTGCCCGCCAAATTCCAATGGGAGCCTATCAGCTTCGGCTGAACAAGCCCAACATAATGGCAGCCAATCAATGTCCACGTCTGTGACTGACAGTTGTTTCGCCACCCTCAACAACTCGAACACAGGAAGCCAACACATCACAAAAGATATTAGAAAAAGGCAACCCACCCTACAGAAACAATCAAATTTAGATTAACGCGATTAAAAAAACATAACACGCTAAACATGACCGTAATTATATATCACAATTAATGGCGATAATTTGAGACCTCTAACATATATATCTGCTCCTATTTATTTGAAATTTATGTTTTTTTATGGGTTTTTTTTGTCCATTTCTTCTAAAATGTCATAGTTTTGAATTGTAGCACATGATTAGAACTACCGCTTCTGCTTTTCTTTTACGTTGCTTTCACCCAAAAAATGTAAATAAAATAAAAACAAGAACAACACATTGCATTCTGAACTGGCCTAATCTCTTCTATTCTAAAAAAAAAATAAACTAAAATATAAAACAGTATTTACTTATCCCTCACTATGAGCTACTGTAAACCGTACAGAGGGCAGGTCTTTTGTTGTGTGCTCTGTCACGACTGACATGTACACAAATTGAGTCACAACACTTACAATCAAAATATTGCCGAGGCTTTTTTGTGTGAGACCTCCCAAGGGCACATTAATCTTGCAGGCTATCAAGTCCCCCTTGCACTGTAACAATACAATATTTCAGAGCTACAAAATGACACAGCAACATATCATCTGTCATGACCTGCAGAGGGATTCAACAATGTAGGAATACAATGAATATATTCATCAACTTTGCTCATAATGGATGTCATAACACATGCTACTCCAAATACAATTTTAAGCATCAATGGTTACATCTATTCAAAGTGATACACAGTGGAGCACCAGCCATTGTGTTTATTGAATCAAACAGCGACTTCTCTGGGGAGTAAGAAAAAGGAGCAAATTACCCACATTGAATTGCTATTAATATTTTTGTTTAGATTTATTTTTGAAATGCTGTAACCCCCACAACTTCAGTGGAGCGTGTGTGGGTGTGCTTGTGTTCAACTTGACGAATGGTCGGAACTCAGTCAGTGGAACCACCGCCTCTTTCAATTTACGGGTTTGATTTTTGACTATTTACGGCTCCGGCCTTCCTCTATGGAGTTTGCATGTTCTACCCCTGTCTGCTTGGGTTTTCTCCGGGTACTCCGGTTTCCTCCCACATTCCAAAAACATGCAAGGCAGGCTGATTGAACACTCGAAATTGTCCCTAGGTGTGATTGTGAGTGTGAATGGTTGTTCATCTTATGTGTACGCTGCGATTGGCTGGCAACCACTTCAGGGTGTCCTCCGCCTACTGCCCAAAGACAGCTGGGATAGCTCCAGCACGACCTGCGAGCCTCTTGATGATAAGGAAATGGATGGATAGAGTTGGGACTTGCCTGGGACTTAAAGGTTTCAACTTGAGACGTGTGACTTGCACATATGTGACTTAATTAAGTACAGAAAAGACCTTCATGGGTCACAGCAAACACGTTTCTTTGGCGCATAGCGATTTTATCCATCCACTCTGTATTCAAACACTGTAAAGGGAAAAAAAAATGACTGCGGCCAAACTAAAACATCGCTGCTGGCAGCAGCCGTGAATAAGGAAGATGGCTTAGTCGCCTGGCCGTGTTAACGACAAAAGGGAGAAGGCTCTGTGCTGCTAAAGCGCCTTGCTTTGCTTTGTTTCGTTTTTTTTCTTCTCATAAGTATCATAGATATTCACTGACGTATTGAGCAACAAAAAGGTTTTGTTGGGGAAAAGAAAAAACATCTCTGCATGGTTACATTTGATCCTGTATGACGACATTCCATTCATCCATTTTCTGATCCGCTTTATCCTCACAATGGTCGCGGGAGTGTGCTGGAGCCTATCCCAGCTGTCTTCGGGCAGTAGGCAAGGGACACCCTGAGGTGGTTGTGAACCAAATGCAGGGCACACATAAACGAACAACCATCTGCGCTCACACTCACACCGAGAGACAAATTACACTACAGTGTTTGTCTTTGTAAAGTGGAAGGACACCTGAGTACCCGGAGAAAATCCACGCACGCACAAGGAGAACATACAAACTCCACACAGGAAGGCCGGAGCTGAGATCAAACCTTGTGCACAGAAAGAATAAATAATTTACATTCCTTCCGTTATATTCAATTCGTAATCTGAAAAATGTTTTATTTTGAAAAATTCCAGGATTCTCTGTTATATCAGTCTAGAGTACGTCACTCTTGACGCAGGTGAATGTGCACTTCTTGGTCACGTGATAGGTTACCGCATAAAAAAACAAACATCTTGGAAAAGTTTTTTCGGGAAGGGGAAAAGGCCCAGTCAGGAGACAGAAGCGGAGCCTACGACTTTCAAGAAAGAGAAGGATACATTTAATCGACAGTATCAGGAGTCCTATTTCAAATACGGCTTTATCTCAACGGGAGATTCACACGCACCAAGCCTACTCTGCATAATAAGCGGCGTGGATGAATCATATTTTTCATGCACTTTTTATTTGCGGCGTATCTTATTTTGAAGGCATGTTTAAACGTTACCATAGCGACCAGAGAATGTTGCGGCCAGATAGGACTTTCCTCGTGTCATGATTCGTGTTTATTATTATGTTTTGAAAATACCACACTTTTCATGCACGTCATATCATATTATATTGTTGTATCTATCGGCTTTAACCCTCATATTATGTTGAAAAAAAAAATCACATTGATTATGTTGTGGGTCATTTTGACCCGTACTGTAAAAATCCACACAAAACAGTCCAAAAACAGGTTACACCAGTAACAACTTTGTTTAAGATGATATAAATATTCAGAAAAGAGACAGGCAACATATTTTTAATCCCAACAGTATATTTAAAGGCCGGTCCCTGAAAATATTGTCTGACATGAAACCGGTCCGTGGGGCAAAAAAGGTTAGGGACCTCTGAAATAGAGAGAGGAAGCTTTGCAAGCAACAAGTCACCTTGTATCTTACAAATTTGCAAACAACCATCCTGCATTTTACATTTCTTTGGGGCTCATGATGGTGAGGGCTCGTGGTGATCACCCGATTGACTGGATCTTTGAGTTGCAAATTGCAAACTTTTCTCTGTGCAAATTTTTGCAGCCTCACCTCCAAAAGTATACTTTTCTGGAAAAGTACACATTTTGAGAAGTACGCCTACGCTAGAAAAGTGGATACGTTTGTGCAAGGAGACGTCCCCGGTAATAACCAAGAGTGGCATCAGGTACCCATTCAGAAGTGGAAGAACTATCAGTTGCCTCTTCTACTCGCATCACATAAAGCTGTCGGCCAAGAATGAGTGTGACATCGACTGCCCTATTCACCTCACAAGGATATACAGCAGTGACATTGGGATGTTATTCGGATGAGTTAAGCGTGCGCGAATGGATGTCTAGGCGAGAAAAAGTTTGTCCCAACCAAAAGGATTGCCTGAAGGCAGAATAACAGATATGCAGGGCAGCTACAAATCCCTTGTGCCCTGGGATTGGCTGGCAACCGGTTCAGGGTCTTCACACCCGAAGACAGCTGGGATAGGCTGGGATAGGCTCCAGCACCCCCCGCGATCCTTGTGAGAATAAAGCGGTTCACAAAATGGATGGATGGATGGATATAATACGTTGAGGAACATTACCCTAAAACATTTCAACTATTTGCTGTCATGATTCTGTTTGTGACCAACAGGTGGCACTGTAGGGCTCTACCTGCAGCTGCACACCTGTTGGTCGTTATCTAATTATTGCTTTGAAAGGACTCGCGGCACGACCACTCAGTGTCGGGTCATTGTTTGCTTGTTTGCTTGCTTGGCCTGTCATGGTTGTTTCTGTCATGGTTCTGTTCTAGTTTTTTGAGCTTCAGTCGTGGTTTTGTTGGATACTTTGGATTCGTTTTGTTGTTAGGACTTTGTTTGTTTAGGATTTAGTTTTCTGTGTTTTATCAATACACTTCTTCAAGTACAGTGATCCCTCGCTATTTCGCCGTTCATTTATCGCGGCTTCAGTGCATCGCAGATTTATTTATTTATTTTTTTTGAAGTCTGCAAAAAGTCCGCAAACGGTCCGCGAGAAGCAGCGAAAGTCAGCAAAACAATAGTGAGTCACATAGAGCAAGCAAGGAGAGAGAGAGAGAGAGAGGAGGCTTATAAGAACAAAAGCAGGTCTCTTCCATCCTTAATTGTCTAATCATCCTTAATTGACTAATCATAAACACGTCTGCTGCACGCCCATGGGATCGCTGGCCTGTGTGTGTGTGTGTGTGTGTGTGTGTTAGTGTGCTCTGCTCAAGCCCGAAAGCCCATGTGGGGCATTTTTTTAAAAATATGTTTATTGGTCTCTACTTAGCTGATTTTCGTTTATCGTGGGTGGTTTTGGTCCCCATTAACCGTGATAAACGAGGGATTACTGTACACCGTGCACCTCCCTCCTGCCTGCTTTTTGGGGTCCTCCACCACCACGCAAGGTGACATTTTCTCACAGAGTTTTTCACAAAGAGGTGTCATTTTCGACACCGCTGATCCTGAAGGTTGCGGGGCGATGCTGTGAAGCCTATCCCAATAGACTTTGGGCGAAAGGCGGAAATACACCCCGAACTGGTCGCCAGCCAGTTGCAAGGCACACATAGACAAGAACAATCATTCACACCCACATCCATTCCGTCATTGAGCGGGAACCGATCCCACGCTGCCCGCACACAAGTCAGATGAGTGAACCACTCCACCATCCTCATTCTACACCATTGTTTAAGATAGATAGAAACATAGATAACATCATCAGCCGGTCTTAAAAGCTTTCCTCTTCCCGTGCCAGTAAATGCCGACATAGGTCTGCTGAGATTGCGATCTGTTTTACACATCCCTGTGCTAATCCTTCTGTCAGAGCTTTTAAGGCACCGTGACAGGTGATGAGAGAGCATTGTGAAGCCCTCTGCGGCTACTTAAGCAGCATTCTGTTGAAACATGCAGCACTTATTGCACCTATGCGTATATGCTCAGAAAAACAAACTCGAAATACATGCACTCTCACACACACACACACAGGTGTCTAAATTGTTGTCTTTGTTAGTGTTTCAATGAGCATCATAAAAGCCTTCGGTGTGGCTGATTCACCGCATCATAATGGCTCCTTCTAGGAATGTCCCGTTCCTGCACGACACTCATCAGTCCCATCAAAAAACATGTACGCTCTCTCCTCTGAAAACACACAGCACTCAGCCAGGGCTTATTGCGCCGAACAAGCTTGCTCCTTCGGTGTCCCCAGTGTTTCTCTTTGAACCTCTGTTTTTGTGAGGATTGGATGTCGGCACTCATCCTTCTTGTTATGCTCATGTCAGGTTCCAGGGGATTTTTGGCTGTTCTGTCAGGCTCAAGCAAACGTATGTCTGGGTTTAGGATTTGAAGTACTTGCACTGTGTTTGATTTGCATCACTAAACCTTTAGAAGGTTTCAAAACTAGGACAAGCACTGAATTCATTAGTGTGTCCTTGTGGTTTTTTTTGAGGTATGCAAATGTTTGCAGCCAGGATGTACCTTTATTCCCCTGACCTCTCTTTTCTCTTATTCATGTTCTGCCTCAGAAAATTTTCCTCGTTTTCCCAAGGTTTCCTGCTTCATTAGACCAATTAACAGTAAACCTGTTTTGGTTTTTTTTCTCGGAGAATCTAGAAAGTTATCATACCAATAGTAACCTTGGTGCGTTTTTTTTGTTTTGTTTTGTTTTTTTATCGTGTTCTACCTTGCTGATACTGTACTGGCTTCAGCATGACATTTGTCAAGGATCTACAGCTGCTTAAATATACAGATACATGTGTCGGAAATGGCCCAGGACTGGTGTTGCTAAAGATATCGCTCAACTACAAATGACAAATATGCTCTTTGAAGTCATCTTTATGGAGTGCAATGCCATGTCTCAAGTCAGAGCCGAAGAGCCAAATTTTTTACTGTGTTACTGCAAAGAGCCACACACACACACACACACGAGCAACAACCGAACATAAATTAAACCTAAAGACACAAGCACACAACTCCCCCCCCCCCCTCCATTTCCTTCTCCTACTTGGGACCAGTCCGCTGGCTCTTGGTCCATTGCGATCGACGTATTGGGCACCTCTGCCTTAAAAACAGAGCAAATTCGCTGACTAGCTTAGCACTTAGCACTGAGCGCCGTTGTCTGCGCATGAGCGGTGATTCAGTCATCTGATTGGTTGCCCTCTATGTCAATCAAGTAACGGGATCGCTGATAGGCTGACGTAGTACGTTCTGTGTTTTAACCGCCATTGTTTAAATGGCAGCGCTCTCGCTGAGGCGTTTTCGACAATTGTTGTGTGAAAGCCCGGGAGCCTCATTGAAACAGCCAAAGACCCCATGCGGCTCGCGAGCCGCGGGTTGGCCACCCCTGTCCTAGAGGAAGTATACCAAGACACACCTCATGCATGCATGCACATATTACCGTATTGGCCCGAATATAAGACATTGTTTTTTGCATTGCAATAAGACTGAAAATGTGGGCGTCGTCCTATATTCGGGGTCTAGACGTTATACCCATTCACGATGCTAGATGGCGCCAGATATCATTGAAGCGAATGCTGAACTCGACTCCCCAGGCCAAAGTGAATCACTGTCACAAAGAATAAAAATAAAAATAGCGGTAGCACGAAGAAGAAAAATTAAAAAAAGCGGTAAGAAAGAAAAGAGAAAAAAATAATAGAAGAGATAACAGAAAATGGAGAAACGTAGCGACAATCTGGAGAAAAGTGGGTCGAAGATCGGCCAGGCCAACCGGCAGCTGAGGAGAAGTTATGATGTAATTTACACTTTAGTTTACATATTTAAATGTTCAGATATTAAGATTTGAATGAGGCAAAATAACATGCTTTTTCTCTCAAATATATTGTTTTAATCATTTGTTTCAGATGTACTGTAATTATTTTCTGTATAAAAATTAATTTGGTGTTCAAAAAGTCTTTTTTCAAACTTGAGTCTTGAAAAAGAGGGGGTCGTCTTATAATCAGGGCCGTCTTATTTTCGGGCCAAAACGGCAATCAGATGCAAGACAGTGAATATGCTCATGAAATGAAGATCTAAAACAAGGACACAGATAATGAAAATGGACAAAGTCCATCGAATATTTTTTTATGCATTGAAACATCAAATGTCAAGCCGGAGAAAATTATGCATGAATAGTTCAGGCAAGACGAAAAGCATATCATCTTACCTCAGCTGGAGTCATTGTCTCAACTCATCGGTTGCTGTGTGATTATCATTCCCCCATGACCATGACAAAGTATAGCAAAGCAAGTAACTGAATCCCCAGTGGCTCCTGATGCTATATTCTCAGACTGTGAATGAGATCTTAACTCTCCTTTCATTCCAACGTCATCCATTAATCATTCGGTTAATGAGGTGACATTAAGAGCCTTGACTTCCAAAAGATATAATAGCATTATAAGTGGAGACCATTTACCTTTTACCTCAGTTTAGTGAGCATGTAAGGGATTTGTTGGGGGCATTTGGGGTTGTACTGCGTGGCCTGCATGTAAGACAAGTAACCATTATATTAATTGCAATGGGGAAATTGAAATCAGAAGACCTCATTCGAAGACAATAGAGCGGAAATAGGCTCTTTTCTACCATTGATTCTTTTTTGCTCACATTCAGAGCAAATGCTGATTTAATATTCCAGCCAAGTTTGCTTGCGTAGCATTCTCAAATGCAAGATAACACACTAAGAAACAATGAACACGTCAGGTATTCGTCAAGCACCAAGTCGTTACTTGGGAGGTTCTTCTGCAATGGAAACATTATTCATTACACCCGTAAATGCATTGAGCTTTAGAAGGGGACCAATGGGACATATTTCTAGTCTACAGCAACCTCTATGTTGACCATCAACCTTCTAGGTTTGGTTCAGCAATGAACTTGAAAGCCCAAATTTGACTTGGGTCTTTATTTTAGGAGACCGATGATGTATGACTTTTTGTGTTTGTACATCATTTCTTCTCTTAAGATTACTGGTATAAATCCCAGAAAGTTCTGATCATTAGGTTACCAGGCAAGCCTAATTAAAGAAAAACTACACAAGGAGGTTACAACACGTCATTACACAAGTGCATGCTTTTAATGCAAAATGTCGGAAAAGAAGTACAGGCCTGCAGATGAAAAGCGTTGAAGGACAACAAACAATCAACATTTCAAGAAAAACAATCATGTAGAATCATTTTTGTATCACTCACAGAGCAAACGTGTTCAGTCCGATGTAGGCGTATTAACCTTCAGGTCGCCTAATGGAGCCTACCATCTCACTCCCCATGACATCACTCCACCGCCTCTTTGCTGATGTTGCTCCAAGTCGAACTGTGTTCAATCAATGAAATCTGAAAATGATGTTTCCTTTAATGTTTGAGCCCACTGCGAACATTCTTTTACTTGTGAGATTAAGAAGAGCTGTCGTAAATGCAGCTTTATTATGCAACAAGCATTTGGAGGGTCTTAGTTTGAGAACTTCTTTGGGCTCCGGGGATATTTGTGGCTTCACATACCTGCTTGCTGACTGATCATCTGTGGCTTTTTCGAAGAGTCTTAAAATTGCATATTTGCCTGACAGAAGCTTTCTTTATCATTAGTGCTGTTGGAAAGCTGAAGCCTATTCCTGCTGACTTTGGAGGGTTGTCAAAATTGCATCTGCAGAATATTTGGAGTTTCTAACCAACCGCTTCCTTACTGCAATAACATTATTTTCATGCAAGACAATGCACCATCCCACGGTGAAGAAAAGGCCAAGGAACCGTTGATTGCATGAAAAAGATGGGAGGAAAACTCACAATGGGTCAACCAATAGCCCCCTGACCTCAACCCTTTTGTGGCACAGGATTTATTCCAACAAGCTTGTGCAAGCAACCAAAGAAAAGTGACTTAAAGCAATGGCAACAAAACTTCATAATGAGAACGAAAACATGACCTTCGGCGCCAACGTTAGCTGCGGGTGCTTTGCATTGATGTGGGAGGCTAAATTTGAGCTGCTTTGGTGGTAAGCAAACTCCTTCTTACAAATTAGGCACAACACTCTACCTTTATCAATTGTGTCATGAGAGGAGTTTCTTTGTAACTGACCATTGGAAGTTTTGAATCTGATCAGATAGCCATGACATGCGGAGTCCCTCAAGGGTCAATCCTTGGACCCCTTCAGTTCAGTCTGAATAAGTCACCTTTGGGTCATAGACTTCAGAGCGCCCGTGTTGGCAAACATGGTAATGCAGATGACACACAATTATATTTATTAATGTCCTCCATTGATATCAGTTCAATGAACATACTGTGTCACTGTCTAGACCAGTGGTTCTTAACCTGGGTTCGACTGAACCCCAGGGGTTCAGTGAATCGGTTTCAGTAGTTCGCCGGAGCCTCTGCCATGGAGGTTAAGACACACCCAACTCAACATGTCAATTAGTTATGACACGCCCGCTTGGCCATCACTGGCTACAGATGATCACATTACATTTCTTGTCCAATCAGTGCTGCGCGAAATTTAGTTCGCTCAGTAGTCAGCGTGTGACTATCGTGATAGTACGTCGTGTGATTATTATTTTTTTTTAGAATGTTTTAATACATGCTAACTATGTCGAGCAAAAAAAAACAAAAAACGCCAAAGTGGTCGGATGAATATGTACCACGTGGATTCACATGCATCACGGAACGTGATTGGACTCAGCATCCTATCTGCATGATTTGTCATGCTAAGTTGAGCAACTCTAGTCTCGCACTAGCAAAACTCAAGGAACACATTTTGTATCAGATTTTTATTTTTCAGTAATGAAGGGTTTGGTGAATGTGCATATTAATTGGTTGGGTTCGGTACCTCTTGCAAGGTTAAGAGCCACTGGTCTAGAGCAATTAGATGAACCAAAATTTCCTTCACCTGAACCCTTTCATGCACCCTATAACCTGATATCATGGTATGCTGTCCACTGTTTAACCGCTGTCCCTGAAACAGTTAAGGTCCTCTAAACAATTTTAAATGAATTTTCTTTTAGTAACTTTCGAAACCTACTTTTATCTTACTTTGCTTTGAAAGGTTTTTGAAATTTTCTGTTCATGTTTTACACACGCGTCAGTGTTCGTTCTCGTAATATTTGTCAGCTTCTTTTTGTTTTCTCGGCTTTGCTTCTAAATGCTGTGAAATGTTGTGTTTGTAAACGCTTGTTTGTGTGAAACACATTGAGTTGCCTTTTGCATGACATGTGCAATATAAATGAAACTACCTTTCCCGTTTGTCACTGTGGTACCTGTTGCTACAGTATGTTGTTTTTATTTTGTTTCCACATAGAATGTGTATTACACCAGTTCCCAGCAACTTCACCTTGGCGTACTGAGTCCAACCATTGATGATGATGACAATAAGTGTCTTGTGGATGTGAACAGCAAACCCAGATTGCTGGAATGCGCCTATGCAGCCACCAAGCACATGAAGCTCACCTGGACTTTCACTCCGGTAAAGATAAGTTTCATTTCAATTTGACATTTTTAAACCAGAAAAAAAAAAATATGCCATTGCAAACACACTTTAAATAAATGAAAAGAACTTAATTTGAATAAGAATTATTGTAGGGATTTTTTTTAGCCAGAGGATTTAAGACTGTGTTAACCCTTTCATGCACCTTATAACCTGATAACATGATAAGCTGTCCACTGGAGTAACCGCTGATCCTGAAAGGGTTAAAGGGAAACTCCTCTCTCAAATAGTATTCATCTATATCGTTGATGCAATTTGTGGCAGAGAGCAAAACTGACATCAGAAGTGTTTTTTTAATATATTTTTTTAATATATATTTTTTAAATATATATATTTTTTATATATTTATTTTTAAACTTATTTATTTTGAAAATAATTTACAACGTCATTATTTCTCTGTGAGGGAAAAGTAAGTCATTTTAAGTGACGACATAAGTTTGCAAGGCAGCTGAGGTCGTTTTTATAACGTTTGCATATTTTACTTCTTTAGACACAACACCAGCCTCTAACAGAGCTCAGGGGAATTTTGGTTAACAAGGCAACAATCACAGATGTCCGACACCAAAAGTTTGGGGCACGTCCAGTCAACTTTCCGGTTACTAGGCTTCTTGCTTTTGTTCTGCTGGGTGCAGTATTTGGAGCAACATAAGACATCTAATTTATTGAGTGTATTTTATCAGAATGGCAGGAAAGATTAAAAAGAGTTTTTAATTCATAACCAATGACAGAGACAGAAGAAAAAGATAAATGAATACAAAAGGGGACGTAGTGCATACAAAGTGTGACTCAGTTTGGTTATTTGTCATTTTCATCTAATTTTGGAACTGCTGAACAGAGATTTTTTTTTAGCCACTGCAAACTCATCTGTGACATCTTCCTGCCTGTATTTCAGGCTATTATCTGTCCGAACAAGCCATCATAATGTATCTGTTAAGTGTTAAAAAGTGCTTCTTTATTTTGAGAGGCATGACTTTTGCTTGCGAGTTAGAATCATATATTTTAAGTCACTGGCATGTTCCAGTAAATGTATTCAGGTGAATGAGGAAGTTCTGCAGACGCACAGTAACTTGTATTCCTGTTTTACATTCTTTACAATTATGTTTTGCAATATGTACAACACAAAAAAAGGATTTGGCGTCAGTTATTTTAAAATATGGCCGATGAATGAGTGATGTGACACACACGTGTGTTTGTATGTTTGTATGTTCATACATGTGTGAGTATAAGTTTCCCATTTATAATTCTGAACCTCCCACCGATGCTGAGTGCTCGTTTTCCTTCGCATTTGGGAACACTTGGAGGAGAGCTGTTCTCTAATTCAGGGGTCCCCAACCTTTTTTGCCCCACGGATCGGTTTATGTCGGACAATATTTTCACGGACCGGCATTTAAGGTGTGGCGGATAAATACTACAAAATAATATGGTAAGAGCTGCATGAACACTGCGGTGTTTTCGAGAGATAATAATAAACGCGAGGAGCGTCTGATCAGGCCGCAACACTCTGATCGCTATGGTAATGTTTAATGCCTTCAAAATACGATACAACGCAAATTCAAAGTGCGTGAAAATGTCAACTCACCACAATGCTGAATCAGTGCGAGCCCCGAGCTTGATTTTCTGCAACCGGGCGGTTTTCTCGGGGTAATAGATGACAATGACACCTGAAGTGTGTGTTTATGTCAAGTCTACTTCGTAATTTTGTTCTTTCGTTCCAAAATAAACCCCCGCCTACAACGGTAATGTCGGAAATTCTTATTGTGCACCCGGTACCAAAGTGCTGTTGTGGCGATGCTCTAGATTCGTATGAGACATCCAGCCATAATCCTTTAATCCAGAACCGCAGAGTTGTTGTCTCCTACTTTTAGGTCGCTGTCTGCGCCTATCTCCAGCAGTCTTTAGCAGGCTCTGGCCTTTGGTTGCCAGCAATCGCATGTGACAGAGACGCGTGGACAATTTGAGTGCCCAAGAGTGCCGCATGTGGAATTGGGAGGAAAAGTAAAAACCTTTCGCAAGCCCAGAAATAAACTACAACGGAGCTTATTGTCGAACCCGGTACCTCTGCTGTGGGACTAACCACTGGACTCTCGTATGAGACAAAATCAACAATGTCACTTCATATTTGTTTCTGTAACCAAATAGTGGAATCCTTTTGGTCTAATAGCTTGTTTGGCGTTAAGAGCTCAATTCACCAATAGTCATTGATTTTTTCAATTCCTTGTGCGGAAGAGATTGCCGTGCTCAGAATTTCTTCAAGTGCAAATTAATTGCAAGTGCAAATTAATTGCTGGTTAGTGCATCCGCCTAACCTTTCAGAGGTGCAGGGTTCGGCCTTCCTGTGTGGAGTTTGCATGTTCTCCCCGTGCTCTGTCGATGTGTGCCTTGCGATTGGCTGGCAACCGGTTCAGGGTGTCGCCCGCCTACTTCCCAAAGTCAGCTGGGATAGGCTCCAGCACCCCCCGCGACCTTGTGAGGATAAGCGGGTTCGAAAGTTGATGGATGGATGGATGGATGGATGGATGGGACTTTGGGAGAACACTTCTGAAGTTTCAGTAATTAAAATGTTTTATGATTCCAGCACAAAGACAACTCTCAGTTTGCTAGCAAATGCAAGTACTGTACCTCCATGTTCTCGCCTCCCACACATGCTGGCAGCAGCAATGCATTTATACACACTCGGTAAACCAGCACTGAGCACAGCAGTTCATGACTTGCTAAATTCACTCCTACAGGAACACAGTAATAACGCACAAAGCAACTCCGTTCGTCACAGTACGTCTATTTATCTGTTAAATGGGCCCCCGTTCGCCTCCGCGTGCTATTTTGTTTATATGTAGTCTAGTGGCCCGCGACTTGCAGAGGCTGAGGATGAAATACATTTTTAAATGCTCTCTTTTTTGCAACATGTTAATGAATGCACAGACGTGAGAGGGAGAGGCGGCAAACAACACAGAGCAAGCAAAGGAGATGTGTGACTTGTGCAGCACTTGTACCATAATTGTTAGGAACATTAATCAACTTTTATAAAGTTTACCTTTTCAGTCCTTTTTTATTCACATGTTGGTGATGAAAAAGCATTATTTATGCTACTCTCCTCTTGATCATATTTTAGTGTTATAAAACAACAAAAAGAAGCCATAATGTATCGACACTTACTTATTACGGCGTAATAACTATGGCGCGCATTGGACAGTATGCATAACTCCTTTTATCCACTTACATAATAGGCTGCTACAACTCTCCCACGGTATAGTTTCACAAATATGGAAATTTAACCAAATGTTATGGAAGGTTTTGTTGGTTGGCAGCCCTGCAACCGGTCATTCCTCCATAAGTGAAATGTCTTATTTTCTCTTTTGGATCAATAATAATAGCTCTTGAACCCAGCGAAAATACACTTTATTTGAAGACGCAATTGTTCAATTGAATTTTCGGCAGGATGCTCGAATATTAATCTATTGTGCTGCAAATATTTCTATTGTGCAGCAAATATTTCTATTGCAAAAAAAAAAAGTCAAATGTCCTGGAAAAGCTTGAGCTGTCCTGAACAAAAAGATTTTTCCTCTCTCTGCTTCTCCATACCTTATTCGTGAACCCAAACGGGTTAAACAGACAATGCTGCCTTCAATGGGCAACATTGAGCTGTAGTGCTTTTCGGCTTCATCCTTGCTTCTAGCGTGAGGCCATGTGACACTACCAAACAAATAAAATTGCATGTTCCAACTTTTCAGACCCAAGATAGCGACCTTCCGTTCAAGAATGTCGCTGTAGCGCTTTGTCGAATATGAGATTTTTCTCCCTCCAATACGGATTTGTCAAACCTGTGGCCCGTGGGCCGGAAGCGGCCCCCAAGGACGTTCCATCAGGCCCGCAGGATCATTTAAAAGTGAAAAAATGCAACAACAAAAAATGACACGGAATGAATGAAGGCGCTTATAAATAAAATATTTTTTTGTTTTTTTTTAATAAGGTGCAATTCATGGAATATCCGCACACTGTTTTGATCAGAGTAGAAGACAACAGCAGTCTCAGTCTATTACTGAGACAGACCCAACACAGCAGACACTATCAGGGACATGTGAATACTTTATTCTTTACACATTTAATAGCGCTCTCCTTAGTTTGTGAGGTGTAGGCAGGGATTAAATTTTGATTTTGTATGCGCATGTGTAAATGGTTTAAAAATTCATTTTTTTATTAATCTTGTTTAATCTTAAAATGCATTGCTATATTTTTCAAGACCGATTGTTAAGGTTTTGTGCCTTTGTACAATCAGTGGGATCAGTTGCAATGCATTTATGTGAATGATAAAAGTAAATTGCACATTTATCTAAGGAGATCAAAAGTGCTTCAGGAAATGTTTTGTAAAAGATATGATCATTAAATTTCAAACTTTTCCTAATGTTCTTGTGCTTCTTTAGACCAAAACAAAGGAAAGACATGTTATTTTGGTTATTTATAGCAGAGTATGGTATCATTTTAATGGTCTGGCCCACTTGACATCTACCGAGGCTGTATGTGGCCCACCATGTAAAATGAGTTTGACACCCCTGCTCTAATCTGCCTCCCCTGTTGGGTGGAACAGAACTGGAGTGGGTGTGCCGTCACTTCTGGCTGTGCGCTATGTGATGAAATACATCTCTGTTTTTCAGAGGAGCAACCAGGGCGACAGCTTTATGATAGTGATGGGTAACAGGTAGTCTTACCGGGCCACTTTTCACTCAGTATTTCATACTTGCTGTTACGTGAAGAACAGAATTTGGACCTGGAAGCAGACAGGAAGCAGAAGTGGAAAAGTAAATCTTTTGTATACAAAAATACAAAGTAACAACAGAGAGTAGGGCTGTATGGAGAAAGCATGGAAGAAAGCAGGACATTCTGACATGTCACTGATCAATCAGAACTGAAATGTCGAAGGACAGATGGCCATGCTCAATTCTATATGAAAAAAATGAAGGTGACAAAATAGCAACACCATAACAACTGACATCAACGGCCCAAACCCCTAACCTGTGGGTGGGCAAACTTTTTGAACTGCGGGCCACGATGGGTTCTAAAATTTGAAAGCTTTGCACAGTAAGCACACAAAAAAATAAATGCACAACCCGATTTACAAACAGTGGCACTGAGGACTGCACCTTTCAAATGTGCAAAATAGCTCTCATCCAGGAAGTATGTTTGTGTCAATGAATATGCAAGATGCGGCATTTACACACTATTTGGCACAATGCTTGGAGGAAAAAATTTAAATACAGTCAAACCTCGGTTTTCGTACGTCTCGGTTCTCGTACAATTCGGTTTTCGAACTAAAATTTCGAGTTTTTTATGCCTCGGATGCCGAACAAATTTCGGTTCTCGAACTAACTGAGCGCACTTGAATGCGTCACTTCACTCCTCTCGGCTTCGCTACCTCGTGTAATATCGGACTGTTATTTTTGCATCGTGTATCAGCCCCTACTCATGGCACCAAAGAAAGCAAGTGGGAGTGGTGAAGAAAAGAGGAAAATAGTGAGCAAAACTATAGAATTTAAGAAAGATTTAATCGCGAAATATGAGTCAGGTGTGCGTGTGTCTGTGTTGGCGAAGGAGTTTGGGATGCCGAAACGCCCTGCCTACTGCCTGCTGACAGCTGGGACAGGCGCACGCCCCACGACAGATAGAGAGAGAGATGTTCCTTCAATTTTTATGTTACTATGTTAATGTTAAAATTGGTCATCTCCCATTACATTTGTACAGTTTATGGTGTGAAATTGTAAAAATAAGTGGTTTAAAAAAGTTGTTTTCTTGACTTGGAACGGATTAAAACATTTTACATTGATTTCAATGGGAAAAATGGTTTCCGTTTCCGAACAATTCGGTTTCCGAACAGTCTTCTGGAACGGATTAAGTACGAAAACCGAGGTTTGACTGTAGGTGAAAACACCACCTATTTATTTCAAACCTGGAGATTGTTTCTGTTTTTTAATTGAAGACTCAAAGTTCAAGAAATCAACATTTTCTTTGAAAAACGGATGAATGATATATTCAAACTTTCAAAACATTTTCTTACCCAACAAAATACACCGTCTCAAACATTTCCGCTATCCCTGAAAGGATTAAAAGAACACTGTCAAACTTTCCATATGCATTTTTTTTTCTTATGACAGTAGGCCCGCAGGATCATTTAAAAGTGAAAAAATGCAAAAAAAAACCCTCATCAATTTCAGTCGGAAAATTGTAGTTGCTGTCCTTTTTTTGCCAGTGCATCAAAGCCTGGAGATAGTTTAGTTGTGGCAATTCTCAGAATGGATCTCCATTGTTCCCCAAGTGTTGGTCAGTTAACTTGGATCTGTGAAGGGCTTTGTTGAATGTCTGCTCACACGCGTAGGTCGAGCCAAACAACACAAGCATCTTCTGTGCCGTCCTCCCGAGGTTGGAAAACGTAGCTTTGGTGAAGCGTAAAAGTCATTCGGCTTAAGAGACTTTATTTTTACTTTTACCTTTGAGGCACAGTCAGACTGGAGATCGATCCGTTTCAATTGCAGCTCCTGCGGTGTTGTTTCAGAGTCTTGTAACAGGAGGCAGGACACCAGCTGAAGAGACTTGTCAATTTTTTTCTAGATCAAACAACCGAAGGCCGATTTCTCTCTGCAGGTTGTCCAGTCGGTTGTTGTTTTTCGTTGTGTTTCGGGTGGCCTCTTTCTGCATGGCTAGTGTGGGGGAGAAAACCCCACACAGGAACGGGGAGAACATGCAAACTCCACAGAGGAAATCCTGAGCTGGAATCGAACTCTGCGCCTCTGCACTGTGAGCCGGATGCGCTAACCAGTCGACCATCGGGCCGCCCCATTTGGAATTCAGCTGTGTTAAAATAGTGTGGAAGTGCACAGAGAGCAGAGCGACTTTTAATGCGGTTTTTAGGCAATGTTACGCCCCTGGGCTCGTGTCAACCTTGCTGTGATGGTGCCCAGGATGCTAGCATGGGCTCTGGCTTCTCTCAATCCATCCATCAGCAGCTCATTAGTCAATCAGTTGTATTCATTTTGATTTACTTAGCAATGAAAGTCATTTCGATGTCAACATCCAAGTCAGATTTTATATTAGTAGTGTGATGTTCGCAAAGGAGTCATTCTTTTGAACAGCTCTTTTGGGGTGAACAATCGCTTTGCATATATATACACAATATTTTATATATATATATATATATATAAATACAATATTATATATAGAAAGAAAAAAAAAATATATATATATATATATATATATTTTTTTAAATATTATATATATAATATTTTTATTTTTTTTTTTTTGGGCGGGGGTGGAGGGACCCAAATTTTGTATTTGGTAACATTGAAGCAATCCGATTAAATGTACAAAATATAAGGTACAATCATAGAAAATAAAACTACTCCAAAGCTTGGGGGTAAAGGTCCTGGAAAATAATTTCGAGAAACGAGTGGGAACACTGTTCCATTCAACTCCCCAGTTATATTGTTGTATTTTTATTGTTCAATAAAATCCTTGCTTCGGGTGCGTGCAATTAAACGGGAAAATAATTGCTCCTTAGAATTCCTCATTTGCTACTCAAATGAGGTCATTGATTTGCAAAACTGCTCCTAAATGAAAAAATCATTATTTTGTTATTATAACCCAAGCACAATATACTGTACTTTAAGTGTTTTGCTCCGGAGGAGCACTCATGTGAAAAAGAACTAACATAGGAAAGGGACAAAGCCTTTCATGTGGAGCAGGCAGGAAGTATTGGTGAATTATTAATATGTAGATCTCTTACAATATTGAACTGAACTCGACCTGAAGGAACAGGAATCAATAGAAAGCAAGCAGAGGGTGTTTGGATATTCTGATCAAGAATCTTTTGATAAACGAGGGATTTACATTTGCCTTTTTATATACAGTCAAACCTCGGTTTTCGTCCATAATCCGTTCCAGAAGGCTGTTCGAAAACCGAAATTGTTCGAAAACCGAAACCACGCTCTTTTTAAATTAAAATAAAAATGCTTACTGAACACGTCTGCTCACAATGGAAAGCAACACGAGGAAGCCTCACTTCCCCGTCTACCCGAGGAAGCGTCACTTCCTCTTGCAAGGAAGGCGAGAGGAGTCAAATGGTGCATTCAAGTGCGCTCAGTTTGTTCGAGAACCGAATTGTGTTCGTCATCCGAGGCATAAAAAACTTTTCACGTGAAAAGTGGATTTCACGCCTGTGGAACAGCCGTGAAATTCCGCTTCACATTTAACTGTATGCAAACCTTAATCCGACCACTTTGTGTTTTTTCACGTTTCGTGGGGGTGGTCTAGTACCTATTAACCACATAAAATGAGGGTTTACAGTAATTGTCAAATACATGGTTACTCAACTCATCAACACTTGCTGATGTTCCGCAGGTTGCAAAGTTTTGACAGACTCAGAAAAAAAAACATCTTTCCAAACAGAAGCGCATGTTCAATACAAAATCTGTGCTCATGTTACAGCGCAAAGAATAAAAAGTCGTACAGTCAAACCTCGGTTTTTGGACGTCTCACTTCTCATCCAATTCGGTTTTCGACCAAAAACTTTGAGTTTTTTATGCCTCGGATGACGAACAAATTTCGGTTCTCAAACAAACCGAGCGCATTTGAATGCACCATTTGACTCCTCTCGCCTTCCTTACACGAGGAAGTGACGCTTCCTCGGGTAGACGAGGAAGTGACGCTTCCTTGTGTTGCTTTCCCTTGTGAGCAGACGTGTTCAGTAAACATTTTTATTTTAAAAAGAGCGTGGTTTCGGTTTTCGAACAATTTCGGTTTTCGAACAGCCTTCTGGAACGGATTATGGACGAAAACCAAGGTTTGACTGTACTTTATTTTCACATGCCGAGTATTGTTTTCATTGTGCATAAATGTCCCTTTTTGGTTTTTTACTATGACTTGATGACTGTCCAAAGGATGGACAGATGGCCAGTCAGTCAGCACCTTTTTTTTGTGATGGCTTTCTGGCTGGCTTGCTGGCTGACCCTCTGATTAACTGGTGCTCCCGCCTTAATAGCAGGGAATCAATAGTGCATTCCAACTGTGCACTTTACAGAATGACAGGGGGGCTCACTGAATTGAGGCCAAAGGTCTGGACAAATGCCAAGCGTGTGTGTTTGTTTATATGTAGCAAGCATTTTTCTCTTTTTTTTGTCCCAGGAAGTAGTCTTGCTAACTTGGCTCTGATTTTAGATTTAGGGGGACCCACATTGTGCGTCAGAAGGAGGTATGGATTTGTCTTTGAGTGAATGAGTACCCCCTGTTTTGCATAATTTTTAATGATGCACCAGAAACTCCCTGAATGGCCAAATAAAATAACAAACACATCATTGCATGTAAGGCTTTTCCGGCTCAACAAAGAATACCTTCCATACATTTTCCGATCCGCTTTATTCTCACAAAGGTCACGGGGGGTGCTGGAGTCGATCCCAGCCCTCTTCGGGCAGTAGGTGGGGGACACCCTGAACCGGTTGTCAGACAATCGCAGGGCACACAGAGACGAACAACCATCCACACTCACACCAACGGACAATTTAGAGTGTTCAATCAGCCTGCCATGCATGTTTTTGGAATGTGGGAGGAAACTGGAGTACCCGGACAAAACCCACTCAGGCACACAGAGAACACGCAAACGCCACACAGGAAGGCTGGAGGCGGGATCGAACCCACAACCTCTGCACTGTGAGGTCAACACGCAAACCAGTCGACCACACCGGGCCCATTATCCTTGACGTTATTTGATGATTAAACATTTATTTGGTTTCACATAACACACATTAACACATGACGACCGTCTGAGGGAAGCCTCAACTCCAATGTGGTCCCCCACAAAAATGAGTTTGACTCACTCGTTCTAGTTTCTGCCAGTAGTCGTTCCATTTGTTTTTGGTTTGCCCACAAAGAATACCAATTCTCAAGTGTCTCCGAGATGAAGCTGTTGTTTCAAAGGAAGTAAAGCACTTATTTTGAAATTGCTTCCCACTTGTGCTATACATTAAAGTTAATTACTGTAATTTGCTACGTTGCTTATCTTGTGAAGTTTTGATGAATGTTAATTGGCGGGCAAGCTTTGGAAATGATCTGATTTCAAACAAATGATCACACTGTGTTCACAAGTGAATGCGTCTCTGCCTGGCAATCAGTAAAATAGCTTGACTCTTTCTATTTTTGCAATGCAGGTGAAACAAAAAAAACGTAATTGAAGTTTGTCAGCATGGCGGCACCACAACCGACTAGCTCAAAATCACACGGAAATCATCAAGCTGAAAGTCACCCCTCATCAAACAAGAATAGTTTATACTCGTTAATGTATAGTACGACACTGGGGCGGGGGATGCAGCGATATGAACACCAGATATGTACTGCAAGTTCTGTCTCTGCTACGAAGAGACCGAGCGACCGACCTAACAACACAAAGGTCCGCCAAGAGCGGCGAATGCAGAAGCGGGTGGTCCGCGGTGGAATTAGCCCAAGGGCTAAGGCTAGCCCTTTCCGTTCTACTGCCCCCCTCAAGACCTCATAGTGCAGAGGGACTTGCAGATCGACGTCTGTATGCAGCCGTCAATCTGCAAAAGTCTGCGCCTCAGACACCAAGTTGACATGAAGTCGAGAGCTTTCCAATGCCTTCTTTTTCATTTTTGTTCCTAACTGGAGGAAAATAATTGGGCAAGCAACTATAATAGTCTCATCAATGTTATCGTTTGACGGAGACATCTGCGAAAAAATGACATCCTGTCAGCATTCATGACTATCACCACAAATGTCCACTTTATATGAATCGCGCTACAAAGGGGGATTCAATTTGTCAAATATGAACAACATTACGACAAACAACTTTGCAGATGCGGTGCGGTCTCGTATTCCCGTGGATTGGTTTTCATGACAACAGAAATTCACATTCTTTGTTTGAGTCTAATATTTTATGTATGCGTATTTATTTGCATATAAACTCGGTGCGTCTACCTGATAACACATCCCCTTATGCAACCAAAAGCAACCCAAAGGTCACTGCCCATTGTAGTCTGCGGAAAATAAGACTCGGTAGACCAGAAGATTGATTCTCTGTGCTTTTCTCTGTGTGTATGTGCGTGCGAGTGTGAAGACTTAAGTCTGTCAAGCTAACCCACCTGCATAGCTCCCCTTCAATATGTGGGCAAATGTCTCCCTGCAAAGGACAGGAGAATCAATCGCTTCTGCAGAGCTGGAATGTTGTTCTGATTTAGGGGCTATCTTCGAAAGCAGCGATTTCCAAAGTCGGGTACTTGGATCAATTAGACAGTCACGCGGGACATTTATAGGTAACATTTGATGCAGCCTGTGTTGCGCTTTTGAATGTCTGTATTGTGTGTCTTATTAAAACACCTTTCAACTGTGTGTGAGGGAGTACAACAGGATGTCTTCTTTAATCAATGTTGACTAAAAATGTCATGTTTAATTTTAAAACTATGTATTGAAAACCAAACCTCAGTTCTTATGACTCTGATGAACCAAGGTACAGCGACAAATTGCGTCAATCTCAGACTTGGGAAATAATCACACACCAAAAAAAAAAAAACCTCACCAAAGGTTTTCTGTTTTTTTTCGTAACTTCTTTCTGAATGGGCTGTTCAACTATTCTAGTGAGATCCAAAGCATCGCACATTACGAAATGTGCCTTGTCTTTTATAGATCTGGACCTATACAGGTAGCCCAGATTAGAGGTAAGATCGGGCGGCCGGAGCCCGACCCGATTCAGGCCGGGGTTCTCTCTCGCTGACTTTTTTTTTTTTCCGAGGCCGTGAATAGTTTTGGCCACGAGAGACGGTGGTTCGCAAAAAAAAACAGAAGTTGCCTCATCACAACACGTACTGTACTAAACTCTTGCAATGACAATTCAAAGAACTCCTTCCTGTCTCTGTCTGTTATTCAGTCGTCATTGTTTTTTTTTGCCTCTCTGCTTCTCTCTCTTAAAGAGATTCTTAAGGACGTACTGCTGCTGTGGTTAATGGCCCAATTTTCAAACTGTCAAAATGACGGCGGGCCTTAAATTTGTCTTAAAAACAAAAAAATCCCTCAATGATGGGAAATTGTCGGTTAATGTACCCTCTGCAGAAACAGAAATACATGTTTAACCCTCATGCAGTATTTTTAAGCGGCTGCATGAAGGGTATTACGTCCTTGAGGAGTGTCCCAAAAATGTCCCTCTTCCAATAAGCGGCATGGAGGTCGAATGGTTAACATGTGAACCTCACAGTACAGAGGTCCTTGTGTTCCATAGTGTTGCGTCATGTAAAAGATGGGACACTGAACCACGCTACCAGTCTCTCTTTTTGGTAAAATAGCCCCAATGCGCACATAGTATTGCGACAGTGTCGTCAGGGAACACAAGTTTGATGATGTTGGTACATGTTGTGATATGAATAAAGTCATGATTAACCCTCATGCAGTATTTTTAAGCGGCTGCATGAAGGGTATTACGTCCTTGAGGAGTGTCCCAAAAATGTCCCTCTTCCAATGTGCAACTTTTTTCACTTTTAATTTTTTTTCACTTTCAACCCCTCAAAATGTTCAGTGGGAATTGGCCAAGACATAGATATACATCCTATGCAAAATTTCAGCTTCGTGGAGTTATTTTTCTCTGTTTTGTCTGTGGTGTCCATTTGTCCAACAGTCCAAAATCGTCCAAAGTGTCCGAAATGTCCAATTTTGGGATAATTACTGCATGGGGGTTAAAAGATGTAAATATTTATACAGACTTGTTTCACTTAGATTTCGTGACAAAAGAAAGGCTTTAATTTGTTATCACAAATCACCCCCCCCCCCCCCCCCCCTGAGTCATCACAAATAAAATAGGAAATGTCGGGTTTGCTTCGGGCTCGGGGCTACAAATCAAGTTAATTGGTCGGGCTCGGGCCGGGTTGGGCTTAAATACCAGCGGGTCGGGTCGGGCTGGATTTTTTTGGCCCGATCTTACCTCTAGCCCAAATAGAACGTATTGATGAATTAAATATGAAGCAACCTGCAACAACATTGTGTCCATGTGCAACCAAAGGTCTATTAGTGGCGTTGTTGTTTTCAGTGGGGTATAACTGTTTTGCATCGCACTCTTGTCTTTAATGACATCAGAGTCCAGATGGCAGCTCTCTAAATGATGCAGCGCAGTTTGACACCACTGCAAACGACAGCCACAGTCATAAACATGATGTTAAATTAATACCGCAAAACACCAAAACTGAACATCACATTGGTCATATTGTTTTGGCTCATCGGTGTATAATTATACATAATGAATGAGCATATCTTTCACCACATCGATCGATTGGCATGTTAAAAAACTATCGATGACAAATGTTGAAGTCGCCCTGCTTCCGACAATTTTTCTGGACGTGGCCCGTGAGGGGAAAAAGTATGGACACGCCTGCAATGCAGAACATTTCGATTTATAAGCAAAGCTTGATGGGAATAGCTTCAGACGGCTCTCCTGGGACCAAGTAATCTCATTAAAACATGTTACTGTTCCTGCAGTATCACTGAGGAACTACAATACTCTGGGTGCCATCTTGATGCTGGAGGCTGTGTCATGTAGCAAAAACAAACAAACATGTAGTCATGATCTCAACACACACACACACACACACACACACACACACACACGACGGTGACGGGGGAAGTCATATTCAGTTATGGTGAAGCAAGGCTCTTATTTGAAGCGGCGTTGGTTTGAACAAGCTTAGAGCGCAGCCATATTTTTGCATTCATGCTGTGTCGGTGCCTCTCACGGTCCACTTTTCGTCTGATTTATTGGAAGCATCAGAGCAGCAGCTTTACGAAATCTCTAATAAAATACAGTGGCGCATGTTAAACAGCAAAAACACGAAAGCAACATTCATAGAACTTAAAACGAAGTCATTCAATCGTGCAATAGATGTGATTTTCTGTTTTTGAAAAAATTATAGAATGCAGAGAGGGATTTTGTTTTGGTCTGATGGTTGAGAAAACAACACGGGCATGCATACAAATTAATGAAATAAGAAGATGTATATTATATATATATATATATATATATAAAAATACATAAATACACAGTCAAACCTCGGTTTTCGTCCATAATCCGTTCCAGAAGGCCTGTTCGAAAAAACCGAATTGTTCAAAAACCGAAACCATGCTCTTTTTAAAATAAAAATGTTTATTGAACACGTCTGCTCACAATGGAAAGCAACACGAGGAAGCGTCACTTCCTCGTGTAAGGAAGGCGAGAGGAGTCAAATGGTGCATTCAAGTGCGCTCAGTTTGTTCGAGAACAGAAATGTGTTCGTCATCCGAGGCATAAAAAACTCGAACTTTTTGCTTCGAAAACCGAATTGGTCGAGAACTGTATATAAAATGTGTTTTGCGGAAAGAAAACAGTGTGTTTCCTGCCTTGAACAGACTCATTTTTCATTCAATTGTTTGTTTATTTTTTTTAAAATAAAATGTTGTGCTTTCGAATGGTGGTTAACACGGCATTCTCACAGGTCCGCCATTTCTAGTTTAGACCACCCTTGAACATCTGATTTGGAGCTTTTCTGTCTGGAACTTGCAGGTCTAGCCCACACTTCCAATTTTCAAACAGAAATAAGTTAGTGTTAACTTTCAGCTATCTGCATTTGCTACCTGAGCATTTGTACTCGGAACAGAAATGTTGCATGCACACTACATTGCAGGTGTGATAGATACAAAACATTTGAACTGTTTTTGTCATCATCGTTATGGCTCATGACTCAATCATTTCCTTGCTAGTAAGACAAATCCTTCAAACCCTTAAGCAGAAATGTCCAACAGGTTTTCCACAAAGTGCAAACTAGGAGTTACAAAACAGATCAGAGAGGTTAGATTGGATGCCACAAATAAACCGTCATTTGCTCTTTTTCCCTCCATCCCTCCCTTCTTAGGACGGTTCCATCCAGAACGCAGAGACTCAGCGTTGTCTGGAGATGGTGGAAAGCGGCCAGTCACAGTTTAAGTTCCAGCTCGCCATTCGGGACTGCAGCGGACAAAAATGGACCATCACTAACATACTGACTGTCCTGCCCCAGTGAACACATATTTCGTGACGTCTTTATTGTGATGGGGTAAAGAAAGCTGCTGCAAAACAAAAGGCTACAATCAAACCTGAGAATGGACAGCTACGAAGTTCCGGTTCACTTTGGAACAAGAGATGAGTTTGAAAAATGAAATCTGATCAGGATACCGGTCTAAAAACGTGCTTTGATCTGAGGCGTAATTTTAATGAGAATCTGCAAAAGACAAACTCTCCAATTAGAAACGCACCCATCGGTTCCCTAATATCCATGTTACACCTCACAGATGAATCATGCTCACAAAACTTCCCATTCTGCAGCTGAAATGAGAAACACCATTTCACAATCCAGGGAACAGACTCATAAAATCATGTCACCCGCACTGGTTATTACAGAAACTCTGCTCGAAAGAGAATTTGGCGTATCAGACCACGGTTGCATAGAGCGTAAGTATACCAAATTCGATTCGGATGGTTGCCTTATGCTTACGGCCTGAGGGTAACCTATTCTCATTCTCAGTATGTGTCATGTCCAATTTCGTTAGCAGCTCCTTTTCTCGTCATATTCACAAGTTCTCTGGCCTTGTACAAACCTCAGTAACAATATGCTCCAAAACAAACCTGGAAATGGATGCAGTGATGACATACGCCATTGGTAGGAACTGACAGTACACTTCCACTCACCAGTTTTATTTCGATCACCTTAGAGCAGGCGGTGGGCAATCCCAGTCCTGGAGGGCCGCTCTCCTGCATATTTTCCAAATCTCCCTGTTGCTACACACCTGATTTGAATGATCAGATTATCAGTAAGCTCTGACGAGGCCTGATATTGAACCTGTTCATTGGAATCAGGTGTGTTGCAACAGGGAGACTTGGAAAACATGCAGGACAGCGGCCCTCCAGGAGTGGGATTGCCCACCCCTGCCTTAGAGTATATCCATTGAATAACATCCAACAAGCTTCCCAAGTACCGTATTTTCTGCACTCTAGGACACTTTGGAGTATAAGGCACACCTTCAATGAACGGCCTATTTTAAAACTGTTTGCATATGTAGGATGCACCGCATTATAAGGCGCATAGAATACAACCTACAATAGTGGCTACGGTTGTGTTATGCATCCACTAGATGGAGCGACGCTAAAGGAAATACAATACAATACAGCTTTATTTAAATAGAACTTTCACAACCACTGCAGCTGTAACAAAGCACGTTACAGAACATTTAAAATACCGTATTGGCTCAAATATAAGACGGCCCTGATTATAAGACGACCCCCTCTTTTTCAAGACTCGAGTTTGAAAAAAGACTTTTTGAACACCAAATTAATTTTTATATAGAAAATAATTACAGTACATCTGAAACAAATGATTATAACAATACATTTGCGAGGAAGAGCAAGTTATTTTTCCTCGTTCAAATCTAAAGTGCAATCACATTCGTAAATGAATGGCTTCTGGTTTTTGAAATGTAAATTACATCATAACTTTTCCTCAGCTGCCAGTTAACCTGGCCAATCGTCGACCCACTTTTCTCCAGATTGTAACCACGTTTCTCCATTTTCTGTTATCTCTTCTATTATTTTCTTCTCTTTTCCTGCTTAGCGCTATTTTTTATCTTTCTTCTTTGTGCTACCGCTATTTTTATTTTTATTCTTTCGTGACAGGGGTTCACTTTGGCCTGGGGAGTCAAGTTCAGCATTCGCTTCAATGATATTTGGCGCCATCTAGTGTCGTGAATGGGTATAATGTCTAGACCCCGAATATAAGACGACCCCACTTTTTCAGTCTTATTTCAATGCAAAAAACATCATCTTATATTCGGGCCAATACGGTACTATGTCCAAGAAATCAGAATATTGATATCGGCTTTTGAGAAAATTGAATGCTTTAAGGTGCGCTTTATACTGCGGAAAATACGGTATCCAAATAGTTATGTGGGGTCATTGCATCACCTTTTTTTGTTATCGCATATACCACAAACTGCTGGTTAGATGCTTTCCAGGAATTGAAAGATCTCGAGATACAAATGTAACCATTAGCTATTCTTACCAGATCACTTCTTAATACTCCTCAGTAGTTTTATGGATCAATGAATTCTGTACCATTCAAGGCAAAGAGGGCAAATGTGCTCGATTTTCTCAAGGACAGAGAGGGTTTCAAAAAGCAACGCTGAAAAAGAAAGGACAGATTTAAGTAGAGCCCACTCCTTCACACAGTTTCTTTAGTGTGGAATAAATTCAGTCAGAGGCGGAGTTGTCTCCGTGATTTTTAAGTCCACTTCAAGCAGGACAAGAGAGCCACATCGACAGCATTGTTTAGACTCTGTAAAGCGTGATTAAGAATCACAATCAGAAACATCTTTGCTGGCCAAGTAAAGTTAAAACATACAAGAAAGGTGTCTCCAGTTGTTGGAGTCACTTTTGTATGGTGGGGATGGGGGGGGGGACCGGAATGAAATATCCATTTACGACATGTACTCAAATGTACAGGGTACACCCGCTCATTAGCAATATAGAGTGTGAAAAAAATACAGTCGTACTTTTTTTTTTTCATGTAATTGAATTGTAAAAATGCGCAGCATGCGTCGACATCTCTGCCTGAGCGGTTACGGGGTGCCCCGCTCAATGGGAAATTGGCTTTACTTGGCGAGCGCTTTTCTACCCGCAAGGTGCTCAAAATACTTTTACACTGTCACCTCATTCACACAATGATTTACGGCAAAGAGAAAAGAACAGCTCATTCATACACTGATGACGCAGCCCCGGAGCAACAACAAAGAGCACTAGAAAATGTCGGCCTAAATTAGACGTCAGTATAATATAATGAAGAAGTTCTCTTAATAGACCCAAGTCTTTTTAATGAAGCTGTCAGTCACAACTTCTGTTAATAACCTTTTCATTACGGCTATTACAAAGTGTCACACAAACATGTCAGTGTCTGCTCACATTTTATGGAGACGGCTGGAGTCACTCACCAGGTGTTGAATGATGTCACTGGAGTCCAAAAATATACTGCTCTGTCTCTGGGCTCTCTGTCTTGAAAGGTCAAAAACCACGTCACCCCAATTGGGCCATTGCTGACGGGTCTTCCCACCTAAGCCAATCCTCACAGTGGGCAATTTTGTCCCTGATTTTCTACATCTCAGACGTCCCCCCAGTGAAACGTTGAAGGTCGTGTTCTGTTTTTCCCCCAATGGAAAGAATGGAAATAGAAATAATCAGTTCGATCCCGCAAACCGCACTAATCCTAAAATGACCGGTGGTCATGCAACTGTGAGAACAAGAAAACAGTCGATCTGAACTTGAATGACAAAGTACGTTGCAGTACTGTCATGCGAATGTCAAGAGTCACAAATACACATTCACTTTTGAACATTCACAAGAGTTACACAATAAAAAAGAAAAAAAAAGAAAACATCAATCCATTGGATAGCGTCAACAAACGAGCAGATTAGCTGGAATTTGTGCTCCATTGTGTGTGTGACTTTCTAACAGCACATAAAGTAGATTTTCTTTTCCTGACACAAAGGATTATGTTCAGCGCTGTTGTTGTCACCCTTATTCTGTATTTATGTCATCGCACATACACTTGAGATGCTGTCATGATCAAATGACCAAACATGTGACCCCCAATTATTGATTACATATTTTGTGTCAGTTACTACTAGGAACAAATCTGTTAGTTGGGATTAATCTACCGTATGTTTTTGGCGTTTGTGGATGTCACGGAATTACTACTGTTCTTTAAAGACAGTCAAAAATTAAGAGTCAAATTTAGTCCAAATATACAAACCAGCAAAAATATTTGTAATTCGACTGGAGCTGTGCACTTTTTTTTCTCAGCTACTGTGTAGCATCCATCATCAAACCTGTTCAATCCTCTCCTTGTGACTCAGGTTTTAGAACCTGGAATTTTTGTAGTTTCTCCATTTTGGGTGGAGGGGCTCTTAATATAGGAAGTTGTGAAAATGTTCAAGCTATTTTATTAGTGTATCATAAAAGGTATTTATGAAAATAAAACTTACATTGTACCAAAAGCAAAATGTGTCCTCTTTGTATAAATAATAGTTTCAGTCTGCAGAGTAGCAAGGAGTCGACAAGATTTCTTTGTATCGGTACAGTCAAACCTCGGTTTTCGAACGTCTCGGTTCTCGTCCAATTCGGTTTTTGACCAAAATTTTCGAGTTTTTTATGCCTCAGATGATGAACAAATTTCGGTTCTCGAACAAACTGAGCGCACTTGAATGCACCATTTGACTCCTCTCGCCTTACTTACACGAGGAAGTGACGCTTCCTTTGTGTTGCTTTCCATTGTGAGCAGACGTGTTCAGAAAACATTTTTATTTTAAAAAGAGCGTGGTTTCGGTTTTCGAACAATTTCGGTTTTCAAACAGCCTTCTGGAACGGATTATGGACGAAAACCGAGGTTTGACTGTAATTCACATTTATACAGTGAAACTCCTCTACAACGAAACCTACATGGGCAAAAATACCCCCTAGTGTGAAAACATTTTCATGCAGAAAGCCATTCCCACTTTTCTGCTCCCTCTACGACGAAAAGTCCCACTGTTCCATTATACGAAATCGTTTTCTCTGAGATAAAATTTGCTACAGTGAAAAGTCCCCTGTTGTGAAAAATGTCTTGCTGCAAACATGATTTCGTTGTAGAGGAGTTTCACTGTATCTCTTTTCACTAAACGACAGGCTGTTGGACTGATGTGGCTTACTGTTCATATCGGATTTTAGTTCAACTTTATTGAAGCTTCTTCTCTGTTGACTGGATGCAGCCTAAAAGATGCCACAGTGCAAGGCCGAACCCTCTTTTTGAACTTGTACCAGAAAAGTCTCAAGGCTCAAATTGTAAACTCAGGAATGATAATCACCTAACAGAAGATCCTGATTATCAGCCTATGCAAGCTAAAATTGACTTTGAGTTTTAAGTGAAAAAAAAACCTCTGAGAATACAGTCAAACCTCGGTTTTCGTCCATAATCCGTTCCAGAAGGCTGTACGAAAACCGAAATTGTTCAAAAACCGAAACCACGCTCTTTTTAAAATAAAAATGTTTATTGAACACGTCTGCTCACAATGGAAAGCAACACGAGGAAGCATCACTTCCTCGTGAAGGAAGGCGAGAGGAGTCAAATGATGCATTCAAGTGCGCTCAGTTTGTTCGAGAACCGAAATGTGTTCGTCATCGGGGGCATAAAAAACTCAACATTTTTGGTCGAAAACCGAGACGTTCAAAAACCGAGGTTTGACTGTACCTTGGCATGGGAATCACAACCTCCAAATCTTAGGCCGTGGTCTTCAGTCGGAAATAGGTGGAGTGTTCACTTGCAGATCAAGAACGAGGTCCTGGCCCAAGTAGAGGTATCTTTTGGTTTTGTTCATGAGTGAAAGAAGAACACGGCGAAAGAACACCAGGTGGATCGGCTCATCATCTGCAGTCCTGCAGACTCTGTCTGATGTGGAGAAGAAGGAGCCGAGTCGAAAGGCAAAACTCTCCATGGACATGTCATGTGTTAAAGTTCTTACCCTTACGGATGGAAAAGAGTCGTGGCTGAAAAAACAAGCATCCAAAAGGTGTTGTGAGAAACGAGGGTGGACGTGAACGATCGGTGGTGGGCATGGATACGTGAGGTCCGTGGACATATATTTAAGGTCCCCAGCTCAGTCTGCATTTAACGATGGTACCAAGTGACAGGGCCTGTTGCCACACCGGCCACAGATCACGCACGGATCGCTACATCCTTTTCCGCCCAGTGACTGTCACTGCGCTTCTTTTAAAGGGAGAGGAGTCACTTTGATTGGCGGTGAATCAAGTTGGCTGTGTTCATGCCCGCAAAAAAGGTAAAGCACCTTTTTTTTTTAATTTTAAATACAACAGCTTGCATGTGTTTGTGAAATCGGAAGAGTAATTGGACGTCGTTTATCACTGTCTGCTTTTAGATGTGTCATCAATTTACGAGTGCGACCCTGCAAGGACTTCATTTACGTACATGATGGTGGGAAAAGTACATAGCATGCAAATCAAAGTAGTTTATCATGCTGAAGAGACCAGCTTGTTCTCGTTCGCGGTCTTCAAGTAAAGATAACAGCCTCTGAGAAAGAAGTGAAGATACCAGCCTCAGGACAGCGCGACAGTGACACATCCACAGCTGCTATCACAAACCGCCAACCATCAGCATGACTCCCCCAATTACTTAGGAATACAGTCATACCTTGGTTTTCGACCATAATCCGTTCCAGAAGGCTGTTCGAAAACCGATTTGTTCGAAAATTGAAACCACGCTCTTTAAAAAAAAAAAAACTTTATTGAACAAGTCCGTTCACAATGGAACGCTGCACGAGGAAGCGTCACTTCCTCGTGTAAGGAACGCGAGAGGAGTCAAGTGGCGCATTCAAGTGCGCTCAGTTTGGTCGAGAACAGAGTTTCGGTCGGAATCCGAGGCATAAAAAACTCGAAATGTTTGGTCGAAAACGGATTTGGTCGAGAATAGAGACGTTCGAAAACTGAGGTTTGACTGTACATTGAATGTTCCTCCACCCCTTTAGATGTTTGTGTGTTAGGACACTACCTGAAAAGAGGGGAGACGAGCAAAGTGTTTCCAGAGCTGTTTGGAACTTGTAATGGATTACCCTCGATCAAGCACTCCTCGCGATAATAGACAACTCTGTTTGACTCCGAGTTTCTCTTGTGTGTTAAAGTTTGCCATAAGGGTCTGATTGCCTGATGGACCTGACAGAAATTCCAATCACCTAGTTCAGGGGTCAGCAACCTAAAATGTTGAAAGAGCCATATAGGACAAAAATAAAAAAACAAATATGTCTGGAGCCGCAAAAAAATAAAAGCCTTCTATAAAACTTAGAATTAAGGAAACACATGCTGTATGTATGTAGGAGACTCTAATGTCTCAGAATTGTTTGTTCTTCATTCCTTTGTTGTGTGTTCACAAACGCCCCCATAGAATTTCTTTTGTGATTTCCTCGCTTTATTTTTTTGTTTTGGTGCATTATTTTCACTTTTCTTAGTGTCAGTGAAGTGATCATGGATTTCCGTTTTTCGGAGGCTGTCTTTGAACGCCTCTCGAGTCGAACAAGAAGAGAGAAGGCACGGAGTCGGATGCAGACGTGCCTGTGATTGTCGAGACTGTTAAAAGCATAAATAAAGCGTACGTTTTGAAAAACCAACACCACAGCTCTCCTTTTTCGGAGCTGCAGCACGTATCTATATCGATTTGAGCTATATTAGCCTACTATCAAAATCTGTTTCCATTTTCAAACATTTTTTTATAAAGCTCCAGGGAGCCACTAGATGTCGCTAAAGAGCCGCATGCGGCTCTGGAGCCGCGTGTTGCCGACCCCCGACCTAGTTCGACCCACCTTCCGGCAGAGTTCAGTGCCGTGCTGGATTTGCACCGGTCACGAAAGCCTCTCAGCTGGCCTGGGAATGTCTTGGGATCCCTCAGAGGAACTGGATAAATTGGCTTGGGAGAGGAAAGTCTTGGCTTTTTTTTTTTTCAGGCTGCTACACCTGCGGGCCAGCCCTGGGTAAACCGAACAAAATGGATTGATTAATGGATGGCGCCACAATCAATTAAAACTCAAAGAGGTGATAAACTCATGTGTCAATCAGAAATGTTACAAATTCCCTGTCCCTTCTGAATATTCTCAGCTGCCTGACTTCCTTTTGCCGTGCTTTCTGTGTGTTGGTCTGATGCCCAGTTTTTTTGGCGAACCAGAGTTGGGTATTTTGACGGTTTTCGCAGGTGGATTTCCTGCCACAGTTTCAGCAAAGCCCACGAAAGTCAGCGTGAGGCTGCGTGGGTGTGACCGCTATACGTGTGCATGACAAATGATTGACAGCTTGTCAGTCACACCATCTCTGATTGGTTGGGTTTTTCTAAGGGGTACTGTTTGCTGAAATTCTGATTGCTGCTAGAGCGGTGTAACTTTACCCAGGGCTCACAAAGACACACGCATATTTCTACAACAGCAACTACAGCAAATGGATGGAGGGCATCAAAGGATTAAACCTGGCAAACTCAACTCTGGGACAAGCATAATTGTGCAGCATGAACGTGGGTTACACTTCATTAACACTGTTGCCTGATGGTCCCGGAGGACTAATTGAGGAAGCGATTCGCTCGATCTGTGCCTGTCCATCATCCGTGTGGCCAATCTGCAATATATTAGCTCTTCATTCTGATTAGTGGGCAAATATATCAAGTAAAGGAAGAAAAAATGTCAGGAATAAAGGAAATAAGGAGGTCTGTAGGTTCCCGAGGTTGGAGGAATTATGATGGGAGAAATTACGAGTTCATCGTAGATAGATAAAGCAGCAGGAAACGTAGTCCTGGGGCTCTTGATAAGAAGATTAAGCAACAAATGCTTCATCAGCAAATTTCCAGTGTGGAAATGGAAGCCCTCCGTGAATGAACGATGAACAAGCTTAATCTGGTTTTAAATGGATAAAACCGAAACTCAGCAGGAAATCAATTGAAAGTGCAATGCATTGAAGTCCCTTCTGACAGTGAATTGAACTGACTTTGAAAAAATGACTGCTTGAGGTCATATGCAGAAAACTCGGAATAAGGTCCAAAAGCAATGATCATGTCATGATTCTGTTTGTGACCAACAGGTGGCACTGTAGGGCGCTCCTTGCAGCTGCACACCTGTTGGTCGTTATGTCATTAGTTGGACCACTCATGGTTGGGTCATTGTTTGTTTCTTTGTGGCTGTTTGCTGCTGTCAGGTTTGTTTCAGTCATGTTTCGGTTACTGTTATGTTTTGGGAGCTTCAGTCATGATTTTTGTTTGATACTTTGGACTTTGTTTGTTTTGGATTTAGTTTTCTCTATGTTTTGATACAATTTGTCAAGTACAACCTGCTCCTCCCTCTTGCCTGCTTTTTGGGGTCCACCACCATCTCGCAACGTGACAGATCAGAATACAAATGTACAATTTTACAGTGCCTCTGGAAAGTATTCACAGCACTTCACTTTATCCATTTATTTTGTTGTTCCAGCCTCATTCGAAAATTGGGGTCTTTTTTTTTTTTTTTTTAAATCAGTCAAACACCCCAGAATGACACATTGAAACAAGTTTTTGAGATTTTTTTTAGGTCCCATTTTAGGTCCCAGGTCCCATTGTGTAGAATTATAAGGAAACATTTAATTGAATCCAGTGAATAAGGCTGTAACATAAAATGTGACAAAAAAGTGGTGTGCTGTGAAGAGTTTCTGAAGGAGTGGGGGGTGGAGGAGACGTGGCCGTTTCATGTTTTCTCAGGGCAGGCTCACTGTACCATTCTTTGAAAACCCTTTCTGTGCCGCAATGATGACATTTTCTTGCAAGACTTTGTTAATGTGTGTGTGGTGCCAGCGGGATCCGTAAATGCAATTCCAATTAATTTGTAATAGATCATACAATAATAGAAGTGTGGTGAGTGCAATAAAACTTCAGAGTCTTATATTACATCATTCTTTTATGAAGCGGAGCATTAATGCCAAAATGGGATCTTCCAATATTTTTGGGGGGGAAAAAAAGAAAAGAAATTACACCATTTTTAGAACACATAGTACGTTGGTATTTTTTTTGATTGGGTCGTTTTGCTTCGGCTTAATTGTTTACCCATCTGGTTGAAGTTTTTGTTACGATATCAATTTTTAAAAATTACAAAGTGGCTTCTGTATATTGTGTTTTTTCTTGTTTTCACAAAATATTGAAAAATGACAAAGGCCAAATTAAGCGGTGTGGCCGATAATATGTATTTGTTGATCAGGATAATACTAAAACTTAGAACAAGGCTAGAGTCATTAGATGTCACTGTTGAAATGGTACAATTTGCGGTTCTAATAACATTCTAGAAATGTTAGGGTTAGTTAGGGTTAGTCTGTTGCTGCCATGCAATTGACTGGAGACCAGGCCAACCTCCTTCTTTCCCAAAATCAGCTAGGACAGGTGGGCCCCAGATCACCTGCAACCCTAATAAGACAAGCGCCAAAGAAAAGGATTTACATGTTGCGATCTCCATGATACAAGCAAGTTACAATGCATGTGCTGACCCCATGCTGGGAGCATTCAACTGTCATGAGAGCAGCCACTTGTCAATAATGGCTGCAAATTCAATGTTGTTTATTGTGTTTACGCTTTTAAGTTCAAAAAGTTGAATACAAAGACATCAGATTGTTTTGTTAAAAGCATGTTTTTGAAGAAAGCTGAATAACTTTAGTGTCCTGGCAGAAAATCTGAGTAAAAATACAGTACACGCTAATGTTTGATTTGGGGAAGACAACATTTGACTGGAAAATTGGGCCTTTTCATATTAGCATCACTTGCAGTCTGTGGTTAGCATGTCTGCCTCAAGGCTTTCAGATTTTGGGTTTGAATCTCAGCTTTTCCTTTCCAATGTGGCCATTTGCTTGTCCCCTTGCTGGCGATTTCTTTTGCTATTTGTTATTTGAAGCCTCGATAATGTTTTTGTCTTTATGTGCCCTGTGACTGACTAGCAACTAAAACCAGGGTGTACCCTCCTCGCCCAAAGGCAGCTCCAAGCACCCCCAACACGATTAAAACGGCTGCATGGTTGCAATGTTAATTTGGGATTTTTGTTTTGCTTGTGGCCATCAGTGGTATTCAGGTCAAATGTCCCACTTCAGAATGTCAGATCATGTTTTTCCTCTGTTGTTGGCTTGATGTCATTTTGTGTGTGTGTGTGTGTGTGTGTGTGTGACTGTAACTCAAAGGTAAAGCAAAAGGGATTACCGTCCAGAGACAGTACAAGAACTCGTCACTTTACAAGCTGTAGCCAGTAACTTGTAATGCAGTATGTAATGGATTACAAGCAATTAGATCAACGCTGCTAGTTCAGACACAAAAATACACACTTACTTTTTCCTTTCACTTTGACATTAGCTTTGAGGGAAATGTGAAATAAAAGAAGCATTGCATTCGTTTATCTCCGCTGGGCTACGAAAGTTCATATCACATTTTCTTGACTCATGAAGACATCTCAAATACAAACTAGGCCAGCAAGGGGGCGGGGGGGGGGAACAAAGCCTGAAGCAGTCAGAAAAGTCATCCTCGTGAAAGGCGCCGAAGGGCCAGCTGTCAGTGGGCAAATATCTCGTGTCCACTTGAATGACTCTGAAAAGGTCGCAAAGGTGTCAGACTGATGAAAGCTTTGTCAAATATCACTGCTGTAGAGTGGACTCATAAAATCTGTCAAAATATACCCCGTAAGATCCCCTCCTGTCTGCCTCGGTTTCTGCTGCTGCCATGTAGGCGACGCCTTCGCTGTCGCCGCTTCTTCTTCCACTTGTAGAGAATGTCAAGAGATATTGTGAACTATCCTTTCCTTCTCTGTCTCTGAGGATTTGTGATGTGATGAAATCCTACTGCCTGTGAAACATGGGCTACATTGCTGGAGAGGTGCAGGAAATAACAACAGTTGTGCTGTTGGCAGAGAGATCCTGTCTGCCTCGAAGTGGTTTGAAGCAGTTCTGGCACCGCTGCTGCAGAGTCAGAGACGCCTTGTGAATGTGGGCTGTGTTGTCATTTATTCATGTGCCTATTTTTATTGAGAGAAGCAAATGAAATGCACTTTTATTTTTCAGGTGTGATTGAACTTTCATCAAAATTTGCTCTCAATCGCACTTTGCATTCCGCAGTTCTCGCCATCTATTTTCGGTAGCACGTTTCCGCATTGGGATCGCCAGCCAATCAGAAACGTCGAACGAGTCCTCACTCGAAACCTAAATAAGGCTTAAGATTATATTTAAACACAATCCAAACCCCGCAGAACGCTGTATTGTAGTCAGATCACGATGTTGGTCTTTCCCCGATTTATATATTTAATATTAAAAAACAAAACTATTTCATCTTCATGGGCAATGTAAATACACAACTCAAATGTTAACTGTAGTCCAGCATGTTGTGTATGTAGCATCATCCTGCAAAAGTGTGCCGGTCCACAAGCACCATGTTTTCACTGACACATCAATAACAGCCGCCCATGAACCACTCAGTCATCTGTGCTGTTTGTGTACATCCTTCTTCTGTGTCAGTGCAATTTCAGCCCAGCCGCGACGCAGCTGATTGATACAGCTCATGAGTAAACAACCCGCACAAGAAAGGGTTCCGGGCTGCAGTTTGCTACATCACCCATCAATTAGCTGGAGGTAAGATATATTATTGTACTTTACAGCTAAAAGCAACAACAAGTTGCAAGTCTACAAGTCTCAAAGAAAATAACTTTATCTTGGGAGCGGGGGCTTCATTTCTCATCCTGACATAGGGTGTTGTCAATATTCAATGAAGATATGCTGTTGCTTGCGAGTTCAATATTGCTTTGTCGTCTTTGGGAAAAAATAAAGCATCACTTCAAACAATGGGTTGTACGGTTCAAAGTGTGTGTTATTTATCTAAATGAAGGTAGACCTTCGCCAAGTGGCTCTCAGTCTTCTTCTACTTTTCCAGTGGAAAAATGTGATACATCACTGATTACATTGTTGATGCGCATGACCATGGGTTTATCTTCGTTTACTAAGCCCTATTTTGGCTGATGTGTTGGCCAGTTGAGTGGTATGCCGCTGCAAATGTTGGTGACTGTGTGACAGTAAAGCAATGTTTTCAGCAAGTCGAGGTCATCAATTTGAGGGTCACGATGGGAATGCAAGCCAAAGTTTGAGTGATGATACCGTATGGAAAAGTACTTCTGCGCACTACAGAACAATGCTGCCACCACACGGACAAATGTGGAAACGCATTAAATAGAATCATTTTGGAATCAAATGTATGCTCGTGATTACGACTAAACTTAAAATAAAACATGAAAAAAATAAATATCGTATTTAAACCACAATTACAGAAAATGGGGATTTTATTTAAATGCTCGGAACTAAGCAACGGTAACTCCCAAGCAGGGGGGGGACTTTTATTTGAGTTGCACTAAACGTTCTTCCGGAAATAATCACCGGACAAACCTTTCGCTCTGTTGTGGTCATGTTGCGAAATGTTTTGGGCAGATTTTTCACTGAATCGTTTTTTGTTCGCCGCAACGTAAAATACACGCCTTCAATTCAGGCAACTTCATCTCCGTTTGCGTCGGTGAGGAACTTCACGGACGTGAAGGACGAATCGCAGCGGGAGTTTGACACTTCCTTGCTTGAGTTCTTAGTGTGTCCACTGTCCAAGACGCCGCTCAGGTAAAATATTTTACATTTCGGTTAACGTCTCGCAATGCAATTTTATAATGACGACAAGCAAACCTTCATTTCTGGGTGTAATCAGTCAGTTTGACGATAAGAAGCTGCGCCCTGACAACGCCAGGCAGGTTCCCCGTGAGTCACGTGACTTTGTTCTGCCCTCCAGGTTTGAAGTCACGACCAACGAGCTGATCAACGACGAGCTTGGCATCGCATATCCCATCATCGACGGAATTCCCAACATGATCCCCCAGGAAGCCAGACTCGTACAGAAAGACTCAGACTCACCTGCACAAGAATAGAATTGTGCATCTTGCATGCTCAGCTCGACTGTTGGCACCCCTCTCCATACACATATGTAGCCATCAAAGTGGTGTGACAGGTGTCGCCAATCTGCTAATAGCACTAATATTAATTTGAAGTTCCTCACCCACCTGCAAACATGTTGTCCTTGTCTCTGATGGTGGGCCTGGTCCCTGTCATGTCCCTCTTTGGTTTGTTCTACTCTGCTGCAGTGGATGAAAACTTTCCTCAGGGCTGCACGAGCAGCAACAATTTGTGTTTCTACAGTCTGCTGCTACCCGTCACCATCCCTGTCTACGTCTTCTTCCACCTGTGGAGCTGGATGGGAATCAAGCTCTTCAGGCACAATTAAATTTTGATGTCATGTTCAATGAAGTTTCAATCAGTGACTCACTGTCCCGTGTTTGCTTCTTTTTATTTGTATTTTAGAAAGTTAAGTAGACCATTAAGGGTGGCGTGTGTAACTTTCAGATATCATATTCCCTTATTGCAATTCACTATCTATAACATCACATTTTAACATTCAGCATTGAATTAACTCTCCTTTAAGATGACTTTGCAACTTGGGCGGGTGCTCTTGCCTGTAAATCGGACATAGCTCATTTCCAGAAGTACAATTTAATTGCCGTTCACCCCAAACAATAAATTGCGTTTCCGAAAAGAAGGTAAGTAAAGTGTGGTAGACAAATAGCAGCAGGGATACTGTCAATTTCTGATAAACCTCAGCGTCCCCTCTTGCCTCTCGTATCTTTCTCATTTACTCTGCTCTGAGAACATTTCATCAAAGGTGACTCAGGTCTGGGTGAACGTCCATCTCCTTTGGTTTTGAAGAAGAATGACTCATTCAGCATCATCTGCACTGGCCTTACCTGAAAGCAAACAATACATTCATGTGCATTTCAGACCTTTGGGTACCAAATAGATATTCTTGTTAATAAGGCTGAAAAAGAATTAGCCTGCATCAATCGATGAATACAATGCAGCCATTTGATAAATGCGTCAGACGCATTATCAGATTATCCCTCACTTAAAAAATATGTTCCAAAAATAGATGACAATTTAAGTAAATTAAGTGACGGACTTTTATAAAACCAGTACACTCATCTCTTGCTCCAAGCCGCTCTGCCTCCTCACACCACAAACGTGATTCGTAACTAATTGACGTCATGCTCTAAATGTTATTGTGGACTAATAGTTGAGCAGTCTGCACAATCTCGACATGCGCTGGGATTGATGGCCGTCCAGTCCAGAGTGTAATGTGTGATTCATCCTCGTCAGCCGGAATGAGCTCCATCTCATCTGTGACCCTAATGAGGACTAACCTGATAGAAAACGGAAGAATGGAAATAATCCTTGGACCTTCCAGCAGTTTTGTCAGCTGTGTCCATACTCACCTTGTTTGGCAAACAAACAAACAAAAAAAGTTGAATGAAATGATGCATCCCTTATGTCAAGTGCATACCAACATTCATTCATTCATTCATTCATTTTCCGAACCGCTTGATCCTCACTAGGGTCGCGGGGGGTGCTGGAGCCTATCCCAGCTGTCTTCGGGCAGTAGGCGGGGGACACCCTGAATCGGTTGCCAACCAATCACAGAGCACATAAAGACAAACAACCATCCACACCCATTCACACCTAGGGACAATTTAGAGTGTTCAATCAGCCTGACATGCATGTTTTTGGAATGTGGGAGGAAATCGGAGCACCCGGAGAAAACCCACGCAGGCCCGGGGAGAACATGCAAACTCCACACAGGGAGGCCGGAGCTGGAATCGAACCCGGTACCTCAGCACTGTGAAGCCGACGTGCTAACCACTGGACTACCGGGACGCCCTGCATACCAACAGTAATAGTTATACCAGTTAGAGTTTTTATGTTCACCCTGAACTTGTTACAATTTAATCACTGGACATATTTTTTTAAATCAGTACACTGTAATTGAATATAAGGTCACTGATGCTGTAGTGGGCAGCACGGTGGTCGACTGGTTAGCACGACGGCCTTACAATGCGAAGGTCATGGGTTTGATTCTGGCCTGTGGCCTCGCTGTGTGGAGTTTGCATGTTCAGCCCATGCCTGTGTGTTTTTTTTTTCCCCCCCAGATACACCGGTTTTCTCCCACATTCCAAAAATATGTATGTTATCGTTTAATTGAACCCTCTAAGTTGTCCCTAGATGTGAGTGTGAATGGTTGTTTGTCTTTATATGCCCTGCGATTGGCTGGCAACAAGTTCAGGATGTACCTCGCCTACTGCCCGAAGACTGCTGGGACGCCCGTGACCTTGGTGAGCATAAAGCGGTTCAGATAATGGATGAATGGATGGCTAACTCGCCCAACTTCGGCATGGTGTCAGTTGCCACTCAGTTGTGATGCATGTGAATGTGAATGGTTGTAATTTAGATTCCGTTCCAGAAGGCTGTTTGAATACCGAAATTGTTCGAAAACCAAAACCACACTCTTTAAAAAAAAAAAATGTTTACTGAACACGTCTGCTCACAATGGAAAGCAACACGAGGAAGTGACGCTTCCTTGTGTAAGGAAGGCGAGAGGAGTCAAATGGTGCATTCAAGTGCGCTCAGTTTGTTCGAGAACCGAAATTTGTCATCCGAGGCATAAAAAACTCTAAAATTTTGGTCGAAAACCGAATTGGTTGAGAACCGAGACGTTCGAAAACCGAGGTTTGACTGTACAGTAAAAATTCCACTAGCCATAACCCGGATGGAGGCGTAATGCCGCGGGAGCTTAAATACACGCAACGCCCACCCGATGCGACGGAAAGACACGAGGGGAGACACGTTTTCACTTCGCATTTTTCGATAATCAGATTTGAAACGACGACGTCTAAGTGAGTTTTTATTGCCGTGCGTTTTACTGTAATTGCGAAAGATTTTAACTTTATTCACTGACGTCCGTAGATCGCGGCACTAGCTTAAAAAGCAACGCCCACTCGACACAACTGGAGACCCGATGGAAGAAACGTGTTCGCTTCGCCGTTTTCTATCATCGGATTCGAAACGACGACGTGGAAGTGACTTTTTATTGCCGTGCGTTTTACTGTAATTGCGAACGATTTTAACTTGACTTAGTAACGTCCTGTAGATCATGGCATCGAAAACGAAGAAAAACCCAACAAAACAAAACAACCCAAAATACTGTAGACTCATTTTTTCCCAAGACTGAAAAAAATCAACATTAAAATACTGTACGTACTGTACTGTGTTGTGTTTTTTTTAATCTACACCTGTACTGTATACTGTACTGCTGTTTTTGTTATATAAACAGTTTTTGGACAGTATATTTTTGCATTTTATTGCTTGTGTTGTGACACATGCATTTTTTCAACATACTTTCAGGTTCATAAAGGACATGTACCATGCTCATTTCCCAAAAGAGGAATTTCTGTTATAAGAACAGATTGGACAGCGAAAACATGAGTCCGTACGAGAGAATGTTTACTGTACTAGTTTTATATGTATGGAGCATTTTTTTGAGTGTAATATTTGGAGAAAAAAAAAGGTCACTCATTATTGTGTGATAAAGTAAACTACGACGACTAATACAAAAGTAAGAATCATAGTATATGATCTAATCTAAAACTAGAAAATGTCTGTTTTGTAAAAACCTGACCCTGAATGCCACAGATGAGGATCTGGGTTGTTTGTTCTCACCTGGTTCGGGTCAACCTTTTTGCTTTGCCCTGATGGCTCATTGTAGTCGCTGGAGGTCGTCGTGTCGCCCGACTTGGGCTCCGACTCCGTCAGAGGAGTGGGTGTGGTCTCTCCTTTCACCTTCTCACGACCACAAAGCTCTTTCTTCACATCCGGATCTTTCATGGATGAACAACAAAATGGAGGCGAGTGGACGTCTCCGGCTGACGGTTTGTTTTCAGCCCACTTCTCATCCTCTTTGACTTCACTTGACACCTTCACATACAAACACCTGTTGAGGTCTTTCCTGGCCCTTTGTGGCAAGCTCAGATCCAAAGGCTTCACGAGATCGGAACACAAAGCCAGTCTTCTCTTTGCGGAGAAAGCAAAGTAGGAGGACAGTTCAGCAGTGAAGAAGTTTTCTGTCTGGGTAGAGGTGCACGTTGTTGGTCTGAGGGGTATGTGGAGAGAGCGTGAAAAAGCCGGCTGGATTTCCTGGTGGTGATACTGCTTTGATTTTGTAACCTTCGGTGCACAATCATCAACGTCCATCTTGTCCATGTAAAGATTCATCACTTTAGGGCTTGAATGAAAAGAGCATGGAAGCTCTGTGGGGCTTTCTATTTCGGTTTCAAAATAATATTTATTCTTTCTGCTGCGTAATCTGTCTTTCTCTGCACTTCTTGCCTTCGCTGTCTTCTGCCGCTTCTTTTTTTGGGGACGCTGACAAGAATCCTTGTCAAAGTATTTGATCTGGTCCAAATAGTTGTCTAATGTCCCTGTTTGTTGCGACGTGGTAGTAGTCGATTTGTCACTGGCTTCCTCGCTGGAGTCTGAAGAAGATGATTTGCATGCCTTTTGGGTGATAAACAAGTCCTGGCTGTTGCTTTCATCCCAGTCAATGTCGTTATCTTGTAATTGAGACCGATGCTGCTCTATTTCACTGACTGGAGAAGCCCGCTCAAAATTTAATACGGCAGCTTTCTCCAACCCTGTACACTCTTTCGTGAACTTGGGATGGGCAGAGGCAAAAGTGGGACGTTTGACACAAGCGTTGTCATGTGGCAAATCAAATGCCACTTTCTTTTTCCTTTGCCGTTTTTTCTTGGAGTCCTTAATAGTGCGATCTGACTTCTGTTTCCTTATGTTGCTGTTGCTTCTCAAATTTGACAGGTCAGGTTTCAGTTCCAATGTTGCTGTAGCATTGCCGCTGCCAAGTAAACTGTTTGAATCCAGTAGCTTCTTCTTTTTCTTCTTCTTGTCTTTCTTTGATTGCATTAATTCATTGAACGTGGACTTTTTCTTTTTCTTCGGGATGATGTCATTTGTGTTTAAGGCTACGTTGTTTTTTCTTTCTGACCCATTTTTGCTCTTCTTTGATTTCGTTTGCCTTTTACTTCTCCCAGACAAAATCAGGGACTCCCAAAAGAGGTCAATCTCGTCCGACATGGGTCTGTACAACAGAAAGAACGAATAATACTACCAGTTTGTTGAGCCACTTAAAGATACAGCAGTATACAACATTGTACAGCATAACTATGTTGAACCATGTTTGTTTTGTTGAAACAAACTGAGCTAAACTACATCCTTTTTGACCCATAGGAGTCATTGATCTACAAGATGGATGCTACCGTCTTTTGGACTTTCTTTACCATCTGATTTGCTTTTGTAAACTGGGGGGGGGGGGGGGGGTTCTTCCAGATCAACGGTTAAATCATTACTTTTGAACATCTCCTTGTAATTTACTGGGCTTGTGTTTACCAGAAGCAGTTGGAGAAGTCACTGGTTTAATATCGCTTTGTAGCACAAACACTGTAATTGCATGTTCAAGTGATTCCAGCATGGGTTGAACCGTCACGTAAAGAATTGATAGTGAAATTAAAATGAAGTACGCGGGGACCTCACAGACTGCAATGGACTTAATTTGTTCTGGTCAGTGTTTCTCAGCGTTGTCTCGGCTCGCAAAAAAACGAAGAATCGACGCAGGTAATGTCACCGCAGTTAATAATGTGAGTGTAAATGAACAGACTCAGTAAACCAAAACGGTTTAATATAATTGTACAGCTTTTCGCGGCGTTTCTTTGTCTTTACTGTAAGTCATTCATTTAAAAAGCATTCAGTGTCCATATTTTGATGTTTAATAGTGTGAAAATGATAAGTATACCTGAATATTTCGCTTAATGTAGAGTTCAAACCCACATCAAGAGGCCCCGCCGACGCCGCAAACTTGTGACGCGTTCAAGTACATGTCGTAATTCACCGTTGTAGGTCAAAATCACACCCCCCGTTTAGTTCATTTTTTTCGTTACAGTGAGTAAAACCGGATTAGCAAAGATGACAAATTGAAGGCCTGGGGGCCAGATTTGGCCAGCGATTTCATTTTATGTTTTGAAATTATGTGTATCAATTCAATTAATTTTTCTTGCCAAAATCGCACAATCTCATCACTTTAAAAAGCATTGAGATATTGCAAGCATTTTTTTTTTGTTTCCAGCCGCTCTCTAAAAAAATTAAATAACAATTGAAAAAGTGTTGTCTGATTTAAAACTTTATATTCATCAATTTGTTGTGTGTAGGAAATATGAGGCGATCGTACATTTATGTTCACAGTCATAATGAAGGAAATCATATCCACGATGTGGCCCGCATATAAAATTGGGGTTGACACCCTGTCTTAGAGCTTTGTTGACTAACTTGCAAAAAGATCATATCCATGAAAAGATGAGAAGATATTTGGGATTAATTGGAAAGTTACCACAGGGCTGCACCACTGTTAAAGTTTATCGTATCATGAGCTAGCTAGAGTTTAGCTAGCTAAAGTGTTGAGTGGCATTTATTCATCAAAGTAAGACTTGGACAAGGCTCTGTGTTACCCCCAGAAGTCTTCATCCAACCAAGATTTCTTTGAAGATTGTATACTTCCAACTTTGTGAGAACTGCTTGGAGAAGACACTTCTCTGTTTCATTACTGTGTTCCCATCACAAATCAGGGACCAAAAGGCATGTTTGTGTGGTTGGATGAACTATTTGGAGGTTGGTGTGCAAGAACCTGCCTTCAGGATTGCCTTGAAACAAAATTTGAAACTATCCCCCCAACCCGCCAAAAAATGCCCATTGTCATTGTGGAATGTTGTGTGTTGAATTTGGAGAGATTTGTGTGTGTGTGTTCATTTGTTTATTTTTTAATAGCGCCTCCTATGGCGAAAATTCCACCAGTGGCCACTGACATCAGGTGTATTCATTGCAGTGTGTCCGGTGTCACTTCTCAGGCTTGATTTGTGAGCCGAACGAAGGCAACTGTCGGCTTGCGTAGTTGAGAATCGGGCAGTTGGTGGCTTTGACAGGAACGAGTGACAAAGAGTCAAGTCCAGTGAGACAATATTTGGAGAGAGACATTGAAGACAGTGTCGCAAAGACATTCTTCAATGTAAGTACTGGATAGGCCAACCTCAAAAGAGTGTTGTGCTTTGTTTGTGTCTGTTTTTTTTTTTTTGGTTGCCCGTCTTGTGCACTCCAAGAATGTAGGAATGGCATACCAAACACACAACAGGCTGGGAGGTTAGTGATGGGCCCCTCACATGCATCTCTCTCTCTCTGTCTCTCTCTCTCTCTCTCTCTCTCTCTCTTTCATTTTATGTGACTCTCTCTCTCTGAAGTATGCAGTTTTTGTTTGGCAATGGCCACATTGTAAGTACATTAAACAATTTGTCAGAAGTAGCCTTTCATGGTCATGTTGGTGAATTTGCTAATATGGATGTAAGAATGGATGAGATGGTCAAAATGGGTGATGGCAAAAATTATAACGACAGAAAGGCGTGGTCCAACTGCATCTCTTGTTCATACACACCCCGAGGTACAGGTATGTATGTGTGTGTATGTATGTATGTATGTATGTTTAAATAAATAGTGAATGACTGTGTGTTTGCTTGGGAACACTGGAAAGACTTTCCCATTAAATGCCTGGAATTTAATAAGAGATTCAATGCAAATACTCAAATGTCTATTTGATTAATTATGTCTTTCAACAGTGACACATTCTCCTCTTAAAATTGGATTTTTAAAATTAGTTGATGTTTGAAAACAAATTCTAAATCAAAAGAATTACCGGTCCAATAAAAAAAAAATCAGTCTACTGTAAATTCCAAAACTATGTGTCTGCCGAGGTGGGGTTTTTAGCCTGTGGCAATGGTCTTATAGGGTGTCTGGTGTCAAATGAAACAAAAGGGGGTTGCCTTTGGAGGAAGGACAAGACAGTGCAGTTCCAGGAAAAGGAGAAGCGATTAAACCCCCTGCAGCCTGTGATGCACATGAGCTCACTCACCATTAAATGTGACCCTTCACCTTGTATGGTAAATCCTGCCATTCACAAGAGTCACTCACTGCACTCATTGTCAGTTTTAATATCTTGTGAGAGATGCATACAGTACATTTTTTTATAAATTGTGATGCGTTGAAATGCATATTGACTTGCAGTATGCTATTTACTGATGTATCTAGTACCATTCACAGTTTAAGGATTTCTATTACCGGTAGTCTGTCGGAGAGAGAAAGAGAAATAATAATGCAGACTCTAATTGCATATACAGATATGAAAATGTTACCAATTTCCCCCCATTGCAGTTGAGCTACTCTAGTCATGCTATTAAAATCAAGTACAATGGATCAGATGATCATCATGGCAATGGAATGTACAATGACTAACATTTAAAACGAGCAGACCACCTACCATCATGTCAGCCTCTAACGTAGAGTAAATCACCATAATCCAGAAGGGGAGGGAAAGATATTGAGAGTATGTGGTTCCTAACCTGAAGTGAAAAGTGGAAGCTTCTTTCACAAACCTCAATTCCACTGAAATTGGGATGCTGTGTAAAATGTAAAAACAAAATACAATGATTTGCAACTCCTTTTCAATCTATGTTCAATTGAATACACTACAAATACAATTGTGTATATGTACAGTAATGTGGTGTTTAAACTACTGTATTTACATATTGGTAAACATCTGGAATTGATTCTCTGAGCAGTGCACATACTCAATCATCAATTAGACATGGGTGCAAATACACATTCCTTACATGAGATGGGCAGCATCTGTTCAGTGTTATTGATCTTCCCTGACACCCATCCAAGAACATTTTGTCATCTGCTAAAAAAGTCAAAGCCATCACCTAAAATAGAAGTTCCCCTCTTTAACTATACTTCAACTATACTTCCCTGCATAGCTGCAGCCCAAAACTATACTAACTTCATTGACTTGTTGCTGAGCACTTTTCGGTCAAACATCCAAACATTTTTAATCTGTGTTAGGCAAATCTTAAACTGACATTTTAGTTTTTCATCTTGCTTTCTTTTTTTTTTTTTTTTTTTTTGCTGTAGGTTTCATCGTTATGTTCTGACTGGTTTGCATTAGTCCTGAATGAAGTCATGTTATATTTATGAAATTGTCTGACAAAAATTCTAGTTGTATTGGAATTATGTACACAAATATTACTCTGCCTATCATACTTTGGAGCAGCTGCCCAGAGCCTACTCCGCTACTGGCTAAATGATGCACTTGACTTGGATAGCTACGAATGCTAGGTTGATGGTGATGTCCCAAGATGTTAGCGATTACACCGTTGACTGCTTTACTAATTCAATAAATAATTGTGTTTACCAGGCCCCATTTGTGTCTGTTGCGCTCCTGGTAGAGTTGCCGTTTTTGTGCCGCTGTTGGATATCCCCCCCATCCCCACCATGACTGCGACGACCCATGTTAAATTCCCACGCACCTTGTTGCTTCTACATACCACTCATTGAGGCAGCATGAGGTAATGAGAGCGGCAAAGTTCTGAATCCCAAGCTCAGGCCAGGGGTCAAAATGTTTAGCGTGTGTCATGCAAACAGGCTGACACTGGGGTCTGTAATAATATCACAAGAAAGCAAATGGAGGTCAACCTCTTTTCAAGGCCACACGTTCACCATAAACCTTGAAAGGTTGCGATATAAACAACTTTAATCATTGACCACTCACTTGATAGCAAAATCAAGAAGCGTGAATAAAGCACTCGGGGAACCTTCATTAATCAACCAGCAATACACACATGTCAAAAAGACTTTCAAAAAAAACAAATTAAATGTAAGAAACTCACAAGGTCAATGTTTGAAAACACCATCAACATGAATATGTAATTTGTGAGATATTCTGCTCCAGCTACTCTCTCCGAGGTGAATTTCTTCAAATACCAGTACAGTTTTCCTCAGACTGTACTTGTATGCCAGAATGATGAACAAAGGGGGATTTTTCATTTTCCAATTCACCAATTAATTTAAAGATCCTCTTATTATGATTGATACAATCTAAAAAAAAAAACAGATATAGGGGTCACGTGCCTTCGTCTCATGGCATTGCCATTCACAGCTCCAACTAAATTTAGAAAACCCATACCCTGGTGGTTACCTAATATACGTATATGAGCAAAATAAGTTGTGGGGGGGGCTTCCCTCATTTAAAAAAAATATATATATACATCTGTCATCCTTGAGATACTTGCTGAAAACTAAGGGCAGTAAGACAGTTTAGCACAAAATCCCAATTGACTCAAGTTGGTAAATAAAATGGAGCCACTTACACCCCTTCATGTTTTCCTACTTTCTTCCCTCCAAATTTTGCTGCTGTAAATTGCGAAATTCTCCATTGTGAGACAAATAAAGGTGTTCTTATCTGATCTTATCTTGTCTTAGAAAAATAACTTTAATGTTATTGGGTCAGGGAATGATGGTGATACAGCATGATGCTAATTTGACCATAACTGTTGGTTTGTTCTGTGTTGTCAATAAATTATAAACATGAAATTGGGAATATGATGGATTTGATGTCAATGTGAAAATAGAGCTGAAAGTATCTCAATTGGTTCCACGATATGCCCTTGAACCCCCCCCCCCCCCTACACACACACACACACACACACACACATCACTAATAAAGAGAGTGACGATCCACAGGAATACTCACTGACGCCACCAGCAAACATCTACATACTCTTTCATTCAGGACATTTTCCTCTGACGTCAGATCAGTGTAAAAGGTCCTTTTTGGGATGCAAACTCTTCAAACAATGTTAATTCTTGAGTAAGGACTCAATGTAACCAAGGAGACTTGCTAATGGTCAGAGGCAGTAATAAATCCATCCACATGTGGCAACTATTGTTGTGTGGGAAGGTTAAGAGTCAGATAAAAAGGTCAGGTGTGAACAAATTGAAATGGCAAGTCCACGTGGAAGAAAAGGAAGCACTTTCAACATTAGTGCTGAAGTTTCTTTAAGGTTTTGTTTGATGACCAAAAAAAAAAATGCATTCATACTTTGCGCCATGAAAAACAACACACATTGCCTTTTCAGAAGGACTGAGTTGGATGTTTGCCTGTGAAAGCATGCATTTCTATGAAGGATTGGAATTTTGGTCACAAAGAGTTGGTATCTTTGATGTGTGTGGGTGTGTGTGTAGGTATTTTGGTTTGGTATGAGGATGGTGAAAGCCCAAAGCGAAAAGGAGGTGTTGTCATTCCTCTCCAGCCACCACCAGTGGTGTGACATCATCAGCGCTAATGACGGCAAGTCATCAATGGCTGGCCCAACTGGCTATAAAAGGAACTCCAGTGCAGTGCTTATATCATCACTGATAGACGCCATCAAACCAAGTACAATTGAACTATGGTGGTACTTGATTAATACATTTAAGACTCAGGATAGGCCACAGCAGGTATGTTGAACTCATTCTGTCTAATAAACCGGGATTCACAATAGACCTATTCGTGTCAACTTTTCGCCCATAAATATATTTTAGAACTACATAGTGAGTCACCCTCGATATTTAAGAAACAAAGACATGTTTTCTAAGACAGTAAATTGGAGTTGATGTATGTTGATTTGTGATTTGTGACATTATCTTTTTCACAGGTTCTCAAGTGAGTTCATCATGAGAAGTTTTCAATGTCAAGTCCTCTTTATGTCTCTGTGCATTTTGCACCTCTTCATTGTGACAGGGGGGCGCCCTCTCAGGTAAAAAAAACCCTCATGCGGTGTATAAAATCAAACGGCAGTCGCTTTAAAACTGCCCTTTGTTCTAAATGTACGACCAGTACTAAATATACAACATACATGTTGTCTAGTAAACGGACAGTGAGTGAGGTCCAGCTCATGCACAACCTCGGGGAACGCAGGCAGGTGCAGGAGCGCCGCGACTGGCTACAGTTGAGGCTCCGGGGCATCCACACCGCCCCGGGCCACAGCCGATGGGAGGTGGGTCGGGCGAGGAGGAGATTGTTTCCCGATGAGCGGCCAGAACTGAGCGGCTTGACAACAGAGGAACTCCAGGAAGCCTTCAAAATATTTGAGAATCTACGTAACTCCACACAACGTGAGCCTGAGGGTTTCACTTGACGATAGCCTATCGGACATGTACCGCAACAATTCCAGTTTGTTTTTCTACTGTATTCCTTCTTTTTTCTAGATGTTATTTTTCGAAACGTATATTTTCATGTTAATTTGTAGTTGTATTTATTAAATTGTTATTTAAGAAGTGTGTATTTGTACAATGATGGGCAAAGACTCGAGTAGGCACTTTATTCTTCTGTTTTGTAAATCTATTTATTTGCGAATGGGGAAGACGAAGAGTTGGACCAACAATGTTGTTATATTATCAATCAAATTATATTCACGTATTTTCATTGCACCTGCTTGAAATCTTATTATTTCACTTGGAGATTGATGTCAACATAAATCTAAACTTGCGTTTCAGCATTATGACTTGTGCTCCCGTGTATGTATTTATTGTTTTATAATTGTAAGGTTGGCAGTGTTTTATTGCATCGTGTAGTCTGCGCTTGGTGGATTTTTGTTTTATAGCTACGAAAGATTTATTTGAAAGAATTGCATTACAGTACAATCTTTTATATTGTTCGTCAGAACGCGACAGAAAAAAGGGGCGGGAGCAAAAGACTACGTCAGAATGACGTTTTAAGCCATGATTCGTCTGCCATTTCTCGCGAGAATTCGCTTGCAAGCAACCACAACAAACAAGCCTCAAGCAACTGCAGCTCATTGCTGTCTGGTTTAAAGTGTGTAATGAAAGAAGAATTACTTTTGTTTATTACGAAGAGGACAAATTGGTGGTTTCTGGCCCGGAATGAAACATCGGTTCTGGAATTCACTCGGGAAGGTAAGCAAAACTAGACGTTTTACCCAAGATAACGTTCACAATTTAAGGCTTACTCGCTCACCAAAAAGTGTTGCATCCTCTGCGAAGAGTTTAAACGATGAAGCAGAAATACGTAGAGACGGCTTTGTCTTCAGAGATTAGAGACAGCGTTGTTACGTTCTTACATCTCCTCGTGGATATTGTTTGTTATGTACTGATGAAACGAGTCCACATATAAAACTATACATTGTATGCTGTACTGTATAGAGAGAGAGAGAGAGAGGGGAGGGGGCGGGGGGTCATCAGCCTTCCCTTTTTGTTTTCACCATTTACAAATGGGCGGCACTGTGTGGACTGACTAGCAACTCTGGATCACAGTGCAGAGGTGTCGGGTTCGATTCTGGCCAGTGGATGGATTTTTTTTTTTTTTAAACCAAGCGATACTATTGGTCAGTTCCCGATTTTACCTACAAGCGGCGGTGCTCGGTTGTGATGGGCCTTCTCACGCTTGGAGAAGTGGGCGTTTACGAGCGGTACCTGAAGGCAACATCGCACCGATTCAGTCCTGCACGCGGCCATGAACAGTTTAAGCTCCGATCTTCTGAGGTTGTGAATCATTGGCACGCTCTCAATTTTCTTGACGTAGACTCGTTCGAAGGCGTGGGACGCGGCGGTGGGTTTTGCACAAGCGCTTCAAGTCGAGTTTGTGAAACGATGCCGATGAAGTTGGAAAGTAATGAGCGAGGATGCTGAAACTGACGGCAAGCCCGCTTCGTTCAGAGGAGCGCAAGGCTTTTGTGCCGCTGTCATCCCGTGTCTCATCCCTTGCTGCTTTGTCTACGGTTGGCCTGCTGATCGGCACCGGTAGGTCTGCTTGCTTTTAGCTCTGTCATGGACTTCGCCAGTAGTTTGCTTCGTCTTCTGTCGTTTTTTTTTTTTTTTAATTGTATCAGTTTTGTTCCAGTGGGACAAAAGACGCACTGCTGCATTGTCTGACTCTCTTACCCCTGGTTATCAATACAAATTTAATGCAGTCAGAAAAATCTTGTTCTTCTTTATAGTGAGCGATGTTTTTTTTAGAAGTACATGCCCTCCTTTTCCTGTCTATTGCTGGGCGCTACTGCTTTTGCCTCTCGGTCTGTGTCAGCAGCCGCTAAGCAATTCTGAATTAAAATAAGGACCCTCACCCCCTGAGTCTTTCACCTCGTGCTTTTAATAGATAGCCATGACATCATGGACCATTATCATAGTTAAATCGTCTGTGGTATTGTAAAGCTAGCTTACCCTTTACATCCGTACAGCCACGTGGCTCGGGGCCAGTGACCTAGTCAGCAAGATTAGGTTGAACTGGGTTAAAACAAAAAAGGTGCCGACTGCTTTCAAATAGGAAGCCTTTTAAGAGCAACTAGACTATTCGTGAAACCTTTCCTGCGCCACGTGCATTTTTTTTTTTTTGTGTGTGAGAAGACGACAGAAACGGCTTTCTCCGAATGAAATATTTAGATTGCATCCTCAGTTCCTTTGTTCCCCCTCACCATACTGGTCTGTCTGCTTGGCTGTCTGCCAGTTTGGCTGCTTTTGTTTTGATTATCCAATTTCGGCCAGCAACTAGAATCTCCTCTGAGATTCCACTTCAACCTGCCGAGGGTAGAGAGTGCATTTTTTGTTTGAACACAGGAGGTTGTCTCGTTGTGTACGACGTTACCTGCTGAGCCATCATCTGATGCTGTGACCCTTTTTTTTTCAAGGACATTGCAGCTTTGATTCAAAGACCATTTTTTTTCAATCGATATTTATGAATATATATAAACAGACATTAATCATGCTTCCTAGTGTGTTATTTCCCCTCTCCTTATTGGGATTATGTCTGATTGATTTAACAAATATAATGTACCTACTGCATTATATATCCCAAGCATTACTAATCAGGAGCCAATTAATAGGCCATTGGTGTACCAGAAAACACAAGATTGGAACACAAGATGATTTCAATGTCACACGAATGTCATTGTTAACTCACTATGCTGTATCATGGGCTGCACTGTTTGGATTTCCTTGAGAGACATGATGCGCAAATGAGTCACCTGCTCTCTGACTCACAGAATTTGACACATGTGCTGTCCCGATTTCTTATCTAGCAAATACTGGAAAGACACACTTATAATTACAAGAGAAAAAATTTAATATAGATTGTTTTAACAGATGAGATGAAAATTGAGCAGATTAAAATCAGGTTGTCATTGTGCACTCTAAATTGTCCCTAGGTATGAGTGTGAGCGTGGATGGTTGTTTGTCTCTGTGTGCCCTGCGATTGGCTGGCAACCAATTCAGGGTGTCCCCCGCCTACTGCCCGAAGACAGCTGGGATAGGCTCCGGCACCCCCCCGCGACCCTAGTGAGGATAAAGCGGTTCGGAAAATGGATGGACGGATGGACTGTAGCCAACCTCCCTGTAAATGGCCGTAGCAGGGAAATGGGTGACCAATGGAAGAGACAGATATTTGGTAACAAAAGAGCCCAGAGCAACTCCAAGGAAATGAAAGGGGAACTCAAAGGTCAGTGTTAGATTGCACCATCCATTGTTGTTTGAGCCAAAGTAGACTCATGGGAGACGACAAAAGAGGACACAGCTGTTAAAAATAAATTGTGAAACAAAAACAAAAAAAGCCAAACTGCATGTTGACAAGCCACCAAGATTCTGAGAGATGGCCTACGGGCAGATGAGGCAAAACTGCAACTTTCCGGCAAGGCACGTCAACTCTGTGTTCACAGACTCAAAAATGAAGCATGCCAAGATAAGAACACTATCCGTACTATGAAACATTGATGAGGCTCTGTTACATTCTCGGTGCCTTGTATCTGGACAGGATAAAATGATATTTCAAGACTATTAATTATTCTTGAAAGAAACATGCTGTTCTTGTCAGAAAGCTTGCAACAGGATAATAAGCCAAAACTTAACTAAAAGCATCCAACAAGGGCTAAGAGCAAAACATTGGACTATCCTGAAGTGGCCTTCTTTCAGCCCTGATGTAAATCCTACTGAACATTTATGAAAGGAGCTGAATGAAACATGCCACATGGAGAAAAGTGCTCTTCAAACCCAAGACAACTGGAGCTGTTTTATGGCTCCGCAGAGGGTGCACAACTCTCACTGGAAGTGATCAAAATGAATTTATTGCAGTAATTGCCTCAAAAGGTTGTGACACAACATATTCGAGGTACTATCGATTTTCTCCGGCCCTATTCCATGCCTTTTGTTTTTGAATACAATTATCTTGTCCCACAATTCAAAAGCTTTCAGTTGGTTAATATCCATAATATTTTTTTAACGATCACTTTCAAGTTATATATTTATTTATTTATGATGAGAATGATAAATTCATTATTATTGTTGTATCATTATTTTTATTGTTGTTCTTTCATTAACTCATTCACTCCCAAAGACATTTTTAAATGTCTTTTCAGACTTGGTCTAGTACTGAATGAGTCCACACGTGTCAGTTCCTGATAACATTGCTCAAACGACAAATCTTTTGGCGGCCCGAGACTTTGGTGCAGTCAGTACAGGATGTATGCAAAATTTTCAATTGCGTTTAAAAATTGTTAAATGCTGAGCCCAAAACTCAAACGAGAAAAGTTCCAGCATGCCAGTCATATGTGAAGCTGAGCAGCTATGGAGTGAGGAAAAAAAGACCCAAAAAAGATTTGCCTCCTCGTTAATTTTCATACTATGTGCCTTAAACATCCTCACCACCCCAATATGCTTTCTGGCCAGACAAAGTGCAGGCAGACCATCATGGCCACACAACACTTTCAAAAAAATAGACTCCTGTTTAGATCTGCATGTTTTGCTTTCTTCATAACAGGCAGTGTGGTGTGTCAGTATTGGACTGCGAGGAGCAGCATCAGCAGAGGTGGGCCGGGACCATGAGTCTATACGGGGCTGCTGCCCCCAGTGACGCCAGCGGTGGGGTGAGGGGAGGAGGTGAATACTACTGGGAGCAGCAGCGGCGGCGCTCCAGTGACCGTTCTCGTGATTCGTCGCACGAGAGAGGAGAGGGCCAGCTGACGCCCTGCATCCGCAATGTGACGTCGCCCACTCGGCAGCATGGTGAGGAGAGCAGAAAGAAGAGCTCCATTTTGAAATCCGCGTTTCCATCAAGTAGTGCAGTTCAACACACCGCGATACACCCTGATTGTGCTTCTTGTGTGTTTGGGCTGAATGATTTTTTTTTTTCACCTTCAATATTGCAATTGCAATTTAATATGCCATTTTTTTCAAGATCCCATTCCATTGTATTTTTAAACAAATAAGTAAAAATGTAGTCTGAAAAAATTCGAGCTTCAGTGTGCAGTGTAAAAGGGCTGAAGACAAAACACAGCTCACTTTCACATTACCGTATTTTCCGGACTATAAGTCGCTCCTGAAAAAGCACAGTGAAACTCCTCTACAACGAAATCTACATGAGTGAAAATCCCCCCTAGTGTGAAAAAAATCTTCATGCATTCACACCATTCCCACTTTCCTGTTTCAAATTTGCTACAGTGAAAAACCCCATGTTCTGAAAAATTTCTAGCTGCAAACATGATTTCGTTGTCGAGGAGTTTCACTGTATACAAGTCGCACTGGAGTATAAGTCGCATTTTGGGGGGAAATTTATGTGATAAAATCCAACCCCAAGAACAGACATGTCATCTTGAAATGCAATTTAAAAAAAATATAAAATAGAAAACAACACGCTGAATAAGTGTACAATATGCTAACGTTACATGACGCATAAACGACGAACTGAGAACGTGCCTGGTATGTTCAAGTAACATATTAAGAGTTATTCAGATAACTAATAGCATAAATAACATGCTAACAAGTTCACCAAACCATCAATGTCACTCCAAATCACTAAATCCAATGGAATCTTCATCCTCTGTGTCACTTTAAAGCAACTCCACCAACTCCGGAGGTAGAAGATGCAGCGCTTCTTCTTCTACGTCGCTTACGTCAGACTCATCGTTGTTTTATCAACAGGTCTAGAGCGGCCTCTTGCGGTTTAATGTGAAAATAACATGTGAAATGATATAATAATGTGTTAATAATTTCACCCATAAATCGCTCCAGAGTATAAGTCAGCCAAACTACGAAAAAACTTTGACTTATAGTCCGGAAAATACGGTATATTGATTAGCCAGGACAGGAGCTTTAGTACACATCCCATTTTTCTTTTTAACGCAGTCACGCTCATTTTCATCATGGGTCACATTGGAAATATATTACATAAAACAAACAAGTTGGCAAAATCCTTCTGCAATTCTTTCCCCCTCAGACCGAGAACGTGGTGACGGCGGCTCATCCTCCAGATCCTCCAGTCCGCGTCCCCCCCGGGTTTCCCTTCCCTGTTCAAACGTAGGGGGAGCTCTGTTTGCGGGACACCCGCCTCGGTCCTTTGGTACTGCTCTCGGTGACCACCACCCCAAGACCCTTGGCAAAGGACCATGTGATATGATCTATGTGTATGACCTCAGCAGTAAAGAGGTCCAGCGTGGCGGTCTGCGAGTCGGAGAGCGAGTGACTCTCATTGTGGACAATACGAGATTTGTGGTGGATCCGGCCATCTTCACCGCTCAACCCAACACCATGCTCGGCAGGTAAAAACAACTGAACTGTCTCACACCTGAGAAACTTGAATTCAACGCGATGGTAGTCATTCATGGAACAGGACGGTTATCCGAGGTAGATCGTGTTTGTTTGTGGATCTTTTGCTGGGCCTGTGTTAAATGGCCAATTCTTAGTTCTTTTTGATGTTATTGAAGTGGCCATTGTGGGTTTTTTGTTCGTCAACAGAGGAGTACAGTGTAACTCCTCTACAACGAAATCATGTTTGCAGCAAGAAATTTTTCACAACAGGGGGGTTTTCACTGTAGCAAATTTGATCTCAGATGTAAACACACACACACACAAACGAATGTGTACACACACACACACACACACACACAAACGAATGTGTACACGTACACACACAAACAAATGTGTACACGTACACACACAAATGAATGTGTACACGTACACACACAAACGTATGTGTACTCTTTATTTTTATTCCAATAGGGCATAAATATGAGCATACAACTATTTGACACTTCATATAGTCAGTGTAGAAAGAAAAAAAGGGAAAGAAATTGCGAAATTTATCATCAGCATTCACTTTCACTTACATCAATTTCTTGGATAATGTCTTTTATTTTGCTTCCTCCATCTTTCATTTTGATCACTTTTCCCTTCTCTTCCAGCGTCAGAGCTCTTCTTGTCTTAGCTGCTTGACATCCAAAGGTCCGTTTTGTAGCCATTTTAGCAATGCAACGTTCTTGCTGCGTCTGAAACGAACAATAACAAATACTTCCTGGACCACTGCGCATGTGTAAACCAGTGTGGTGGTTGCTGTTGCCGTTTCCGAACGAAGCAGTAGAGGTCGCTGTTGGAATAGACTTTGTTGTAGTGAATCTCATAGCGAGGCAAGAGCAGAGAAAAAGATTTCGTATAACGCAACAGGGGTTGTTTTCGTTGTATGGGGGGCAGGAGAGTGGGAATGGTGTTAATGCATGAAGATTTTTTCACACTAGGGGGTATTTTATTTTGTAGGTTTTGTTGTAGAGCAGTTTCACTGTACCCCAAAATTTTGTCCCGGTGGGTAGAGTCACAAATATTTTCATCTGTTTTCAGGATGTTTGGTTCAGGGCGGGACAACAATTTCACGAGGCCCAACGAAAAAGGAGAATATGAGGTAGCGGATGGCATCAGCTCCACTGTCTTTCGAGCAATTTTGGTAAGAAATGCCTGACAGTTTCACACTTTGTCTTCTTGATGCATTTCCCTGCTGTCCTTTTTTCACTGTTCCTATGACCTTTATCCCTTTCAAACTCGAGTTCCTCCTCTTTCCTATTTTATTAATTTCGTGATTATCTACTGTTGCATTACACTTACAGGAGCTTTTATGACATCATAAATGCAAATACATAAACCACAAGGGTGCAACATTTATATGCCTCTGTTTCAAATAGTTCGACACATCGGTCAGTTTTTTATTTTTTTTAATTCTTTGATCAATTTTGCTTTGAGAGCCGCGGCTTGTTTCAGCAACTCCAGCTCTCTAACTTGTTTTGCCCATACCACTAAAAGAAAAAAAGCATTGGTCAAATTGCTCAAACTGGTTGAAAACAGCGAGCACAAATCGTCTCGAGATCAGTGGTTCTTAACCTGGGTTCGATTGAACCCTCGGGGTTCGGTGAATCAGTCTCAGGGGTTCGACAGAGCCTCTGCCATGGAGGTTAAGACACGCCCAAGACCACCAGGGGGAATATGACTGTTTTTGTTTTTGTAAATCTGCAAATAATTGCTGAATTAAAAATAAAATCGAACATCATATCCATAAAAAATGCTCGGGTTAACATATCAAAAACAGTCAGAACACTTTTTTGAGCAATACAAGTACTGAACACTTCCATACTCATTCACTCCCAAAGACGTTTTTAAACGTCATTTCAGACTTGGTCCAGAACTGGCTGGTACTGAATGAGTTAATTTGCTGAAAATACACCAGACCCTTAAATCACAGTGCAGTAAATTAGTGCTGTTCATCATTCCAAAATAATAGAATACAATACAAGACATCCTGATTTATATAGTGCTTTTACAAGTGCTGAAATAAACATCAACCACTTTGAATAGGCTACAGAGGACAGCGCAGCTACGCTGACTTCATGCCCCGTACGCGGGGCGTTCTTCTCGAGTTTAGTTTGGTGAAGAGCCTTGCTGTGACTCGCTCTATTGCTAACACTTTCGCTGCTAACGTTAGCCGTGGCTGCACTCGCGACTGGGTGCTTTGCATTGCGGTGGTAGGCTGAAGTTGAGCTGCTTCGGTGGGAAGCAAACTCTTTCTTACAAATTGGGCACAACACTCTCCCTTTATCAATAGTGCCGTCAGGGCGTTTTGTGGAATGTAAATGTTCCATTTATTGGGTCGAGAACTCTCTCACATGCTCCTCCATTTTCACCTCTTCTCTCCTCACCACTGCTTACTTAGCCCGCCCAACTCCAATGGGAGCCAATCATTTTATGCTAAACTAGCACAAACATAATGACAGCCAATCAATGTCCGCTTCAGGCTGTGACTGACCGTTGTTTTCCACCCTCAACAACTCGAACACAGGAAGCCATTATATAACAAGGGAGATTATAAAAAGGCAACCCACCTACAGAAACAAAGTTGGAGATTACATTTTAGATTAACGCTATTAAAAAACATAACGCGCTAAATATGACTGTAATTAATTATTCACACAATTAATATGATAATTTTATGCCTCAAAATATATATATATCGAGTCTCAATCATTTTGGGGGCTAGAATGGATGAATTGCATTTCCATTCAGTGGGGAAATTTCCCTTGATTTACAAATGGGGTCATGGAACCAATTCAGTTTGTAAATTGAGGTTCCACTGTGCAATTTTAATTGTCTTTGTTTTCTACAGTCCGAGCATAAATATTGGGACATGAACACAGTTGTCATCTATTTGGCTTTAAACACCACCACGATGGATTTTAAATGCAGACATTCAGCTTTCAAGGGATGCAATAAAAAAAAGGATTTTTTTTTTTTCTGTAATGAATTTGACAACGTCCTTATTTTTCATGGACAATGAACACCTAGAAAAAAAACACCTTTTGTCATTTGCTTTTGACTGAAAATGATTCTGGTCTCGGTGTAACAACCAATCATGGTTCGCATGGGCAACACCATTGGCACACGGGCTAACAGTGAGCATCTGTGTTGTTGTTGGCGGTATTAGCCTTTAAGCAATGCATATCTGAACACAAATGGTGCAGAAACGCATGTAAATATGTCTCAGGGGCATAGATTCTTTCTTCTCGGCAAAGAATGACTAATATTAGTGCTGTACTTTTCAGATTGACACAGATTGCTCTTCTATTCTCGTCTCCAAGGTTAAATGCAAGAGTCCCATTCCCAGAGCTGTTTATCAGTGGGTGACAGGAGGGGAAAGAAGAAAAAAAAATCTGCATTCATTTATTTTTTTCGAAAAGAGTAACTTACCAGTTGTTAAATTGCCATCATTTTATGGCTATTAGTGCTGGAGATCAAAAAGACGGGCACGCATCATCTGTTTTCACAAGAGGTTGATCATAAGAAGACAATCGGGTGAATGAGGGAATGTCATCGAGATGGTTTCCAATGTAGCCTCGAGCCTTTGCTCTGACATGTTAGACAGCCTGCAGGCGGACATGAAGAGGTGCAAAAGTGGAGCAGGGAGTGTGACGACAGCAGCTTTCTCCTCCTCCTCCTCCATTATACTCGCCTCCCACCCAACAGACTCTCCCTTCAGTGCCTATGACGCGGCCGAATTTTTACGTCGGTCAGCACTTCACTCCCCCCCCCCTCCCCCCCCGTCTATTTCCCACACACATTCTCTCGCTCCCTCCCCGCTGCCTCGGTGAGCGAAGCAGCAGCATCAATAATGGCGTCTTGTTTCCCATCCTCCCATGTGTGACTGTGTGTGAACGCCCGCCTCCCTGCTCACTTATTCACTTGTGTGCATGGCGCTGAAAATGGCAGGATTACTACAAATCGGGGATAATCCGCTGCCCCGACGGCATTTCCATTCCTGAGCTGAGGGAGGCATGCGACTACCTGTGTATCTCCTTCGACTACAACACCGTCAAGTGCAGAGACCTCAGTGAGTACTCGCCACGGTTGCACACCGCGCCGAGCTGCATGCCCGCTAACGTACAACTTGCTCTTGTTGATGTGCCGCTTTTGGTGAGTGTCATCGCGATCTTGGATGCATGCAGTTGACTTATCATGGTTTGAATCGGACTGGACGACAAATTTGAACGCCTGACTTTACACTCAAGGTTTACACGGGCACATGAGGGGTTTGCAAACGAACACGAACAGGTTTATATGTAATGTGCTGTATTGATTCCAGTTCTCCGCGCACTCACGTTTGCGTTGGACTTTAGTATTGTGCCTGCTTGTTTGGGAGCGTGTGGGAGAGGCAGCCTCGACTCATGGCTTCTCCTGTGTGTCTGTGTGCGCGGGCGTCTAACTGGGTCATGATTAGCTGGGAGAAGATGTACAGTGTTTGATTAAAGCACAACACCAACCCACATGAGCGGGTCTCAAAGAACCGGAATTTTTGTCCAAACGGTTTCTGCTCACTCGTATTGCAGCGAGTTGCATGACGTCGACATCAGTCAGCTCAGGCATCTGATGGAAATGGTAAAACATCTTTACGTACACGGAGATGAATAATAAAGTGTCAGAATATACCAGAGGCGGTTGTCATGCCAATATTTACCCAAGTACTGTATTCTTATTTGGCACTATTCATACAGGTGAGGATCCAAATGGGCAAAAGTCACATGTCGGAACGGGCCGAAAATGAATGAAAGCTAAAGATACAAACAAACAAATCTTTTTTTTTTTTTCCCCCACCCATTTCCTCCTCCCACCCCTTGCGGTCGACTTGGGACCAGTTCGCTGGCTCCCGGTCGATTTTGATCGACGTATTGGGCACCCTTACTTTAAAATCAGGGGTAATTCGCTGACTAGCTTAGCGCTTAGCGCCGTTGTTTGCGCACGAGCGGTGATGCAGTCATTTGATTGGTTGCACTCTATGTCAATCAAGTAACGGGATTGATGATAGGCTGACTAGCTTAGCACTTAGCACCGTTGTTTGCGCATGAGCAGTGATGTAGTTATCTGATTGGTTGCCCTCTATGTCAATCAAGTAACGGGATTGATGACAGGCTGAGCTTAGCGCTTAGCGCCATTGTTTGTGCATGAGCGGTGATGCAGTCATCTGATTGGTTGCCCTCTATGTCAATCAAGTAACGGGATTGTTGATAGGCTGACGGAGTACGTTCTGTGTATTTAGCGCCTCGTTTGAATGGCAGGAGCCGCATTGAACCAGCCGAAAAGCCGCATGCAGCTCGCGAGCCGCGGGTTGGCCACCCCTGTTCTACATAATCGACACACCTTTTACTACCCTGTTGAGAATAAGAAATAAACAACACCTAGAGAAGTCTCGGATCCGTTTCAAAATGGAAGTTGGCCTCTGAAGACGTCATGTACACTAATAAAGAGTTGTGGTGGTAAACTCCACAGTTTTTGAACGCCGGACCTTTCCCGTTCATGATTGCTTGCCAAATTCGGATATCAAAAGACCCACAACTGTTGTCTGTCTCTATGTGTAGAATTGCAGGGTGCTTGACTGCTAATCAGTCTCACCTAAGTCATTTGCGGCGAGTTTTTTTTTTTTTTTTTGGAAGATGTCACTTCACCCTTCCTGTTCCCTGCAGGTGCCCTGATGCATGAGCTGTCAAACGACGGGGCCAGGCGTCAGTTTGAGTGTTACCTGGAAGAGATGGTGCTGCCGCTGATGGTGGCCAGCGCACGGAGCGGCGAGAGAGAGTGCCACGTTGTGGTGCTGACCGATGACGACGTGGTGGATTGGGATGAAGAGTACCCCCCGCAGATGGGAGAGGAGTACTCTCAGAGTAAGACTCTTATTCTTTGAATAATGCAACGGACAAGCGCTTATACACCAACATCCAAGCAAAAATTCATTCGTTTCTTTCTTTATAAAGCCCAGGCCAGTCTTGTACTTGTACTTCAGCTGCTTGCACTTGCCGGTCTTTTCTAAAACCGTCCTTTGATGAAGTTTGGACAGACTTTTTCATGCTGTTAAAAGGTGTGTCCACATTTTTGAGTGGCACTCAGTGCCTGCTTGTGCTTGTCGGTTTTCGCAGGCTGGTTTGCAAAGAACGGGTACGAATCGCGACAGCTCCTGCGGTACAATATTATCGGGATATTTTGCAATAGCTCATCGCAATGTCGGCAACCCAAAATGTTGAAAGAGCCATATAGGACAAAAAAACCCCAAAACAAAATATGTCTGGAGCCGCAAAAAAAATAAAAGCCTTCTATAAAACATCAAATGAAGGAAACACATGCTGTATATATGGAGGAGACTGGACTGTCTCAGAATTGTTTGTTATTCATTCCTTTGTTGTGTGTTCACAAATGCCGCCTAGTATCGGTGAAGTGATTTATTTTGTAATTTCCTCACTTGAGGTGTGCGTGTGTCTGTGTTTTTTGCCTTTTGGCTGCATAGAGAGATGTTCCCTCTGTTACGTCATCTCCCATTACTTTGTCTTATGGTGTGAAATAAAAAAAAAAAAAAGTGTTTAAAAAAGTAGTTTTCTTGACTTGGAACGGATTAAAACATTTTACATTGATTTCAATGGGAAACATGGTTTCGGTTTCCGAACAATTCGGTTTCCGAAACAGTCTTCTGGAACGGATTAAGTACGAAAACCGAGGTTTGACTGTATATCTAATTGAGCTATAATAGCCTACTATCAAAATCTTTTTCCATTTTCAAACATTTTTTTATAAAGCTCCAGGGAGCTGCTCGCGCCTCTGGAGCCGCATGTTGCCGACCCCCGGTCTATGTGAATAAAGATGAAAGAATTGTGGAAACACATTTCCCATCACATTTATCAAATATATGAAGTGGTCATATTAACTTGGCACATTCCAAAAAAGCTGGGACGGGTGGCAAAAAAAAAAAAAAAAAAGCGGAGAAATGCTCATCAAACACCTGTTTAAAACATCCCACAAAGGAACTGGTTAACTGGGAACAATTGGGTGCCATGATTCCGTCTTATAACAGGAGCTTCCCTGAGTTGCTCAGGAAAAGATGGGGCGAGGTTCACCTTTTTGGGAACAACTGCGTGAGAAAAATATTCAAACAGTTGAAGGACCATGTTCCCCAAGGTACATCCTGTTTACATCCTGTTTGCGCTCTTATTTGAACGCTATTCATACTACTTTTGATCCACTAAGCAGACTGACACTAACGTGTCTTTTTTGCATTTGTCTTCATTCATGGGGGAGCTCCCTCTGTTAGCAGTGCAATGAATTTGACCTTTGCGCACCAAAACGTTCAAAACTTTGTTGAAAACGAGCTCGTCACTGTTTGCGGCATGATGTCAGTGCGTCAGTAGTGAAACTACACAAGTCTTCAAATAAGGGAACCTGCGAGAAATCCAATCAAACAAAAGCTTCTTTCGCCTTTGCTATAATGTGACTGCTAACGGAAATGGCTGATAATACTCTGAATGATATGAGCAGTTACTTTCAGAGTTATTTTCCATGATATCATGGATATGATGTGCAAGTCTGGGAGCCAACATGAGAATTTCTAGTGCTGGCTCCCATATACAGTCAAACCTCGGTTTTCGTCCATAATCCGTTCCAGAAGGCTGTTCGAAAACCGAATTGTTCGAAAACTGAAACCACACTCTTTTTAAAATAAAAATGATTACTTGAACACGTCTGCTCACAATGGAAAGCAACACGAGGAAGCGTCACTTCCTCGTCTACCCGAGGAAGCGTCACTTGCTCAAATGGTGCATTCAGGTGCGCTCAGTTTGTTCAAGAACCGAAATTTGTTTGTCATCAGAGGCATAAAAAACCCAAAATTCTTGGTCGAAAACCGAATTGGGCGAGAACCGAGACGTTCGAAAACTGAGGTTTGACTGTATTGGACTATATTCTAGTCCAATATATTTACTCATCAGTCCTTCGAATTGTGCCGACTTGATATCAACCGACGGCTAAAGCGACGTTAAGTTGTCAATGTGTCTTTGTGCCTTAACAGTTATCTACAGCACCAAACTCTACCGCTTCTTCAAATACATTGAAAATCGCGAAGTGGCCAAGTCGGTGTTGAAGGACAGAGGACTGAAGAAGATCCGACTGGGAATAGAAGGTATGCTTTTATTGAAAAAAAAAAAAAATAAATAAAGCCAAGCTAAAATAAAGCATATTTGAAATCTCTAAAATGCTACCACTCTAAAACAAATTTAAACTCACTGAATTAAAACAAAAATGAATAAAAATTAAAACATAGTCCTGTTCCAAATCCCTAACTCTTCTAATCCCTGTCCAGGCTATCCGACTTACAAGGAAAAGGTTAAGCGGCGCCCCGGAGGTCGTCCAGAGGTCATCTACAACTACGTCCAGCGTCCTTTCATCCGCATGTCGTGGGAAAAAGAAGAAGGGAAAAGCCGCCATGTAGACTTTCAGTGCGTCAAGTCCAAGTCCATCACCAACCTGGCCGCTGCAGCCGCCGACATCCCTCAAGATCAGCTCGTGGTCATGCACCCCCCGGCACCGCAGGTGGACGAACTGGACGCACCCCCGCAACCAGCCGCGCACGATCATAACCAAGCGCCGCCATTGGTTCATGGCGTGGAGGGCGGGGCCTCCCAGCGGGTTCAGGACAACCAGAACCTGCCCGCTCTCGCCGTGGCGCCCGGCAACCTGCCGCACGCTCAGGCGGCTTACCGCTACGAATCAGACCCTGACCCGCCCTCGCCCTCTGCATGACACCCACGCACACACTACACATCTAGTCGAGGCGGTTTTTAGGCTGGATTTACATCACGGGCGTCCTTGCTTTGGAGGTTACCAACACTCGTTCGATATCCTTGCTGAATTTCCTTAGCAATGAGAACGATTGTACTCGTGCAAGGACCTCAGGATGGATATCAAATTCTGTCATGGGCCGGCCTGAAGTGCAAATCTAGCCCAAGTCACCCGTTTTGAGGCTTTCGGCCAACATTTTGGAGCACAGTGCCACAGTGAAGCACTAGCAGGCCTCTACTCCCCACTTGTGGCAAAACACCACTTTGCCTTGTCGCACCTCACGTACAGCTTTTTACCTGGTGGACGGACAAACCGCACATGAACCGGGCTCCTCGCCCAACTTTGTTATGACGTTTGTTTTTATTTATCAGACCAAAGCCGAGTGTCTCGTCAATACGAGACCGTACACGGAAAGAGCCACAACGTGATGAGCACGTGGCTCAAACAAAAAGGATGTCTTGAAAATATCATCGCGCTCAATTTGATGGGCAGCCTTGAGAGGTATTCATTTGCATTAGTTTGCGGTGGCATACGGAGACAAAATATTTAAACACCGCTCATCATGGTGCAGAACGTTTTGACACCACGAATTAGATAGTTGAAACCGCGCATTATTTATTCCCATTGTAAAGACAGAATATTTGGCACCGTTTTTTTTAATTGCCGTTGTGTAAATCATCAAAATGGCGCGGCTACTCCGTGTATACAGTATCAGTACTGGAAAGTTCAGTGCCTCTTCGTAGTCATCAGGGTGAGAGAGTCACTAAAAAAAAAAAGGGTGGGTTGATTTAAAGTTATATTGATGTCATGTTTTACATGTTATGTGTTTATGAATTGCTCCACCAGTCTTGTGAGCAACTTCCAAGCAAATATTCTCATCGCAGGTTCTATTCGTACGATCTCTCTCTTGGCTGACATGACTATATTGCACATATTGATCACTGCTACAAGCACATGCTGATGTCAATGATTAAATTGTACACAATGTTTTTGTTTTTTTAAATAATTAAAAAAAAAGAAAAACAACACACAAACCTTGATCTGTTTACTTTGTTATTTCTATAGTATTACTGTAGTACATTGGTGAAAATCCTGCTACAGTGAAACTCCTCTACAACGAAATCATGTTTGCAGCAAGAAATTTTTCACAACAGGGTTTTTTCACTGTAGCAAATTTGATCTCAGATGTAAACACACACACACAAGATTTCGTATAATGCAACAGGGTTTTTTTTCGTTGTATGGGGGGCAGGAGAGTGGGAATGGTGTTAATGCATGAAGATTTTTTCACACTAGAGGGAATTTTCGCCCATGTAGGTTTCGTTGTAGAGGAGTTTCACTGTATACATTTCTAATTAAAGCTTTGAAATTTTGGGAGGATACACCGACAAAAAGGCTGTGCTAATTGTGAGTCATCCAATTATTCTAATTGAATTGGTCAACCCAAGAATAGGACTCAAACGAGTCCATTGAAGCAATATCCACTTGACTGAAACTGAACGCCTGATGTTGCAGTATCAAGTTCTGCACAAAGTCTGAACATGATCAAAAACCAATTCTAATAAAGACCTTCCAGGTCTCACTGTCATTGCCCAGAACGAGGGAGTCCCGTGCGGGAACGCTCTCCAGCCTCCAAAGACTCCAAAAAGGGTGGGTACTCTGGGCTGCTGTTTGATGCTGTTGGGGGACGAGCGGCCTCTTCTCCCCCGCGTGTTGGTTGTCTTTCGGACGAGGAGAATGTTGGTAATCCAAATAAAGGCTGGAGGCAATGAACAGTCATCTTCGAAGCTTTTAATTTAGTTTACTGCAGTTTACGAATCGATTCGGGACTCCTGAGGGGTCCAGATTTGAATCAGGAAGCCCAGAAAAAATAGTCAGTTTATATAGGCATAGTATGTAAATGAGGGGCGGGCAGTCCTTCCCCTTATGTAAAAATCAGAGACAAAGAAAGGTCAATGCAGTTCAATCTTGACATGGTGACGAAGTACAGACCACCTCTGCTGTGCACAAATTATGAGATTGGAGCTCCTTTCCCAGGGAACTTGGCAGCCTTGAAGAACGTAGAAAAGATGGGAGGACTGATCTTTGGGGGCTGTTAAGTGCCCACGGACAAGAGAGGAGGAAAGCAAAACACTACCCTGTTTGTCTTAAGTGCTTCACAGATGTTCACAATAGTTCTCATGCTGTGAAATTCCTCAACACAAGGCATTGTCCCTTTAGCTGCAACACAGATAACTACGGGCTGTTCGGTCCCTATACTGCCGAGGTCAGAGTTTGGTTCGCATTGCCGGCAATAAGTCGGAATCGTTTCCAGTGAGGGTTGGACTCCGAAGGCTGCCCTTGGCGATTCTGTTCATTACCTTTATGGACAGAATTTCTAGGCGCAGCCGAAGCGTAGAGGGGGTCTGTTTTGGTAGCCTCAGTATTGCATCTCTGCTTTTTGCAGATGATGTGGTACTGGGCTCCTTCAAACAGGGAACTGGATCGAGTGTTTGGATGAAAATTAGCACCTCCAAATCTGAAACCTGTCCTCAGTCGGAAAAGTGGAGTGCCCACTCCGGGTCGGGGAGGGATCTTGCCCCAAGTGGAGGAGTTTAAGATCTTGGGGTCTTGTTCAGAATGAGGAGGAGGGAGCGAGAGATCGAAGGCGGATCGGTGCAGCGTCTGCTGTGATGCGGACGTTGCATCGGTCTGTTGGTAAAGAAGGAGTGAGCCAAAGGGCGAAGCTCTCAATTTACCGGTCGATCTACGTTCCAACCCTCATCATGGTCACAGCTATGACCGAAAGAACGAGTCCCGGATACAAGCGGCCGAAATGAGTTTTCTAGGGTGTCCGGGCTCTCCCTTAGAGATAAGGTGAGAAGCTCGGTCATCCGGAAGGGGCTCAATCGAGTCCACATCGAGAGGAGCCAGATGAGGTGGCTTGGGCATCTGATTCGGATGCTGAACGCCTCCCTGGTGATTCGGGCATGTCCCACCGGAGGAGACCCCGAGGACGACCCAGGACACGCTGGAAGGTCACCCAGCTGGCCTGGGAAGTCCGGGGAGAGCTGGAAGAAGTAGCTAGGGAGAGGGAAGTCTGGGCTTCCCTGCTAAAGCTGCGGATAACGGTAGAAGATGGATGGATGGATGGACAGATAACAGTTCTTCTTTTGATGTTAAACAAGTCCTATGGAGGGGGGCCCTAAAAGTGGTGGGGGTGAGGGACACTGAAGGTGATTGTAAACATAGTGAGCAGGAAATACCTCCAACAGCATTCTATATTCTTTGTTTCTTTCAAATCCAACTAACAGAGTACACGTCACGTCAACAATGCATAGGCACGAATAACATTCAATGGTTGTAGGGCCAACCACCAGGCGCTCGCTAGCAACCCCCACCTCCAGGCTTGGCTCCAGAGGGGGGCCCTGGTGACCATATACCGGTATTTTACTCATCATAAGAGGTGTCTTGGTCTGGTCCCTCAACTTAGACCTGTTTGCCATGGGTGACCCTGCCAGGGGCCTAAAGCCCCAGACAACATAGCTCTGAGGATCATCGAGACATACAAACCCCTCCACCATGATGGTTCAGAGTCATCATCAGTCATCCCACCTCCACTATTAAAATATCTTTCAGCAGTTACCTGCTGACATGTGTTAGTTACCTAGCTCCGCCTGAAATTACATCTTCAGACAGTCCATTTGTATCACCATTTTAGAGCGCCTCGTTGTTGTACAGAAGTGCGCGCACTTCAGGCAGAGAGAAGTGGGTGGGAAGACAGGGGTTGGGGGTGGGGAGTCTGACCTGACAGGGACAGTGTTTTGTCTTTGCACATTCGCTTTAGAGTGCCTTGTTTTCACAGCATGGAAAACAGAACACCTGAGTCTAAATGTTAATTAATGTTTTGTTGTATGTTTTCGCCCGCTCAGACCAAGGAGCATCAGTATGTCCAGGTCTGAACTGAAACAACCGCAAGTTAAATGGTGTGTAGTTACAGTGCATCGAGCTTGACTATATACGTTCAATCATTCAAATTCAAAAGGGCTGTTAACACTTCTTTGCGGTGTGCCAAATTTACAAAGAGTTTATTTTCACTTTACAGTGATTTCACAGATCTGAGTACTGTATTTTGTAGACATTTGGGTATAATACAAGATCATAATCACTCAGTAATACTACTACCAGATCCTACCTATTGCAATGCAGGACATCATCATGGGAACAAAATAAAACGGAGCTCCTTGATTGGCCAAGGACGCACAAGCGTCAAGTCGTGGTTGGCAAAAAGCAACCGTGGAGATGGGAAGGTACAACTTAAAAGAAACCTCAAACTGACAGAAACAAGTAGTTTTATTTTAAAAATATTTCACTGCTGATACAATACACTCATCATAATCATATATTTGCATAAATCCAGTATACTCTTAACATATTATTTATAGTTTGATACATTATTGTCCGATGGCGGACAGGTAATCGACATGGGGAATACTTTATTGTAGTGTCTAGCATTTCAAACACAGAGAAGAAGCACTACAGCAGACAAAAAGTGGACAACGTCATCAGCTGCTGCCCGACTGACTGAGCGAGCCGGAATGGGGGTTGCGCTGACAATGCTATTACTGAGCGCCATATCAAATTTTAAATAGAGACTTGTAAGAGTAATTACAATGAATACCAATAAAAAAAGAAAAAGAACTGCCCGTATGGAGAGAACTACCTTCAGCAGCACGTTCCAAAAAATATTTTCGATCATTTTTTAATTTTATTTTAAAGGCCCGCGCCCCTTCTATCACTCCCTAACCGAGTGACCAGACTGGATATTCAAACGATAATTTAAAAACATCTAAAACTTAGGTGATTTTAAGATATTTTGATCACCTTTAAAAGAGATCTGGCTTGGCTTGTGAAAATAATATCTTGTCATGTTCTTTAGCATGAGTTGAGTGTGATCAATCAATATATTGTGAACCACTTGCACAACACCGTACATGATATCCAATACTCGAGCTGGATCTAAAATAAAATAAAGTTTTAAGTGACCAGTCAGAGGTAGATTTAACAGCACATTTTTGTTGTTGTTGTTGTGGTTGCAGTTTCCAATTGCGCAGCATTTACTGCACCATAATTGGAGTGGAGTGTGGTGTTCAGAGTATTACAGCTCGTCGAAATTCAGTATAGTGCGCGCTTGGAGGTAAGACAAAACCAAATTTGCAATTTAATTTTTTTTTTTTCATCAGAATTCATAAGCAACCAAAGACAAATTAACTAAGGACTGTTTTGGGAGCATTTTGTGGATTTAAAATTTGTAATATATATTTAAAAAAAAAAATTGCACTCATGCTTGATAAAAAAAAAAGATCGAATTAATTTGTATGATTTTGTTTCATTGTGGGCGACTTTAAAGCAGCAAGCTATAAGAGGCGTGTCAACCAGGAACTGTCAGATGCTCAGGGCGCAACGCACAGGCGCATTATGGTGACACCGCTGCAACTTGGCTTGACACAACTCTCGCCTCTTCTCATGCATTGAACAACGCATTGGCCACAGGAACTCTGTTTTTGTGCTTGTTGAGGTTTTTTTTCTTTCTTCCCCCCCCCCCCAACCTTCACTTATCCTGGTAGGGCAATTGAGAAGACTGTCATTTGAAATGCTGATCTCTGATTTTTCTTTTCTTTGACGAAACCTGGAACTACACAGTCACAACTCGGCATAAGTTCTAATAAATAGCATTAGCACTTGAGCTTTTCTATTAAATGAATCATTTTATAGTCTTGTGGTACACACTGAAAATTTGGATGAAAAAAAAAAAATCACAATTTAAACTGTACTGACATTGTTTAGATTACATTTTAAATGGCAGGAACTGAAATTCCTTCAGGGCCAAAACCCAGCACTGAATATGATTGGAGTACATGAATATTTTTTAAATTCAAGTAATTGTCTGATTTTTTTTTTCAGTCCAATTTATTTGAAAATTCCATGGCTCTAGGATAAACCCAATGGCACTCAAGTTGGGACGTTGTGTTCAACATAAGTAAAAAGCAGAAGTGCAGTTGGGTTTGGGTGTTACCATGAAAAATGTGCGAAGCACATTTTGCTTCCATTTTGACTCGTGGCGCTTACCTTCCAAATGTTTCACCGCACTTTTGCGTGTACGTGACCTTCTGCATGCACTTAAGTGTTGTACCATATTGTCTCCATACGGGCAGGCGGAGACATCCGCTAACCTCCTCCTGACATCTCATTTCCAATCAAACCGTGAAAAGACGCGGCTTGTTGGCAGCAGCCAGGCGAGGAGGTCACATTGGGATTTCATAGTCACCGAAACTGAACCGTGGACACTCATGGCCCCCCTTCAAGACTTAATCATCCAATATTTCCATTTCCCGTTACAGTTTTACTCTGCTAGATAAGTTGCACATGGACCTTGTTTTATATATTCTTTTCATGTTAAAAAATAAATAACCTCTGTCTGTTGATGGGTAAGGTTAACAGTATTTATTTTTTTTTTTGCAGTGACAATTTCGTGCAGTACCGTTGTGTTCTTAAGTGCCAACCAGACCAAATCCAAGTTTCTTTTGCATCAAAATTTACCCCGGGTCAAGGAATATTAGGGCCACACTGAATAACAAAACAAAGTTCAATGTTACAAGCATAAAGTTGTATTTTAACCAGAAAAAAATTGCAATAATACAAGACATTTGGAGAATTAGGCAAACAAATTTGTAACGGTACAAGCATAAAGTCATAACCTAAAGAAAATAAAGTTGACTGTTAGGAGGATGTTTTGTTTCGGTGCACATGGGAGGATGTTGTGCCAATTTGCCCTTGTAACAACGCAATACTTTTTTTCATCAACATACCCATGATTTGTTTTTGTTTTTTTTAATGTCTTGAAAATTACATTACAGGTTAACATTTAGACGTTTTCTCCCAAAAATGACATCAACTATGCAAGTGTACATATGGACTTTTATACTCACAGCACTTTTTTCTTGGAACCCCCCCCCCCCCCAAAAGAAAAAATTAACATGACATTTTCTTATTATTTTTTATTTCTGAAAAAATATATGACTATATACTTTCAAGAATAAAGTGATACTGTGAGGGGGAAAAAAAGCCACTAAAAAGCAACAATATTAAGATGACAAAACTTTTGGGAGAATGCATTTTTCTCCAAAAATTACTTTATACTTTAACATGACTTCTTTCTCCGAAAGAAAGATACAAGTGAATAAATGACAACTTTTCTTTTCAGCGTGGCCTTAACACTCATTTGTTAATTGACGTGGCCAGTCTCCCTTCATTTATTTTGAATGGTCTGTTGGGCAGGTACAGCTGCGTTTCAGGGAATAGATTTACAGCATGTGACTGACTCAGGATGATTTCACCATTCGATACCAGATTGAAATAGTTTTGGTGACTGAGAATACAGTCAACTTCTGTTCGGGGCTTATGTCTGAGTTTGATGCTAATTAGCTTGCCAGGAAGTCTTTGCCTGGACAAAGTCTGCAAATGTCCAACTGAATGAAGAGAAGCACTGTTTTTTGTTGTCGCTTTTTTGCGGGGTCTTTGGACAGTGGAAATTGTGTGGGCAGAGAGTCTGAGTGTGAGTCTTAACACACATCGGACCACTGCTCCCCGTCACATTCTAACAACTTCTTTTGTTTGCTTGTGGAAGAGATACGAGAGGGCCACGGCAATTTTTGCCCCCCCCACCCCATTATGATTGCCGGGTAAAATGTGCATGAGGAAAAACACAGTGCCGCTTCAAAAGGAACCACAGGGTACAACTTTTTAAGAGGGTTTTTGGACCGGGCCGTTCAACCTCAGACACACAACGCAATTCAACAAGTGGAAGTGACGGTGGGAAATAACAGCTGGATGTCTTCCTTGGATGTACGCGCAACGTGAGCATGCCTTCATGTGGAATTCTTGGGGTAAAGTGCCTTCTCAGCAATGATCCGGATTGTTAACTATTGTGATGGTCTCCCGATGTCAACTGTAACGGACACCGGCAAACACCGCATCGTACACTCGCAGACAAACACCACCTGTGAGCCTGGAACCGCTGTATGTTTGAGAGTCTGGGATCGGTTGGGGGCTCGGCAGCTGACAGCGAAGCCGAGAGAGAGCCAGTGTTAGAAAGAAGGCTATCCGTCAGCAGACACAGCACAGTGAACCAAATGCAACTGCTCTATTGAAGGAGAAGCCATCTGCGGAAGTAACTATCACTGCCTTAACATTATATTGTGGAAATGCCTTCATTCGGGTTCACCTTGAAGCTCGGGGAGTCCACTTCCTATGTTTAAATCCCCGTGTCTGTTTCATTCGCAACATCACGAAGGACGCTTTTGCAGAGCATTTGGCAACAGATTGCAGGGAACCGAAAAGAAAATGCAACAGGAAAGCAATTTCCGCTTGACTGAACTCTCTCTACCGGTGGCTCTGGTGCTGGGAGGGGGTCTCTCGCCTTCTCTCGCTTTCTGCATGATGCCCTTCAGCTTCTTCACAAAGGCCAAGGCAGATCACTGAAGTCCACGGGGCCGCCTAAGCCAGCATCTGCCTCCAGAAGGGACATGATGACAGCCATGGCCGCCTCGTCGTTGCTGGGGCTGCTGGAGCCGGGCTCATCCATGATGTCTATACTTAGATGGGAGTTGTCGCCTGAAGTGAGGGAAGAGAAAGGCCGAGCGTGAGCAGAAAGACGATTTTACAGTGAACAGTCACCAAGATTTTGAAGTGACCCCCGCATAAGATTTTGCAGGAGACAGGAAAGACAGAATTTAGAGCTGCACGTCTTTAGTCTACTATCAGGTTGTCTCCAGCACACCTCATCACTGTTCTGCTACCCTCCTACATGTCCTGTACTATATTCATCTCTGCCACTCCAGACTTCCGAATGCAATGCAGCGATCTATTTCCCAGCGCTAATAACTACCAGAACTGCAGCTTGATGACATGATGGCTTCAACAAACATTTTTAAAAAATTGGGGATCAAATTTCTGAGATTGATGGAAACTAATGAATTGTTCCGTTTACTGCTTATTCCACAAGAGATAATGTTTGAATGTGCTTAAAGCATCTGGAAAGGATAAAAATGTATTTTAAAAAATGGAGCAAAAGTGAGTTGGGACATATCATGAACTGAAATGTGTGTATGGGCGTGAGACTCACTCATGATGGACTGGTTGGAGTAGGGGTAGCCAACGGAATCGGGCCCAGGAAGGATCCCAGTGCTGGCCAGCTCAGGTGTCCCTCCATTGTGAATCTATTAACATGAAACAAGTATCAGTTACTGTAAGAACACGAGAACAGCTTTGTCATAGCATTGAGCAGGCAAGGAGGCTCACTCGTGATGAGTGCACACCTGGATAAAATCGGTGAACGCCATTTGATTTTGTTGGCTTCACCCATATCTCACAGACAGGAAACAAATCATGCACATCAACAAATGGCTCTTTCTAGACTGCAGCCCTGTCCCAAGGTGTCCCCCAAGGTTCTACGCTTGGTCCTCTTCTCTTTATCCTTTACCTTCTCGCCCTCGGCCAAATCATTCGTCATCACGGTCTCACCCCTCTCACTTTTTGATAATAATCTCTCTTTCGACCAACACATCACCCAAATCAAGGATTTGGACAATTTCTAGTAGGTCTCAAAATGATTACCGTTATCAAAAATGATTATCAATGTTTTTGATCAATGCATAGTTGCTGATTAATCAGTTAATCCTTTTAAGCTCTAAACTTTGATGTTTAATCAAATTATCAAAAGTAGACAACTAGACCAGTTATTAACCATTTTTCCCAATACAGTAGGATCATATGCACATTTGCGGTAATCTCACCTCCCCAAATAGTGGTTTATTTTTCTTGATTTATTAGATGAGAAGATAACTGTGACAACTGTACATGCTTTTCATGAAAACCCTTCATGGATGGAGTTTTTGGCATGGAGACTAGTCGCTGATTAAAGAAGCATCCATACAGTCATTGAATCTGCACTTATGTCTGCATTTTTGCTCAAATGAATGGCCCACAACGGGCTAACGGGTGATCTACATCATCTTGTTTATGTGTATGCAATTTTCAAGATTTAGTAGATCGTGTCTGTGTGTGTGTGCACCTGCGTTACCTTCTTTCCGCCAGGAGAGCAGGTATCTGGTGGAGGGGTACTGGTGATGTTCAATGGGCTAGAACCACAGCTGGATGGGGAGGAGCCTCGGATCCTACAATCAAAACGGTGAATTATTTCTCAACAGGAAGAAAACAGGAATAGAATCGGAAAACAGCAAATAAAGCTTCCCAAACACCACATCTGGAACTTGCCACCACACTCAGAGGGGAAAAGCAGCTTCATTTTGCTGGCAGGATGATGTACTCTACCATACGTACTCTAATTAAAGTGGAACAAAACCCACAATAATAATAACGATAATAAATATAATATATTCAATTAAAATTACAGTGCCACAAAAAGCACTGTATTTTGAACGATATTCTTGAACACTATTCTTTTTTTAAAGTAAAAAAGGACTTTATAAGTCTTGCATTTTTATCCTGTTACATCCACGCCGTTGGTGCCTTGCGTCTTTGCACACATTACGCTCATCTCTGTTGTTTTCAAAGGTCTTGGGACTTACGTTAGGAGTGATGGAAAAAAAACCTGATTGTTTTCAGTGCTGCAAACAGAGGTATCGGTACGCTCTTAAAAATGTATTTAATGTAACAATATTTTTATGTTATTCATTGCTCCTTTAACTCTCAAATCACACACACATTTTGAAATGTGTTTGTATTATTTGTGTATTTAAAGACGCAAAATGAAGTGCCATAAACGCTGTCAAACGATACCTATGGAGTCTTTCAGTAGTTTATTTCTATTTCTTTCAGATTTCACTTATGATCAGACACTGTCACCCTGAGTCGCTCTGTGACGATCTTTCAGCACAGCATCTATATGCTCTTACCTTTGGATCTCCATCACTTCCTCTGCAATCATTCTTCCAATTTTTCCAGCTCCTGCTCGAGTGCCACCGGGAATGCCAGGCACCGTCTGCAATGCCCGTCTTCCTCCAGCTACTAATCAACAGTAACCCAGATGCAGAGGGTTCAAAGGCAAGTCAGGGGTCAGTAATACTTGACAGTGGAAAGGGCTGCAGTTTATATTGGCAGCATGTTAAGCTTACCGTCTGAAGGGAGAACACTGTCCATACTCTGTGGGGAGGCAGCAGATTGAGTATATTCTGAACCTGCCATCATCGGACACCTAGAGAGAGACAACCTTATGGAAATGATCTCTTTCAAAACAGGATTTTCCGACATCCTGCATTTTTGCCCTCTGCCACTTACGACACAACCGTGTTCGTGGAGACAATGTATTCCACTTCCTTGGTCCAGGGGTTCATAAAGCTGAACCATCGGCTCCTCAGTGTGATGAAAGAGCCATCTTTGATCTTGAATTTGTAACAGTTCGTGTTAATCTTCTCTCTCATCTGCAGCACTACAACAGTAAACAGAAGAAACAAATGAATTGATTTTGGGACCTCAGCTTTGTTATTTTACACCTTGATGCTCAACAGCGGTACATACAGTGCTTCAAAAAAATGAGTAAAGCCCAATAGATTTGTTTGATGACTTGACTTGACTTTCTTTCATAGTCTCGTCTACGGCACACTCGAAAGCAAATTACATTTGTCACTTTGCACACAAAAATGTTACGATCATAATCAAGATTCTGAAATTTGTTCTTTGTTCAGGGAGAATGGGACAATCATCCAATGTCAAAGTAAGAATTATCTTTTCAAAATAGCACAGGTAAAAGTTTGTGCGTGTGTACTACTTGTTACAATTCAACCTTCAAATTTAGAGACACTTTTTTTGGGGGGGGGGGGTCTGACAAAAGTCTGAGATGGCAGCGATAGCTGCAGTCAAAAGTTATACATGTATAGAGTTATTTCCAGCACACTTCATTACTGTCCTTTGGTGTTAAAAACTTTTCAAGTTGATTTGAGTTCAGCAGACCAAGGCCTTTACATATACCTTGTCTGTGGCACTCTGCCAGATGGCCGATGTCTTCCTGGTGAAAATACTCATAGAAGGATGTTCCAAGCAGCTCTTGCGGTAGGTAGGCTAGGATGGCTGTTGCTCTAAACAAAAAAAACAAAAAAAAAAAAAAAACTTGATTTAGTACCGAGTGCTAATTCTAATAATTAAAACATAATGGGTGACGGCTAATGCCAAATCTTAATGGCAGTTTTTAGCTTTCTCCCAGGTGAAGGAACTGACAATCAGTGTGGTTGGCAGACAAAATGATTCTGTCCACTTGAGTTGATGGAGCCAGGGAGCACCAAGCTCATGAGACACAGCACTCCGTTAACATACACACACACACATCTGCCTAGCTCCTTTGCACAATATCATCTTATTGTAATTGTGACTCTCTCAAAGGCCAAATATATCTGACCGACACGATTGGTCAGGCATCACTGGCCAAATTGGCGGGTACGTTTTTAATCAACACCTGCCAAAATGAATAGTAATCAGTATTTGGCAGGATGGTGAGTGTTAATTTAGAACCCTCCTGGATTATCAAAATAGTTATTGAGTAATTTGATAATCGATTAGCTCTCAACTAATCGATTAATTTTGACATATTTTATGTAGACAGATGTGTTGAACATGCCTGCAAGAATACCATGGATCAGGAGCCTGCATGACTCGTCATACCTTCCTAAACCAAAGCCTCCGCTGGATTTTAATTTTGGAAGAAAATGTTTGGGTACATCTGGCAGCTCATCCCAAACAAAACAGGTTTTGTCATCCATTCAACAATAATAATTGAGCTCAATAGGGAAATATTGTTTTTAAAAATAGTGACAAATCAACTTTAAAGACTGCAGAAGTTTGATCTCATGATTTCCGTTGTGTCGGCTCACCTCTGGTCAACGAAGACAAATTTGCCATCAATGGCATGCCGCGAAACATACTCTGTGGGTTTCACTCTGATGTCTGCCAAGCTAGGCTGGGGGACAATATGCGGGTGTAGTCGACCAATGGCCACCAGGCAGCTCAAGTTGCACCCTTCGTTGTCAGGCTCGTTGTCTTCATCAAGACCCATCTTTGTGGGCGGCCAACTTTTTAGGTATCCTGTGCTATGGATCGTGCAGAAGCTCTTGCGATCAGCTGTGATGAGAATACAACAGGTAAATGCAAGAGTTAGAGTTTGGGCATGGATATATTCACATAAATGATGTCCTTTGAAAACGAATAGGCGGGAGATAATCATGTCACTCAATAGCAACTGGTTGGTGCAAAGGAAGGCCCCGTCAACGATGCGCCGTCACATCCGTTCCAAATATTGCACCTTACAATAAAATTAACCAGGGAGTGGAAACACCAGAGTAGATCAAATGTTATAATATTGTTCTGTTTTCCAATCAATACTTCACAATGGACCGTCTGAGGTACACATCAAGATGATGTTTTCCATGTACTATACTTGTGTTTCAATTTTTTTTCTCCATTAAATATATATGCACTTAAGGAGGCCGACTTCCTTTGTTGTGTAATGCTGTGGGGTAAGTGAAGTGTGAGTCCTGGTTATAACAAAGATGTGGCCTTTTAAGAATAGAAAGGGGAACAAAGACAGCAAGAGCTTTCATAAAGTGGCAGCTAAAATTAGTGGATATCAAGATGATAAGAAATTGAAACTATATCCCAGGGCAGAATAATTGTTTGTAACACAATACCTTTTTTCTTTGAGCAGGTTGAGGGAAAATCTTTATCCTCGACTTTGACAGACGGCCTGTTGCACTTCATTCGACAGAAAAATGACCGTCTGGCACCAGAACAAAGTCTAGATGGCCCAGGTGTGATGTCCGTCTTCACCGGAAGACCAGCTACCAAAAAACAAAACAAACTAAAGGTTAGATGAGCATTCAACTTTTTTTTTGTACCAGAGCAATCAAAATTAAGTGTGTACATTTTGAGAATTGTGAAAATGAATCGTGTTAACCTTAGCATTAAAACCTTTTTAGATACTTGGGTACTCCAAATATTCTACGTTGCTTATTTCATCATAAAATGTCCCGAAACACAATGCCGTGGAGAAGTTTCTCCAAATCAACCTGATCTATTCTTAACTCATTCACTCCCAAAGACGTTTTTCAACGTCTTTCCAGACTTGGTCCAGAATTGGCTGGTACTGAATGAGTTAAAGAGTGAGCGTCCTACAATTAGGCCGCCTATTGAATCAACTAGTCAAAGATAGTGAGACAACGCAATGATGACAAAATCTTCAATGTGCTTCAAAACTCAAGTTTTGCTGGCCTAACCAATACAAACGTAAGCTATTCATGCAGAATAAGGACGGAGTCTTGCCATGAATAATGAAAATTATGGGAAGAGTGAAATGGCCTTCCGCATGTATATAAAATATACAAGAGAGTCAATAATTGATGTCCCATTAGAAGGGGGCTGTATTCTGTTTTGATGCCATGACATGAAGCATGGTGTTCGTGCTTTCGGTCCTCTCTGTTGAACATGAACCATGTTACATCAATGACTGCATTCAGTTCATTACACAACACAATCCAGTCACATGAGGCTCATCAGTATTCGTTTGTGCACGAGCCAATATGAAACACAACATCCCACATTGGGAAACAAACATAATTAAGCTATAAACTAACCTTTTGGCATTTACACTCAATAATAAATGTTGGGGAATACAGACAACTTATAACAGCTAAGTGGACCGCATGGGCTATAGGAGGAGAAAGTATATCTCAGGAGAGAAGCTGAGACACACTTTCACTTTATATTTTATACACATACATACATACGTTTACACACGCACGCACACGCACACACGGAGAACAATTGAGAGGTACAGTCAAACCTCGGTTTTCGTACTTAATCCGTTCCAGAAGACTGTTCGGAAACCAAATTGTTCGGAAACCGAAACCATGTTTCCCATCGAAATCAATGTAAAATGTTTTAATCCGTTCCAAGTCAAGAAAACAACTTTTTTAAACCATTTTTTTTTTACAATTTCACACCATAAACTGTACAAATGTAATGGGAGATTAATTAATTTTAACATTAACATAGTAACATAAAAATTGAAGGAACATCTCTCTCTCTATCTGTCGTGGGGCGTGCGCCTCTCCCAGCTGTCAGCAGGCAGTAGACGGGGCATTTCGGCATCCCGAACTCCTTCGCCAACACAGACACACGCACACCTGACTCATATTTTGCGATTAAATCTTTCTTAAATTCTATAGTTTTGCGCCCTATTTTCCTCTTTTCTTCACCAGGTTCACCACTTCTACTTGCTTTCTTTGGTGCCATGATTAGGGGCTGATACACGATGCAAAAATAACAGTCCAATATTACGTAGTTCTCACCAAACACGTCTGCTTTTTAAAAAAAAAAATCTTAATCGAACAATACAAACTCGTCTGCTCACAAGCTGTTTCTGTACGATTTTATTGCATAATAATGAGACACCGGACACCAGAGTGTTCATTATGTGCCGCTGCATTGAAAAATGCTGGCCGTAAAAACAAACGCACGCCCCCCCCCCCCCCCCCCCCCCCGTGCTGCCAGGGCAAACCATTATGAAAAGAGGGGGATTTCACTCGCGCTAACAGAAGCGTCTCACCAAACACATCTGCTTTTTTTTTATTGAACAATACAAAAACGTCTGATCACAATGGTCGCTTCCTGTGTAGCGACGCGACACGAGGGAGCGCCGCAACAGGAGGGAGCGTCACTTCACTCCTCTCGGCTTTGCTACCTCCTCTCGGCTTCGCTACCTCGCGAAGCTACACGAGGTGGCGAAGCCGAGAGGAGTGAAGTGACGCATTCAAGTGCGCTCAGTTAGTTCGAGAACCGAAATTTGTTCGTCATCCGAGGCATTAAAAACTCGAAATTTTAGTTCGAAACCTGAACCTGAATTGCACGAGAACCGAGGTTTGACTGTACCTCAAAACGTAGTGAGCGGATTTTGACTTACTTTTAGCATCTATGAGCCTTTCACGGGGGGCTGTATCCGAAGAAGACAGCTGTTCTTTGACCTTGGCGATGTCCTTGGGATGTAAGTAGTCAAAGAGACTCTGACCTATGAGGTCATTCTGGAAAGAAGAAAGCAACACAAAAATGTCATTTGTGGCACTTGGTCATTACTTCGACTCACACTGCGTGTCTTACTGTACTCTATTGAATACACACTACTACATGGTAGAATGCCAAACACGACAAATCAAGTTCAAATGATTTTGTATTTCTACAGGTAGATGATATATGATGGTTGAGCTTTACAACATCACAAGTTTTTTTTTTATATGGTATATTGCACACAATCAATTCATACCTGGCTGTAGTTTAGAATCTTGTAAACCGATTCCGAAACAAATAGAATCTTTCCTCGATCACATCCAACCACAAACAGGAAGCCATCAGCAGCCTGCATTATGAAACAGACAATTCATGAAAATAAATATTTAGATTTTGGAAACCGTTCAGGATACAGTGCTTAAAAACTTGAGAACACCAAAAACTTGGTTTTTTTTAACCAAGAAAACCCTCACCTCCCTTTAAGGATCAATATTTTTGATGGCATAAGACAAATTACCCCTTCACGTGGACTACTGATTGCAGGCTATTTTGGTTCTTGTTTTTCTATTTTTGTCTAAATGTCTTAGATGGGGTAAGTGTGTGGCTCGATGTACAGTACTTGTGTAAGCAAATGACCAAGATTTCAATATGCCACATTACAACTAAAACTAAACAAAGACAAAGGTGGATGGACAGTTCGTAAATTAAAACAATATTTTCATATTGCACACCTGTGTCATCTGATCTGTTGGTGTAGTGCGTGATACAGTATAAACGGAAGATTAATGAAGTTTTAACACGAGCATGTCCAATTCAAACAAGTATTGGAGAAAGGAAGATTACAATGGTGATCCAGCGATAACCTATACACTACAATACAGGATGCGATGTTGAAACAATTAAAAATATGGCAGAAAATTGGATTATTAAAATGGATTTCATTTGATACAACCATTTAACACTGAGGAAATTTGATGAGGAGCTTTAAAATGTATTCATCAGAGGACAAAATAAATTACCGTACTTTCCACACTAAAAGGCGCACTGGATTATGAGGCGCACCTTCAACGAATGGCCTATTTTGTAATTTTTTTCATACAATGGGTGCACCGCATTATAAGACGCAATCTACAATGCATCCACTAGATGGAGCTACACCCAAGGAAACGCCAACAGAACGATCAGATGTCAGTAAAATCTTATTTAATAAAGCAGCGACACAGTTCACTTCACCAACAGCAAGTTATAACATAACATAACTCGTTAACGTTGAACTCTCTTGCCGCTGCGCTATTTCCGTGTTCAACTGTGTAACCGATCGCCTTAAGTTTGAACTCTGCGTTGTAAGCATGTCTCGAGTAAGGAGCCATTTTGGGGTTGAAATATTACCGTAATGATCATACACAAGGCGCATCGGGGTTTTAAGGCACGCTGTGAGCTTTTAAGAAAATGAAAGGCTTTTAGGTGTGCCTTTTAGTGTGGAAATACGGTACTTACTGTCCTCTCATCATTAATCTTAACCCCCATGCAGTAATTATCCCAAAATTGGACATTTGGGACATTTCGGACACTTTGGACGATTTTGGACTGTTGGACAAAACAGTGAAAAATAACTCCACGAAGCTGAAATTTTGCATAGGATGTATATCTATGTCTTGGCCAATTCCCACTGAACATTTTGAGGGGTTGAAAGTGAAAAAAAATTAAAAGTGAAAAAGGTTGTTGCACATTGGAAGAGGGACATTTTTGGGACAATCCTCGAGGACGTAATACCCTTCATGCAGCCGCTTAAAAATACTGCATGAGGGTTAAAGAGGCCTATTTTGCAATCTCTGCAAGTAGCTATTCAGATCTGCTTCGCAGGCCCATCAAAAGAGATAAGAGTGCATTAGCGGTCACTGACAATTTGAGAGATTGTTGAACCCTTGACTTTGTAAAACCACGGAAAACCATCAAAGCGGTAATCAGCTCATGCCAACCATCAATTCTACACGGTCCCCACCCCTGTCTGTGCATCGGCAAACACACTCACACACCCACATAAAAAAAGTTCCTTCACACTCACCCTTAGTATCAAATGTTTCAGCTCATCATCAGAAAGGAAGGAAGGCTTGTAGTTGGCCTCTGTATATGGATTTGCTGCTCCTGCATGCAACAGTAAACAGTTATTACAAGGCAGAAGAAATAATTAGGGTCAGAGAAGCGACCGCTGCGAGGTCGCTATTGTTTCTCTAGAAATAATTATTAAATTATCATCATTTTTAATCATTATCGTCAACATTATCATTATTTTAAAACTTTACGGACACATAACCCAAGAGTCAGATTTATATGCGAATCACTCAAAGGAGTTCTCCGCATCGTCAGTCTGGGACTGCTCCAATGTTATCTGCTTGAGAAAAGCTGGAAATTTGGTCCGATACTTCACGCTAATTGGGAAATGCGGCAAATTGGGAAAACCTACCAAACTTTTGTTTTGGCATCACACATCATCCATTAATTTAAAATGAATAATAATCTCTATTAAAACATTAGGTACTAAAAAGTAATCGGATTTGTCTTGACAAACAAGATTTTATTGGTTGTACATATATTGTGCATAGTGTTAACGGCAAATTATGGCAACTATGTTGTACAACAATCAGTGCAGTGATGGAGTCCATTCTAACCTCTGAGTGTCTTCATGTGCTGAACAGCCATGCGAAGAACTGTCAGCTTGTCGAGTTTACGGGACATGGCATTACATGTGGGCACCAGTGACGCCAGCTCATCAATAAAGCTGTTCATCTTGTCCCTTCGACGCTTCTCAATTTGGCTGTGAGCCTCTCTGTGAAGAGGCAAAGACGAACGACATTTGAGTGTTGCCATTCACGCATTCTGTGCATTACCTGTTCAACTTGAGACAAATTGGAGGCATAATTCACACAATCCTTCTTAATCCCCCATGTCGTAAAAGTGGTGCAACGATGAATCGATCAATTGACAACTACTACGAACTTTTACAGAACCAGAATTACCTGTTGATCTTAGTTTCAGCTTTACACGATCACATTTCAAAAGCTGTACAAACACTGGCTCTAATCATGCAAAAGGACAATATTTATGGGCAGAAAAAGGAAAGCGCAACTGTGGAGAGAAAGAAAAAAAATCTGAAGATACCTGGCATTCTTTATGCGGCCTGGGTGATCACTGAAAAAAAGGGAAAACATTTACGGTGAAAAAACAGAAGTTCAAATAAATATTCTCCAAGAGTTGAACAAATTAAAATGTGACACCATCTATTTGAAGAGGTTTTGTAACAGCTCTCAATCTTGTGCAACATACTTTCAGAGATTTTGACAATCCAATTTAGTTATTTATTGTTTTTTGATCTAATTCGGCACCTGTAACTGACACACCGCCTTTTAATATCGTGCACCGTATGGTCGGGAAAATAGGGCACATACGATCTAACATTGATGTACAATAAACAGGTTAATAGGTTAAAGAAATGGATTAAAAACAGCATATATTTTCACATACAGTATTACACATAACTACCTATTCATACACCTGTATGTAGGACAGCAAGCAGTAGTTCTTGCTTTAGTGAATCAGTTTCAAAAACCTAAAAAAGGACTCTCTATTGTGCTTAAATTACAAGAGTAATTGCTTTTAATGTTTTGATGATATAATCTAAGTTTAATGTACATTGTGAATATTACACTGAAGCCTGATTTAGGAATAAATAAATGGCATCGATTCCAATGCATTTTAAGTGTAAATCCCCCCCCCCCCCCCCCCCCCCGAAATGTTACGCAATGGTGGCACCTTACCTTCCCAGTTTATCTTTGTCCGAGTCCATATCACTAATGAGGAAGAAAGACAATACTGGTTTCAAGGACATTCAAATAAATGCAACTGAGCAGGAAGAACGTTTGGTACAAACATTTTTTTTCACTCAGTTGAGTTAGTGTAGCAGTTTGTAAAGAATCCTATGAAACTAATAATGTTTTGTGATTGTTGAAGATTTGAACTTACTCAAATGAGAAGCCATCGATTCTGTAAAGAGACACAAAGTATTTGGCAAGTTTATATTATGCAAGTATTATGTTAATGACCAACAATTTTCTTCACACGTTTATGATGCAAATGCTTATGCTGAATACATTTTTATTTTTTTTACAAAAATCTATCAGAAAAATGAACCATCATTTATTGTTGTGACAAGTATGATACAGGAAATAAGGCGTGTAGTCCGACGGTACATATATACTATCCCTGTACATACACTTCTGTTTCTTCTTGAAGCTTTCTGTCTGTCTTGTTGTTCCTTTTTTACTTACTGATATTCTGTGGTGCTGCCCTTCCTTTTCCGAGTGTAGTCCATGCCAGGAGTGCTGATCGAGCTGGAGATGAGGTCGGTAGAGCCGGGAGACATGAAGTCGGTCATTGTAGAGGAGATGTCCATCCTTTGGTCTGCCATCAGGTCATCTGTCAGAAAAGAGCACAATTCTTTATGTGGCAAGACAGTTGAGAGTGTTATTAAAATCAGTACATACTAAAACTCATGTTCAATATATATTTTGTTGTTATGGAATCCGCCAAAACTTTAGTCTTCAGGGAATTTAGTGGACAGAAATGCCCCATTGTGCAATTTTACGTGGCAGTTATTGCCCTCAGCAACGAAAACTACAGGAAACACTCAAATAAAAACATGCTCCCAAAGGTGTGGTCTATTTTTTTTAGCAGTCTGAGATTCTCAAAGTAAGCTCAATCCAATGGATAAAAACATCAGATGCAGCATTCCAGTTATCAATAACATTAGGAGGTTTTTGTTGTTGTTGTTAATAAATTGGGGGATAATTATTTAAATAATAATCAGTGCAAACCTGACTTCATCATTTCAATCACCATCAATCAATGGGGTCCACATAAAGGTTGACTGATCAGTCAGCCTCTATGTGGACCCATTGGAATTTCTGAGACTTTTGCATAAACTGGTCATAAAACGTAGACTGTCATATAAATCGCAAAAACAAACAGTCTGCTTAAACTAATTCCACACAGTATGGCTGTCATCGAATCTGCCAATCACAAATGAATACAATTAAAATGAACCTTAAAAACGTATGTATGGTTTTTAAAGAGAACTTTTTATTTCTTTTGCAAAAATGTATTTTTTTTCTTCAATTTTAGTTGGTGTGAATGAGAAATATTGCCCAACTAATACATGTACGTGCCAGGTAGTGTCTCTATTAAAACACACTCACCACAGATGTTCATCACAGCCTCTGTGTTAAAATCATCTCCTTCCATCCACTCTTGGGCCCTCAGCTGTGAACATAAATAAATATCCGACTTTAACAAAGCTCTGCATTAGGGGTTGAACGGATCATCAAGTCTATGGCTCAGTTTGTGTCTCGGTTTTGTGGTCACTGTTTCAGGTATTGGATTGAATTAGTATGTTCAAAAACTACCACCAGAATATAGAAATAGAAACAAGGGTGTGTAATTAATCGGAATCTAGTGATGATTTCGATTTTGGCTTTGCATAAAAATATAATCGAAGAAAAACAAGCATTTTTTCTAGCTTAATGACATGTCAGTTGGACTTGACTGTAAAACCAAACACACAACAAAAATAATTAAACACATTGTATATTAAAATGCAAGACATCTTTTTAGAAAAATGACCCGTACTAATACTAAATTCAATGTTAAATCCAACCAACTTCCAGGGGTGATACTCCTTCAAATAACCAATATTCACACACAATCGCTGGAGAAAGATATACAGAAAGGCAATACTTTAGGGCATAGACTCTTCCTTAGTCTATCCTAAGGATTGGTAGTTGAACACATCACGATTTTGAAATCAACAAATAACCTTTTTAATAATGATAAATTAAATACCAATCAAAATGATTGGGGGGGTTCCGTGATCGCTCAGTCCTAAATACAAACAGAAAATTAATGATAACTGATGCTCCATGGACTGTTTTTAATATGAGAGTGCAAAACTTACATAATGGGAAAGAGCTACTTGAATTATCTGGATAAGAAACAGGAACGGGCCTTCTTGACTGGCCGAGTAGTACGCAGATCAGTGCAGACGGCTTAAATCTTGTATGATGTCTGGTAGGTAGGTAAGGTGCTCCCAATCTGATCTGATCCCTAAGTACCAGGTGAAGCCAGCGTAACTCTGGAAAGAGATGAGAAGATCAGTGAGAGATCAATCAAAACTAAAAAATAGACACTTCTAATTTCAAAATAATGCAGAATTAAAATCAGTGGAAACGAGAGTTGGACGATATGTACTGTGATGACGATAGACTCTATCGTGTCATTTTTCGACTATCATGCCTAATCGTGAGTCAACTGTAGCAAAATGCATATAAGGTTGCCAAGAAACGCTTGATTTGACAGAGAAATGCTTTCACTGCACAATCTTCGGCCAAACCGCTGCCACTAGTTGGCAGACTCAACAACAATATGAGGAAGTGAATCATGTATACAGTATAGTCATCCTTCATGACAGACCTACGGTGCAAATTTAAATCTAATAGTCAATGAAAATTAATAAAGAGGGGGGTGAGTGCAAATTACGAATACTACTGCTTTGGCAAAGAATAAACTAACACCAACAAACCAGTAATTATTAAGTACAAAAAAAGAATAAAGACCCTTACAGCATGCTGGCTACAACTTCAAACTACACAAGCAAAGCAGTTTGTCATTTTGAGCATCCGCAAAACACAAACAATAACAAACCTGAGAATCACAGATTTTTTGAGTTTTTCCTTTAATTCAACAGCAGTGACCATCCCAAAAAGGTTCGTTGGGCTGCTTATGTTGCTGGTACTTGGCAGGTCGAGATGAAACACGGGAGCAGTTAGCAAGTGCATCAACAAGCTTTGACTACTGCCTGCTAAACACGTTTTGGGTTTCTTACAAGTATCGTCCTCACAAAGGGATTACAAGGAGTAAATCCATCCATCCATCCATTTTCCGAACCGCTTCATCCTCACTACTGGAGCCTATGTCTTCGGGCAGTAGGCGGGGGACACTGAATTGGTTGCCAGCCAATCGCAGGGCACACAGAGACGAACAACCATCCACGCTTTAGGGACAATTTAGAGTGCCCAACGAGCCTGCCATGCATGTTTTTGGAATGTCATGTCCGGGATCGGTACCTCTGCACTGTGAAGCCGACGTGCTAACCACTGGACTACCGGGCCGCACAAGGAGTAAATATCAGAGGTAAAGACAGAGACGCCATGCTACTTGCTTAGCTAAATTCATGCTATTCATCTTGAAAAAGCGAACTTAGTACTTGGGTGGTGGAATACGCTTCACAGAGGTCTCACTGGAACTGTATTCAAGTGGAACATATGCAACCATGAATACCAAAATAGCATGAAATTTAATATGTGTCTAGAGAGGAAATGATACAAAATAATGCTAAACCGGTAAAGTTGCGGCGTTGCGTACGTCAGCCTGGAGGAGTGGCCTAGAACAGTGGTCCCGAACACCCGGGCCGCGGACCGGGACGTGGGTCATTTGATACCAGGCGGCACAGAAAAAATAAAAAAACGTACATTACTTCCATTTTATTTATTTTGGAATCTGAAAATATTTTATTTTGAAAATTCACCGGATTCTCTGTTACATTCGTCTACAGTGTGTCACTCTTGATGCAGGTCAAGGCGCACTTCTCAGTCATGTGATAAGTTATCGCTAAAATGAAATCCAGGGGCTACCAAAACGAGTAAAAAAACCAAATGTCTTTAGAAAGGGGAAAAGGCACAATTTTCCAAGAAAAACAAGGTTACATTTAATCGACAGTACAGTCAAACCTCGGTTTTCGTACTGAATCCGTTCCAGAATACTATTCGAAAACCGAAACCATGTTTCCCATTGGAATCAATGTAAAAAATGTTAATCCGTTCCAAGTCAAGAAAACAACTTTTTTAAACCACTTTTTTTTTTACAATTTCACACCGTAAACTGTACACATGTAATAAGAGAGCAGGTAATATGTAAAACACTGTACAAACAAACAGTAATATGTTTTATTTTCACATTAACATAGTAACATAAAAATTGAAGGAACATCTCTCTCTCCCTCTCTATCTGTCGAGGGGCGTGCGCCTATCCCAGCTGTCATCAGGCAGTAGGCGGGGCATTTCGCCATCCCGAACTCCTTCGCCAACACAGACACACGCAAAACTGACTCCTATTTCGCGATCAAATCTTTCTTAAATTCTATAGTTTTGCACACTATTTTCCTCTTTTCTTCACCAGTTTTACCACTTCCACTTGCTTTCTTTGGTGCCATGATTAGGGGCTGATACACGATGCAAAAATAACAGTCCAATTTTACGTAGTTCTCACCAAACATGTCTGCTTTTTTAAAAAATCTTTATTGAACAATACAAACTCGTCTGCTCACAATAGACGCTACACGAGGAAGCTGTTTCTGTATGATTATTGCATAATAATGAGACACCGGACACCAGAGTGTTCATTATGTGCCGCTGTATTGAAAACTGCCGGCGGAAACAAACGCACGCACTTCCACCGTGCTGCTGGGGCAAACCATTCTGAAAAGAGGGGGATTTCACTCCACCTAACAGAAGCGTCTCACCAAACACATCTGCTTTTTTTTATTGAACAACACTCCCCTAACAGAAGCGTCTCACCAAACACGTCTGCTTTTTTTTTTAATTGAACAATACAAACTCGTCTGCTCACAATGGACGCTACACGAGGAAGCGTTTCACCAAACACGTCTGCTTTTTAAAAAAAATCTATTGAACAATACAAAAACGTCTGCTCACAATGGCCGCTACTGGTGCGTCGCTTCTTCATGTAGCGTTGCTTCACGCCTCGAAATTTTTGTTCGAAAACCGAATTGTACGAGAACCGAGATGTTCGAAAACCAAGGTTTGACTGTATCAGGATTTCCTACTTAAAATACGGATTTATCTCAACGGGAGATTTCCACGCACCAAGCCCACTCTGCATATTATGCGGAGATGGTGAGTCTGATTTTTCATACACTCTATATTTGCGGTGTATCTTATTTTAAAGGCACGTTTAACCATTACCATGGCGACCAGAGAATGTTGCGGCCAGATAGGACGTTCCTCGTATCATTATTCATGTTTATTATTATGTTTCGAAAATACCAGTTTTCATGCAGGTCATATCATATAATTTTATTGTATTTATCCTTCAATAGGTGAAATAAAAAAGCATCACAGTGGCAGTTAAAAGAGCCTGGTTTTGGAGGCTTACTAATAATAATAATAATAATAATAATACATTTCATTTAAAAGCGCCTTTCAAAACACTCAAGGACACTTTACAATCAAAACAAGAACAATAAAACCACAGATAAAATGATAAATAATAAAAGGAAAGATGAATTTAAACTGAATATAGCGACTCGAAATAGTTGACGCCGGCAACATCGCCGCCGCAAGGAGACAAGGATCTAGCCAGGAAGAAGAAAACCACTGTGCCACTGAAAAGAACTCGTGCCGGAGTAAAAACTGGGTCAGCAAGGCTCAATGGTCTTAAACCAGCTGGCCTCAATTTCCATTCCAAATCTATTCTTTCCTAAAGTCAGTGAGTCAACAAGCCATTCAGTTTCATTTCCGTATTGCAGTAGTCTACACCCATTCGGAGAGAACCTGTAATCAGCCTATTCATGAACCAAAAAAAATTATAATTTCACGCTTGCACATGCCCACCTGAACTCATCGCATGGCAGCCCTTGTGCGCTTGGAAAATAACTCCACAAGAAATGAAGATAACACTAACATATATCTTTTCTCCGCATATTATTGTTTAACTAAATTCCTTGTGTCGTTCACTTAAAGAACTTTGCAATTTGTATTTTGTAATATTAATCGGACAAGTGGCCACACAGCTGTTCCATGACCAGGTATAGTCAAACCTCGGTTTTTCGAACGTCTCGGTTCTCGGCCAATTCGGTTTTCTAGACCAAAAATTGAGTTTTTTATGCCTCTGATGACGAAGAAATTTCGGTTCTCGAACAAACTGAGCGCACTTGAATCCACCATTTGACTCCTCTCGCCTTCCTTACACGAGGAAGTGACGCTTCCTCGGGTAGACGAGGAAGTGACGCTTCCTCATGTTGCTTTCCTTTGTGAGCAGACGTGCTCAATAAACATTTTTATTTTAAAAAGAGCGTGGTTTTGGTTTTCGAACAATTTCGGTTTTCGAACAGCCTTCTGGAACGGATTACGGACGAAAACCGAGGTTTGACTGTATGTTTCATTCCCTGATCATTTCAATCACAAGGAGCAGATAAAAGGCCTCGAGTTCATTTCAAGTGTGGTATATTCATTTGGAATCTGGCAATATCATCACTCAATATCAAGTCCATAGAACTGTCACTATAAGCAAAGCGAGCAATCATTAGGCTGAAAAATCAAAACAAACCCATGAGGAACATTAGATTTGGCAAAATCAACTGTTTGGAACATTTAAAAAAAACCAAAAAAAACACCAGTGAGCTCAACAACGCCAAAAGACCTGGAAGACCATGGAAAACAAATGTGGTGTGTGACAGACAAATCCTTTCCCTTGTCAAGAAAACACCCTTCACAACAGATGGCCAGATCAAGAACACTCTCTGGGAGATGGGTGTATCTGTAAATTAACAATTCCACGACTCCAGAGGAAATACAGAGGTTTTACTGAAAGGTGTAAACCAGGCCAGATTATAGTTTGCCAAGAAACACCTAAAAGAGCCTGCACTGTTCTGGAACATTTTATGGAGAAATGAGGAAAAGATCAACTTGTACCAGAATGACAGCAAGAGGAAAGTATGGAGTTTGGAAGGAACTGCTCAAGTCCAAACCATACCACCTCATCAGAGAAAAATTGTGGTGCTAGTGCAATGGTGTGGGCATATACAGTTACCGTATTTTCCGGATTATAAATCGCTCCGGAGTATAGGTCGCACCAACCATAAAATGCATAATAAAGAAGAAAAAAAAACAGTCGCACTGGAGTATAATTCACATTTTGGGAGGAAATGTATTTGATAAAATCCAACACCAAGAACATACAGTCAAACCTCGGTTTTCGAATGCCTCGGTTTTCGAATGTCTCGGTTATTACCATTGCAGTAGCTCTTTGAATTCTGAAACCATACTGACTTTCATTTCTTCATTGATGATTATCCAGAAGCTTTTTAAGGTGAAGATGAAAAAAATTCTCACAATTTTTTTTTTTTTAATTGAGGCAAAAGAGATGTTGGTCTGTAGTTAGTAAGGATGTGTCTATTATTCTTAAAAAGCAGTATTACTTTTGCAATTTTCATTTTTTGGAAGATACAGACCTCCCAGTGCAGAGGTGCAGGGTTCGATTTCAGCTCCAGCCTTCCTGTGTGAAGTTTGCATGTTCTCCCTGTGCCTGCGTAGGTTTTCTCTGGGTACTATGGTTTCCTCCCACATTCCAAAAACATGCATGGCAGGCTGATTGAACGCTCTAAATGGTCCCGCGGTGTGAGTGTGAATGGTTGTTCAGCTACGTGTGCCCTGCATTTGGCTGGCAACCAATTCAGGGTGTACCTCGCCTGCTGACAGAAGAGAGCTGGGATAGGCTCCAGCACGCCCGCGACCCTTATGAGGATAAGCGGTTTACAAAATGGATTGATGGAAAGTTCACAATACAATACTTGCATCAGTGTGGGGTATTGTCTATTTTTTTCAATGATATTGTATATTATGGACCATAAAAGTTGTTCAACTAAACAATCAGCCTTCAGTAACATTAAACTGCTGTTAACATTCTGACCCTCTCATGTAGCGAAATAAACATTTAACAAAATGGTCTCAATATGATGCAGCACAGAATGTACATCCCAGCCAACTATTTCCATGTTAATAAACTATGACAAATATGTGTATATTTATTTTACTTCAATGTGAGCTCGTTACATGTTTGTAGTTATAATGATCTTGTTACGCATTTGTTCTCATGCCAGGAATCTCTTTAAAACTGTTTTTTTGGGTAATACACGTTTCTATGTTCAAGTCCAGTTGTGCCCCTAAATACATATTCTTACTAAGTCTGGCTTAAACAAAACTGACATCTAATCGACATTTAATTAAAAAAATGTCATAACTTAAAAAAGATACAATATTTGGACCATGTTGATATCACAGTTGCTGTGTCATTGTTACCACAAACTTGAATGTGATCCAAGTTAAACTGCAATCTGCGTTGTGCTCAAAAATATAGTTGTGCCAAAACAGTATAATACTGTGATTACAAAAGTGTAGCTTGCGGGTTTCAGGCAGCACAAAGCTTTGTGCAGTGGATATTTTTATAACAACTCAAATTAAAAATATGCAGATTTGAGGACAGAGTACCACAAAGGATCTCAAAATTTGGGCTTTCTGCTCTGTAAATACAATAAGAGAAGCAATGAAGCTTTCATTTTGTGATAGCTTCAATGGTGCAAGTTGGACACAACAATTTGTGAATTTGTTGCACACCGTTTGTGACTGTAATGTGTGTCCTGGAGGGGTCAACATTAACAAGGACAAGGGGGGGGGGATCACAATTACCACAATACTCCACTGCTGAGTCACAGGAATATTGCTCTTATCATGATGCCTTCGTGGCAACACTAATGACAAAGGAGGTTGCTATCTGGATATCAGCAAAAATACAAGTCTGAAGTTCACAACAGACCTCTTTGCTCTAAAACTAAATGTTCATCAAATAAGCTACAAAATGTTCATCAAATAAGCTACAAAATGAAAACAAAACTTATCAGGCTCTTGTTTCTTTTTTTTTTTACTGTTTCTGACAATTTGCTTGAAATCATGAACCCATAATGCGCATGAGCCAAAATCTGACAACAATCTCATCATGCCGGCTTCAAGTGGACGAGTACAAGTTTAACACTAAAACATCAATCTCGAATCGTGAGTCCCATTCGAAGCCCACACAACAGTGAACACAGTGTGTACGAACACAAAATTGATGACCATCAAATGGTCCTGTCTTCAGAGACAAGCAACCGTCCATGCTGGCGTCCCATTTTGACAACCAGTGCCAACCACAACTGTAACGATTTTCATGACCAAATATGAGCCTGACGTATGGAAGCATTTCGGGGCTAAGGGTGGGCTGCTACCACACCTCGCCGCGTGCTTTACGGAAATAGTACATATAGGGTCTTGAAGTTTTCAGAACAGAGAGGATGCTCTCGAAGAAAAAGTGCACTAGTTGCCCACCGAGGCCCGTTTACATAGCTAACGTCTTAGCTTTAGGCAGCGTTGTTCACCTGGTCGTTAGCACTGGACATATTTTCGAAACACGCACAAGCAGAGGTTTAAAATTCCAGAGCTTCCTTTAAAGATTCCATTAGCTGTATTTACGCAACGTTAACCCATGGATGGTTTCCCATTCATTTCACCCCCTCGAACATTTAGTTCAATGGACTAACAACGCCATTTGACTACGAGCCGCAGAACGCTAAATGTCAAGAATTGGCCAGCGAGCTAATCTGTCCCTCCTTCCCAACGCTGGGAAAACATCGACGACATACATCATCATGGATGAACACCGGAGAGGCAGAAGTCTCCGATATACAACAGAGACAGTGCGCATGCTGATTTACATGTAATACTTACATTACGATTTGACTATCCATTGAAGGCCGCTGGGTAATGTGTTGTAGAAAGTCAAAGAACTGTGACATAATCGATTTTCAATCGGTGACCCAGTTTCTCTTCACCGTCATGCCTGTCGGACCACTAACCTAGTTTTCCAACCAATGGCAGTAGTGCTAGCGCCATTGGCTCTCCTCTGGCCAATCGGAAAGCCGTTTAGGACGGCAAACGATAACGGACGTTGCAGTCGACCAATCAACAGCCTTCATCAAACGAAATGCAGAGACTACTTGAGTGTGAGAGTTCCCGTGGTGACCACTGCAAGACGAGTCGACTCACGACGCTAGGTGGTGCTGAGTCAATTGAATGCCTATTCTTGAAGGCCTCTTGCGACGTGCGTTGTCACGTAACATGGAGTGGCACTGGCAGCATTGTGGCACACGTGACTGTGCTGTAACGTAACGTGACCCGGAAAAGTAATGAACTATTAGAACAGTATTTCAATAGAAATAATTGTAAAAGCAAATACTAACTGCCCCCCCCCCACACACACTCACACGGACCTGAACAATCTAATAATTTTATAGTAGTAGTCCAATTTTATAATACATTTCGAGTGTCCATTTATTGTGGGCACACTAAGGTACACCCGCGTAATAATAATCATGCTTTCTAATTATGTCAGTCTTTTGACGTAGAATAATTTTGGTTATGGAAAACCAAAGTAAAGGCAGCGGTGGACCCAAAATCGAATGGAAGACAGATGGCAGAGGTTAAAGGGAGTGTTTAATTAAAGTGAGAGTCTCGTGAGCCAGCTCGGGACACTATGGTGTCTCCCAAACAAAAAGGTGAAGTCCCGCTTAGTGTTGGAGAACTGATGACGAAATGAAGGAAGGGCACAATGGATAAGTGTAGAATCAAGTAGGAAACCGGAGCCAGGCTCAGCAGAGTTCAAGTTCAAAATGTGCACTAGTAATGGCCAAAATACTGCTTCCAATGCATGAATCATCTGGCACCAGCTTGCAGATCAGCAGAAGGCTTATACACACGAGGTATGTGGGAACACCCTCCAGAAAGAGACAAACAGAAGGTCCCCGGAAGTGGACTGGCCAAAATAAATAAGCAAGTACAGTAATAATAAAACCACCGAAGGAAGAAGGTCTGTGACACGACATCAACATTTCCATGGTAAAACACTAATTAATCACGAACACAGATTTAGATTTGCGAACAATATTTGAAAGGGATAGGCCTTTTGTGTACTCTCTTAGAGCTTTGAGTTTAGCTCATCAAAAATAAGAGCAAAAAGAAAAATGTTGCATTTCTATTTGTGTGTGTGCCGATTAAAATTATCTAAAGATATATATTTATAAATTGCAACGAGACAAATACGTTTCACTGTCAATTTGTAGAATAAAATGATGCCGGTTCTTTGTTCGATCAGAGGTGGAAAAAGAAACGCGTCATGAATTGTCAAATAAGTTAATACCACTAGATGGCAGCGTTAAGTTGGATAAATTCAAATGAGTCGTTTTTTTGTCACTGTGCCTGGAAAATTTATGATGTTGTGGAAATCTTAGCAATATATCCCCAATATGAATGAAAGAGACAAATATGAAGTCTCCAATACTTTCGGTATCACATCTACATAGGTAGATCCGTTTTTGATAACAGGGAAATTAAATTTGTCACATCAATTTTCAAGCAAACGTACGTTCGTATTACGTATGCATAACAATGAGAAACATAGTACAAGCAACAGTATTGATGTATCAAAATACATTGTGTCTAATTTTAAAACATATTTTTTAAGGGTGTTGATGGTAATTCTGCTGTGAACGGCATTTATTTTAATGCGCCTCATTTAAAAAGAAGTACAGTAATGTACAGTATGTACTACGTTCTTATTAATTCCGAGGTGTTCTTGAATGCATCGTGGCTGTCACATGGCAGGTGGAGTTGATGGGTCTCGCGCTACAGTTGAGCGACTACAAGCCAGGCAAGTTTTCTCTTCGACCGGCTCACCTTGCGTGCGACACCCTGTTGTGTCACTTTGGGAATGTTTGTGTTTCCCCGTGCTCTCATTTCATCGGGAAGTGTCTTCAAAAGGACACATTGAAGCATTTATAGTTCGACAACCGTCTAGAGGTGACGCCTATGTAAGTAAAACAAAGCTATACCTTCGTAACATTTGCCTTATATTTTGTCTGTTTAATGTAAGACAACGTTGTGTAACTGACGTTGAATTCCATGAAAATTATCTAGTGCAACTGCCTTGCATAGTAACAAACCTGAACTCTGTGGACGCATTAAAGCCTGGTCCGAAAGGATTCCCAGATATCAAAGATAATGTTGTATTATTAGGTAACTTTACGGAGTAATTATGACATCCAATCGTGCACTGACTGATGAGTTGTTTGTACCGTAGGCCTATTCTTATATTGGGTGAGTAGATCTCTGACACTTCGTTCCATTTTTGGGAACACCACGTTATGTTTGGAATCCAGTCACTAAGTAATTTCTGTCCAACGCTTTGCCTTCCTCCTTAAGCGGTGTAGGTATCTTGTTTTTCCGGGAGACATTGCTGTTTATTTTCCAATTCCCTAATTAATTTTACGTCAGTGTTGGACAGTCCAGTAAGTACTACACGGCACATTCCAATTCTACTCTGCAGGTGCCATGTTAAAGACACTGCTCCAACTGTTGACACATGGTGTCAGACATAGATATAGTTACAACCACCTAGTGGCACAAACCTTTTTTTAATTTAATTTTTTCAAAGTTGGAAAAAGGCACTTGTTAAAATTGGAACATTTATTTAAGTGGTGATTATTTGGGGATACGGCCATCTTTTAGAGTGGAGGCCACTATTTGAATTAAGTACATGTACTGTATTTCACACCAAGTCTATAGAACAGTGTTTCCTAACCTTTGTTGAGCCAAGGCACCTATTTCAGATGGTGCCTTAGCTTTGTAAGCCTTGTATTGTGCACTTTTTAATGTACTGTTATGTATTGTATGCCAATTAGTCATGGGGGGGGGGGGGGATATATACATACACACACACACACAAGCAGTGTATATATAAACTTCGTTGCAGAAAATGTCGATCCCAGTTTGCTCCTTAATGCACTGTCATCTTTGCGATGCTAAATGATGCGTTGTTGCTCTGACACATGCTGTGTAATTGCACATCATCAGTTTCTGACATGGAAGAGAAAGCCCGTACGCTTTGGGGGGGAAATAGGGGGTGGTGCAGATCAAAACTAATGAGCAGCTCCCCTCAGCTGAAGCAGCTGCCGCATCTAATACTGGAGATGCATACACACCACAACACAGGGGACTTGAGAGGACATCTCTTCTGTCGCAAAACCCATTTAAAAGCGAACAAGTTGAAAGGCATCACTGGCACAGTGAATTGATTATGGCTGCTAAAAGGGGTGGCATCAGCACTTAAAAACACCAGCTGATAAAATAGCTCTTCACATGTAGTGATGCAACATAAAAGCCTACAAGTTCAATTCATGGTACCATTTAATAGTTATAAAACATGTTTTCACGCTTTTTTCCCCATCAATATGTCACCTGTAGTCTTTTGCATGTCATGTTTATGATGCTGTAGCCATTTAGATATGTAAAGTGGATTAGGGGATTCTGAGATTCTCCCTGTGATCAAATCATTGTGATACCTACAGCAATGTTTTTCCCTGTTACTTTACAGGATCACATGATTTGTGTGTCATTTTAACTTTTGCAGCTAATCACATAATTGTGTGATAACCCTATAGAGAGTGACTGCCGGCCGTTGTGAGCCGAGCTGTTGAAAAAGGATTAAAAAAAAAAGAGAGGTGTGATCGAGAGGGATGAGAAAGAGAGGAACGGTGCAAAAGGGAGTTGCAACCATGAAGACAGTCATGCTGCTAATCTGCAAGAAATAATCCTGTTTACTGTAGGGATGGAGGGTAAAAAGTGAACGAGAGAGAGGAAATGGGAAAATATGAAATGACTGCAGTTTCTTAGTGGTTATCTGCTCTCCTGTCAGCAGAGGGAAAAGTGGGAAGGGAATGTGAAAAGGGGTAAAGCAGGGATGAGGAAAAAATTAAGGAGCAGGAGAAAGTGCAAGAAATGAAACACATTCGCAGATATCACCCACTCCAGTCTGCCCCTTTTAAAAACAGAATTGCTCTGTATTTAGCTGTATTCATCATCCCATCAACTCTGACCAGCCCCCCTGCCTCTACTAAAGAAAAGTATCTCCACAGCATGATGTTGCCACCATCATGTTTCACAGCAGGGATGGTGATGAACAACATTCCCTCTAATTTTTCAAGTGTCTGAGCATACACACAATTCTCGCTGAGAATTCCTTCGATCACTGTGAGCAACATCCGACGTGTACGCTGTGGCTCCACCATAGCACCTATTAAAATTCTTATGTCTTATCAAAATAATAACATTTGCCCAGTGGTTTCCCGAAACTTTTAACCTTTTCAGGGGCAGCAGTTACTACAGTGGACAGCTTATCATGTTACAGGTTACAATGTGCATGAAAGGGTTAATATAAGTGATTTGGCCCACTTGGAACGCAAAAGACAATCTTGTTTTTCATGAGCTGTGTAGTACAGTAGAACCCCTCGACAACAAAATCATGTTTGCAGCCAGACATTTTTCACAACAGGGGACTTTTCGTTATAGCAAATTTGATCTCAGACGTAAACGTATATGTGTACTTTTAATTTTGATTCCAATAGCGCATAAGTAGGAGCATACATTTATTTGACACCAAACTCTTTGTAGAGGTCTTAGAGATATGAGCGATGCCATAAATAGGCAATTGAATCACTAAAATCACCAGCCCTAACTGTGGAAAAGTAGGCTTGGGTGGCACCACTGGGAATTCCTTGAGCCCCCCCACCCCCCGTGTGCCAACTTTGGAGCAACAGCTTCAAGACCTGAAATGCAAGTTTGTCATTGTGACCGATGATGAACAGCCATTTGCAGGCCAGGTCCTTCACGTTGTTGAAGAGGATGTTCAGGTTCTTCCCATACAACAGTCAAGTGAAAGAAACGTCTTCATGGGGCCTCAAACACCTCACATCATTTACGATTAGAAGAGAAGATGTTATTTGAGAACCTGAGCCAGCAACCTTGTTGGGCTAATTTCAACAGCTCAGTCCGCAAAGTGTGAAACAAACGCGTAAATAAATCAATCCTGGGGTCAAGGGACTCCCTCCCCGTAAAACTTTAAAATTAATTGTTCAGTGAACACTTATGAACTATTAATTAAAGTCTGTTAAGTATAATGTTTGGGTGAAATTAGTTATTGATATCTTAAAAGCGACTTTAAATACGAGGTCTTCATGTCATTTGGCATAAACGATCATCATGTGGTCTGACGGATTATAGCAATGACTACATAAAAATAAACACCTAATTTCTAAAAAAAAAAAAATTCCTGTGTGTAAGACCTGATAGCCCATAAAAACTACCTCCGCTTCTCTTTGTTGTATAACATGTTAGCTATGTTTGGCCTCTTGTCAAACATCTACAGAGATGTCAGTGATTTGCAAAAAGGGAACCAATCACCTTTGAAATTTCAGTTTCGCCAGAACCTTCACAAAAGGGCGATTTGTGAGCTTCAGGAAAATCATTATGCATGTGACCCCATGTGATGGCCAGCAACTGTTAAATATTACCACAAAATAGGCAAATCTACACAGAAGGGGATTATGTGTGCGAGCCGTTCCTCCTCATTTGACGAAGCCTGTTTGGATTAGTGTCACCAGCTAGAGGCCAAACCTAAGCCGCAGGCCCTAAATACAACTGTGTGTGTGATTGTGCCAAGTTGAGCCAACAGGAGACACCAGATTCTTCACCAATTAACATCAACAAGACAGCACCTCTGACATTTGAGATTTGTCTTATATCTTTGAGCTCAACTGAAAATCATATTTATGGCTTCTCCCGAAGGTGGTCAGAAACTTGATCTGTAAAGATATGTATGGAAATGTTGTCCGTCGAGATCTTGTTGCCCAGTTTAGACATACTAAAATTGGTTGCGCCTCATCGTTTTTGGGGTGTCCGTGGCTCACTGTTAACGACCCGCATCGGAGAAAGGGGAGCTCTGGGCTCAAATTAGTCACTGTAAAAATGAAGACGAAGAAGACCTATTTCTGTTGAAATATTACATTCTTGAATTAATTTTCATGTAGAGTTAGGCAATAATACAAGAACAATTTCAATAGAAAATGACAGAAAAAGAAAATCAGGACGCAAACCCTGATTGTGCGTGTTGGAGGCAGCGCATAGCAGACTCAAGGGATGAAGTAGTGCAACCAATGAAGAAGAAGCAGCCAAAGCAACACAAAAGTAGTGCACATACTTGAGCAGAACGAGATTGTGGAGTAACTTTATTCAAATAAATGACCAGTCCCCTCAGCACCGGTGTTAGCCATGTTCGACCCTTGGCATGGGAGGCAAGTGAAGTATGAATGGACTCTGGTAGTAATGAGTTGCTAAAAAGATAGGCGTCTAGCGCAAATAAAGCGTTTGCAATGCGGTGGTGAAGGGGAAACTGCACATTACACTACATTGCAATGGACAAAAAACAGTTCATTACTTTTTAAATAGGTAAAAAACATTAAGCACATTTGTTTTAATGTTTCAAGTGACCACTTTTTGTGACATTTTCATAGTTGCGTTGACCTCTCATTAAATGGTAAGTAGTAAATGTTAAAATAAAATTACCGAAATACAAAATTTTTCTTTGGGTTCTAATTTTCAATCGTAGAAAAAAACAAAAATTCTCTCTCTCTCTCTCTCTCTCTCTCTTTAATATTTATCAGGGGTGTCAAACAAATTTTTGTCGCGGGCCACATTGAAGTGATCCTTTTCCTTGGAGGGCCATTGTGACTGTGAAAGCATTTAAAGAAGTCAAGAATAATGGTTAATTCAACGAACTTCCCGTTATCTCCACTCGCAGTCCAATTTGTGCAGAAATCCAGGTACAGTAGTTCCAAAGGGTTCATATCCTCAAATTAGTCCCATGAGTGAACTTCCCAAAAAATATGATGGAATGGCAGTTTAGACGGCAGCATGCTAGCGTATATTGACTGTGTGCAGATTGGCGGTGTGAGCTGTCAGAGTGAATAGTCGCTAATGTTGATGAGCATTAGGACGATCTGTTGGGGGCTTGATTTCCCCCTAAGCAAGATTATATTACATCATCCCCTTTGCTTCCTTGATGGTCATGTCTTTCGAAGTTGGCATGACAGTACACATGATGAGAGCCTTAAACGAGAAGATTAGAAAAATGGCAGGCCAAAGGCAGAGTGAAGCAAAACAGCATAATCGTGTATGGAAACGATGAGGTTACTACAACCATTCTGAGTAAGTGAAATGAAGAAATTATGTAATTTTTAAATTGTATTGGTTGCGCTGTATTGGTTATGCTTTTAACAGTCTCGACAAACAGATACGTCTGCGTCTGACTCCTTACCTTCTCTCCTCTCGTTCCACTTGAGAGGCGTTCAAAGACAGCCTCCGAAAAACGGAAATTAATGATCACTTCAATGACACTAAGAAAAGCGAAAATAATGCACCAAAACAGAAAACCAAACGAGGAAATCACAAAATAAATTCTATGTTGGCGTTTCTGAACACACAACAAAGGAATGAATAACATAAACAATTCTGAGACAGTCCAGTCTCCTCCATACAATACAGCATGTGTTTCGTTCATTGTAAGTTTTTTATTTTATTTATTTTTTTGCGGCTCCAGACATATTTGTTTTGGGGTTTTTTTTTGTCCTATATGGCTCTTTCAACATTTTGAGTTGCCGACCCCTGGGTTAGAAAAAGAAAGGGTTTACTTCTATCTATCTATCTATCTATCTATCTATCTATCTATACTATTTTGAAAGACTGTGCCTGTGCATCTGTCAAAATGAGTTAAAAAAAAAACCAAACGTGTTTGGGGGTCTTTTTCAAAAAGGGGAAAAGATAATTATAAAGAGTAACAGTCGATCACTTATTAGAAAAAAAAAATGAACCTGTACAGCAATCCCTCGTTTATCGCGGTTAATGGGGACCAAAACCACCCGCGATAAACAAAAATCCGCGAAGTAGCGACCAATTAACATAGCTGCAAAACAACTGTGAGCTTCTCGCGGACTTTAAAAAAATAAAATAATATTTTTTATTTTTTTAATGAATATGTTTGAAAAAATCCGCGATGCACCGAAGCCGCCATAAACGAACCGTGAAATAGCGAGGGATCACTGTATTTCAGAGACAATATCCACAGTCTTACTAAAATTGTTGGTTTACTGTTAATCCAAACATGGTCTGATGATGGCTGTGCAGTTTTTTGAAAGGAAAAACATTTTTTGGGGGCAAAGTAATTACAGCAACTCCATTCAAAGTAATGGAGTACGATGGTAAATGGACTGTCACTTCATAGCGCTTTCCTACCTTTGGTACTTAAAATGCTTCCAAATATTTCCTCATTTACCAACTGATGACACAGCATCAGGAGGGGTTCAATATCCTGCTCAGGCTCACTTCGACATGGTTGCAATGGCTAGGGATTGAGCCTCCAACCCCTGGGTTGGGAGGTGAGCACTGTACCGCTGAGCCATGCCCCCTGGAATTGTATCAGTTCGTTCTTTGTCAATACATCAAACTGTCAAAAAATTTGGTATGGTGCAAAAAAAGCTGATGGACTGCTGGTGTAAGGACCTTTATGATTGCCCTTTGCATTTTTACTGAATATTAATGGCATTCACCAATCTTAGAAAAAGTTCATGTGCCATGATTTATAGCTCATCTTTGTTATTAATGATTCACACCTCATTGCTGTGTTGCTTATTCACATTTTGTGTGTGGTGGATGTGTCAGAAGTTTGGATGAGAGGATCTGCGTAAATGAAAAGCACACAAATCAAGGTGTTTTAAAATGGACATAGGCGTGAACGGGACATTATGGGCCTAAATGAATAAAGCTCCATTGATGCTGAATTGTAAGTTAATATTGTCATTGTTGGTTGTAATTTTTGCACCTCCAAGATAACAATTTTTTAGGAGAAACAAAGTGTGACATCTTTATTGAGTTCCCAAACACCTCCTCAGTCAAGCTGGTATTATTGCTGTCATATTACGCTGTGCATTAATATTAACGCAGCACAACATTTTGAGGTCAAAAATATATATATCATCTTTAGTTGCTTATTTAAGATGCTACAAAATAATTAATTTCTTATGCTGTCATTGATTAAAAGGGTCGAGACGATGTTGGCGGGTACCCAGTCCACATCACAGTCTGTGCTCATCCCGAGTCCCTTATTGTCCAGAAAGCCTTCACTACTTAAGAAACGCAAACCACTGTGTTGTCAGACTTTTTTTCCCAGAAGTTTCAGAGTCATGAGTGATGCATTAAATAAAACGGCGGTTTGATAAACACTGTGAATCAGCCAGATACTCATCTGTTAACCAGGTGGCTCACAAGCTTCGTTCTGCAATGACGCATAACAGTGATAGATTTTAACCAAAGAAGCCGACTCAATCGTATCCAACCCGTTTTCACTCGTTTTGTGAAAAAACATCCAGACTTTAATTCTAGGGGACAGTTATGCGGAACGGATCTCCAGAGTCAGGAAACAATCGACGGTTTACACTCCTCAGACGGCGTTGAGAGCATTAATAGATTTGCTCTCAGGCTATTTTCAACACATTAAAGTGGTTGGTGATGCATAGAAACTGTGGAAAAACCAGCTCATTTCCAGTGGCCTTACCTCAAACGAGGGTAAGCCGTATAGAAAACGGATGGACCAATGGATGATGCCAAAGTGGATAGTAGAAGTGTGGTCATTCCTGTGATTTATTTTTTTTCAGTTTCAGGATTTTCCTTTCTTATATAATAAACAGCATCCTCATCACTGTGTACCAACATCTTTGTAGAAAGCAATTTTCACAAATAACTTCGTCACTGTTGTCTTCTCTGCAGATACATTTCTTGAGGTCTAATGCTAACCACCATTACCATGGAAACTGAGGCTAGTCACATGCTCGAGGCAGCTCTGGAGCAGATGGATGACATCATTGCCGGTATGGAACTACCTAGCAATAACTTTTAATTCGGGGTTTGTGAAAATGTTGTCATGTCGTGTTCCAGTTTTTAAATGACTTAAGGGGACTAAAAAGCTTCATTCTCAAGATGGTCTATCAGTTAATTTATTGTGCAGTATTTATTTAGAATTTAAAGTGTGAGTACATCCCTGAATACTATATGTAGTTGCACATCTGTAAAATGTGTTGTCTACTTTGACATCTGCACGTTTGGTCACCAAGAGTTAACTTTTTTTTTTTTTTTAACCCAAGATCTACAGTACTTTTCAAGCAACCAACCTCCCATGATTGAGAATTAAAAAAATTGGGAAAAAAAATGCGAGCATGAGCGTGATAGGCTGCGCAAGCTGTAGCGTACGTTATTTTTTTCTCTCCCTCTGCATCCCTCATGCTCGACTTGGTAACAGTCTTCAAACCCTGCACCTCTGCGTTGTGAGGCCAACGTGCTGCCCTTTTTTTTTTTCTTAACCCAAAATGAAGTTTTGCGTTAAATGAGGCAAAAACCCTGTCCAAAAAAAAGGGAAAAAAAATCTAAAATAAATGCAACATTGAACAAAAAAAGTGAAAAATATTTCATGAATTGACTTTATTAATGACCAATATTATGCTTTAGCCCAAAATTGTATAACTTACTGTTTTGTTCTGTGGAGCATTATCTTCTTTTTTTTTTCCACATTCGCATAAAAAAATCTTTAATGCATATATGCAAGTTTGTTCAGGTATAAGCTTTTTACAAATGTCTTCTGAGTGCTTTGCTCTGATTAAACTCTATTTGAAGTTATACAGACCTCTTACCGGTCAGTCTCTTTACAATTTATTTCAGTTGTACCCCAGTAATGAAAGTTTTTTTTTTTTTTTTTCCTCCTCTTGTTTTCTCCCACATTCACCTTCAGGTTCAAAAGCAGCAGCGCTGGAACTCACTAATGGCGTGTATGACCTTGATTCTGTCGTCAGCTCCGGCCCTTTGCAGGTCATTCGGTTGGCTGTAGACCTCAAACTTGCTTTGGAGCTTCAGCCGAACCAGGAAGACAGAGAGCGCCTCAGAGCACAGTTGCCCACCGAAACAGCAGAGTCTCTCAAAGACTGGCTCCATAGTGGAGATGTGAGTATACGTTGGGTGCTTGAATGGCTCATCTTTTTCAACTATTATTATTCCTTACATCAAGGCATGGGATTGCAGAGGGCGTCAGGCCACAGCATTTCCTCTAAAAACAATCAAAACAAAACAAAATACACCCCTCCCCCCACACAAACAAACACAGCCCACTTTACAAAAGAGGACGACTTTATAAAAAAGCAAAACAAATGACAGTAAAGTGTTGAAACATTAAATGTTACTACCACAGCAGTACTAACGAACACTGTGGCCCTATTATCAAAGGGATCGTTCGGTCGGGATGGCCCAGTTATTTCTCAAAAGCTATTTTTTGATCAAGAAAATGATATTATCTTGCATTTTCAATTTTATCAATTAGTTTGAGACATCAGTAAATAACTACCTCTATCGAAACGCCCTTTTCTAGTCAGCAACATAGCCACGTCTCTCCGCCTCTTTCCATGTCTCGGTACGAGTCAGCGGAGGTCCATCCAAAATCATTATACATAATCACTAACATTTCTGAAAACTGCAACCAGTCGGCCCCAAAATGTATGTGGCCATCTCTACTTATGCTCACTTCACCCTCTGAAAATCTTACAAAGGATTAGCGTCTCCATGTCTGACTTATATGAGAATGAGGAAATGAGCAGCTTACTTGTTCTCACCCTGCTTGCATGGGTTTTTTCCGGGTACTCCAGCTTCCTCCCACAGTCCAAAAACAGGTTTCTTCGGTTCTTAGTATTTTGTGTTACCTACCGTACTGATCTGTCGTTGTGGCTGTAGCTCTCTACACACTTGTACAACTGTCGATCAATATTCCTCAGCACAAAACACTTAAAAGCACCAAAGGACTTTTCTGCATCATTGCACACCCAAAGTTGCATAACAATTATTGCTCGTGCTGCTGGTCACTTTAAATGGTGCAACCATTATCTGCATCATCTGCACAACCATTATTGTATTGTATTTACCGCACCACTGGTCACTTTATCGCTGCTTGATGAGTGTCCATATTGTTGTACAGCTGTCATGGTGCTACTCCACAAATGGTGCCCTTACATTACTGAAAGACTTCCTGTACTTATTTTTTCATTTCTTTGTTTTGTCGTAGTTACTTGTTACTGCAATACTAATCCTCATACTACCAAACACAAATTCATTGTGTGATTTGCTCGGCCAAGAATGATGACCGATTGAAGTTTTCTGTAGGTGTGAACGTGACCGTGCATAGTTGTTTGTCTGTACTGTTTGTGCGCTGTGATTGGCTGGCGCCCAGTCCAGGGTGTTCCTCACCAAATGTCAGCTGTGATAAGATCCACATAAGCTCGACAGAAAACTGATGGATGTATGGTTGGATGGATTTCAAGCTTAGATTGAATAGGGCTGGAGATGAACTTTATGCACTGGGAGCACTGGTGCGCAAAACCTTTTTTCTTTGGTAAGTTGAGCACACACACATTTTACACAGCACTGCATTCAATACCAAAGTTTTAGAGATTGAGTCTTTTTTTAAATATATGATTATTATTATTTATTTTATTTGATATTTTTACAAAATTGCTTCCTGTCTAATGAAGCTGTATTGACTGCTAAAAGACTAACCGAAATGTGATCATCGTAACATTCTTTCCTTCAATCAGAATCCCACAAGACCGTGAACTAACTCAAACATTTTTACACATTCTTTTTCACATTCTTTTTCACATTCATATTGGTACTTGAAATGCTCTGTGTACAGTGTTGGTTATGACTCTGACTTGAACATTCATGAAGCTGTCGTTCTTATCATCCTCAGCTATTTCCACTCTATATCTGATGGGCATAGGCCACTCCCCTAGGCCTGTCCCAATAGCATATTTTTACATTTTTAGAACGATATATTTTCACAAACCTATCATAAACGATAATACCGATTTATTTATTTATTTTATGCGGCTGGTGTTGGTGTAAACCACAGTATTTTCCTACGCTCTCAACCATCCAGCTTTTAATGTGACGCCGTTTATTTCTGAATGTTTACTGTCAACATTCACGCCGGCAATAGATTTCACTAAAGTTTCCTCACGTTTTACCAATGAAATTAGCAAAGGAGTCACAGTGGACCGATGAAACTGTCCAAGTCTGCCCTCATTCTGAATATTCATCAGCCATTTGTCCGTTGGACTGATAACGCGAGGTGCCTGAAATGCGGAAATCTGCATGCGTAGCGGTAAGTGGGTTGGATAGGAGCAAATATAGAAGATATAGTAGAGCGGAAGTAAGCATCTACATAGTGAACAAGTGCTAAAAATACAGCCATCTCTGCAGTGTGACCTCTGTCTCTGTTGTTTGTTTCGGGACCAACTCCCACCATCGTTGGCAACTGTCGACAGGCGCTAATAGCTAGCCATGGAATGTAGCATTTCTGGTCATGGAGTGACGTGTCCTGTGTCTCTCAAACACATCTAAGACCAATTTCCAAAGGCTATACTGCTGCCTGATTAAGCTCCTCTGCAAATTGGTCTCATGTGACACGTGTGACTGGGAAAGATTCCGGGGATGCCACTGTGTAACTTGCTGTATTCGGCATTGTTTGAAAGAAAATAACATTTACCGGTGTTGGAGGTAAATGAAATGTTTTTAAAAACCTGTGTGACCTCTTTCTTTACAAATATCACATGTTGTAATGTGGAGACACACACTTAATACGCACCAGAAAATGTATGTACAAATGTGTTTTTATGACACAATTTAGCTTTTGTGGCTGTTAGTGAGGTCCGAAAATTATGGTGCATACTTTTTAAAAGCAAGTACTCGGGGTGTGTTCACAAAAATTGTGCAAATATTAAACATTTGGTGCAGCGATATTGAGAGTCATGAATACCTTCCTCAGCTTGTGAACATCACACGACCAAACTCAGAACACAGGTGGGCCGTGATTGGTCGTTTCCTGAGCCCTTCGGTGCTGTATGGCAAGGTCATTTTATAAAATGACCGACAATCAGATCGATAAAAACATATTCAAGAAATGCAAACTCAATTTGAATACCGTGTTTAGACTAATAGGGTGCAATGACCATATTATTGTAAAAACAATTTGGGGGCTGACTTCTCCTTCAAGAATCAAATATTTCTTCTCCCCTTAATATGTATGAATTATGTAATGAGGAAAAATAGTTAGTCAATCAAGTCTCTTGTGTTGTTGAATTGTGTTTAAGTCTAAAGACAAAAATTACAATTGTACAAAGCACCTATACAGTGTCTACATCCAGATTATCCACAATCATGATATTTTTACAGATCTGGTTTTCAAGCTTGTCTGGATGTCTCTTTGAGTGAGAGTTTTGTTCAGTATCGCATGGGAAAAGCCAGCGTGTCCAATGCCACATGACTTAGATAAGTAGTTAATCGCTTTCTTGGAGATGGCCTCTGAGAAATTAAGTCAGCTGGTTTTAAGAAGTGAATAGACACAAGCTATTTTATACTTTGAATTCATCTTATTTATGCTTCATCGATTTTTTTTTTGGGGCCCTTTTACATATATTTACTTGCCGTGAATACAGTGCAGTTGCAAATAAAACGTATGAGTCAAAGAACAAACCACGTGAATTATCTAGAAATCAATCATTTAGTGTTTTCACAGTCCAAAGTCAGTCAGTTGCAGTCTGGTTACACAGGGTCAAGTGGATGTTCAGAGGAAGGTGCGGAATGTGGCTGCTGTGTTACAGAAAGCTTGTTTATTTTCAGAACCATGCATAATTTTGTTCCTTATCCAACTGATATTTTCTGTTTCATAAATTAATTTGTGGGCCGAGTGGATGGCATATTCGCCAGTTCTGAGGATGGGGCTTCATATCCGTGTTCCAGTCTTTCTGTGTGGAATTGCATGTTTTCCCCATGCTTGCCTGGGTTTTCTTCCTCATCAAAAAAGCTTGTTTCCAAACCAAATTATCTTGCAAACTCGATAAAAGGATGTCAAAGATTATAAGAAAATGAAAAACCAAAAGGGGACGCTTAATCATCAGTTGAGTTTTTGCAATGTATGTTGGCACAATTTCTTTCGTCAAGAATTTTTAATGCTGCAATTGTAAATACAGTATTATGAAAGACAAGCTATATTATTCCCCCTCGCCCCCTTCTCTTCTTTTGAATTTGGTGTTTCATAAACTTTCATGGTATAAAAACATGAAACGTTTTTTTAACATTTTTATTTCTTTAGTCTGCTCCAGTCTTGTCCTGCAGAGGCTGCTGTTGTCTTCATATAAAGCGGTTTGACAGGATATTCAAGATACTTGGATCCAGTTCCGCAGCTTTTAAAATCCTGCTTTGTTTAAAACAGTAGCTGTCTCAAAGGGTGCCCACTGCTACCCCTACCCCACTGTCTTTGGTTTCCATCGTTGTGTTTAAACACAAAGGAGAATGTATTTACAATGGACTGTTCCCGCACTACTTGTGGGGGTTAGAGGCTGGGCTGGCCTCTAAATAGCAAAAATCAGTGTACGTATATTTGAAATGCGTTAGAGTGAGTTGAACAAAATGATTAGAAATCGCCTGTTACACTGTGCTGACGGCTGTTTGTGTTTGTCTTGTCAATTCCTTTTTTATTTTGAAAGAGTGACTCTCCAATCATTTCAGGTTATTTACCCTTCCACCTGTGTCTGATTGTCAGCCCCACGCTGATTGTTTCCACCCGTTGCCCCTTACATTGTGTTTAAATGGTCCTTGTCTACCTTTGTACTGTGCCAGTGTATTTCCTCTTTGTACGTGCACTACAGCCTCTCGCCACAGATCTGACTAGTAGTGATGGCAAAATGAAGCCTCATGAAGCAATGAAGCTTTGCAGCCAATTGGTTTGCACATGTAGCAAAGCTTCACGGTGCTTCATTTACTCTTTGGCCCCATCCAGTGGTCTCTTAAGCCCAAGAGGTCAACAGTGTTAAGAATGCAATGGTTATTTGCTTAAGACAAAGATATGAATGTGCTTGTGTTAGTAATTTAGTATGTGAACAAAATACAAGTGCTAAGGATAATTTGTTATTCATTTTTATTTCGAAATAATAGCTTCCCCACAGTGGCTGGCTCAAAACGGTTTCTTTTTTTGGACAATATTTCACCAGTTTTAGAAATATTATTTCACAAGGCACAGATGAAGCTGGGGTGCAGAGAAATGCGAGTGCCAGTTTACATACATTTGGGTAGGTATGGCCCAGTTTCATGGCTCTCCTTGCTCTCATGCAAGGCTCAATAATGCCTCAACGTCGACGAGGTGTTATTGTTGTATACTACTTCCCTTGCACACAACAGACACTTCACCTGTGAAATAACAATAGTTAGACACAAGAACAAGCAAAAAGCTGCATTGTCACATGTATATTAATATAGTTTTTCTCTCTTACCTTATTGGAAGCAATCAAATCAAAAAATGTTCCCATACAGGGGAGGATCGCCTTTTTTGCGCAGGTTCCATCGCAAGCAACGGACAAGGCTCGAAAAAAGACTGCACTAGTTGCACTGTTGCGCACAGGTGTAACAAGTACAGGAGCCCGAAATCCACAAAATGTGAGATAACAGGCGATCGCCATTGCGTTTTGCAACCTATTTATACCGTAGTACTGTGTTTGCAATGCGCGCCAAACGTCGGACCATTCCCAAAGCGGCTATGTGATTAAGCCGGCCGGCGAGGCTTCACATGCCATCATTTCCGGGTTTTGCCGAAATGACGCGCGCCTCGATACAAGCTTCGTGGAAACGCCCCTCCCATTACTCGACCACAAGCTTCGGAGCCTCGGCACATTTCGGCCCATCACTACTGACTAGTCCTTGGCCTGTTTCCACCCCTTTGCCGTTTCGAGTTGTCGGTCGCTGATCCTCAAATCGTTATATCTTTTTACTTTGAACCCTGCAACGGTGTCCTGTGTCCAAGCCTGGTTCTGACAGTACACACTGGCCAGTATGGACACGGTGGGGCCAGAGAAGCTCGCTGCAGCTCTATCTACACAGAGGACTCACTTGTCCCCAAGAGGAGCAGGTGACTGCATTACACCATGGATTCAAGGGGCTCGCCCACAGACAGGAGAACTTCAAGGCAGCTGTCACACCTGGAGGCAGCTTAATAAACAAATACAGCAGCTACTCATTCTCCTTTTAGCAAAATTGCTGCTCCTCTCCATGCTCTGACCTCACCTCAGGTTCATTTCTACTGTTCTATAGAAGCAGAGGAGGCATTACTTTGCTTCACGCGTCGTTTCACATCAGTACCCATTCTCACCCTGCCAGATCAACAGTGGCAATTTGTAGTGGGGGTGGATGCATGTAGTGAGGGTATTGGTGCAATTCTGTCTCAACAGCCTGAGACTGATGGCAAGGTGCATCCCTACGCCTTCCTGTCTTGTGGTCTGTGTCCCGCAGAGAGGAACTATGACGTGGGCAACCAGGAGCTGCTGGCTGTTAAGGTTGCCTTAGAGTAGGAGTAGGGAACTCCAGTTCTTCAAGAGCTATATCCTGCCTGTTTTAGGTCCCTCCCGAATCCAACACACCTGATTCAATTGTTCAGGCCTCGACAGAGCTTGCTGATGAGCTGATCATTTGAATCAGGTGGGTTTTTTTTTGCCCCTATTGCCGTCTAATAAATCAAGCTTTCTGAATCTGAATCTGAATATCTCAGAAGAGCTGTTTTGGAGCCGAAAGAGCCATCCCTTTTTAGTGAGCCAAGCCAAAAAGAGACGTTTGTCTTAAAAAAAAAAAAAAGCCATCACTGTTTTGCATTTTATGGCTGCTTATCCTGCAGCCCACCACAGTTGTGTTTATTTGGGAGCACACTTCCAACCGCACGTCTCACAGGTTTCACACTGCCTTTGTCCCACTGTATAGCTGTATAGCTTGTAGGTCACGGGAGTGCTGGAAATAATTTTGGTCTTTTTTTTTTTAATCTCATTCACTTCTAACAGGGTTGTGTTGACTTTTTTATTTTTTTGTTTTTTTTTTAATCCAGTATGTGTTTTGTAATGGCTAAATATTGGCCACAGTTTGTTTGTTTTTTTTATGCGGTGCTAGTGGCTTGAGGCTTGATTCTAATAGCCTGATGGATGAATAAGCAACTATTAGGATATGTGCATGAGGATGATCGATCCTCGTCCTACGTGAAATTGTACTTGTACTTAATCTGTCCACCTTTTTCATTTCATGTTCCTTCTCGCTGACTTAGTGGAACAGGATTAAATATGTTAGCACTCTACAATTATTCGGACCCCTGGGGGAGTTCTTTCCTTTGGATAACTACATGGAGAAGCACACACACATCTAAACACAGGAAATGTCGGAATTTGTGATTATACAGTAATTGCTCGGCGCATCACAGGCCTTTCAGCTTTAAAATGTGCAGTCCTGCGCAACACAAAACTGGCGTTTCAGCAATGTTAGAAGGGCCCTTATATTGACATTGTTACATAGCAAAAGCAGATACCTCTCTGCCAAGGCTGCACTGGGAAAAATATTGCAGCGCCATTTTTCTGTTTGTCTATCTGTTAGTTAAAAGACTACTAATGCTGATGAGTGACACCATTACGATTCTGATTATATTTACTGCGCAGAGATTTCAATAGACTTTCCGAGGATCCGGGTCAATGTAGCTATCCTACTATTTATTGGTTTGTTATTGTATGTCAAATAATGTTCGTAAAAGAATAACTCAACTCTCAACTCAACTGTATTTATAGAGCACTTTCAAACTGCATACAGAGTGCTGTACATGGAGCAACTAACATGGAAATAAAGCTACTGGACTTAATTTTTATCATGTCAGAAGCAATTAATTGCCAAACTGTTATTGGTAATAACAGAATAAATAATTATTGGCACTCATTTTCCATACACTTTAACGTGGAACTTGCATACTTGTAGTTTGGCAATATGCATATTCAATTTTTTATTTTTATTTATTTACTTATGTTGCACCCAGTATTTTGAAAATATTTGTTTACCTTTTTCCCCCCCTCCCTTTTTTTTGCCCATTTTCTTGTGAAATGCATATTGAATGACTATTAGCATTTTTAAAACTAAAATTTAGGGCTCATTTTTACTTTTCAACAACATGCAAATTTTCACTATTTGCGAGTTAGGGTTAGGGTTAGGCTATCTACTGAGAATAGCTGGGATTCGCTGGCATTCGCGGTCTTGCGCTGCACCATGTTTGTTTTTTTCTTTTGGCCAAATCAAACGAATTCTGCAATGGGTTACTTGACCGAAATCTTGCGTCACGGCAAAATGCATGAACTGCATTACACAACATCATAACAAAGCCCTATCATTGGCTACTGTAATCTAAAATTAAGATTTTGAACCAAAATGTATGGTAGTACCTTCATCAATTTTTATCCAGTGTAATGCAGCAACTTCATTAATCACACAGTCCCAAATTTGGTTTAAAATGGTGACATGGATGTTCAGGAAGTAAATATGTTTTTATCCATATGATCTTTTACAGATGGGATTTATGAATGCAGGTCATGAGATGAATAGCTGACACTTACTTAGAATGCTTCCATTGGACATGCGCCGAAACCAAATTAGTGCTACCAGATTATGTCGTCATACATAGTCAAACTCTTGGGAGAAAAGAAAAATACAGTATGTAGAGAGTGCAACACTTATCTCACTCTTACACTTATTTGTGGAGGTCTTTCAAAACCACCACAGCTCCACACAAAGTGCCACATGTAAAATAAAAGTCAGACTTAAAAACTTCCATCCAATTTTCCGAAACAAAGGCGTAGAGCGCGTAAATACAATGAATCACTAAAACAATGCCGGATCTCATCCTGAATCGAAAGCCAAAGAATAAATATGTGTTTTAAGTCGAGTTTTTAAAATGAATATACATGTGACATGAAGTGAAAATACCTGTGCATCCACAAGACTTTCATATTAACATGTTAAGCAGATGTGTGTATGTGTGTGCGCGTAAGAACCTGACATTGTGCCAAGATGGACACAAACAGATGACAAAAGAGGCCAACTTTTTGGACCACCCCCTCTTTCTGGGCTTGGCCATTTGGCTGTAGGACGGACAACTAAAGCAGCGGGAGAAGGGAGCTGAGAAAATATCGCACGAAAGGCGAGAAAGCAAGCAAGGAAGGAGTATTTGTTGATAATAGGGTTAAAATGAAACACAAGTGGTGGGGAAAAGGGGGGGAGAATGCAGACAAAAGAGGTCAGTTGTACTAAAGCAGAGAAGGAAAGCGAGCCGCTGTATGAACGGGCAAAACAGTGGAAGGGAGTTTTCCGCTAAGCAGAGATCATTACAAAAAATATATTAAAAAAATAGTTGTGAACAGTGAAGTGACACATTTTCACACTGAACAATACTTTCTGCAAACTCAAGACTCTCTTGATGTGGGCTGGCTCAAAATACAGAGGGAGGGAGGGAGGCAGGGAGGGAGGGAGAGAGACAAACACACACACAGTCTCAGATTCTGCCCATCTGAGATAAAATCCGAGAGGAAATAAGACGGGGGAGAAATGGGCCGGTAGCATGGAGACTGCCATTGATATCTACAAGCACTTCTCGTGGCTCAAAAAAGTAAGTGTTTAAGCTTCAGCTTGTCATTTCTCGATTAATGTCTATCACTTCTGCTCTTCGTTTCCAAAATGAAGTAGTTTCTCATGACAGCAGATGAGGAACATTGTGTGGTGCTCAAAAAGTGTTTATTTGTAGGTGATTGCTATTCCAGCTCGGATGCTTTCGATTATGAGACTATTTTCAGTCAACTTTTTTTTCCTTTTTTTTTTTGGCTGTTATTATGTTTTCTTAGCAGAGTTGTCAGGGCATTTCCAGGGATGCAGCAGCTGATTCCTGTTGACAAAGAGGCATCTGATGCTACTAGATTCAATCACTGAGATACAGACACAAAATCTGTGTCCTTGTAGCAAGAGAATCACATTTTTTTTTTCTTTTACAGTACTAGCACAGCATTGACTGAGGACTCACTTCTGGGCTTTGTTGAAGTTGGACGCATTTCATGTCATTGGTTTTTAGCAGCGATTTGGTGTTCCTTTGAACTGACGCAGCGGAAAGTAGAACACTGATGATGGTAAATGTGTCTGAAGTTGCCAAGCACAAAGCTGGACAAATCTGAGGGATATGACTGAGAAACTCGCTATGATTTCAAATCATTCAGTATTAAATATGAAAATAAAGTCCTCAATTCAATGAGGTTGCAAGGATCCTGGCCTTGAAAGTTGGGGTTAATTTAAGAATCGTTTTCGAAGAATTTGCTGCTCATCCTACATGACACGAGACTTCAAATCAGCAAGGATCCAAGGATCAATTCTCTTTTGCGCGGGCTATCTATGGCTTTTCAGCAACGCATGGCAAAAAGATGAGCTGCACTGATGGATGGCTTCTACGTTAGGCGACGTTAACACTCTAGGGAATGATTCCCAGTTTGGATTTTTTTTTTCTTAAATCGAATCTTTTTTTTTAATATATTCATTCACATACCAAAAACATCCGACGGGCATATACACTAAACACGTCGCGTGGCGCTGTGTGTTTACAGAAGTAAATATTGCCCCTTGTGTAGGTCTCAGTCGTGATGCATTAACGACAATTTCAAGAATTTTGTGCCTTTTTAATTTAAGATTGTACAAATGCTTAGATGGCCCGGCGCTCGAGTGGTTAGCGCGTCGACCTCACAGTGCAGGGTCGTGGGTTCAATCCCGGCTCCGGCCTTCCTGTGTGGAGTTTGCATGTCCTCCCCATGCCTACGTGGGTTTTCTCCGGGTTCTCCAGTTTCTTCCCACATTCCCAAAACATGCATGGCAGGCTGATTGAACACTCTAAATTGTCCCTAGGTGTGAGTGTGAATAGTTTTATTTGTCTATGCGTGCCCTGTGACTGACTGGCAACCAGTTCAGGGTGTACCCTGCCTACTTCCCGAAGACGGGTGGGACGGGTAGGCTACAGCATGCCCCGCGACCCTTGTGAGGATAAAGCGGATTAGATAATGGATGGATGGATGGACAAATGCTTGGAATTTACGCATCCCAACAGTAAATATTACACGATTTCTGTAGTCCTCAATGAAAACAAATTGATCACCTCTGTGGGGAACCAAAATAAAACAGACAAAATAAAAAATGGATGGATGCAAGGATAGATGGATTATTTTGTCGATTAATCAATGAAACCGATTTTTTTCAAGCAACAGATTACTTCATATTTGCAGCCCTATTTAAATTTTCACCGTAGTCTACATACTGTGTATCTACTGTAGTAACAGTCATTGAGGTAGTCAGATGCAGTCCTGCATGTTGTGCAATATTGTTGGGCATTCTTCAGCACTTGTGTCATGCATTGTCCCACCCAATATTAAAAGCATGTGTTGCATGTATATTGCGTAGATTTTTGAAGGACAGACAAGTTAGAACATTGCAGCATTTTAAACCCATTGCACATCCAAAGTGGACTTTGAGATGAGTACGAAATTTGTACTGTATTTTAGATTTACAGTACATGGTTAATACTTAACATACTGTAAGCCCCCCCCCCCAAAAAAAAAGTTAATAAAAAGCTATAGGACAAGGACATTCTTTGAATTTAACACTTTAACTTAGGTGAAACTTAGAACAGTTGTCACACAAGCAACAAATGACAGACAATGGTCTTTTTTTCCCCCCATTAGCCCTGAAAGTGCTGTGGACACTTTTATTCCGTCTCCTGAGAGTGTGTGCGGCACACTTCAATCACTACTAAGCATGCAAAGTGCAAATGTACATGGGTACTGTAGGTCAAACTACAATATTAATGCATAACTTCACGTTATGGCAGAATTCCTGTCAAAATAAATTGTATTCCTGAGAGACTGATCGCACATAAAAATTAATTAGTCTTCACCCTGTCTTTTGCCCACACTGCACTTTGCCACCCTGTTTATTTTCAGTCTGAATCACTTAAATGCCTCCATATGGTCACTAGAAGGTGGTCGTTGACCATAACTGCCGACATTTAACAAATTACGTCTGTCGTTTTTTAATGAAGTTTCGACAAATAATTCAGGGTTTGATTGTCATTATGATGGTGTTTGGTTCCAGGGGGCCTTGTCCATCGCATGCTGCTGACTTGGGCCCCCTGGCTGCTTATCTAAAACCAACAGTATCAAACTAGACCGTGACTTTAAATTGGACCGTCAAATTGGCGCTCTTCCATCCACTTTCATCTTAGGCAGCTGGCTAAAAAGAGCCTCTCCTTTCTCAACAGCACTTTGAAACAGTAATTCATGCTTTTGTCACATCTCTGCTGGATTACTGTAAATTCACTTTTTTTTGGAGTTAGCCAATCCTCCATCAAATGTCTCCAGTTGGTCTAAAATTGTGCTGCTCACCTCTTGACCGGTACTCATAAGAGGAAGCACACAACTGCTACTCTGGTGTCCCTTCACGGTGTCCCTTCACTGGCTTCCTGTAATTTTAGAGTTTTTTTTAAGATCCTATTTTTTGTTTTCAAATCTTGAAATGGTCTCGCTCCACCTTACCTCTCGGAGCTGATGGTTTCAGAGCCAGCAGCAAGCTACTCTCCTTCAACACTTTCTCGGGGTGTAGCGATACATCTTTTTCATGGATGTATCGTTCTGTCAGCAGGGTTTCCTCCAGAAAACTTGCTAAGCCTGGTGGTAGAGATGATAAAATACTTCATTTTATTATTGGTAGGCCTGTCACAACAATTTTTTCCAGATGATATATTTACCCAGAATTATGCACCTTGTGACCCAGATGCATCTAAATTGCCCTTGTCATCGCACAGATCTGGCCCGCCACATCATATTACATGGCCTGCAAACGCAACGCAAAACAAACATGTCAACTTGATGCTTGCTAAAAATTCAAAAATCCAAAATGTCAAATTCTCATGTGTAATAAATAAGAGAAATATTATAAGAATGTTCTTGTTACCAAACCCCTCATGATAGTAACTTAAACAATAGTTGAATATTATTCTTTACTTTTTTTTAATATGATTTCACAGTCATAACAGCCCTCCATGGGAAACGGTAACTACAATGGGCTTGGTACCGCTGGCTTCAAGCAACATTTATATGCATTGAAATGGAAGGTTAGAACATTAAAAGCGAACTTTTCCATTTCGTTAAAAATAATGTGTAATAACTGAACGTCATTTTATTTTTCCCTCAATTTAGTCAAATACCCCATTTTTCTATTCAGAATTATGTTAATATTTTTCTCTATGTATAGAAATCTAAGAGTTCTCAAGTCTTCCTTTAATCTGCAGCTTTTATATATTCTTTTCGGAGCATATCCACAAAGATTCATAAAATCAGTGATGAAACACCTGGTACATAATAGTGGGATGATTAACTTATTCACTCCCAAAGACGTATTTAGATGTCTTTTCAGACGCCACACATTATCAAGTAAAAATGAAACGAAATGGCCATTTTCAGACCCTTTCAAACCCTTTTCAAGTACAGTCGATATAAAATGAGGAGCTGGGATTAAATGTGTGGTGTCTGAAAAGATATCTAAATACTGTACGTCTTTGGGAGTGAATGAGTTAAATGATTGTTTTGTCCCCTATAATAATCAATCTATCTATCAACATTTTGTAGACATTGCTTATCATCCCCCGTTTTTGTGAGACATGTAATGATGACGTGTTTGACTTAACACATTTGATGCTCAGACAACAGTTTCGTTGGTACCGATTAGTCCAGCAAATATAATGAAGATATCTTAAAGTTTTGTTCGATTTAAATTTGTAATATTTCAACAGAGGCAATTGCACAATCCTCCACCTCAACTGGCATGATAACAAGTATATTTCTGCTCGGTGTGGTTGTCCAGGTGAACCTGTGTCCTCCTGCCAACAATGAAACCTACCAAGAGAGACTGCTCCGCCTAGAGGGTGACAAGGAGTCCTTGGTTTTACAGGTAAACCTTTTCTGTATGTGTGCGTGTGTGTACATTTCCTCTTAATTTTATGCAACTGCAAAAACACAAGTTCAATTGTGTTTGTGTTGATGTCATCATTGTGACCGTTAATGTGATTAGTCTGGAAGGGTTGGTTCCACACTTGATAAGCATCTCAGTTACTGGTTCTGAAGAAAATCTGTTATTCCAAATAAAGCATGCTTGAACAGCTTTGGCCCATTCAAGCAGCTACTTGCATTCACTGGCAACGGTTGCTGTCACAGGCGGAGGTGATAAAGTCAACAGACTCTTCTGAGTTCACCTTAATAACTACTTCACGCAGAACTGATAATTACAATGTTCACCTTAAAGTCAAAGTGTCTTCACAAGACCTCAGGGTCATTAATCCTGTGTGTGACTGAGGTTTGTTCTGCCCACCTTTTGGATGAATCACCTTTGTGGCATTTATGTGCACTAACCAAACACATAACTGAAACTGAAAAAATAAAATTGTAACCGTTTTGATGTGGTTACGATTGCTAGGACTTGTTTTTCCAGACAGGAGATTGTCTTGATACGTTTTGGCCCTTTCACTGTTGTCAGTGAACCTTTCACTGGCCACTTTTCCAGGCGTACCTGTATTTGTGTGTGTTTGTGCATTTGGGTTACTTCCGCTAAACACTTAAGTTTTTACTAACGGGCCTCCCTGTCACTGAGAGGGAAACATTTCTTATCTGAATTTGTGTGCTGTGTCCTTCCCGATTTCTTGTCATATGTTCCACAAGTAATCTTACATTTCTTGGCCGCACGTTATGTGTTGGGGGCGGGGCACGTTTTCACATGTACTCCCTCGTTTATCGCGTTAATGGGGACCAAAACCACCCGCGATAAACGAAAATCCGTGAGGTAGTGACAATTAAGGATGAAAGAGACCTGCTTTTGTTCTCACACACACACATGCGAGGACACACTAGCACGCATTGTAAACAACATTTAGACACTGATTTTTGCGGACTTCAAAAAAAAAAAGTTTTGTTTTTTTAATGAATATGTTTGAAAAAATCTGCGATAAACAAACCGCGAAATAGCGAGGGATCACTGTCCTGTACATGCACTTTTTCATAGATTCTTTGTAATCAATCTTGAGACAGTTCATGAAACAGCAGCTTCACTCTCACAAGAGTACTTGAGGTTAGAAAATGGCTGCGGGGTGAACATAATGGCAGTTGAAGTGACATTGAATCAGCTGCTGTCAGAGGAATCCCGCATCATTTTATAGAAAAGATTGTGCGTCTGTCTGTGCACAAGTCTGTACTTTGCAGGCTTGGCAGGAGGTGAGCGTCAAGTCAAGGGGATCATTGTAAATGTCTAGCCCAGATTCCTGGGTGACAGGCTTGCTGAGTAACAGAATGGTGGTGTGAAGTTGAGGAATGTCATGTATAATGTTGTTGTTGACTGATGAAACACAACACAGAGCTGTTCAACCGGCCAGTAAAACATTGTCTTGGCACTTTATCTGTTCATTCACTCATCCCGTGTGTACGTAATAATGAATGACTGTGTCAATCATTAGGTAAGTGTGCTGACTGACCAGGTGGAGGCTCAAGGGGAGAAGATCAGAGATCTCGAAAGCTCCCTCGAGGAACACAGACAGAAACTCGCCTCCACTGAGGAAATGCTGCAACAGGTAACACCCACACTGGAAACCTGCCACACCTGACAACTTTTTGTTTGTGTACAAAAGGATTTTTATTTACACTTGCACAATAACATCCTTTCAGATTGTATTAATTGAGCCATAATTAATATAACCCCAACATTTATAAATAATGAATTGACAAATTATTGCCAGTTTCAATTAAAATTGTTCTGTTTCGTCTTTCCATTGGTGCAACTGTTTTGCACATACTTTTGACCACAGCCAGCCGAGCCTCAACAATGCAACGACTGAGTATGTACCAGTGAATCTCTCCTCTGTTCCAACTTCTCAACAGAGCCTTTGTCTTCTGCATTGTCAGCAAAGTAAAACCCCACAGCTGAATAAATACCCCACTGAAGAATGTTTATTATCTGTATTTAGCAAGATTTGTAACCCACATATTTAAAAGTAAAAATATTCATAGATACCGTTCCAACTGTTTATTTTTGTCATGAAAAAAATCTGATGAAGGGAAACTGTTTTCTTCCTTGCGCCAATGTCATCCATAACACAGTGCTGTACAGTATACAGTTTTATTTAAGAGTGCAGTGATCCCTCGCTATATCGTGGTTCATTTATCGAATCTACAGTACATCACAAGTTTTTTTTCCAAAGGACTGTATTCAGAAAAAAAATGCAGAATGACTCAGAGGTTTTGTACATATAATGTACTGTACTGTTTATGCAACGGGCACTCATTTAAGGCGCATGATTGGTTCCCGGCACGACATCAACGAATGACAGCACGAGTGGATTTATCCCGTGAGCTGATTGGCTGCGCATTATCGCACCCCCAGCACCCATCAGAATCCGATCTGGGGACCACTGGCATAAAGAGTGCATGGTCATAAATGTGCTCATATTAAAAGTACCTTGAAATTGTTTTAATTAGACACTAATCTTATAAAATAAAAGTGTCAATGTAACAAAATGTTGTTTTATTTCATTTTTTAAATAACTGTAAATTAATGAATATATTTTTAATAAATGTACTTTTCAACACTTCAACGGCACATTTTAATCAAAAAGCACTTAATGTGTCAGATTTTTCACATCTTTTCATTTTTTATGTTTTTAACGTTTGACCTATAAAATCTTATGCAATCCAGATTTTACAATAATTTTGCCATGATGACGATAATGTGCAAGAGAAATGACTAGGGCAGATTAGGAATCAATGCCAAAAAAAGCACATCTGGAAAAGTTTACTTCCATCTCTGATTTTAAAAAATAACTAACTTTTATTTGCCACTGTTATTATTCCCATTGTTGCTTATGATCTTGTCTTTGTTAGACCATGGTGTGTGTTACTGAATATTACATTTTTGCTAAAAAGGAATTATCAAAGCAATTCAGAGCTGCTAGTGCAAAGTGCAACGACCTGACAAAAAAAAAACTTTTTGAATCCAACATGGGATTTTCTTAGACTGCTTTTAAAAAAATAATCATAAATTTAAAAAAGTAGTGAAGCAAAATTGCTGCTGACTGCTTCAAACAAACTGAAAGCGGCATTAAAGCCAACGGGGATTTCAAACATAACAGCTCGACCTGCCACTACCAGAGATCTCCTCAACAATCCTTGCTGACTGTTTAAGTTGAGAGGTTTTATTGGATTTAGCTGTATTGATCCACAGCTGTTGTTTTGCTTAGTGGTCATATCCGTGCTGTTTGTGTGTAACGTTGCCCCCCTTTTACAGATAAGGAGTTGGTGGTATAATACTAACAACAAAATGTGCATTATTTTCAAAGTGATGAAGGAAAGGAATAACAATGATTGTCTTTGTTTGTGTGTTGTGCTCCGTGTTGTCATTTTTGTGAGTGTTTAATGTAAGACCTCACTCAGTTTTGTACCTCATGCACGAGTTATGCACCGGTGGAAGTTTAGATATGCATTTGGTGTCATCACTTTTTCAAGTGACTGCTCAAATCAATGGATGTTGTAGTCTGTTATGTTAAAGAACTAGTTGGAAACAAATATAACGTTTTTTGGTTTTTGTTTTTTTCCGCTCTTAGATCTATAAATGCTAGTGAAAAGGACAATTGTTGCCTGGTTGTCCTCATTACGGCATGGCCAGTATCTGGCAGCTGCCGAGTAGGCCATGACCGCAGATTTTTGATAAATTATGTTTTAAGACTGACGCTTATCCTGCGGTAAGTGAGACTGGTGTTCGATTGCAAACTAACAGCCAGCTGTCATTACTATGTAAATACTGTGTGTTTGTGTGTGCGCATTTGTGAGTGGCTCATCCACTGGGACAGTTAGGGGGGTTTGAGCTGTCTGTCTGTGTGTGGCTGTGGTGTTGACATTATTTGTTTGCCATGTGCTCTCCATTCTGTGGCGTTGTGAGCAGACTGTGGTAAAATGCAGCTGATATGGCTCATGTAGATATCTACACGGAGTTGTCATTTCTTCAGTTAAAGAGAAGGCAAAATTGTTCACTTTTGAAATCACCCTTAATATACACCCGTGCTGTATTTTTATATACAGTTATTTACTCGGGCTGCTACAATTAGACGACTCGTCACAACAATGTTGACTATCAAAATCCAACCATCCATCATCTGAAACATTTATCAAATTGCAGGGCACGATCAAAACCGTCGGTCAATTGATTTAATAGTCGACGAGTCGTATATTTAGAGCAGTATTTATTCATTTGGCGTTTTGGTTTTTTTTCGTTCTCCTGTCTGTGACGTACATGCGCTGAAATCCAGTGAAGGAAACAGAAGCATTTTGGGTAATGCAGTGGCTAGCCCGTGTTAGCAAATAGAGTCCGACAGTTTGGGCACAATTCATCCAAAACACTTCATACGATGTAAACCTCCCTTTCATGGCAGCACAGCGGTGATGAGCGAACATGGTTTTCATGTTGGTTAAAACCGCTAGCTACTCAAAATGGAGTCATCTCAGGCTTAACCAAAAAAACATTCTGTTCAATGTTTCAATAAGCAATGTGATAAGAGCCACCTGGACATACATACGCAGTCTTCTAGCCACTGGCCGGCGGAAACCGGGGGGTAAATTTTTAGGCTTAGTTCATGGTGATTTCAGCGCATGCGTGACTAAGGTGCGCCGTTGGTTAGCCAGGAAAGTGTGACGTATCGCTAACTTCTTTCCTTCCTTTTCACCTTCCTTCTGGGCTAAAAAATTTCAGTAGCCCAATGTCCGATGCATGCCAAGCCAGTAGTCAAAAGCTCTGTAAAACCCGTCGAAAACAGTGGCCGGAATTATAGCGTCTTGAAAAAAAAAATCATCTTTGGCCATTTCTATTAAATATGAAAAAGAGGAATTGGGATTAGTTTGGGAGAGGAAATGAAAGCAACACTCGTGGTTCGCAACTGTGAAGAGAAGACAAACGGTACCATCAATTTTTGTGTTTACACACTTTGTTTTTTTTTTCTTTGCCATACCACAGAGGCATTGCGTTTTATTAATAGAGCCCTTGACTTGCCTGTGTGTGAGCGTGTATATTTAGCTTCATTGGGTCCGTGTCCCCCAGTCTAGCCTCGTCTGTCAGCGTGGGAAGAACACTGAACTCAGCAAAGGAGTGTTCTATACACCTACTACTCTTTGCTCTGGTATATTGTATTTGGATATGTACTTCAGTTTTGTGTTTATAGCTTGTTGTTGTGGTTGCTTTTTAATTATTATTATTTTTTTTTTTTAACTCATCTCATTTATTTTATGTGTTTGTTTTTCTCAGGAGCTGGTGGGCAGGACGTCGCTGGAAACTCAGAAGTTAGATCTGATGGATGAGGTTTCATATCTGAAACTGAAGTTGGTTAGCATTGAGGAAACGCAGCACACACATCTCCAAGAACCCATGGACGCGAACCAGAATAAAGCAGAGGTAGGGAAATCCATCAGATTTGTTTTTGTGTCAGTGTGTGTGTATGTGTACGTGCGAATGTCTGTGTTTAAATCGCATTGTGTCACGTCACGTAGTTGTAAATGCAATAAAAATAATAACATTGTCATACTATGGAGCTGTACATGGTGTTTGTACAAGATTATGACAATGAATTGTCGTCATACCATTTAGATCCTTCAGAGCTCTAGTTCCAACTTAAGGCTCTCAACTTTTTATTTCTATGCACCTTTGTTCAATTCCTTTTTTTTTTTTCGACCTGAGTGAATGGGAATCCTGCAGTGTTTGTAAAAACCCACTCTTTTTACAAAAACTTTCTGCAGCTTACTTGAAGTCTTCCACATGGCAGAGATATATGAGAATGCTTGACGCAAATTCCACTTAACTCTTGTTTCCTTGATGTCAACTGTTGTATGATGACAGATAAACCCTGTTGCGAATTTTTCTCACAAATATCAGTCAATTCCCGCCAAAAGTGTGGTTTGACCAATCCATCACATGTTCTCCCACATCTCATTCGCGCAGTGTTCTCCCCTAGCCTTCATTTGCATCATCCTCCATTCGCCTGATGAATGGTTGTCCCAAACACACATTTACAGGAAGCCAAATGCGTCAGCCAAATTCTGAACAGACAAGCGATGAGCAGATGGTCCCCACCCTGCCATACTCCCCCATTCAAAGCCCCTGTCATCACAGTCAAAGGTAACAATAAAAGGTCTGTGGACACATACTTTAGTGTTGGCACCCTAAAACAAGCTCAGTCAACCAGCTTCTACAGTGTTTCAGCAATACTCTTCAGCAATGCTTGGCCCTATTCATCAATAGGTTGTTTTTTTTTACTCCAAATTGTTCACAAGTAATTAAGGATAGCATTTTTTTTAAATACAGACTACAGGTAACTGAAAATAACCTAATGTGCATCCCCGACAAGAAACTTGTGATGTAACATGATGCTCATTGCCGTCAGCTACTAACTTCTCAGGATTTAACCAAAAGTTTGCAATGCTCTTTATTTGAGAATGTTTGGGGTTAACACGTAACATAATGTAGTTGAAAGTTGAAGCTGAAAAATGCACTTCATCCATGTGATCTGAATTGGAATTAGTCTGATCGGAACACCCCAAGTTACGTCGTATTCCCTTTGTCAAATTTCAATGATACACTTGCAATAAAGTCCGAGCTGATGGGCGTGATGGAAAACTCTGGAAAAAGTTGCCACAGGAACGTTAAGTGCATGCATGGATACCTTTGTATTGTCTGAAACAATGGTCAACGGCAAAAGATAGGAGTGAATGGCTGTGACATTTTGTTGCCATTACAAAACAAAACCCGCTGGTCACTCTTAAAGTTGGAGCACCATTTTCAAGCTGCGAGCTAAATTTGAAGGGCGTGTGACTTCATTAAGCAAAAACCCCAAGCCCCTCACATTCATGACCAAAGCCATGCCACTCACGAATGTGCACGCAATATACACTGCATGTACCTCACCCACTGTATACAAGCCAACGCTAGACACGCTGATAGCATGGCTTATTCAATGAAGGAAGTTGGCAACCTCGAAATGTTACCTGTTTGATATTGTATTTTTGGGGAATGTACAATCAATTCAAAGCTGGAAGCATCCGCATCGTGGATCACCACTACATATTGCATGTTGACTCTCGATATGACTCGAGACGTGTCCAGTTCCTTTTTTTTTTTTTCTGTCAGCACAAAACTGTTTTGTTTGGCAGCCTGCAGGCTGAGTGTGCGTGAGAGTGAGAGAGCGTGCAGATGAGAAAATGACTGACGCACTATCCGGTCACACTTTCTGTGTCAACTGTCCCTGACAGGCCAGTTCTATTGTCTTGTGACAAGTTTTTAAATCCATTCATCCATCTTCCGATCCGCTTATCCTCACAAGGGTTGCGGGGGTTGGGGGGGGGGGTGGTGCTGGAGCCTTCCCCAGCTGTCTTCGGGCAGTACGCGGGGAGGACACCCTGAACCGGTTGCCAGCCAATCGCAGGGCACATCGGGACGAACAACCATCCGCGCTCACACGCACACCTAGGGACAATTTAGAATGTTTCATTCACCTGCCACGCAAGTTTTTGGAATGTGGGAGGAAACCCAAGTACCCGGAGAAAACCCACATAGGTCCGGGGGAAACATGCAAACTCCACACAGGGAGGCCGGAGCTGGAATTGAACCCAGTACCACTGCACTGTGAGGTCAACTTGCTAACCACTGGGCCACCCTGAGTTTTGAAATAATAATAATACAAATTAATTATGGGTATAATGTGGTTCCAGAGACGGATGCGTTTTCAAAAGGTCATACAGACAGTTTTAATGTACACTACATGTATTTGACGGAAGGTATTTTTCTTTTAAAACCCTAAACTGCGCCTTTAAAGGGCCACCACTCTATTAAAAGCGAAAATACAAATAACATACAAATCACCCAGTCGCGAGTGCATCCTCAGCTAATGTTAGCACCAAAAGCATTAGCAATATAGCGAGCTAAAGCAAAAAGCTCTTCGCCAAACTAAACTTGAGGAGAACACCCCGCGTACGAGGCATGAAGTCAGCATAGTTGCTGTGTCCTCAGTAGCCTACCAGAAGTGGTTGATGCTTATTTCAGCATTTTATTTTCTCATGATGAACAGTGTTATTTCTGAAGGGCTAACTTACATCACAGCGATTTAAGGGTCTCATTTATTTTTTATTATCCGAAGCAAGTTCAGTGTTGAATACTTGTCCATCCATCCATCCATTTTCCGAACCGCTTCATCCTCACTAGCGATTAGGCGGGGGACACCCTGAAGTTGCCAGCCAATCGCAGGGCACACAGAGACGAACAACCTCCACGCTTCACACCTAGGGACAATTTTGCCCAACGAGCCTGCCATATGTTTTTATGGGAGGAAACCGGAGCACCCGAGAAAACCCACGCAAGCCCGGGGAGAATGCAAACTCCACACAGGGAGGCCGGAGCTGGGATCGAACCCGGTACCTCTGCACTGTGAAGCCAACGTGCTAACCACTGGACTACCGGGCCGCCCGTTGAATACTTGTATGTACTGTAATTGTGCCAGTTTTTTTTTTCTGTGGAGTGTAACACACAAACACTGACTAACATATGCCTCAACCAATAGTCATGAGCTGCTTTGCTCGTCTTGTGTGGAGTTTCTACTCATCGTGATAACCAGCTGCTCTTCCACTCTGCCACAAAAGCGTCACTTGTAGTGTGGACATGAGTGAATGTTAAGACATCACATGGGATCCAGAGCCATTGCCAGAGGATATGTTGCCCAGCAAATGTCAAATTTGCACTGCTGACTACACTGGTCACCAAATAATGAAGTGATGAAGGATATGGGGAGGGGTTGTGCAGTATTATTAAACATAACTTTAATGTGTCTACCTATTTATATCTACAGTATCGTCGTTTATCGCGGTTAATGGGGACAAAAACCACTCGCGATAAACCGCCCAGTAAACATTTTTTTTTTTAATAAATAAAATTTGCCCCACCTGGGCCTTGTGCTTGAGCAGAGCGCACTAACACACACACACACACACACACACACACACAGGCCAGCGATCCCATGGCTTGCAGCAGATGTGTTTATGATTAGTCAATTAAGGATGGAAGAGACCTGCTTTTGTTCTTATAAGCTCTCTCTCTCTCTCTCTCAGCCACACACACGCACACACTAGCACACACTAGCACACATCGTAAACAACACTTAGACACTGATTAAAGATCAAAGAGTAACAGAAAGAAGATAAGAATAAGAATAAGAATAAGAAAACCTTTACGTGGGGATTTGCAAAGCACAGAATTGGAGGGGGAAGGGGGGTGGGGTAAAAAGAAAAACAAAGTATTGCAAATACTAAGATGCACAGCCAATCAACATGGCTTTGCATCTTCTCAGCCCCCCCCCCTCACCCCACATATACTGTATATGTTGCTCTATGTGAATCACTGTTGTTTTGCTGACTTTCGCTGCTTCTAGCGGACCGTTTGCGGACTTAAAAAAAAAAAAATAATAATAATAATAATATGTTTGAAAAAATCCGCAATGCACTGAAGCCGCGATAAACGAACCGCGAAATAGCGAGGGATCACTGTATACCATAAGTGTCACTTTGCTTGTGCACACTGCTGGAGGAAGTACTAGTCAGTGTACACACTTGAGTGGGGTGTGGGGGGCTACGAACATACAACTTAGTACTGATCGCGACTAAAATGCAACTAGCAGTTTTTTTATGAGACTATGAACCTACTGGTCACATTGACTCAAAGGCCTCACGTAGCCTCTGACCGCTGCTACAGTATTCTTTAACTGAGTTAACTGGATACATATGTGATCAGCACAGAGGTTCATGTTGGACGTGCACAGAACAAGCATGTAACAAGGCAAAAAATGGAGACATTGCAGCATGCATTTCACATTTCAACGAGCATGCTTGATGAAAAAAGTGTCAAGAAAAAAAGGAAGAGAGAGGCACGGAGAGATGTGGCTTCGCTCTCGTTCTTGCAAGCCACTCGCACAGTAAATTCCATTTGACAGTAATATCCCTATATTTGAGTCGTCTAGTCATCCAAGTATTTCTCATTTTGAGCACATCACTTGAAGCATCCTTTCATGACTGATTGAAAAAGCATCATCCGGACGTTGTGTAAGTTAAACTGTTTACTAACGGACTCTTGCCTTTTGTATGTGTGTGTGTTTATGTGGAATTTACCCTGTACTCTGCATAGAGGTGCATAGCTTGATTACTTCTTCCTCTGGAAAATGGTGTTTATCATCAATATTTCTCAGCTTTGCTTTCCAGGTCCTGCCCTTACAGCATTTGTTACTCACAGTCTAGTTAGTATATCGAACAAACAAACAAAAAAATTTTTGCTGTATTGGAAAAATATCATTTTAGTTTTCTCGCTTCAAAGAAACTTTGGTGGTTTCAGTTATAGATTAAACATCCATCCATCCATTTTCCGAACCGCTTGATCCTCACTAGGGTCGCGGGGGGTGCTGGAGCCTATCCCAGCCGTCTTCGGGCAGTAGGCAGGGGACACCCCGAATCAGTTGCCAGCCAATCGCAGGGCACACAGAGACGAACAACCATCCACGCACACACACACACCTAGGGACAATTTAGAGTGTCCAATCAGCCTGCCGTGCATGTTTTTGGAACGTGGGAGGAAACCGGAGCACCCGGAGAAAACCCACACAGACCCGGGGAGAACATGCAAACTCCACACAGGGAGGCCGGAGCTGGAATCGAACCCGGTACCTCTGCACTGTGAAGCCGACGTGCTAACCACTGGACTACCGGGCCGCCTAGATTAAACATGTTACAAGTTTTTATCGTACATTGTCACAGTGGTTGTTTTTATGTCTGAGTTTGTTTTGCTCAGTGACTCGAGGCAGGTCACCCGCATTTACATGTGTTGCTCGGGTAACCAAAAAAAAAAAAAAACATTCCACGATTCAGGTTTAAAAAAAAACAATTTTTTTTAAAATAACCTTGCAACTGACTGCTTTCATCTGTATTTTTCCTCATCTCAACAATTTGCTGCTCTCCCACCACCCTTGATTTGCCTGCCACACTTCATGGGCTGCTCCCTCCCAGTGCGTGGTAAATCTCATCAGTGAGCTCCAGGAGCAGATGTGCAGGTTTCAAGAAGAAATCAGCACTCGCATTCAGGAGAAGCGGGCCCTGGAAGAAGATGGTGATGCCCAGTGCGGAGAGCCAGGTGCCGAGCAGGCCCGCGCACACAGCCCTGTGCTCAGGCTAAGTGCCACAAACCTGAGCCTGTATGGACTGACCGCAAATGTAGGGACACTTCATGGATGACATTGTTTTATAATCTGCTGCACCCCCTCCTCCGCCCACCCCCAAAATCTTCTGACATCTTCGCCTCTCCCCCTTTAACCAGACCACACTGCACCTGGTATTAAAACATTTCCAGAAAATCAAACTAACAACGTTTGTTGTCATGTCTGCAGTGTTCATTTCTGGATGTTTTGGGTCGAGATGTGCTCTGGTTCTTGCAGAAATGAAGACTTGTGGTTTTCAGAATGCTTCCATTCCATTCTTTGAGGTGATGGCAAATGGCCTTAGCAACTTCAAACAGTGTCACTTACTCGGATTTGTGTTTTAGGTCACAGCACAGTTTCTCTTAGCTTAAAACAAATGTGTGGCTTCACAATCCCTTTATTTTTTTGGGGGGTGTATTGCTTGCATGACAGGATCTTCGTACTAACCGTGTTCATGGGAAAGCGCTTGTTCGATTTACAACTAGCATGGTTGACCTGTAAAATAAACATTGCCATTGGTGTTTAAGGTGTACCGCCTCTTTGTCTTCATACCTGTGACCACTTCTGGGATTCAAACTTCCCCCTCTTTTTGATAACTGCACGTGTACTGCTGGCTCTTTCCGGGAGATCATGGTTCCTACTACGGTTTCTGGCTGGGGAGAATTTCACAACTGCAATGAGTCTTCACCTTCTGTTTGAATTCCCTCCCATTTTAGCATGGGCCCAGTTTTACAACGGGGTTACCCATTGAATGCGACTGTTTTTCCCCTCTTGCAATCATTTTGTTGGTGGACTAATTCGAATGGCCCTTCTGGGTTTACATTTTTCAACTCAAAGCGTTTACTTTTTATGTCTTCCCTGCAGGATTTATTGCAAGAAGTGAAGCAGCTCAAGAATAAAGTAGAGGAGCTGGAAGGAGAGAAGGGACAGTACGAGAGGCAACTTCGAGTCACCAAGGTAAAAAAAAAAACGCAGTTTCAGTACTTTAATAGGTTTTTTGAAACTACACAAACAATGTTATTAAAGGGGAAGTTAGGCCAATGATATTCTGATGAATGTTTGTGGAATATGAATTAAGCAGAAACATCCACCCGTTTTTATTTAATCCATATCAGGGGTGAGCGTTTTGTCCTGTACTGCCATTTGCTGGCGACTGAAAATTAGGCTCCACATAAATAGAATTTTTGGGGTCGATTGGCGAGTTTGAAAGAAACTAAACTCAATCACCGATTTGATGAGAAGATGGCGCAATATAGCTATTCAAACAACTTGTTTACAACATTTCGTTCTATGATATGAATGAAAAACAAATGCACGAGCATCACCTGGCTTTTGCTGAAACAGTTGCTGTCTTGATTCAGCAGCCGTAAACAAGTCCACATACATTCTTACCAGCTACGCCAAGGAGACTACGCCTGCTCCTTTTTGGCTCCTACAGTGGTTACCTCTATTGACGAACGTCTCTTCATATGAAATTTTCAAGTTACGAAACATCTCAACAGGAAAATATTGCCTCTTGTATGGAAGAAATTTCAAGATACGAAATGTAAAAAATACAGTATGGGCTGCTACTCGCAGCTCCGAGTTTCCTGAACGCAACATACTTGATTGTGTTGTCAGCGCAAAGGCACCGCCACGCACAGAAGGCAATGATGTTTCCCTGCTTTTTACCTAGCATGCATAAAATTTAAATAGCGACCGATTTCCATCCACTCAATCAGGCAGATGTAAAGCAGGGGTCTTCAATCCTGTTCCACTTGGGCCGCTTTCTTTGATGTTTTCCATCTCTCTCTGCTGCATATTTCAAATGATCAGATTATCAGCAAGATCAAAGCTGGATACCGAACCTGATCATTTGAGTCAGGTGTGTTGCAGCAGGGAGAGATCCAGGAAACCGGCCTTTGAGGAACAGGATTGAAGGACCCCCCCCCGGTGTAAAGTCTACTGAAAAGTGGCTTTGTGTCTAAGGTCTCGGGTAACTTACGGCCATCACGCCTCTCCTGTTCGTTGAATATTGTCACATGACGTTTGCGAGATGAGCCCTTGGGCACTGTCTTTTTTTCAGTCAACAGCAAGTGGCAGTACATGACAAAATGGCCGCCTCCTGAGATGGAAAAAATTGGTGGATTTTTTTGGCTTAATTCATCTTCTGCAAACACAATATTAATCAGAATGCCATTTTTATACTGGTGGGGGTGTATGGAATGTATTATTGTGAAGGCATTTTTTTTCCTTTCTATTTCCTTCGTATAAAACGCAACAATGGAGGTGCAATTTTCTCAACTAAGCTCCACAAAGCAGACTAAAAATGATGACGTGGCACAACACAGAGATGAAACTATAGTCATAAATGAATATTAACCTTTCCCGAAAGAGAGCACGAAACCGGAAAAGAATATTGTGGTCAGTCGTTACAGGAGTGATTAAGATGCGTCTCAGTCGCTTTACTGCTTCAGTTTTGATTCGAATTGCATCTACGATCATCATCTGGTGTAATGAGCTGTTAGAATGAATTTTCTGAAAACGGTGTCAACGGTGTAAATAGGACACACAAATCTAAAGCGTTTCATCTCCTTGTCGTTTTAGTTTTTCAGTGTATAATAGAAACGTTAAAAATACCCTCAATACGCCAAATCGCTACAGCACTAACATCAGGGCAACAAAAGTTAACCGCATGTGCACCTTAACCGCCTTCTCCCACTTGACACATTTTTTGAGTGCCGTTACATCCTCCGTGCTCACATTGCTTCCTTCTCTCCCCTCCTCTCATCTTTCCTATTCACTGTCTTCTTCTCTCAAACCCTTCCATGCGGCCCGCTGTCCCTTTATCTGCCCCACTATTCTCTCCATCTTGAAATCTCCCCCTATCATTACCCTCCTCCTGTGTGTCTCTTTTTCTCTCCCCTCTAGCTTTCTATCTCTTACTCTCTCCATGTGTGTTACCAGTCGCTCATGACTCAGCTCTCCAGTCTCAAGATGACTGTGGGGCACACACAGCTGGAGAAGCAGCAGTGGGAAGAGCGCTGGCGCAGCGCACAGGTGCCTCCTCTTCCTCTTTTTCTGGCTCCTGCTTTTCTGGCTCTTTTTCTCTGGTCCCTTTTCAACCTGCCTTTTTCGATCACACCCTGTGCTCTTGTATGAGCTTTTCCTCCTCTTTCTAATATAGTCAAACCTCGGTTTTCGTCCATAATCCGTTCCAGAAGGCTCTTCGAAAGCCGAAATTGTTTGAAAACCGAAACCACGCTCTTTTTAAAATAAAAATGTTTACTGAACACAATGGAAAGCAACACGAGGAAGGGTCACTTCCTCATGTAAGGAAGGCGAGAGGAGTCAAATGGTGCATTCAAGTGCGCTCAGTTTGTTCGAGAACCGAAATTTGTTCATCATCCGAGGGATAAAAAACTCAAAATCTTTGGTCAAAAACCGAATTGGGCGAGAACCGAGACGTTCGAAAACCGAGGTTTGACTGTACAGTATTTTGAAGTGCTTGTTTGTTACTTTACAACATAAATCTTTTCTTGCTGCTTTTTCATCCAGCCTTGGTAAGTTTGGGGGGGGGGGGTTGTGTGGTACTTGGTGTACAAATACTGAGAACCACAGAATTAGTTATTCCATGTTACACAAGCTTTTTTTTCCACATGATTGCCACGGGACCGGGAATTTCTACCCCCCCCCCAAATAAAAAGTGTGACAAGCATACGAACAGTGTGGCGTTCGAGCAAACCTGTTGCAGATGCCTGCTTATGAAATGACACAGGAAATCCACTAGAGTACATTCTCAAGCTCACAAGCTCACATACATACACTGTCATATGAGGGGCCACAAAAAAAAAAAATACATTGGTAATTTAAAACTGACCAGTTATTGACTGAAAATTCATCAGTAATGGATTGTTTCAAGAAAAAAAAAAAAAAGAAACTGGCCTGGACAAAAAAATGGTGCTTTCAACTTAATAGTTAAACATTTTGAGGCAGTTACTGCAATCAAAAATTTTTGTTACTCTCAATTACGTTTGTTTGTTTTGTGGTTTTGTTGTCTTATTCTCATATTTTTCTAAGGGTATAAATAGAGAAAAATATGAATGCAGAATTAGGGCTGAACCATTATGCAAAAGAATATAATTGTGATTTTTTTTTTTCCCTGCAGAAAATTATGCGGTTTTCCTGTGCAATTGCATTTTTTTTTTCAAGGTCCTTTTCAATTTATTTATTATTATTTAACAAACAAGCAACCAATATTTATTACTATACATTGAACAGTATTAGATCTATAATAGTTTACAGTATATTAAAGGGCAATTGAAGCATTATTTAATATGAGAGACAATTTACAGTATTTCTTAACCATAATTTCAGGTTTAAACTTACTAAATACTTTGGCAAGTAGTCTTGTGAGCATTCACCACGACCACACATTTCACACATCCGATGATAGTCAAGTCTGAAGACATCTCCAAATGTGTTTTTCATTGTAGTGGTAGCACTGCTTACTGTCAAAACACGTTTTATTCGTTATGGTTTTTTTTTTTTTTTTTTTTTTTTAAACCAGCTCTACCTCATATTTGATCAAGAGTTTAAGGAGAGAAAAGTTTGTGAGTTTTCGTGAGACACTAGCCGTGGCAACACACAGTTCTCCAAGAAAACGTTCATTTTGAGGGTCTTCATGTCCAAGAAAACTCTAGAAACTTTGCACATACATCAATTCTGACAAAAATCACGATTTTGTTTTAGTTTAGTATGCATGTTTAAAAAATGGCTCACTAGTGCCGACTGTAATTTTAAAAATATGTTCGAATGTGCACTAACCCTAACCTAACAGTGCAAGTAACTGAACAACTTACCCTGACCCAACCTGCCCTCAGAAAACGCTCACGGGTTACAGCGACAGGAATTGTATTGGAACAGAACCATTTCAAAAAGCTGCAGCATACCTTACAAGCGGCAGTGGCGGCACCTCACCAATTAAATGATGATTTATAATCATTTGTGTGTCTTCATTTTCTCTCATTAAATCGGATGATGCAACGTATGGCCACATACAAACATGTTTATCCTGAAAATCTATATGATCATTTGGTCACTGTGCTGTTTGGAGGCCCCATGGTCTGCAGCAGATGTGGCAGCACAGCCTTTTTTTCCTTTTTTGTTTTTGTTTTATTTATTTTTTGGTATCTAGCTGTTATTTTACTGACTGTTGGGGTCGTTTCTTTCTATAACATAAACATACTAAAAATGTTGCGGTCAGACGCGGAAGACTGACTTGATGAATTTGGTCTGCTCATCTGTTTCCACAGGCTGAAATCTCAGACCTGCAGCAGCTCCTTTGCTCCAAAGATGCTGAGATTGAAAGCCTACAGACCCAACTTCTGGCCAGAGGCAGCACAGCCAATGACAACGCAGAGAGAGGTACATGCTGATGTCAGCCAGACTGTCATATTACATCGACAGTTCAGGGACAGTGTTGTAAATGTGTATGCACATCTGTCAACTTGAATTACTTGCGCTTCAGCTAACTGTACAGCTTCACAACTTTTCCCTCCCTTTGCCGTCTATTTGACTCGTTCTTGACTGTATGCTGCCCTCTGCTGTAGAGGAGGTGTATATCAAACATCTGATCAACAAATGTAAGGCACGAGGAGTCCTTCGGTCATTGATTCATGTCATTCCCATTCAAATCATCTGCCTGTTGGACCATCAGAATGTGTTTACCCCGTTGTTGCTTCTGAATATTACTCTGCCACTGTTTCACTGTGACTATTTGACACCATTTGAGTTTCGATTTCAGTATAACTCATTGTACTTGTAACCTCAATGTAATCATCAAATGAAGTCACAGTTCCAGAATGATTAGGATATCAGAATATGACAAGTCCAGTTGGATTCGGCCTCAGCAATTTTTTTTTTTTTGTTGGTGATACGCCTCGTCAGCTCATCATAAAACTGACAATTTCTCCTCAAGAAATGTAGCTCCTTTCATTGCAAAAAGGATAAAGCTCTATCTTAACACACTGTCTGAGAAATGTGAGTTCAACAATACGTTTGGTTGCAATTTCCAACAGTGTAATTCTTAACTGTGCTGTATCGCATCATAATGAGATCGGTGTCTCGGTTTTGCTTAACTCTACTTTGATAGATCCATTTGATTATTATTATTATTATTGTAGTTATTCTCATTAAAGTTATTATTATCAATGAGTTTCATTGGAGAGTAAAAAAATATGAACATGCATGACATCATATAACACAGTGGCCTTTTTTTTTCTTTTTTTAAGCAAGTGAATGCCCCCCTCATCATGGAAGTAATTTCACAGTTCATTTTTGTTTCAGATGACAGATAGTTATGCTTCATGTCAGCATGCATTTGTTTTGTTTGTTGCGTCACATTAGCATGGTTGTCCGGTCTTTCACAAGCATCAGCCAGTGCAGGGACTCATCAAATTAAGTTGACTTGAGCTTGGATGTATGAAATTAAATTCCACGGATCATGTTTTCAGACCAGGAATACCAGCGGCTGAAGGTGGGGATGGAGTCTCTTTTAGCTTCAAATGATGAAAAGGTAATCTAACATATTTTGGGGGGTTGAGAGATGAATGACAGAACTCAAAATTCCACCTGGTTTGCATGAACAGACGCGTCGTATCGAGGAGCTTACAAGTCTGCTTGGCCAGTATCGAAAAATTAATGAGCTCATGGCACTTACGCATGGTAAGATAATCAGCCAACAATTTCTGAACCCATGTTGTGTTTTCCTGAGTAAAACATAGATATTTTCTCCTCTCTTCATCCATTTTTCGACCAATCTAGGAAGTAGCGAAGAGGAGCTCAGTGGCAGTGTGAAAGTCAGAGCCATCACACAAAAAGCCCACTGTGATATCTATAGGTCAGAGGTAAGATCACACAGTGGCCCTTATAACCTAAAAAAAAATGTTCAAAGGTTTGTGTTGCTTTGTATTTCATCACAGATGTCTTTTTTTTTTACCTTTCAATAGAATGGCACTATTTTTCAGGGGGACCATCTTATTTAAGAGGGTGTGGTTGCTTGTGTAATGGTTCACATAGCTGACTTTAGCGTAATGGTTCACATAGCTGACTTTAGCATAGCTGACTTTAGCGCATCTGACGTGGGATCAAGTTACTACTTGAATGCGCTTTTTACAATCACCCCTTGATTGACTGACAACTGGGACACTGTGTCGGCAAACTTTCACCTTTCGTGCGCTGGGGAAGACCCCAGTCCCTGTTGTTAGCCTGAAGAAAAAAATGGTATACAAATCAGATCGATGTTTTATGAATCGTAAGAAATGATTTTGTTTTTCCCTAGATGTCATCAAGAGGCTCTTCGCCACTTATGTTATCATCATCACCTTACCAGAGAGAACTGGACTCATGGTATACTATTAACAGAAAACACCCATTAAGATATGGCACTCCCCACAATGTACTGTAGATCAACATATTTTACCCGATGTTGTGCGTCATTTATTTTAGTTTTCAGACCCCAATGGAAGTGTCACTTTCTACAAGCTTGTTAAATGGATTATGGTGAAGATTCACTCCTTGACTTTCATTGATACATGTATACATGATATGTGCATGTACAAAAAAGGAAACGATTGAGATGAGTACCGTATTTTCCGCACTATAAGGCGCACCTAAAAGCATTCAGTTTTCACAAAAGCGCCATGTAATCCGATGCGCCTTATATAAGGTGTTGCAGTCTCTTTATATTCCCTATTGAGTTGTTTCCCTGTGAGTGTTCCTATGCCATCTAGTGGTGACTATTAGCTTATTAGCAGGAACCAATTGTAACCTAAAAGGGCTTTGCCCAACACTAATTGACGTGTATTCGCCACACACACTCAAACAGACAACCACTTTGTGAGCTCTGCGTAGCCATTATGAAACGAAGATAATACCAAAAGCAGAGTTAACTACTGACGAAACGAAGGAAGGGGACAAGCAAGACTTCCAATGATATATAGCCCCTTGTAGATGTGAGCCCACAAGGTTTGTGTGCCTTTTTATTGAATCATAACATATGTATTCCATTTATTGTTTTGTAATGCCATTTGCATTTATATGTCCTGTTTGTGACCAGTTCTCATTGTTACAGCTAGTGCTGAAGGCTCTTTATAGAGGTTTTTCGACCATAATCCGGTCCAGAAACCACGCTCCTTTTAAAATAAAAATGTTTACTGAACACGTCTGCTCACAATGGAAAGCAACACGAGGAAGCGTCACTTCCTCATCTACCCGAGGAAGCGTCACTTCCTTGTGTAAGGAAGGCAAGCTGAGTCAAGTGGCGCATTCAAGTGTGCTCAGTTTGGTCGAGAACCGATTTTCGGTCGTATTCCGAGGCATAAAAAAAAAACTTCGAAAACCGAAGTTCGAAAACCGATTTGGTCGAGAACAGAGACGTTCGAAAACCGAGCTTTGACTGTAAAGCTGTATTGGATTTTATCGTATTCCCTTTAGTGTAGCTCCATCTAGTGGATGTGTAAAGCAACCACAGCCACTATTGTAGCTTCTATTCTCTGTCCTTATAATCCAAAGCGCCTTATAGTGCAGAAAAACGGTAAATGTAATAATTGAGGTCGAAACAATAGTACTTCTTTTTTTCTTCAGGCATCAACGCAGGTTGCATTCGAGCAGTCTTGAGGAATTGCAGAGCAGATCTTTACAAAAGGTTCTCACAATATATTACTGCTCCCGTTTGACTGCCATACTGCACTTAATCTAATTGGACTAATCAATACAAAGCATTGTTAATGATCTTATATATATGCTTCTTTTTAACAGGCTAACTGAATTTGTTCTTTATGCTTGCATGTGTGTATTTGTGTGTGTGGTAGCCTGTCGAGACTGGGCCAGATGAAAGTGAATCAGACATAGGGGGAGAGGTACTGGTCTACTGCATGGCATAACACAATCTAACATGCTGCTTTATAAACATTGGTTGATTGTTTGAAGCATGAAGGTCTACATACAGCATTTTTCCATGAAAAAACAAAAACAAAATAAAACGAAACAGGGACACACTCCTCTATGAACTGTGGGAAAAGATGAGATAAGAAAACCTTTATTTGTCTCACAATGGAGAAATTCCCAATTTACAGCAACATTATGAATCGGGCCAGCCAATCGTAGCAGAACAAACCATGTCCACGTACACTCACATATGGTATATGTGTACAATATTATAGTGCCCATGTGTACGAGCCTGCCATGCATGTATGTATTGGATATGTGGGTATAGGAAACCGGAGCACCCGGAGAAAACCCACGCAAGCCCGGGGAGAACATGCAAACTCCACACAGGGAGGCCGGAGCTGGGATCGAATACCTCTGCACTGTGAAGCCGACGTGCTAACCACTGGTGTGTGTATAGAAAACCATATATATATGTATACATATGTGTGTGATATATGTATATATATATGTGTGTGCAACATTATGTATATATATGTGTGTGTATATATATGTATATATATATGTGTGTGTATATATATGTATATATATATGTGTGTGTGTATATATATGTATATATATATGTGTGTGTATATATATGTATATATATATGTGTGTGTATATATATGTATATATATATGTGTGTGTATATATATATATATATGTGTGTGTATATATGTATATATATATGTGTGTGTATATATATGTGTATATACACATATATATATATATGTGTATATATACATGTGTATATGTATATATATGTGTATATATATGTGTATATGTATGTATATATATATGCGTGTGTATATATATGTGTGTATATGTATATATGTGTATATGTATATATACACGTATATATATGTGTGTGTATATATATATATATATATGTATGTGTGTGAACAAAAATTAGATGAATTCTAAAATATAAACATACTAAAAATATAAATATAATTTATATATTCTTTTAAGGGGGGCTCAAATTTTGTTAAATTAACTGCCACAGCCTCAATAGTGTTTCAAAGAAACAATGAGGTGGAAGTAATTTTCTCGCATGGGATACATTGTCTTTTGCTAATTCTGATGACTGCAAATATATGTCAAGTGTTTGCCTTTGGTCAGCGCCCAACACATCCCATTTAGTCATGACGATGATTTGATGTCGTACTGTTACATAACGGGACGGTGCATGTAGGGCGCCGCATCAAAGTCATTGGGGCTATGAGGAAATAACAGGAGAAAGGCCAGCAGAAAAAAAGAGCTTGGAGGCAGCTATGATACTAAGCACTTCTGACAGCTGCTTCGTGTGGATCCCGCCCCCGTGTGTGTGTGTGTGTGTGTGTGCGTGCGTCACAAACAAGATCATACACTGTATCGTTATGTAAAGGGAATTTAGCCCCTAGGTGTGTTAAATGTAAAAAAAAAAAAAAAATGACATCAAATACATATTAATATGGTTCTAGCGTTTATAGGAAGGGTGTAATTGATCAGTCAAAGAATGAACAAAATCCATTAGTAATGCCGAGTCCTTTCATTGTAGATACTGATTCCGTTTGTTCCATAGTCGGAACACATTTTCACAGCTTGTGTTACAAAATGATGGTGCCCCAGTGCACAATGTAAGGTTTAATGTTAAGATGCTTATATGAGTCAGGTGTGGAAGAACTTAACTTGACTGGCCTTTGCACCTCCCATATGTGTCCTTTCTAGGCGTTGTGATAGTTTTGTCTGGGTAGTTTGTAGAGAATCAACACATTTTTGCTATTTATTTATTTATTTTAATGAGAGATGTACCTCAACTTATATCGGGGTTTTTTTTGTGCCGACTCTGAATCTGCCCATGTTTTTCATCAGGTTTTCATAATGATGATGAAGATAATAATAATAATAATCTCAATAATAATAATAAAAAATATAATACAGCATATATTTTATAATATTAATTGAGTGTTCTGTGATTGGCTGACAACCGGGTAAGGGTGTCCTCCGCGTACTGCCTGAAGACAGCTGGAATAGGCTCCAGCACGACCCGCGACCCTTGTCAGGAGAAGAAGATCAGAAGAAGGATGGATGGATGATTTAGTGTTAGGTTTGGCAACAGGTGAATTTGTTTTCTGAAATTCACAGCTCGGGCAGCCCCGTGGTCGACTGGTTAGCGCGTCAACCTCACAGTGCAGAGGTGCAGTGTTCGATTCCGGCTCCGGCCTTCTTGTGTGGAGATTGCATGTTCTCCCCGTGCCTGCGTGGGTTTTCTGCGGGTACTCCGGTTTCCTCCCACATTCCAAAAACATGCACAGCAGGCTGGTTGAATACTCCAAATTGTCCCTAGGTGTGGGTGTGCGCGCAGATGGTTGTCCATCTACGATTGGCTGGCAACCAGCTCAGGGTGTACCCCGCTTACTATTACCCTTGTGAGGATAAGCGGATCAGAAAGTGGATGGATGGATGTCATGGCTACAAATCATAATGCATGATAAAATCCGTCTTGCACATTTTTGCACAACTCTTTTTTTTTTTTTTTTAAAGGTCAAATTATAAAAATGAAAACCTGATGTGGAAGGAAATTTTTTTTTTTATTAATCAGCATCAAGAATACATTTAGGGGCACATGAGGCCATCTCTGATTAATATTTACTGTGGTTCTTTGTAATTGTTCAGAAACTGTGAACGGGGAAAAGAAGGCCACTGGGCACCAGGGGCAATCCAGTACTTGTGTAATATTTATTTAGCATTTTGCATTTTATTTGCAACAGCAGTGATCACTTAGTAAGCAGTGCTACCAAGTTTTGTATGGAGCTTTGGAGTGTGTCCGATCCTTTCTTTGTGCAGCAAAAATATTAAAACTTTACATTAAAGAACACAAGCTCAACAAATAGAAATGTGAACCCTAAGTGACATTATGTATCACAAATGCAGGCATTAGTTGCCTTTAAAAGGAAAAAAACCCCAATAATAATGGATCATTTCTCTTTGGCAGAATGCTCACATGGAGCTGAACAAGTACCAGACGCTGCCAGGGAAGCTATGTCGAAAAGGTGAGCTCAGGACCAAGCTGAATGATGCCAGGGAAAGAGACGAAGAGTATTTATCTCCTGGAAGGCTCTCACCCGTCCATAGCCACGAGCAAGACTACAGTCTAAGTGAGTTTCTCCATCTTGGGTTTTATTCAATCTGGATTCTCTCTTTAGCCGCTTTCAATTTAGAATGTTCTACTCAAATATTTTATACCCTAGGTGGATGTCATGTGAGTGGGTGCCCAATTCCTATTTATTGAATATACAGTATGTGTGTGTGTGTATATATATATATATATATATATATATATATATATAATATTGTTTTTTTTTTTTTAATTACCGTAATTTCCGGACTATAAGCCGCGACTTTTGTCACACGCTTTCAACTCTGCGGCTTATTCAATGAAGCGGCCTATATAAAGACTTTTTTAACGGCCGCCTGTGTACCGTCTTTCTTTGTAAATATCTCATGTAACAATATGGGCACCTGCGGCTTATAGACAGGTGCGGCTTATGTGTGTACAAAATGTTTTTTTTCCTTTAAAAATGTAGTGGTGCGGCTTATAATCGGGTGCGGTCTATAGTCCAGAAATTACGGTAACTATCTGTATTTTTAAGTGACCCATATCTGACATGACAGTTTTTTCATTAACTGAACACCTAAAACAATGGTGTCAAGATTGGGCAGAAACTACAGTGAAGTATACAATAATAAATCAATTGATCATAATACATCCTGCTTGCTTGCTTTCAGTTCACATCTGACTGAACAATTCCGTCTGCTAACTGTGCCTTCAACTGCTTTCCTCTTGTGCTCTTTCTCATCCTCCTGCTTGCTTTGCTGTTGGATTTTTCCCTTTCCTTGTTTATCTGGCTACAGTTCGCTACAGAAGTGCCAGTGCTCCAGTTTTAGGTACTGTATGCTCAAGTCGCCATACCGGAAATTCGGCTTCATTAAAAGGAAGCCGCACGGAAATTTCATAAGCAAAATCCAGTTCGTATCGTGTCCGTTATTTGCGGCGGATGTTCAGCGGCATATGTTTTTATTAATGTCATGCAGGAAGAGTCTTTTCAGGGTTCCCACTCTTCCACTTGCTCTTTATAAATGGACCTTTTAAGGACTTTTGAGGGCTAATTTAGCCATTTTTAAGGACTTTTTCTCCATTCAGCAGGGGATTCACGGTGGATTTCATGAACAGAAAGCCACATAAGGGAAGGGTGGATAAAATGACATACACAAATGAAATGAACACCACAGGTTAATTTTTATGGATTTTTATGAACTTTAAGGACCCGTGGGAACCCTGCTTTTGCAATGCCAAAGCAACACTATAATAAAATACCAGACTCTCCCTCAGTGAGGCCGAGCTCAAAACTGGAGGGGACGAGGGCTCCACGGTTTAATGATGTGTGCACTTCATTGGAGGTTAAGTATCCAAAGTAACCAAACAAACATCCCCACTCGCTGTCAGTGCCCTCATCTGTCATGATCTCGGCGCAAGTTTAGGGCAGGATCATGTTGAGGAATAACAAGCGACACAAACGCTAGCCTGTACGCAATTGTTTTAGGAGCTAATACGATAATGAAAGCTGCAGGAGTGTATTCGAGCACCGCCCTTGTTAAACCCCTGGTTTAGGCTGCGAAGATGATGACGCAGACAAATTAAGGACAAACACTGCGTGGTCGCTGCGGGTGTGGCGCGACCTCATTATTCGAGCTTGTCCTGTTCTCACATGAACATGCCTACTGTGGACAAAGGCAGATAATGCAGGAGCGTCTGTTAAATAAACATGAATTAGTAACTTTGCAAGTCATTTTTAAAAAGTTAGCAGCCTCGCGCCTGCCTCGGGCTCATCGATTTGCCTATTGCCACAATCAATATATGAGGTCTTTTCGGGCGTGACTAATGCCTGTTTTGTTTCCCCTCTCACTTTTTTACTAACCTGGCTCAGGATCTCCGGGGAAGTATGATCTTTATTACACTGGTGGGTATTGCTTAATTCATCTGTGCACCACTATCAGTCAAGTAAACATACGCATAAACCTTGCTTTCATTTCAACATCAACAACACATCTATTCATAGGTGACCAGTGCATGTTGTTGATATGACTCCACAAAGAGTCCCAAGCATTGCGGATGTTCATGCGGCTGGCCTGAGAGCAATTCTTGCCCATTGACTGTAGTTGTGCATGTCTTAGATGTGAATGGTTGTTTGTTGCAATGTGGCCTTGCGCTCGAACGGTAACAAATCCTGAGTGTAGGCAGCCTTTTGCTGGGATATTCTCCAGCTACCGTGAACCAAATTAGGGGTAGAAAATGGATTGATGATCCATTTCAGCATGTCCTGATGATGACGGTAATGCAGAAAGCTCTGAAAGGAGTCACTGTGCAGGTGATGTGCTGTCTGTCATGCACGTCAGCCTAATTTATGTACAGTCAAACCTCGGTTTTCGTCCATAATCCGTTCCGGAAGGCTTCTTCGAAGACCGAAATTGTTCGAAAAACGAAACCACGCTCTTTTTAAAATAAAAATGTTTACTGAACACGTCTGCTCGCAATGGAAAGCAACATGAGGAAGTGTGTAAGGAAGGCGAGACGAGTCAAATGGTGCATTCAAGTGCGCTCAGTTTGTTCGAGAACCGAAATTTGTTCGTCATCCGAGGCATAAAAAACTCTACATTTTTGGTCGAAAACCGAATTGGTCGAGAACAGAGACGTTCGAAAACCGAGGTTTGACTGTATTTCTTATTTGTTCTTATCTGATAGAATGTTCAGAGCAGCCAGAAGAATGTATCTTGTCAGACCAGTCCCCTCTGTCCTCTGGAATGGACTCTCCGATAGCACTCGAAAACAGGAAAAGTCAAAGAGGCATTAAGAAGCTGTGGGGCTTGTAAGTAATCACATTAACGGAAAGCATTTGCTCAATTCCACCACATTTTGATCGAGATGGCTGTGATTGATTTCGGTCCTGCCTTCCTCATCACGTAATCGTCAATTTTTTATTTTTTTTTTATTTTTTTTGGGTGGTTATGCTTTCTACAGGATTCGTCGCAGTCAGTCAGGTAGTCCAGGTCAGATACATGACCCAGAGCTTGGCGATTTCAAGAGGAGAGGCCCCAGAACGAGACAGGCATGTTCAGGGAACATACGGTACGAAACGACATTCACTGTTTGTCTGCACTCACGCACGCACAGTCGTAAAAAATGTCCTTCCTTGCGGAATTGACATTAAATGTACAGACAAAAACCTCTGTCCGCTGTCTGTCAGCATAAGCTAAAATAACGACTCAGGGTGCACTCACACTGGACAAATTGGGATGCTTGACATCTAAAATCTGGTTTATTTGACTATCACGCAGTGGCAAACAATCTGGACTTCTTGCGTAATCGATTATTGCGCTTGCCTTATCGCCTTACATCGTAGAAACAGCCAGAAAGTCCCCACGTCATCCACAAAGCTCACGGCGTACATGACACATGAGCACACACTTCATTACCTCACATCGCCCATGTTGTATCAAAAATTTCAATTCTTGTTCATGCTGGCTATGACGAACACCTACCTTGGCCATCGGAACAAACACAAAACAGTTGGTCCTTCTGGTCATTTCGTTGTAATGCCCGCTTACACACATATGCACCGATAAGCAATTGCCATAACGGCCCCTAAGATGAATGAAACAGAAAAATAGACGCAAAAAATTTGTGAGTTTGTGAAAAGCAAATCATTGGCTACCTTAGTGAAGGTAACTCATTCAGTACCAGCCAATTCTGGACCAAGTCTAAAAAGACGTTTAAAAACGTCTTTGGGAGTGAATGAGTTAACGACTCACATATACGGTTTTAAAATGCTCCTCCCGCACTCCCAAATTCCCATTCTTTGCCCGTGCCCTCTGTGAATTATACAAACAAACTCTGAATGAGAATAATAATAACCATAAACGATATAGCGCAACATCTCTGATCAGAAGCTGCAATTGCAGATTGCTAAGTGCTAGCAAGTTCCGGTGATGCAGGTCACGCGCCACTGTAGGATGAAGGTGACCTGTGTTTTTTATTTTCCTTTTAAATACTTTTTATGAAAGTGAGACTGATAGGATGCTAAGGGTACACTGTGTCCTAACACAAAAATATATCATATTAATAACGCGCACACAGACACACAAATGTTTTGGGTCAGGGTTTTTTTCCCCCCCGCTAGACCCCTCGCAATCGATTTGGGACCAATCCAAAAGCTACCGGTCGATCGCAATCGATGTATTGGGCACCCCTGATCTATTGGCTCACGTTCTTCGAGGGCCTGGAATGAATTCAATAGCCGCATGATACCCCCTGCAAATAAAATCCATTTTCTTCCATTTGAATCTTAAGAGACCCGAAGATGCATTTTTCGAAGTGGAACACCGAGCAGGTGTGCGAATGGCTAGAGGACATTGGACTGCGCCAGTATGCCGCCATGGCTCACCAGTGGGTCAGCAGCGGGCAAACTCTACTGTCTGCCACTGCACAAGACCTAGAAAAGGTACCCATGCGCGCGCACACACACACACAGCAGCAAAAGAGCAAAATTAATTGGCCTCTGATATAAATCCTACTGGAAGGAGCCATGGAAGAAGGCGTTTTTCAAACCAGAGACAACTTGAACATATTATTAGAGTCGGCCAAAATACCTGCTGAGAGGTGCGGAAGGCTCATTGAAAGTTACCAAAAATGTTTAATGGCTGGAATTTCATCAAACGGTTGTACAACAAAATATTACGTTAACGGTCCCATTATTTTGTTCTGGCGTGTTTCATTTTTATCATAATGCTGTTGAACCACAATGAAAAACAGTCTTAAATTGGTCAATTATCGTCAAGTTTTGACTTATTATTACTTTTGTCATCTGAATCACCTGCTCATTGAGCTGTCGGGCTTATCTTCTGCGCAGCATGTTAATTGTTTTTAGTTGTACCTGTCTCCTCGCTCTTGTCGTTTGTCCGTTCACTTTACCTTTAGTAACACCTGTCTCTGATTTTCAGCCTACGCCTTAGTTCTGCCTTCAATAATGTCACGTCATCTTCCCCACCCCTCCTTAGGCTTCATCTACTCTGTCTCTTTCAACAGGATGATGATGTTTTGGGTTGTTTTTTTTTTTGCAGGTGCAGTTTTCAAGTGTTGACTGTCAAACATCAAAGAAATGAATTGCGCCTTTTTTTCTTTCTAGGAAATGGGCATGAAAAATCCATTGCACAGGAAGAAACTCCATTTAGCCATCAAGACGTTAAGTAGCAAGCAGCACGAGAAGTCTGCCGAGCTGGATTACCTCTGGGTCACTCGTACGTACAAAAACACCAAATGCGTAATTTCTCGAAGTAACAGTAATACAGTCAAACCTCGGTTTCCGTCCATAATCCGTTCCAGAAGGCTGTTCGAAATTGTTCAAAAACCGAAACCACGCTCTTTTTAAAATAAAAATGTTTAATGAGCATGTCTGCTCACAATGGAAAGCAAAACGAGGAAGCGTCACTTCCTCGTCTACCCGAGGAAGCGTCACTTCCTCGCGTAAGGAAGGCGAGAGGAGTCAAATGGTGCGCTCAGTTTGTTCGAGAACCGAAATGTGTTCGTCATCCGAAGCATAAAAAACTCAAAATTTTTGGTCAAAAACCGAATTGGACGAGAACCGAGACGTTCGAAAACCGAGGTGTGACTGTACGTGAAAATTAACGTGACGTGATGTTCCGAAGGCTGGCTCGACGACATCGGCCTTCCTCAGTATAAAGACCAATTTAATGAAGGAAGGGTGGATGGGCAGATGCTGCAGTACCTTACTGTGGTGAGTTCTATCGAAAGTTAAATCGCATAACGGCAATACAGCGTTGTTGTCAAACCACAAATGTTTCCATCCGTCTTCTCAGAATGACTTGTTGGTCTTAAAAGTGACCAGCCAGCTGCATCATCTCAGCATCAAGTGTGCTATTCATGTTCTACATGTTAACCAGTTCAACCCTTACTGTCTCAAGCGCAGGCCTGGCACCGAGGTCAGTAAGAAATGCGTGCATGTTGGCAAAAAAAAAAAAACAATAATGGATGAGATTTCCATTTTACTCTGTTGCGTGTTCTTTATTGCATCATCAAAGTAGAATTGTGTCCCTCCAATAACCCCAATGTCATTTTCTTTTTTTGATGAGTGGACTGCAATTTGCCTCTACAGCCCAACATCCGACTACAATAACTCCTTAACCCTGGAGAACCCAAGAACCGTTTTTTCTTTGGAAAATGATGAATTATACATTAAATGAGTGCTATTTGTTCACTGAACACCAAAATATGTTTTTTCCCCCCAAATATTCAATGCTTTAATCCTAATTTAGGATTAGGGCCAAATGTGACCCTTTGGGATTTAAGGGTAGCATTTGAGAAGCAGAATTTATAGGGGCCAAATTTGACCCGGTGGGTTCTCCAGGGTAAATACCCAAATAGACCTTACAAAAAGAAAGAAAAGGGGTGGGGTTACTGTAATGTCTGCAGATCTGAAATTCTGGTCTCTTTCACGGACCCGAAAGAGGTCAGCGATTTAACCTTTGCATATGAGGCAGAATTTACCATGTGCAGAACTGAGTGATGAGGAAATTAGAGTCACCATCCATGTTTTACGTGTGTGGCTCAGAACCAGTGTGCTCCTCGTGAGGTGGTTCAGTGGTCCAATCATCGAGTCATGGAGTGGCTGAGATCTGTGGACCTGGCCGAGTACGCCCCAAATTTGAGGGGCAGTGGAGTTCACGGAGGATTAATCGTGAGTATGCTCACAGGGGGGTTGTGACACAAGTTTCAGACATTAACTTCAGTGTCTTTTTGTTGTTGTTTTTGGAATAGATGTTGGAGCCTCGGTTTAATTCCGACTCGCTGGCCATGCTGCTTAACATCCCACCTCAGAAAACGTTACTGCGGCGCCACTTAGCCACCAATTTCAGCAACCTGGTCGGAGCGCAAGCCCAGCAGGAGAAGAGAGAGTACACCGAGGCAGTGAACTACACGCCGCTCAGCATCACTGCCAAAGTCAAGGTGAGATCGTAAGAAGCAAGTTAGGCTTGCGCCACCGTAATCTTACAGCGTGGAGGTGGAAGAAAGATGAGGCCAAAAAAAACAACAAAAAAACAGTTGCGTAAGAGGAACCCACTCCTGTCTCCCGTTAATGTGGGAGAGAAAGCACCTTTATCTGCGCGAGTCCTCGTTGTGTCAACTCACTTTAAGCTCCACACAATTTACAGTGTGATGATAAAGCGAGGTGGGTACTCCCCGCGCCTCTCCCCCCCCTCCCCCTTCACAGCTTCGAGGCTCAGCTTACAATCCTCTTCACTGTTCCTTCCAAGGAAAGAAACAAGCACACGCAAAGGGAGCTTGTCCCTTACATGACTTGGAAGACTTTGTTGCTAACCTCGACTGCTGCGTTTCAAAATGCTATGATAGCAATAGAATACAATGTATGCAATGTGGTTGGATGCACTTTCTCCCATCAACATAATGAAATGTACTTGTCATGCCAGCAGACTAAATGAAGGGAAGCTTACACGTGTGGCCAAATAGTCACGTGCATCTCTTCTTTATCCTCTGGTAAATGACTAAAACTGGAGTTACTGATTCACTGACACTAAGTCTTTTTTTATTTTAATACCCCTGCGACCCCAGCGAACTCGAGTTGCACACAACAGGGAGTGGCTATGAATTTGTAAGATGGACAAACTCTTTCACTCTTCATTTTCTACTGAATTATGTTATTACTACGTTTGTGTAAACCAAAATAGTATTGAGTTGTATTTTCCAAATATATAACATGTTTACCGTAATTTCCGGACTATAGAACGCACCCGATTATAAGCCGCACCACTAAATTTTTAAAGGAAAAAAACATTTTGTACACACATAAGCCGCACATGTCTATAAGCCGCAGGTGCCCACATTGTAACATGAGATATTTACAAAGAAGGACGGTACACAGGCGGCCATTAGAAAAGTCTTTATATAGGCCGCTTCATTAAATAAGCCGCACAGTTGAAAGCGTGTGACAAAAGTCGCGGTTTATAGTCCGGAATTACGGTAATTGGGGGGTGGCGGGGGGGGGGGGGGTTCACATTTATTTCAATGGGGAGTGAAGTGTTTTGTGGTCCAAGTGTTTGTTTCTTGAGCATGTAAACAGATAACAGAAACAGATATCATTTCTATACAATATGAATAGTTTCGGGCCTAGCACAGACCCTTGAGGAACCCCATGAGTGGTCCTCTGTTGATTTGATTTTATGTTGTTGAACTGCACATGTTGATATCTATTGTCTAAATAACTTTTTATCCTTTTACAGTATATGCTACACCTCTTCTGCCATATCTCGCTAAGTGATTCAATGATATAGTGTGACCCATGGTATCAGATGCTTTTTTTTTTTTAAGATCTAGAAAAATCCCAACGGTAAATTCTTTTTGTCTATACTAGTGGCTATTGCTTCCACAAGCTCCATTACTGCCACTGAGGTTGCCCGTTGTTCCCTGAAGCTAATATAACAAAGTAAACTTGTATCTCCAAGCTCCACTGGATAACAAAATGATAGCCTTTTGTCTTTTTTATTGCAGCCCAAAAAGTTGGGCTTCTCCAACTTGACGCATTTGCGAAGGAGGCGGCCGGATGAATCCACAGACTACGTTTGCCCCGTTGAGTCTGCCGGGCCTCTTGAGGGCCATTCGACAGGGAACAGCACCCAGGCGCATCGCTACAACAACAACAACAACAACTTCAGAGGCCTGAGCACCATCACGGACAGAAAGCCCGATCACTCCAGCCACCAGGTGGGCGCCGACAGCAGACAAGGACATTTCTCCACGCCGTCACATGTGTCACAAACGTGGACATTGTCATGATTATTCACCAGCCAATCAGTACCTCTGTTCCTTCCTTTGCTTGCAGCCCTCAATACCTCAGCCCGCATGCCACCCCCATCCCGTGCTCCTCAATCCTCAACCCAGCCCATCAGTGTGACCAAGTGCCTTGACAAGTGAAGAGAGCTCTCTGATAAAGCTGCCTGATGGCTCCACAATCACAGCTGCCTGTCATGATGGATTTGGTCCGCCTCCTGTATTATTGGTCAGGTGCTAAACAAACCCAGCGTCAGCCTCCTTTCCCGGTGACAGTGTAAAGGCACTCTTCACAGTATTTAGCAGTTTTTCTAACCACTGTGCGCCAACTAGTGATCATTTTATATTTGTGTGAATTCACTCGGGCACCCTTTCTACTTCTTATTTTCCACGTGTTTAAAATACACTTGTGACATACCGGTACTTGCTTTTATTCTCAGAGAATTGTATTTATTATTTATGTAATTGCAGAGCCAAACAACAAACAGAAGGGTTATTTTGGAAACAGGGGAGCTGATTTTGTACAATGTCCTGACTTTACAGTAGTAGATCAGCTTTTATACTAAGTTAACGAATGTTTCTTTGAAGAATGCGACATGTTGTGTAATTTAAAAAAAAATGCAATTAACATAAACAAGAGTGTGTGCGCATGTGCAAAGGTTTATTCAGTTCAGATTTCGGCTCAAACTGTGGGATTCAATTTTAAGTCAGAGTGCTTTCAATTTGTCAACTACACATATTAAAATCCTTCCAATAACTTGGTTTTATATACTCTTTTATGGGAAATGGTTTAGAATGTGTTTATATAAACATACAGTCAAACCTCTGTTTTCGTCCATAATCAGTTCCGGAATGCTGTTCGAAAACCGAAATTGTTTGAAAACCGAAACCACGTTCTTTTTAAAATAAAAATGTTTACTGAACACGTCTGCTCACAATGGAAAGCAACACGAGGAAGCGTCAGCACGCGTCACTTCCTCATGTAAGGAAGGCGAGAGGAGTCAAATGGTGCATTCAAGTGCGCTCGTTTGAGAACCGAATTTGTTCATCATCCGAGGCATAAAAAAACTCGAAATCGAAAACCGAATTGGACGAGAACCGAGAGGCGAGAGGAGACACTTTACTCCATTCTTAATGAATGTTTCCACCTCATGCCATACAGTGCACACCCAAAAATGTTTGTTTGTTTTCCTAACCCACTCGTATTTTGAGAAGTAGATTGGGCTACTTTTACCCCAGGTTGGACTTACTATTTTTGACCCAGCAATTGGGTTGTTTGAGTTATCTGAAACCGACATTATCCTAAGCATTGAAATTTTCATCATATGCATTGTAAACATATCACTACTCATTACTTAACATCTTACATTGTACCAGGCAGCAAGTCTGGGGAACGGTGGCAATTTCAAAAGGTTGGCCAACAAATCTATTGACCCATTAGAGACGTACTCTTTGAAGTACCATACGACAAAACCTAATCGAGAGAAGATGTTAAAAACACCTAACCCGCCTGTCGATCACCTGCTCCAACCTCCCACACCAAGATACTTGAACTCGGCGCAAGGATCTCATTTCGAACTCTTCCGACTGAGGACCATGGCTCAGTGGTCGTTTCCCAACCCAGATGTTGGCGGTTTAATCCCTGTCGAAGTGTCCTTGAGCAAGACACTGCAAGAATTGAGGCGGTCTTTGAAGAATTCCCCCCATGCAGCAAGTTTTTTGTGAAAAAAAAAAAAAAATGAGCTGAGGACATACTCAAAACAACTCCGGATTGACGAGACTATTCTGATATTTTAAAAAATGCTAATAATAAATCACTACTTTTAAGCGTATTAGCAGCAAGTATTCGCTTCAATGTGTGAAGAGAACATGCAGAGCTGCAACTTTGTTAATTTAGCATGAAAGAACTCACTTTCATATTGGAAGGGGGAAATAAAAGGCTGAGCTTTTCAAAAATATATTTATGTCCGCAAAAAGTATTACTATAGCATTAAAGCGATCAACGACTTGGACCTTAGCCACCCTGCATCAAGCCTTAATCCTCCATCCTAAGTCATCCTCACCATCATATTGGCTGACGAGGCTGCTGACTTCCACACAACCTGAAAAAAAGTCAAACTCACACTTCATCATAAATCACCACTGCTTGTGCATGCATGCGTGTGTGTTGCAGATGGGGATCACAAGGGGCACCGTGTTGCAAATCGAAGCGCTTTCCGAAAGAATCAACAACATGACAGTAAGCAACAGCACGCTGTGGAGTTTCTATACAGGGAAAAAATCCAAGCATACACACAAAGGGGGCGGGGGAAAAAAAGTCAGATAAGTCATGAACGTAACAGTCATGCATGCTGACGTCAAATCAAAACCTCAGCTTCCCAAACTAGAGCTCAGTTTTGTGGGCATCAATGGAAGTGAATGTGAGAAGAGAAGAATACCTTCAACAGAAATTCATTAGCAGTTTGTTTGTTTTGAAAAATGTTTGGAAGTGGTCAACTGTAAGTGATGGTGATGTAAGTGGCCAATTACTGTAGACGTGTGACAATTGAGCATCACCTTGTCCGTTGCTTTGCATCACAGGTTAGCCCAAGTTTGAAAATGTTTTGTTTCATTGTACTGCAATCGTATTTTTGTTTTCATTTTTGGTAATGTAAACAAATCTGAAGTTGAGGGCAGTTGTGCCAGATAAATTTGATTCCATAGGGCAGGGGTGTCAAACATACGGCCCACGGGCCGTATCCGGCCCGCAAGGAGGTTTGATCAGGCCCGCAGGATGTTTTAAAAGTGAAAAAATGCATAAAAGACACGGAATGAATATTTTTAATACGGTGCAATTCGTGGAATATCCGCTAGGGGGCCACACTGTTTTGATCAGAGGAAAAGACAACATTGTTTTGATCAGAGAAGAAGACAACAGCAGCCTCAGTCTGTCACTGAGACAGACCCAACACAGCAGACGCTATCAAGGACACGTGAATACGTTATTCTTGACACATTTTATAGCATTCTCCTTAGTTTATAAGGTGTAGGCAGGGATTACATTTAGATTTTATATGATTGCGTAAATGGTTTAAAAATTCCTTTCTTTATAAATCTCGTTTAATCTTAAAAGTGCATTACTATATTTTTCAATACCAATTACTTGTTAAGGTTTTGTACCTTTGTACAGTCAGTGGGATCAGTTGCAATGCATATATGTGAATGATTAAATTAAATTACACATGTGTTTAAGGAAATCTTAGGTGCTTCATGAAATGTTCTGTAAAAGATATGTTCATTAAATTTCAACATTTTCCGAGTGTTCTTGTGCTTCTTTAGACCAAAACAAAGGAAAGACATATTCTTTTGGTTATTTATAGCAGAGTATGGTATAATTTTTAATGGTCCGGCCCACTTGACATCTAACGCGGCCGTATGTGGCCCACAATGTGAAATGAGTTTGACACCCCTGCCATAGGGATTACAAGTGCCTTATTTGCACTTTTTTTAAATCTAGCCAATCGGTCTTCCTTCTAACGTTGGTTTGAAAGTTTAAATAAACAGAATAAAAGCCAATAAATGAAAGAAGAAGCAGCACAGAGAAAGTAATACTGTACAGTAGTAAGAAATTGACGAAACGGCAGCCATGACTTCCGAAGATGAAGCTATTTTGACAAGAGAAGTTCCTCCCCTAGCGACAGGGACGAGGAAGCTGTTGTGCGTGGTATGTCGACAAAAAAAAACAAGGCAATACAAGAAACCCGTTGAATCATTTGAACAAGACGCATAAGTTATCAAGTGGAAAGATTGAAAACGCGAGAAGAGTTTGCCCACGTAAACATTAGCGGCTTAGTCGTTAATAACTTTCAGGAAGCCACCGGATGAAAGCAGCAATCAATCGTGTCGTCTTTTGCTAGTAGCAACGATGCTAACGTCGTATGCAGGATCATAACTTCAGTATTACAGTACTATGTTTCCATTATAAGGCGTATGTATTATTCATAATCGGGCCATTTCTTAGTAGTTCACGGTGTTATTTAATTTTATTCTACATTGTTGTGCAGTAGAAAAGCACTATTTGAAAGGAATGAACGGCAATAAAATGTTGAATTACTCTCCAATTATCGTTGTTGTCAGCACCCGTGCTTTTAAAACTGGCAATTTGGATTTTTTGGGAAAGGGAATTCAACAAGGAATCCAAACTTGCAATCATTTCAAAGATTGGTGCATATTTTAGTAACTCAACGTTTTGACCTAGGATTTGATCTTGAAATTGACCTTGTGGGTCACGTGACCTAAACTCCCCCCCCCCCCCCCCATAAAATGTAATCTCTCAAATCTTCTCTAAAGCATAGAAAAGTTTCACAAAGTATTTATTTATTTTTAGCTCCCAATCCCCTGCGCCGGTTCACCCAAAATTTGAGATTAAGTGTTGTGCTATCACTGTAAAGTACAAGTTTCATGGTTAAACCCAAAGGGTGATTTGGCATGGAATGATCCGAACATCAAATCTCATTGCACTTGATTTAAGGTGAATAATGGGTTTTTGAATTAACAGCACACAAAAAAAATTACCAATTTGTCACGTCTTATTTCAATATGGCCAACTAGCGAGATCTCTGAACCATTTCCCACCATGCTTTGCCTCCAGTACCTGCTCAGCCGAGATGAGGCGGCGAAGGAGCTAAGGAAATCTCAGACGGCTCTGGTTTGAAGCAACTTCAAGTGACGCTAACCATTGAGTTCTGGCCTAACCACACTGCATCTCCTCCAACAAGCCACTGCAGTCAAAGTAAAGTGGAACACGATACAATTTGGAGTGGGGGGGGGAAACGGATTCACCATCATTGTGGTCCCAGTTTGACACTGTACCATACTGTACCTGTGAACATGTTTCGACCTGCAATGCCGCAAATGAGCATCAGTCATCACATCGGTCTTATTGTGTGTTTCATTGCGATGCATGAGTGTGTAGGTTTTGATTTAATGTGGTAAAAAGCAATAAAATACACGAATACCTCAATTCTTTTAACAGAATATGTGAGATATATGCCGTGTAAAAACAACATTTTGTTAATGACCTCTTCACTTAGTAACTACTATGACTGATTGACTTTTACTAGAATTCACATCGGGTGCTATTTTTTGAAGCTACGTGTTTTATGCCAGTCCACACAAGTTAGTGTAGGGGCACATGCAGAAGTTGTCATGCAGATGACACACGTTTGATTCCCAGTTAGTGCATCGACACCAGCGGAGCTGGCAAAAAGAGGTGGAATTGCATCAGGAATTGAGGATGTGAAAACTTGTGACTCACTGTGATGATGGGAGATTTGGTGCTGGCCTGGAACAGGTGGCATTGTATCCTGTGGAAAGATAATGAGAATTACTTCATGAAGAGATATCTTACTATTACAAGGATGGATGCGTTCAAGGGATCTGTTTATGGAGTTCATTTGCAAGTGTTTATTCCATTTTTCTGTTTTCTAAAGGTGGACTCAATTTGACTGTCATGCTTATCAAAAAAAAAAAAAACCTAAGACATCACAAGTCTTTGAAAACAGCAATGCTTCTCACAGTTAATCGCAGTGGCTATGTCAACGTCCAATTGAAGGGCTAGCATTTGACAGAAGTTTTTTTTTTTTTTAAATACACATTATGCTCTTCCCTCCCTCAGCTCTCAAAGGGGTCGGTTTGGGTAGTCCCAGACCCCTTTAAGAGCCAAAAGCTGTGTGTACGCCCATCTCATAAGTCAGTACAGTTCATTTTCTCTTTACACGTGAGGTTTTTTTTTTTATTCAGCAAACCCAGAATGTAGCGCTTGTAATATCATTGATTTTATTTATAAAAGTCATAAAAATATAAAAGTTATAAAAGTCATTCAACACTGTGCAAAGGAGTCATTATAACACAATTTTGCAAAAATAATAAATATATTTGAGAGGACACGGACCAGTTGTGATTTTCATTGAATAAAAAGCAAGATTCCACAAGTTGCTTCATGTTCTAATTAAGTTACACTTCATTTGGAAAGGAACAATATTCTGTCACTCTCACCAACATCAAACACGAACGGAGCCTCGTGGCAAAAATATTACCCCAACACAAATCTATAACTCATGTTTTGCACTCCATTTAACGCTATAGTAATACAGTACAGTATATCTCTGGATGTTAGTGTAAAATGACTGTATCAATCAATAATTGAGATTCAGCAATACGTATTTGTATGAGGTGAACATATTTGTCCGCTTTTATGTTAATTAACTTGAGTATTTAAAAAAAAAAAAGCGTGATTTTTCTACTGTATATTTAAAACGGATCTAAAAAGTGGGACTTTTTCAAACAGGGCCAAGTAACGTTGACTAGTTTTTGTATCATTGTTTTCAAAATAAAAAATAATAATAATGAATGAAAAATGAAAAAAACATTTTAAAACTACATTTTAAGTTTACTTGGGTTTACATTTGATAATTGTAAAAATTTTGGCTCCGAAACTATGCTTTGCAAAAAATATATATATATGTTTTTTTTAAGATAGCAAATAGTTTTTGCAGCATTGTATATAACTATGCATGTACATTGTGTTTTGCATCAAAGTGGTCTAGCTGGCCTTCTGCTGCATGGTTTGTCAAGTTTCTGTTTTTAGAAATGAGGAAAGACAAAAGAATCACCGGATAGTGTTCCAATTAAATAATATATGAAATTGCTCATGCCAGTTTTGATATTCACTTTCCCAGTCCTTAAAAATCTCCATTTTCTTTTTTTATCGCTGTTAACTTTTGCTCCACTTTTGAAAACCATCGTCCTCATTCGAGCCTCCCTTGAAAAACAGAGAAAGGAAACGTGTTTACCTGTCAAACCCTTCAGGCGAACCACAGTCGAGAAAAAAAAAAAAAGCTTCTTCGAGTTTATAACTGGTAAGATAACTTTTTGTTGACTTACGTAAAATGGCGTAAATGACAAAAACCCCACCCTTGCTAACACTTTCACCTCCCATTTGAAGCTGGGATGGAAAGTCCTTCGCTGTACTGAAGGACCTGTACACACCCAAAAAAAAAGAAAAAGAAAATTGAACACACACATTTTGTGTACATGAGCAGGCGAGGGAAGGGGAGCAGAGGAACTGGACTTGGAACGGCATAAAACATCCGGGGCCATACTAGGTAAGCACCATATTTTTAGCTAATAAATATTGGGGGGGTTTTTTTGTACGAATTTGTGACAGTGATTATAATGAACGTTACAGCGCTCCATATGGCAGTACATTTGAATCTGTTGAATCCGCAATTCCAAAATATAACTGCATTCGTTGTGTATATTTATATTTTATCCATGATGATGCCATATTGCTGCTTTCGCCACATTCTACTGAGCAGTCAGGACAAAGACGTGTCATGCGTTCCTAAATTGCAGTGAATTCCATTTCTGGTACCATGCATGGTCATTGACAATGGCAATGATGGTTCACCAAATCTTCTGGAAAACGCGGAAGTCTCGAAGGATTTGCTCAAGATTATTTTGGTTGAAATCCACATTTTATGACATATATATATATATATTCCATTTGGGAGGTTCCAGACAGCTCTTAAACTGCACTGGCACCTTTACTTTCAAGTTGAATTCCTTCCCAACTGGAATGAATGGACATAACATTTCCAAAACAATTTCATTTCCACTTATAAATAAAAATGGAAAGAAACATTTATTTCTTGTATCTACCGAACTGTTTTTGGCCTTGTTCGCCCTTCCTATCCTCACTTTCAGCAGCTTTTCAATCTATCTGGATAATACCCGTAAATAAAATAAATAGATAAATACATCTAATTTGCATTGAGTTTTGTATCTTTTTTTGGGGGGGGGGGGGGGGGACCGTGGCAGATGTTCATCATTTATTTACTTTATTTATTAACTCCTTGTGCTTCTGTTCAGTACATAATGTAAATTAGAAGAAGCCTACGGCGCTCATACTGCTTCGCCACGTCGACTGCACACACATCTCACTCGTGTTTTCTCTGATTTCAAGCTTTAATTCATTGGACATTATCCGCTTGTTCCAAAGCACAAACTTTCTTTGGAAACATGGTGTAGAAAAAAAAAGAAATTTGGCAAAAACACAAGCTTAAAATGTCACAGATGCCGTCAGTTTCACTGCAGTGTAACCATGTGAACTGATGGTGGCCGGATGTTGTGATTGGTCAAACTTTTGCTCACAATACAAAGCAAAAAAAAAATAAAAAATAAAATTGGGGCCCTCACAAGACAAGGTAGTGTTGTACGTTCTTGCTAATATCAGATTCGACTAATCTCATTTTTACTCTTCTCCGCAGTGTATCGGTGAGACCCCACTCTGATCTTCACTGTCCGTCTAGCATGGGAGAGAACATGAGTAAACCCTCCGCTAAGCCCTTTCAGGATGTCACCTTCTTCACCTCTTTCAAGCCCTACAACCCTCCCGCCACCAATGACGCCGCACCCCCTCGACCAAGCATCTTCTCCACGCTAAGACGGCCCCCGGTTGCCAAGCCCAATGATTTCATCCCTCTCTTCAGTGACTGCATCACCGCTGCCTCATCCCGAATTCAGGAGTACCTCGTCTTCAAGGACCCAGAGGACAAGTACCACCCCAACCCAGACGCCCTCACTCAGGTAATATGCGGGTGCGGCACTACACCAGGGCTAGTGGGTGCTATCGTTCCGTCATAAACCCGTATAGCCCCAGTAAAGCCCCTCCCAGCCTTGTAGTTTATATTTCGATTTTTTTTTTTCATTTAAGAAAGTTTCAAAACATTAAGAAGTTCACAAGTAGACATTCTTTTTTCCAATCCAATCCTGGCTGCCATGTTTGTGCGGCACCTGTTCCGTGTTTGCGTTTGTCAGGGAAGTGCACACTGTCACCTGTGCACAAGGCAAAAGGCTAAAAATACAGCATTTTTTTTTTCATCATAGCACAGGGTATTGCGCAAGTCAATCATTTCTGACATTATGGTTAAAAAAAAGACAGCATGATATCAAGCACTGCGGGCAAAAATGACAACTAAAAAAATGTTTACTTAATTTTCAAACGCATGAGTATACGGTAGGGCAAATGTTAAACATTTTTTTGCATTGAGTTGCATATAAGTCAATACCCCGTGGTTTTATGGGAGAAAATCTATTTTTAGCATGTTGCCCACATTTTATCAATATGTTCGAAGGTGCTTTGTCAATATGTCCTCAGATGAGGATAGTTCGAGCGTGGTTTTTTTCTCCCCCGTCTCCATCCCTTGTGGTTTATTTCTGACTTCCGGGTTGAGTGAACGTTAGCGCGTTTGGCTGCCGCTGCTCAACCCGCATTGTGTTTTATTGTTTTTGTTTTTTGATTGTTAAGTGTCCTTGGGTGTCTTCAAAGGCGCTTATAAATAAAATGTATTATTATTATTATTATTATTATGTTCAAACAAGAGTCAAAAACGTTTATTCCACAGTGGCAGTTCCACGCTTGTGGTGTGTATCATAATTTTCCCCCAAAAAGTATGCAAAGTCATGCATTTTTTTCCCCCTCAGCCACAGGAAAGACATTTTATCTCATTTTTAAAATAAATTAGCAAACAATATGGGGTATTGTGTGAAAGATTTTGAGAGGGGATGGGGGATAAAATAAATATATAAATATATTGTGAGTTTTACTGACAACTTTGTACTTTGTACTTTGAGTACAAAGTTGTCAGAAAATTAAATAAGTCCAGTACAGTACAGTCAAACCTCGGTTTTCGAACGTCTCGGTTCTCGACCAATTCGGTTTTCGACCAAAAATTTGGAGTTCTTTATGCCTCGGATGACGAACACATTTCGGTTCTCGAACAAACTGAGCGCACTTGAATGCACCATTTGACTCCTCTCGCCTTCCTTCCACGAGGAAGTGACGCTTCCTCGTGTTGCTTTCCACTGTGAGCAGACGTGTTCAGTAAACATTTTTATTCTAAAAAGAGCGTGGTTTCGGTTTTCGAACAACTCGGTTTTTCGAACAGCCTTCTGGAACGGATTATGGACGAAAACCGAGGTTTGACTGTATTTGTTCTTTTCACCAAGGACCATGTCCAATTTCTTTGAGACGAATTGCCCTTCTGTATCTCTTGCAGATCTTCCTAATGACCTACATCACCCAGAGCGTCAACCTCAACCTGACCGACATCTTTAACTGCACGGCCATGACCCCCGGGCAACGCATCCTGCTGGGGGCTGACTGGGTGTGGGCCGTGTTGGAGAAGTCCACCAAGAACCCTCGCATCCAGATCGCCGTGCAGGTGCTCCACCTGTCCAACAAGGAGGGCGGCGAAGAAGACGGCGTTCTCCCGGAGACGTGCAGCGAAAGCGTCCAAATGGCACAGAGGGAGTCCAGCGACAGGAACATGTACGAGAGGATGGTGGACTTCTGCACTTCGGTCGGCAAGGACTGCTACGCTCTATTCTTGTTCTTCGGGAGGAAAAACGACAAGAGCAATATCTACGGTGTTCTCAGCAACAACTTCGACGCGGCCATCGGGAAGTGCGACAAGATCGATAGAGCTCTTCTGGAGAACTTCTTCAAGGGGTCGCGGTACCTGCACACACCCTCCGGGATGATGCAGTCCATCGTCACTCGGAACGAGGGAGACCCGCTCACCCTCATGATTAAATTCAGCTGATGTCAAGATCTTGAGTTCAAGATAATCATATTCTCAAAAGCAATTCTTAGCACGCGTAACACCGGTGAGAATGGGTTGAGACTCCCAAGTCAAACACTCTCAATCGTTTTGTTCCAATTTCAGCACAAGTTTGTGATCTTAATTCAAATAATTATTGCTAGCATAAATCCATCGCCTTTGTAAAACCTGAATTTCACTCATTGCAAGTAAGGTTTGAACAGCCATGCAAGTGTAAATGTAAGTTAACGAATGCATATTATGTTGATTGTGAAATCATTTCCAAGGATGGTCACTTCTATGGCTTTCTGTGACTCTTCCAGTATCTCTGTTGCAACAAAGCCAATTGTGAGACTTCAAACCGGGTGTTCTCAGAGGGAAGTGGCCACTGAGCTTTTACGGTCAGCATTTCATCTCCAAGAGGCGAAATTGCATATATGCTTATATCTATATCTTATATTTATATTGCATTCTATACATAACTGTACCCACCCCCCCCCCCCCCCCCCCCATTCTGCTGCTGTAGAGTGCAAATTTCCCCAGTGTGGGACAAATAAAGGCTATCTTATCGTATCTTAAGGGAGGGAGAGGGGGATATATATATATATATATACAGTATATATATATATATATATATGAAACAATATTGAATTGCTAAATAATCAATCACACATTCATACAGACATGATCACACGTGATGCCAATCTCCCATCAAAATCATTTGCAAAATAAGTTTAATTTTAACATTTGCGGATGAACTTGAGTACCGTATATAAAAAATACCCCCCCCCCCCCGCCCCCAAACAAAACAAAACAGCAGCACCTGAATATTTATCTAACAGTAGCCAAGACGCTTCTCCTTACGAAGTTCACGGGTGTGCCGTAACCCATCCCAGCCATCTTTGGGCTGGGAAATGGTTGCCTAATTACCAAACCTCGACATGAAGTCGTATCATTGGGTTTCGCTACATTGCATTTTGCTTCAAATGTTATTTGACATTCAGCCTACTTTCGGTAAGAGTAAATGTTTATCGTTTTTCTGTCTGTGTGGAATCTCAATATTTGGTTACTGGGAGACAAAAGCGATACTCAAAATGACAACACGATAAATTGTCACATATCTCGTCAACAGGTGCAGCATAGGTTAGCCTCCTTACACTCGTATTATTTATTTAATTACTATGATTTTTATTTATTTATTTTGCGGGCTTGTTACTTATTTCTGAACACGACAACAGGCACTGTCCCCTGAGGACACTGGCTGCACTCACCACCATGTTAAAAAAAAAACATTGAAAAAATGTAACAATTGCCAAACATGGCCGCCGTGCTGTTCTAATGTGCGAACGAGTTGAGACTGAATCATCGAGCATTGATGCTGGTTGCAGCCAACGAGGCTTTAAAATACGATGACAGGGGTCCACGAATTGATATTATGGCTTGTAGTACTTAGCAGCCAGGAAAGAGATTCACCCACCCCTTTTGGACGTCTATCTCCAGTTCTCTTCCTTGCTGTCACTTTGGACCTTCTGTGGTGTAATCACCCCCCCCCCCCCCCAAAAAAAAAAAACTCCAGCAAATGCCATCAGTGTCGTATTATAAAGTCTTGCAAGATTTGCTGATTTGACGTCACACATTGTTTTTTCTCACTTCTGTGTGACATCAGAGACAGATTTAGCTGAAAATTGAAGTTGAATTTTGAAAGTGTCGCTTTGGGTTTTGGATTTTGTGGCTCCTCTGTATGGTGTCCCACTACAGATGGCATTTTGCTGTACGCTGTAGGTACCAGTTGTCTTTTTTTTTTTTCTTTCTCAATATATGGCTCAAGACCTCGATTTGTTTAAAAACTTGATGAATAAAATCGCAAAGGTTTTAAAGTCATGCTTTTCCCCAATTCCACTGCATTCTTTGCCCCCAAAATGCAACAATGTGAAATCAGACCCATGAACGGGACCTTTTACTCATAATGTACACACAATACGGTCTAGTCACATGCTTGGAACAGACTCCTCTTATTTCAAGAGTAGAATTCACCCACACTTTGATGAAGCCCGCAATACTACACATTGTTAAACCAAAGACGCAGAGTCAATGAAAATCTGCCGCATGTTAGCGTGCCACTCCCCGGAAGCGTAATTCTGTTGACATCTGTTTGTCAAGGTGCCTTGTTGAGTGGAGGTATCAAGAACGCCTCGGAGTTCCTTTGGGAAGATATTCAAAAAGTGCGTGCAATGTATCGTCGCCCAGCCAAAGTCAGACAAGTTTGGCAATATTGACTTAGAGCGCATACAAATGACACTTAAGTTTGTGGCCACAGGATTGCTAATATTTGCACTGTGGGACGAAACCCTCTAGTCCCATGTCACAAGTCATGAAAAGCTTGCTTATCAACTTATTTTATACTTCACACTAAATTTGTGGTTGAATATTTTTGTCTCTGTGATATCCGTTTCATAAATGTCTTTTCTTCACACGCAGCGTACAGAGGCAACCTTGCGTCTGGAATTTGCCCTAAGTTTTGATTTTATTTTTGTTGAACACATTAGTGTTTAATATGAAAACACGGACGAGGTGACCGGAGGAGTAAATCAAAAATACGATACGTAAAAGTAAAATGACAAAGTAAAAACAGTCAAACTTCGGTTTTCGTCCATAATCCATTCCAGAAGGCTGTTCGAAAACCGAAATAGTTCGAAAAACGAAACCACGTTCTTTTTCAAATAAAAATGTTGACTGAACACATCTGCTCACAATGGAAAGCAACACGAGGAAGCGTCACTTTCCGTGTAAGGAAGGCGAGAGGAGTCAAATGGTGCATTCAAGTGCGCTCAGTTTGTTAGAGAACTGAATTTTTTTCGTCATCCGAGGCAAAAAAAATTCAATTTTTGGTCGAAAACCGAATTGGTCGAGAACCGAGATGTTCGAAAAACGGGGTTTGACTGTGTTATTAAAACCATAAAACTTTTTTTGTTAGTTTTTTAATCTGGAAAAAAGTCATACTTTCCCAAATAGATGTTTCACGACCGACTATCAAAATTCACATACGGTATTGCGAGATTTTCTCTGTCGAAGGTGGGTCATAGTTCATCTCTGACAGACTTTTCTTCTTTGTTGCTGTCACGCCGACACGTACATCCATTTGCGTCTTCATCCGACAGAGGCACCGACTCCATGTCGGCGTGGCGGCTCGGCCGGCCCGACTGCCGTCGGGCATACGTCAGCAGCACTCGGTAGTAGTAACAGTAGAGTCTGCCAGGGCGCAGCAGCTCGCGGGCCGCGGCCTGACCGGCCTTGGCCATCTTTTGCGCCTCGGCATCATTCTCCTTCGCCCATTTGATTTTTTCCAAGAGGTCTGACAGGTTTCTCTTGAAGGGGAGGTAGTGGACGCCAGCTTTCAGACTACTGTAGAAATGTTCATAGTAGGGCGAGTCCTGCTTCAGAACCAGACTGTTTCCAAGCATCAGGTAAGGGAAACGATACGCCGCCACCGTACCATCCACGTTCACCTGGTACTTGTACTGAGGAGAACAAAACATGGTGAATAAAAAAAAACACGCATGCTTTCGCACTTGGATCCAATGACCTATACCTCACCTTAAAGAAATCAAAGAATCCAACAAGCGGCGCTTTGCCAATATCTTTCTCTCGGTCTCTGAAAAAGAACCATCCTGTGATGCCGGCATCCAGAAGCTCGGGGTGTTTCTTGGACAGAGAGACCAGCTGGAGACGTTCTTCTCGGCTGTCCCTGCCACGGAAAAATGCCCGATCGGTTTTGTTTACCCACGAGGAACCTGAAAGAGATTGTCCAGAGTCTTTGCTTTTATTTGGTCCAAATGTGATTTAAATGCATCACATCGACAGCTACACTAAATGTCTCTCATTCTTGACTTGAGTGGTGTTGCACTTCCCGATAGTTAGAAATCATATTTGTTTACAGTAGGCACTATTAAGTAGAACGTAGTCTGTCTATATTGTAGGAGTCAAGAGGTGTAGGGGGTACAATGTTTAATGATGAAATGCTATGTATATAATATATATACAGTCAAACCTCGATTTTCGAACGTCTCGGTTCTCGTCCAATTCGGTTTTCGACCAAAAATTTAGTTTTTTATGCCTCGGATGACGAACAAATTTCGGTTCTCGAACAAACGGAGCGCACTTGAATGCACCATTTGACTCCTCTCGCCTTCCTTACACAAAGACGTGACGCTTCCTCGTGTTGCTTTCCATTGTGAGCAGACGTGTTCAGTAAACATTTTTATTTTAAAAAAAGCGTGGTTTCAGTTTTCGAACAATTTCGGTTTTCGAACAGCCCTCTGGAACGGATTATGGACAAAACCGAGGTTTGACTGTATACCGTATTTTCCGCACCATAAAGCGCTTCGGAGTATAAGGCGCTTCGGAGTATAAGGCGCTTATGAATGGACTGTTTTAAAACGGTTTTCATATCTTGGGCTCACCGCATTATAAGGCGCATAGAATAGAAGCTACAATTGTGGCTGCGGTTGCATTATGCATCCACTAGATGGTGCTACGCTAAAGGGAATACAATATAATACAAGACAGCTTTATTTATTTAGAGCCTTCGCAACTGCCGCAGCTGTAGCAATGAGAACTGGTCACAAATACGCACATGAAACAAATAAATACAAATGGCATTACAAAGACAATAAATGAAAGACAAAAGTGATGATTCAACAAAAAGGCACACAAACTACACTTTTGGTATTATCCCCGTTTCATAATGGCTGCGCAGAGCTCACAAAGTAGCTGTTTGTTTGTTTGAGTGTGTGTTGGAGAATGCACATCAGTTAGTGTTGGGCAGAACCATTTTAGGTTACAATTGGTTCCTGCTGATAATCACCACTAGATGGTTTTGGAACACTAACAGGGAAACAACTCAAAGGGGAATAGAAAGGGACTGTGACGCCATATACCGTATTGGCACGAATATAAGACGGCATTGAAATAAGACTGAAAAAGTGGGGGTCGTCTTATATTCGGGGTCTAGACATTATACCCATTCACGGCACTAGATGGCGCCAGATATCAATGAAGCGAATGCTGAACTTGACTCCCCAGGCCAAAATGAACCCCTGTCACGAAGAATAAAAATAAAAATAGCGGTAGCACGAAGAAGAAAAATAAAAAATAGCGGTAAGAATGAAAAGAAAAGAAAATAATAGAAGAGATAACAGAAAATGGAGAAACGTAGCGACAATCTGGAGAAAACTGGGATCGGCAGCTGAGGAGAAGTTATGATGTAATTTACATTTCAAAAACCAGAAGCCATTCATTTACGAATGTGATTGCACTTTAGATTTGAATGAGGCAAAATAACATGCTTTTTCTCTCAAATATATTGTTAGAATCATTTGTTTCAGATGTGCTGTAATTATTTTCAAAATAAAAATTAATTTGGTGTTCAAAAAGTCTTTTTTTCAAACTTGAGTCTTGAAAAAGAGGGGGTCGTCTTATAATCAGGGCCGTCTTATATGCGGGCCAATACGGTATAAGGCGCATCGGATTATAGGGCGCACTGTTGGCTTTTAGGTGCGCTGAAGTACACCCTTGTCTGCATTACTAAGTAGATAAAAAGTTTTTCATGTTAATTCACGGTTCGTTTACCTTTATTTTAGCACAAGCCTCACCTATAACACCAAAACATTCATGCATAGTACATCTGATATTGGTTCTTGTAAAACGAATGTATTGCTTGTGTTTGTTAAAATAAAACTAAAATACATGGGAAAAGTATCTTGAACATATACCGTAATTTCTGGACTATAGACCGCACCTGATTATAAGCCGCACCACTACATTTTTAAAGAAAAAAAACATTTGTACACACATAAGCCGCACCTGTCTATAAGCCGCAGGTGCCCATATTGTTACATGAGATATTTACAAAGAAAGACGGTACACAGGCGGCCGTTAAAAAAGTCTTTATATAGGCCGCTTCATTAAATAAGCCGCAGAGTTGAAAGCGTGTGACAAAAGTCGCGGCTTATAGTCCGGAAATTACGGTAATCACATCTTAAATCGGACTTGCAATACTGAGGGTTATAATTTATTTATTTATTTTATATAACAATTTTTCAAAATCATTCAGTCCTACCTGCGAGTATTGTTTTTATCATCCTGGGGCACTCAAAAATATTACGTACATTGCTTGTGAGCTAATGGAACAGAGTGGCACGCCACTTCGGAACACATACATACAAATGTATTCTTACATCTGCTCTTTGCCGAGCAGGAAGACAGTTCGAACAAGAATAGAAAAGTCATCGTGACGTAGCACAAAAACACAAACAGCGGGGGAGCTCAAGATGTCTCCGTTATCCCCGCTGAAAACTGGCGTGACTCAGCAGCACGAATGCAGAGAAACTAAAGTTATTATGGAGATTTATTCCGCACAGCGCGTCTGCTTTAGAGTTGCATGTACGCTTTGAATACAGCGGTTGAATTACTGGGATGATGTCAGAAAAACTTACGTGTGTTCAGCCAGGCACGCTAATAAATAAGATTAAACTTCAGCTTTGTTTTTGTTTTTTCCTCCTGATCTTTAAGGGCGTGGGCACATTTATTCTGATCTGATGGCTGGTTATAGTCAAACCTCGGTTTTCGAATGACTCGGTTCTCGACCAAAAATTTCGAGTTTTTTATGCCTCGGATGACGAACAAATTTCGGTTCTCGTACAAACTGAGCGCACTTGAATGCACCATTTGACTCCTCTCGCCTTCTTTACACGAGGAAGTGACGCTTCCTCGAGTTGCTTTCCATTGTGAGCAGACGTGTTCAGTCAACATTTTTATTTTAAAAAGAGCGTGGTTTCGGTTTTCGAACAATTTCGGTTTTCGAACAGCCTTCTGGAACGGATTATGGACGAAAACCGAGGTTTGACTGTATCATTATTGATGCATGAAAAGGTGAACATCAAAACTTCCTTCCGCTGACCCACGAGTGCGTTACCTGTGTTGCCTTGAACAGAAAGCAGGTCATTGGTGACGCCTCTCATGCTTTCCAGAGTTGAACGAGTGATCTCGTAGGTGGGGAGGACGATATCTCGTGAGTCTGTAGATCCGCACCAGGACAAAATCGGGACAGGGCCCGCATCAGCCGGCCTGGTCTCCAACGGCCAGTCGCCGACGTTGATGTAAAACTCGACATCGGGTACCCTCACCTTCACGGGTGTGCGGTAACGATCCAGTCAGCAATCAAAAGCTACTCATGAAACATTTTCTTGAATGGTGCTTGAAAGATTATGAATGCTGTACCTTCCTCGTCAGGGATAGCAGTATTTCATCAGAAAACATCTTGAAGTCGGTGTATTTTCCCAGCGCTCGGCGGTACAGACGATTATTCAGAATGGCGTAGTGAATGATGCCTCCTCGGTTTGCAAATCTTTGAGGCCCCTGCTCCCGGAGGCGCTGCAGGTCGATCGACGGGAATGATTTGAAGTCCGCCTCGATCTGAGGCTCGTCATGTGGACACTGCATGGCACTCTGCCAGGCGGAGACGTCGGGTTCAGGACAGTCACAGTACTCATGATAGACTGGACCTACATATTGAAAATAATTTTCAAGCTATTAATATATTTTTTTAACACAACAGTTACCCTATTTTTGTGTTACAATTAAGGATTTTTTTTAAAAATGTGACTTTAATTTAATCACACTTTTTTTTTTCTTTCATGTGCCCCAGTAAAAGGGAGCTGGTGACGCCTCTGGTGAGTGCCAACGTAAGAATGCTGCCAGATGCTTTACGTCTTGCTACGGCAAGTAACGAGGCATTAGCAGTCCAGGTTACTGTATTATATACATTCGTGCTGAAATAATGACAGAAGGATGATTGACAGACTGAGTACCCACAACTGGTGTGCATGACAAACTAACCTCGGACGATGTAGGGTGATTTAGCAACAGCAGTTTCATGATGGAAGATCTCAACCTTCAGGCCCGTCGGTGCTGTATTGTACAACCGGTACCTCACCATGAAGGATCCATCTCCTCTGTCCAAAGGTGGTGGAACGTGGATGCGGATGTGCTCTTTCTTCTCCAGTGAAGTTATCTTCACTTTAAATGTGTCTTTACCTATACAAGACAGTGATTATGATCATTCACATTCAGTTAAAGTAAAAATGAGACGTCAGAGTACAAATTTCCCTTCTAAAAATCGAATCTATCTTTTCATGAGATCTGGATGACGGCCAACGTGGTCACTCGCCAGGTTCGCGCCAATGAATTTTAATAAAAGTCGTACCTGGAGATAAAGTGAGATTTTCTCCTTTGAAATCGACCGCTTGGATGAAGAAGTAGCGGACCGGCAAAACTACATCAGGGTCAAGTCCTGGACCCCAGATGAGACAACTCCCAGGGCTGATTCTTTCGCCGTTAACTACCCTGATTTGTAAGCTAATAAATGCAACGAAGACCAAATGAACACACGGTAAAGCGTGAAGAAAAGGCGTGAGCGGGTCTACGTTACGTTTAAACATTGTATTGCGTGGTAGCCAGATAGCTCAAAGATTGAAAGAAAACTTTTACTTCTCAGGCGACATGTTGGCTCAGACGGACACGCCCACTAAACGGTGATGCATTCAGGTTCCGTCGAACATTTTCCAAGAATACAGTAAACGTCGCATTCCTGAACTACTGCCGTTTAACTTTTTCACGCGATTGATGATGAAAAGCAAATCCAGTTTAGTTCATATAGTGTACTTTGCCATATATTACATAATCCAAATCAAGTTAATTCTTTCTATACAGCATGTGGCTCTAAAAACACACCGGCAACAACAAAGAAATTAGCCAGTCGGTTGCTAGTCGTCATAGGTAGGCTATGTACTCGGACTGTTATTTTATACAATACATAAGCAAAGTTACAATATTGTCTATTTGGCACTAAGCACTGAGACAGCATTGTTAGACACACTCACATTTTAGATGATAGGGAAAAAAACTTTATTGCAATTTGAAAGTGTTAAACAACACCCGGCATCGTTACAGTCACAACTGTTATGGAATGGAATGGAATACAACTTTATTGTCAAATGTGCTGTACGTATGTGTAACATACAGCACAGATGAAATTTCTTCCCCCTCAACATAAAACAAGAGGAGCCGCTGCGGGTGTCCGCGCCGCCATCAAAAGAAAAGTTGACCAAAAAAATGACAAAATAATACGAGACAACACATTAGACACAGACAATCGTGCAATCTTAACCACTTTCCTGCATACATTCCTGTTGTCTGAAGCAGTTATAGATGAAAGAGGAGCGAATCAAAGTGTCCTTTTCACCAGTGGATCAATGACGTCATGCGGCAATGTGCACACGTCTGCTACAAGCTAAGCTGTAGCAAGAAGAAGCTGTAGCATCCATTAACGAAAAAGAGAGATTGGCTCTCTTCTCCTGTCCCATGTAAATCCTCCCAGTTCCACATATGCATCGGCGCTCCGCGCTGACGCTCCTTTCTTCTCATCGTCGGCTCCTCAATCCATGCATCCATCCAATCCATGCAGTTATATCAATCCATCCAATCCATGTTATAATGTCAATACTGTATTAGTATGCAAAGATGTTTTCTGTTTTGTATCCCAGCTTCTCCAGATTTGGCAGACACGCATACTGGATCATTGGAGGAGGACCGCACAAGACAACGAGAACATCTGAGGATGCAGGTGGGAGGTGAGCCTGGATCATAGTTGCAGTCACAAACCCGGAACTGTACTTCCAACCTATACAATGGACAACAGGGAAAAGAGGGAGGAGCAGAAATGGTCACAAATTACTGAAAGGTCAAAAAGTTTTAGACTTGTCAGGTCAGGTCAAGCCAGACTTAAAGCCGATAGAGCATGTCATTTTCTTGCTCAAGACAAGACTGGAGAGAGTAACTTCAGCTTTACACGTCAATCCAAATATCTTAGCTCTGCGGCAAATATAAAGGAAGTAGCCTCACTGTTCCAATAAGAGGAGGTGAGTGCACTCCCCAAATCATTCCGTTCGCAGTGGAACACCACTTTCTGTTTCTGTTTGTCATCGATAGTGTTTGCTTGCCGGGTAATGCATGTAAATGTATTCCTCATGACAGTAAGAGTCACAATCTTCGATTTAAAATGGAAAGCAGCTGTTGTGGTAACTAAACATGGTAGTCCATTCGAAAAGCATAACACTGTGTGACTGCTCGTTTATGACATTCACTGATGCTCTTGCTCGCTCTCAGTCTCTCTTAACCCCCATGCAGTAATTGTCCCAAAATTGGACATTTTGGCCACTTTGGACGATTTTGGACTGTTGGACAAATGGACACCACAGACGAAACAGTGAAATATAACTCCACGAAGCTGAAATCTTGCATAGGATGTATATCTATGTCTTGGCCAATTCCCACTGAACATTTTGAGGGGTTGAAAGTGAAAAAAAATTAAAAGTGAAAAAAGTTGTTGCACATTGGAAGAGGGACATTTTTGGGACGTAATACCCTTCATGCAGCCGCTTAAAAGTACCGCATGAGGGTTAAAAACACCAACAATCGGAACAAAATCTGTGCTTGACAAATCGGGTCTCACAAATGGATGCAAATCATTACATTTGCAAGTAATTAGCCTCTGCTTGAAAATTAGGAACAAGCTTTTTGCTGATATCCATGGAAACCAAGAATAAAAACACTCCAAAGCGTGACAGCACTACTGTACTTCTAATGGCTAATGATCATGGATCTGTTGAACGAATGAAGACACAGCGAGGCAGAGTAGGAACATCTTTCAAAGATTTTACAACAGAGCTTATGTAAAATATTTTGCTCGTTATTTTCTTCTCGCTTTAAGGATTATGCAAATGTACGGGTTTTTTTTTTCCCCAAGCTGCTTTAACACTGTGTCAGAGCTCTAGCTCCTTGCTCGGTCTGCTGGGATTTTCCCTCAGCCGACAAGTCTTTGTTAGCTTCCTCACTTGGAAAAATTCAACAAAGCTTCGAGACTTTCGCCAATACTCGTGCTGCTAATACCTTGTTTGAATTTATGATAGAGCTTTTCAATGCAAGTGTTTATATCAATGCATCGTAGTACGCACATGACAGTTATTCCTGTTGACATTCCCTAACCAACTCATTAAAATGTCATCATAGCAATACTATATATTGTGGTCGACAATGGAGTTTCCACTCCATTATATATTTACGGCAGCCAACATACTCAGTCACAGTAAGCCAGTGTTGTTGTTGGGAAAGTCACAATGACGCTCGGCTTTGAAGAAATGCTTGATTACCCTCACTAGGTTTGTCCAGTGTAAACCAGAGCTTCAGCTTTTCAGGATGGCTCTTCTCCACCTCGTGGAGCTCCTCCCTGAGTAGAATATCTTTCTCTGCCTGGAGTACAACAAATAGTGCGATACATTAGAGAAAAAAAAAAAATAATAATAAATAAATATATATATATATATATATATATATATATATATATATAAAATATATATATATTTTTTTTATATATATTTTTTTATATAAAATATATTTTTTTTATATATATATATTTATTTATTATTATTATTTTATAAAAAATTTATATATATTTTTTATATTTATATATTTTTTTTATATAAAAAAAAAAATATATATATATATAAAAAAAACAATATAAATAAGAATACAGTAGAGAGCTGACCTGGTTGGCAAAAATGAGATGGCACATCGTGTTGTCACTGGGGTCTGCTGTGATTGTCCGAATTAACTGCAACATTGGTGTGATACCTGTAATGGGAAAACAATTCATTCATGTTACTCATTCATGATCCTTGTCTTGCAATTAGTGGGAAGGATAAAGTAACCCAGACCTACACAAAAGTGATCTTCCCCATTTATGAAGATTTTCTATTTTAAGAAAAGTGCTTCATCAATAACACAAGTACAAGTCACTAACAAACATTAATACGACTTAAACAAACCTGTTCCTCCAGCAATCATGCCAATATGTTTGAACTTCAAATTCCGTGGTTCTGACTTCTTGTCCGGTCGGATGGAAAACTGGCCTGATCAGAGAAAAGAAACGAGGCCTGCATTTGATCTTATCTTGTACACGAGTGACATCTGCTGTTCAAGTTGTGCAACTACAGAACACTGCAACGAGATTTAATAACAAATTGCATCTAGAAAGTATTCACAAGCTCACAGCGCTTCACTTTTTCCAAATGTTGACACAGCCTCATTCCAAAATTGAATAAATTCAGTTTTCCCCCTCAAAACCCAACACACACCACTTCATAATAACCATGTGAACGTCGTTAATTGTATTTATTAATCTAGTGATTAATTTCATTTCATCCATCCATCCATTATCTGATCCGCTTATCGTCACACAAGTCGCGGGTCGTGAGCTATAATTATTGCCAAAGGTGCATCAACAAAGTTTTGAGCAAAAGCTGTGAATACTTATGTACATAAGATAAATTTGTTTTTAAAAAATGGGGATGGGGGGGGGCATAATTATGGGGTATTGTGTGCTGAATTTTGAAGGGGAAAATATTCATTCTACTTGGGGATGAGGCTGTATTGTAACAACATGTAGAAAAAGTGAAACGCTTTGAATATTTTTCTGATTTTTGCACTGTCCAAACATACCCTTGTCCCGATACACCAGCAGTCCATTAGGGCCCCTGAAGTCAATTGCGTCTCCAATAGCCATGCTGTCCAGGTACTGAGACATTTTCCCTCCCTCTGGGAATGAGGCGTGAGTGTTCTTATAGTACACCTGGCAACACACACAAAAATATATATACATGTATAAACATTTTTTTTTAAATCAATTACATTAAGGACATTAAGAAATCAAATGTGGGCTGTGGCCTTTGGGTCAGAGCCTTTAATGTACTTTCGATATTGAGTAGGTGCTACTCCATGTAGTCTGGTTGGCTTCCTTCCACAGTCAAAAACGCATTCGGTCAATCAAAATATTCACCAGAAATGTTTTAACTTCGACTTCTGCCTCATCATTTACAAGATAAAGTGTCCAAAAGATGTCACATGTGCTTCTTAAATGTTGATTACAGGTTGATTGTACTTATAAGCCATTATCCCACTTCAATATCTACAAACCTGAGTATGAAATTGACATTTTTGTAAATATTTGTTATCTTTTCATGGGACAACAATGAAGAAATATCACATTGCTATCATGAAAAGTTTTTAAAAAATGGGGTTCGGGGGTCCCTTCAGCCCTTTTCATGTACCCTGTAACCTGATAAGATGAAAAACTGTCCACTGGAGTAACCGCTGTCCCTGAAAGGGTTAAACACATCTGTGTTGCATGTTAAAGTGTTAATTTACTTGCTTTTTGTGTATTCACTGCCACATTTAAAACATTATCTATGGAAGCTAACGCGATGCAAGTATGTTAAATACCTTGACAACAAGGTCTACAAATCCTTGCTGGTCATCACTGGAGACCGGCGTGTAGGCTCTGACCACCAGGCTGCCATTCACCCTTGCTGAGAGATACACGTGCTGACCTGGTAAAAAGAACCGAACCAGAGGTTTGAACTCACGCAAGTTCAAACGCACTAATGCAGTCATAAATGAGAAGGACAGTTGGGTGTTTTAGTACCTACTGGCAGTCCAAGGATATGATCCGAAGAAGGAAGGCCAAACCGAAATTTCTTTGTGTCATGACTAATTTCCTGCAAAGAGACAAACCCAAAAAACAAGATCAACGAAACACCGATTTTTTTTTTTTTTAAATGAATGGCTTGTCAGATAGTGTGTTTTTTATTCAGCGTACCTGTTTATCTATGAGCTGTAGAGGATATTTAACCACCGGATCGAGCAAGGTGACCGGTAATTTCTTCTTCTTTGAAGAGCCGCTCATGAAGAAGTACAGCACACTTAGAACCACCACACACGCAGCCACCACGACAGACAGGAGCTGCAACATAAGATGTGACATATTCAGCTTCAATTGGATGTCTTAGAACACGCGTAGCAAACTCAAGGCCCGGGGGCCAGATCTGGCCCGCCATATCATCTTATGTGGCCCGCGAAAGCAAATCAAAGATGTCAACTTTCATGATGCTTGCTAAAATTTCCAATTCTCATTTGTAATAAATAAGAATTATATTGTAAGAATTTTCTTGTTACCAAAGCCCTCGTTACAGTAACTTAAACAGTAGGCGAATGAACTGTTATTCTTGACTTCTTTCTATGGTTTCAGTATTAATGGCCCTCCAAGGGAAACTATTTAAAATCGGTCCCGGGACAAAAATGAGTTTGACACCCCTGTCTTCGAAGATTTGTATGTTTAGTATGTCCCTCACTGCAGTCAAGTCATCATTTTACATGTGTTATTATCCTCTATTGTACAAATACCTTGTCAAAGCCTTCATTACAGAAGGAGGAAAATAAAGATTAGTCTCACCATACTTGGATCCATAGTTCGAACAAGTTGCACAAAGTTTGAAGATTGTTCTCTCCGTCTATGCAGCCCGAAAGACCAGAGTCCACGCAGGCATGGTGCCTTTCACTTCCAACGCGCCCGCGCACGCATGCATACGCACACGCGCACGTTGGGGGCGTTGCCCATTCTGTCACTCGAACGTTAGCTGCTGGGAGCACCAATAGGAAGACCGACTTTAGCATGACACTATATAGCATGACATCACACTTCGACAGAGAAAGGTGGGCGGGGGGGGACTAAAGCGACTACAAAGAATATTTGGCGGTATATATATTTAATTTATTGTAGGCAGTAACATGTATTTTGAACGGATAAAGTTGGATGTCAACGCACAAAATACACAAAATAGGTTTTTGTGGACTTTTTATGGGAGTGGAAATACATTCAGAAAAAAATGGCGTGTATAATGGCGTGTATGTACGATTAAGTAAGTCCAGTGATCTAGTCTTACATATTACATATTAGCTATGCTCATAGTACATATTACAGTACAAAGAATAACAACCTTCAGCTGGACAATGCTAGAATGACGATTTGATGTAAGGCTTAAAGTAATATATTTCTGTTAGTACCCTTACCTACATTAACAATTGTGAGACATGTACATGAAAACGTGTCAAAATAAGAAAAACCGCAGTCAGACAGGCCACCAGGGGGTAGAATTTCCTTTCAGTATTTCTTGTTGCACTGTGCAGATGAAGTCATTGAGTACATGAATTCATTTGCAAATCGTGAGTTTCCATCACAAACATTTTCGATGACTCAAGTGATGTTGGTTCAGAAAACATCTGAAAGACGTCATTGAATGATGTCTATAAATCAGATAAACACAATTATTAACCATGAATAAATCCTGCAATGTATTACAATCATTTTCATTGAAAATGCCGATGTTTTTTTCCCAATTAATGTAAAAGGTTAATGGGCAGCGTTTTGTGTATCACTGGGTTTCATTTGTAGTGCATTGTCATAAGTCACATTGTCATTCTAAATGACACTGATGCCCACCTTTAATTCACTTCTTCTTTCTGATTCACCCAAGGAGATAAATCAGCTGCATACTTCGGCGATGCCCACTTCACTTGTCCTTTTATGACATACACTCTCCCTTTTGTAACTGTAATGATTTTTATGACTTGGAAGACATTCCTTGCAGTTGCACAGTAGGGATATTTCAAATGATGACAAAGCTCCAAAAAGGAATTAATTATACACAACCAAGTCAACGCCACCGTACCCTTCAGCCAAAACAACCTCAGCCCGTCACTTTGACTCAAAGTGATGCACATTGGTATGCAGCAAGTACATGCAAAATCACCAACCATAAGGTGTTTATTAAACAGATGACAGCAATAATAATACTTTACAAAAAATGAACAAAACAGTTGACTTACATCCGAAAAGGAGTGGAAAGAAGTGAAAGTTACTCATTCCCACCCCTTATTCATATTGCACCTCATTATACAAACCCCCTCGTCTGTCCATCCATTGTCTGAACGGTTTTATCTCCATGAGGGTCACGGGCGTGCTGGAGCCTATCGCAGCTGTTTTTGGGCAGTAGGCGAGGTACGTACAGCCTCATTCTCACTCCCAATCATTGTGTCATTCCTTCATCTCGTCATCGTTTCTCCAACACTAAGCCGGAACTTCACCTTCTTGTTTGCGAGCCGCCGTTGTTTCCCAAGCTGGATCATCAGACTCTTACTTTCATTAAACACTCGCGAGTGCAGCCTTGGGAATCGGTGACATCTCATATGTCGTTTGCCGCAAACCGTCTGAGCACCGCAACAGGCCCTGACCAGTGGTTTGATTGGAACTTCACGTCAATGTGAGTACAGTAATCCCTCGTTTATCGCGGTTAATGGGGGACCAAAACTACCCGCGATAAAGCGAAAATCCGCGAAGTAGCGACAAATTAACAAAAAAAATTCATTTTTTTTTTTAAGTCCGCAAACAGTCCACGAGAAGCTGCGAGTCAGCAAAAACAACACAAAAAAACAGCGAGTCACATAGAGTAACATATACAGAACTGTACGCCGTGTATATGAAAAAAAATCAAAAAAATCAAAAAAAAAATATTTTTTTAAAATATGTTAGAAAAAATCCGCGATGCACTGAAGCCACGATAAACGAACCGCGAAATAGCGAGGGATCACTATAGATTTTCTGCCTGAGAGGTCTCCCTCTAAACCATGGCCCCTGTTTATGGGCCGGCCCATTTCCCAGTGGGATTAGAGCGGCTGCTGGATCCTGGTTTCCAAGCAGCTGTTGATAAGCGCTGCATAAAAGAGCACAAAATACATGTCATGTTTTCTTTGAAGCTCCGAGATGTAAATACGACAATGCAAATTCATGGTGCTTTGGCCCGCGTACAACGGATCACCAGTTTCATAGTCAGGAATTTCGGAAGTCCTGGAAAGTACCGAATGAACAACTGATGATGAAATCACTGATATCTTGCCTTGCAATGATCAATTGTCAACATTTATGGGGCCCCAGGCTAATAGAACACTTTTGACAAATATTAAAACGATTTAAGAGTGACACTGAATCGAGTGCACTAGACCAATTTGGTATAAAGGTAAAACAGCAATTAAAATGATTTAAAATAAAATCTGGGCCATTAGTGGAATAGTAGTTCACAAATCTCGCCAACACAAAGGATTCAGTTTGGGTGATGTGAAATTGTTTGTAATTGTGAGCATCATCAGCTGGCTTTGAAAAGCGTCACCTGAGTATTTGCGGATGGCGACTGAAGCAGTTTACGTACACGAGTGTCGCGTGTCGCGACACTTCAACGCTCCCGCGATTGAACCCTTTCAGCAATTACAGTACTACAGTGGACAGCTGATCGTGTTATCAGGTTACAGGGTGGATGAAAGGGTGAAGATGAACTCAGCTTTAACGATGAAAAAGTTCCGATATTCAACACACCCCATGCAATGCAAAAGCATTCACAGAGTAGAGGAAATGAATGCCAATGGCAGCATTAAATCTTAATGTAGCAGCTCAAGGGCCTCTCCACCAGCGAATGTGGACAACTGACCCGTTACGCACTGTTGGGAATAGGTCATGTATGTACAGATTGAGATTAATGGTTGGTTTCCGCCGTGTTGTCACAATGTGTTGAAGAATACAGTCAAACCTCAGTTTTCGAATGTCTCGGTTCTCGACCAATTCGGTTTTCGACCAAAAAATTTGAGTTTTTTATGCCTCGGATGACGAACAAATTTCGGTTCTCGAACAAACTGAGCGCACTTGAATGCACCACTTGACTCCTCCCGCCTTCCTTACACGAGAAGTGACGCTTCCTCGGGTAGACGAGCAGACGTGTTCAATAAACATTTTTATTTTAAAAAGAGCGTGGTTTCGGTTTTCGAACAGCCTTCTGGAACGGATTATGGACGAAAACCGAAATTTGACTGTACTACCGAGAGCCAAAGCACACACATCAAGGCACACAAATGTATCTAACAAACTTTTATTTCTTTTTTTTTTTGGTTCACAAAACCCCCCATCACAGGCACCAGTTGATGTACTGTATTCTGGTTTTAAGGTGAATACACAAATACAGTAGCTTTGACCGAGTTAGGAGCGATGAATCAATCGGTTAGCTTCCAAACAAAAATGACAAGGTAAAAAATGTGAGTCATATTTTCCTGGTTAACATTTAAACATCGGATAAACATCACAGACATTCGTGTTTTCCACAATCAGTAGAAGGAATGTCAAAAACTACAACCAACATATTCTATCAGTTGGATGTGCCAGACAAAACTTGAACAGAGTATAACAAACACAAAGAGGCGGGAAAAAGAAATACCCCACACCGGCGTTTAGTATTTGATTAGCCGGAAAATACCGAACAACATGCACTTCTAAGGACATTATCATGTTGAAAGGTCCTGAAACGTATGATCATGGTCAGGTCAGATCAGATCGGATCAAAATAAGACCAAGTGTGCAGTCTGTGCATCAGAGAGGAGTCGGCCCACGCTTGCCATATCAATTCAATGTCTCCGGGTTGCAAACTTCAATTTCTGAATTCGGATGTCTTTGGGATTGCATTTCTTGGAATTTAAGCTCCACAGTTTAACCTATAATAACAGCTGGAACTCTGGCATGATTTTTATCAGCAGGTTTGGATCTGAAATGATCCCAAATTACTTTCAAAGTCAATATGATGCTTTGGTTGTTTGTGCATTGCTAATTAATGACCGTTTTTTGGGCATGATTCAGTTCACCTGTTTCCCCTCAGTGTAACGCCAAAGAAAAAAGCTGGAGTAGAAATGCGACATCTTATTTTCTCAGAAATTAAAAATCAAATAAAAAAAATCAAATAACATACAAAACTGGCCTACTCACACACATATACACAAACAAAGCTCGTCAATGGCATTTCTATGTCATTTCCCCCAGATTCTATATGCTTACATTTCACTCAACTTAAAAGAAAAGGTATCGACAGACGGTTTGAAGCTGACAGGAGGTTAGGCTATCTTATTTGACAATAAAGTTGTATTCAATTCAATTCAATTCAATTATGCGATTACATTCAAAGAAAAACTGAAATATTATAGTCAAACTAAAATCACTATGAACTTGAGATGTTTAATGATTTAGCATCTCCAGAAAATAAGCAGATAGTGTTGGTTTGGGGGAATTCAAAGACCCTCACAATATAATTACAAAAATACAACTTCATTAGAAATCTACCTAAAGAGAGCTACCGTACTCATAAAATAGTTTGAAAACATAGCTCTCCTCAGTTTTCACATTGTTCCAAATGTTTAGGCACTAAACACAAAAGTGCGGAACTAACATTCCCCCCCCCCCCCCAAGACATTCATAGGACATGTGTGACAGCTGTCACCTAAACCTAAGAGATGACAACATCAATATGAGCAAACATTGGCGAGGTCACGCCCAGATTATTCAAACATTGTCGCGTTTTTATTCAAACAAGACAGACGCACACTTCTGACACTGTTCAGTGAAGCCTAATGAAGTCAACGGGCGTTAGACAAAGGTTTGGTGTCAAAGTGCCTCTTGAACATGATGAACAGGGAACTTTACCTTTTCAAACTTTAACAAAACAAATGCTACAAAAACACTCACTCAAATTAGTAACTGGATTTTGGCAAAAAAAAAAAGACCAACATTGAAAATTAGCTTAGCTAGCAAGCAATAGGCACTGCTAACTACTGTACATTGCACATAAGGTAGCTTGCATTGCAACTAGCAATAAACAGCTATGGGGTGAACTTTGGCCAAGAAGGTCTCGAAATTGTTATTTCAGGGTCATTTAGAAGCTGTCTTTAAAACAGATGTGCTGTAATGTCAGCAGTTGTAGATTTATGATAATAATAATACAGCGGACGCTTTACATGAGCTTAAAACAGATAAAAGCTAAAAACAAGTCTTTGAACAAACAAAAAATGGGTAAAAGAGATTAAGAGGTGTTAAAAGCATTGCGGAACAGGTGAGTTTTAAGAGATGATTTGAAGGATTGTAGGTCAGTACAGTTGCGGAGGTGTTGTGGTAGAGCGTTCCAGAGGGTGGGGGCGGCAACAGAGAAGGCTCGGTCCCCCCAGGTTTTGATGATGAATATGAATCGCATGGCTTTAGTCTTAACAGCTTTGGTGGTGGTGGCCTGACCAAACACTGGCTCGCAAAACGACTGGATTCGCTGTTGTGCAACTTCAGCTACCTTGTCATCAGGTATGATTTTTCTGCTTTTCTGGGCTAATTGTTAAGGCATCGCAAGTCAATATGTATCCATATACTGTATTCACATAGATGCAGTATACATAGATATGTATATATTAGTATGTAGTCCACATGTATACTGTATACAAATACAAAGGACCTCCACTATCTCGCCAAGAGCGAAAATATGTGTGTAATTTTGGCCCAATATAAATTGCACTGGAAATCAGCGATAAACCTCCGAGAAGCATTTTAGGGAAAACAGGGGTGCCCCCCCCCCAAAAAAGATTTTCTTTGTAAATAATCCGCCCCATCGCACCCCCAAAAAATCCGCCCCATCGCACTCCCAGAACGATGTATAATGTATACTAGTGGTGCGCCGATCGGCCTTTTGTGATTGGCCGGATTTTGATAGGTGTGATAGGTCTGACTGAAACCAGCAGAGTGCTTTTAATTCAGGTTCTTTCTTAAGCCTAATGTCTAATTGGAGTTGAAAAGCCTGTCAGAGATCAATACAGTATATAATAATAATAATAATAATAATACATTTTATTTGAAAGCGCTTTTCATCATACTCAAAGACGCTTTACATGAGCTTAAAACAGGATAAAAATGTGCATTTAAAAACAAGCATACATAATTTACAAAAACCATTTAGATGAACAAATGGCAAAAAATGGGTAAAAGAGATTAAGAGGTGTTAAAAGCATTGCGGAACAGGTGAGTTTTAAGAGATGATTTGAAGGATTGTAGGTCAGTCAGTTGCGGAGGTGTTGTGGTAGAGCGTTCCAGAGGGTGGGGGCGGCAACAGAGAAGGCTCGGTCCCCCAGGTTTTGAGCTTGGTCACGGGGATGGCGAGGAGGTTTGTGTTTGAGGAGCGGAGGTTCGGGAAGGAGTGTATTGGTAAAGAAGATCGGAAAGGTAGGAGGGGGCCCTTGTGAAGGGCTTTATAGGTGAGTAGGAGGAGTTTATATTGAATACGCTGGGGAACGGGGAGCCAGTGGAGGTTTTTAAGGACGGGGGTGATGTGATCACGAGTGCGGGTGTGGGTGAGTAGGCGGGCGGCAGCATTCTGGATGTACTGTAGTTTATTGAGGAGTTTGGAGGTTGTACCGTAGAGGATGCTATTGCAGTAGTCAAGGCGGGAGGTGATGAAGGCGTGGATGAGGGTTTGAGCAGCGTTGAAAGAAAGAGAGCGGCGGAGACGAGAAATGTTTTTGAGGTGGAAGAAAGCAGTTTTGGTGATTTGGGTGATGTGTTGGTCGAAAGAGAGGTTATTATCAAAAGGACACCAAGGTTGCGACAGTGAGAGGAGGGGAACAGGGTGCAGTTGTCAATAGTGAGGTTAAAGTTGGAGGCTGTTTGGGTGAGGGACCGAGGACCGATTATTAGCAGTTGAGATTTAGTGCAGTTAAGAGTGAGAAAGTTTGTTTGCATCCAGGATTTGATGTCTGAAAGACAGTTAGACAGGGTGGAGTGGGTTGTAGGGGTAAATGATTTGGTGGATATGTACAATTGGATGTCATCAGCGTAGCAGTGGAACTGGAGACCATGATGGCGAATGACGATGGGTAGAAGGTAGAGAATGAAGAGAAGAGGACCAAGCACATAACCCTGGGGGACACCTTGGGACAGTGGGGCAGTGTAGGAAGAGCAGTTGTTGATGTGTATGAATTGTTTCCTGTCTGTGAGATATGAGTGAAGCCAGGTGAGGACTTTGTCAGTGATGTTTAGGGATTGCAGGCGAGAGAGTAGGATGGAGTGGTTGATGGTGTCGAAGGCAGCTGTAAGGTCAAGAAGGATGAGGATGGAGAGTAGGCCGGAGTCAGAGGCAAGGATGAGGTCATTGGTGATTTTGAGGAGGGCTGTTTCAGTGCTGTGTTGTGTGCGGAATCCAGATTGAAATTGTTCGAAAAGTTGGTTATTGTCTAGGTAGGTTTTAATTTGAGATGCGACAACACGTTCTATGACTTTGGACAGAAAGGGGAGGTTGGAGATGGGTCGAAAGTTGCTCATGATGTCAGGGTTGAGTCCGGGTTTTTTGATGATGGGGGTTACAGCAGCCAGTTTGAGTGAGGAGGGGACATAGGCAAGGTTGAGGGAGGAGTTGACAATGTTCATGACGAGGTGGGAGATGGTGGGAAAGCAGAGCTTGACGAAGGTAGATGGAATGGGATCCAGTGTGCAGGTGGAGGAATTCATTGTTGAGACGATATTGGTGAGTTTGGCTATGGAGACAGGTGTGAATTCAGAGAGAGGTGAAGTAGTTGGAGTGATGGATGCTGGTAGTAAGGGAGGGGGGACGGGAGAGGTGGTGAGTGAACTGTAGAGGATGTCGATTTTGGATTGAAAGTAGGAAAGGAATGAATTGCATTTATCAACGGTAAATGAGGTTGAAATATTGTCGCTGGGTTTGAGGAGTTTGTTGACGGTGGAGAAGAGAGCCTTTTGGTTGTTGGAGTCAGTGTGGATGAGGTTGGAGTAGTAGGTGGAACGGCTGGAGTCGAGTGCGGTCTTGTACAACTGAAGGTGATCGGTGTAGGCGAGGAGGTGAACGGTTAAACCAGATTTTTTATAGAGTCTTTCTAGCTGGCGTTTTCGGGTTTTAAGTTTGCGGAGTTCTGGGGTGTACCAGGGGGCTGAGTGAGTGAAGGAGACAGATTTGGTTTTGATGGGGGCGAGTTGATTAAGACAGGAGGAGAGAGTGCTGTTGTAGTGGTTGGTGAGAACAGTGGGGTCATGGGACAGTGGAGGAGGTAGTATGGACAGGTGGTTGAGGACAGAGGTAGAAAAGTCAGTTGGGGAGATGGATTTGAGGTTCCTGAATGATATGGTGCGCTTTTCCTTGGGAAGGGGGGTAGGGAGGTGGAGGTTCAGAGTGATAGCCAGATGATCGGAGATGTTGAGGTTGGTGCTAGAGAGTTTTTCAATGGTGAGACCGGTGGAACAGACCAAGTCCAGAGTGTGACCGTGGGTGTGGGTGGGGAAGTTGACATGTTGAGTGAAGTTAAGGCAGTCCAAAAGGTCCAGAAATTCAGAGGCATGTTTGCAGTAGGTGTTATCAATATGGAAGTTAAAGTCGCCAAGAAGCAGAGTGAAAGGTGAAATAGGTAAGAGCTGTGTGACAAAATCGGAGAAGTCTGAAAAAATGATGGGTTAAATTTCGGGGGACGGTAAATGACAGCAATGACCAAGGGGGAGGGACCAGGGAATTTGAAGGTGATATGTTCAAAGGACTCAGTGGGTGAGGTGGATATAGTGCTGATTTTAAACTCTGTTTTGTGGACTGATGCCACCCCACCACCTCGGCTAAGGCGGGGCTTGTCGATGTAGGTGTAACCAGGTGGGGTGGCTTGGTTGAGTGAGAAGTAGTCCAGGTGTTTGTGCCAAGTTTCGGTGATAAAGAGGAAGTCCAGGTTATTGTCAGTTATGAATTCGTGTAAAACGAGTGTATATACAAATCAAACATTTGCAACATTGATGTTTTTGAATGCTATTGAATCGCTGACCAATGAGTAGAACTGCTTTGAAGGCTGCGCACTTTTTCACACAGAACCAATGGAATAGATTTGCATGTTCTCTTTCAAGAACCACAGGAACCAGGATTCGGTATTCTTCATTTCTGTGTTGTTCTAACCTGCCTCCCTCTACTGGGACTCTGGGTCATTATTTCATGGTGGAAGAAGCTCGGAAGTAAGAGAGAAACTTGAAGCAGAGGCTCACTACAAAGTACCAGATGTTTCTAGCCATCTGAGATCGGGCAATGAAAATGCGCCAGATGAGCACCACGAGGATGGTGTTGAAAGTGTAGCGGATATTCCTCAGTCTAGGGAGAAAAAAAAAAGACAAACACTCTTAGAATTAGTATGCATGGCAAGAAAAAAAAAGACCACCAAAAAAATAAAATAAATAAAAATAGTTTGTTATCCCAATGCTGTTAGTAGAAGTTGCTTAAATAAATCACTGGAATGTATTTTCCAACACTGAATACAATTTACAAGTGAAGCCAGTCTACTTATCTGTCATCCATTTTCTGTTTGGTAGCAGAAATGCATGCTCAATGCAAAGCATACTTACTTGTTGAGGTGCTTGCGTGCGGCAGGCAGGCCTGACAGCTCTTCATTGAGGACATATTTTTTAGTGCCCATGCAGTAATTTTCCATGTACTCTGCCCAGTTCAGCTGCCGGACGTCGAAATTAAACACCTACAGCAACGAAATGGAGAAATATTGCGGTGTATATGTATAGGACGCAGTGGAAGAAACAACATTTAAAAAATGCAAAGTTAACTTGGCAAATCTAAAATATAATCTCAAATGAACAGATGCTTCGATATGGATATGTGGTATAGGAAGCATAATCTGGGAAAAGGAGAATCGCCTTTGTCAGGGCCGGAGATCGGCCAAACCGGGCTCCTCGCCTAGAAAGTGGACTACGAGCTACAAGTGGACTTGTGCAAGAAGCTCAAGTTTCCAGTGCACGTCACAACAACTCAATATCTTCAAGGCAGGTGCGATTGACTGAACTGACGGTTCTTGGGAGGATCGCATCGAGGAGGCGAAGGAGCGGAACCAGGCGCGAGTTGATGTCAAAAAGGAAGCGGGAAGGCACGCCCATTGACGGAGGGGCGTTGCTGGCCGCTCACTGTGCAATGTGTTCACTCTACTTGGCACCACAGGTGCAGAAAAAAGGAAGGCCACCACGGAGGCAGCAGAGAGAGCCTCGAGATGGCTCTGGATCAGGAGGAGCAATCTGCAGGCCAATGCTAGTGGAACACAAGATGGGCTCTAATCAACCCTGACTGGGTCGTCTGAGCGGGTGGGGTATGATGTTGACAGACCCGAAATCCATGATCTCAGCGACACCACTGATGATGTGTCTCAGTCCATCCTAGGATGTTATCTCACACTGTGTACAGTGAAACTCCTCTACAACAAAACCTACATGGGCGAAAATACCCCCTGGTGTGAAAAAAAAAGCTTCATGCATTAAAGCCATTCCCACTTTTCTGCTCCCCCTACAACGAATAATCCCCCTGTTGCGTAATACGAAATCTTTTTCTCTAAGAATCCTACATCCAGGTGAAAATCGCAGGAAAGTCACAGGTAAGGATCGATATGTTAACGTACACTGTGCTTCTGCAGCACTGATTTTATCCAGACACTACATAAATAAATAAATGGATAAAATATACATATACGGTTCCCACTCTTCCAATTGCTTTTTATTTATGGACCTTGTAAGGACTTTTGAGGGCTAATTTCTCCATTTTTAAGGACTTTTTCTCCATTCGGCAGGGGATTCACAGTGGATTTAATGCCCGCTCAGCAATATGCGGGCTGAACAGAAAGCCACATATCACTGAGCTGGTGTTCAAATCATTGCTGCCAAAGGAAGGGCACATCTTAGGCGCAATCAGCTCACCCTTTTGTAGCGCGGATTCCGCGCTACATCTACCCGGCTTCCGCCTACTTCAAGCCGACCACGACACGGAGCTATCAGGGAAATCGAAAGGTGGTGGGATTTGCTTCTATATCAACGAAGAAGCTAGCTCTACAAGAATGCTTAGACTGCACTGATTGGGGCGTCTTTGAAACTTCAACGGGCACACTGGATGAATACACAGACACTGTAACATCATACATCCGTTTCTGTGAGGACATGTGTGTACCAACGAAGTCCTTCCGCTCCTTCAACAATAAAAAGCCATGGTTCACTCCTAAACTCAGGCAACTCAGGAAAGAGAAAGAAGCCGCATTTAGAAGTGGAGATCGGGCACTGTACAAACACGCCCGAAACCAATTGACAAAGGAAATTAAGATTGCTAAGAGAAGCTATGCAGAGAGGCTGAAAAACCAGTTCTCTGCTAACGACTCTGCATCTGTGTGGTATAGCCTGAAAGCAATCACAAACTATAGAATGCCATCCCCCCAAACAGTGAACGATAAGGGTCTTGCTGATGAGCTAAACATGTTTTTCTGCCGATTTGAAAAGGACACTGCCATTTCGCACATACACCCACCTCTACCAGAAACTACTCTATCTACCCCCCCCCACCCCCACCCTCATTCTCTCCCCTACAGATCCACGAACAGGACGTGAGACGGCTCTTCAAGCAGCAGAAGATCAAGAAAGCTGCGGGGCCCGACAAAGTGTCCCCCTCCTGCCTGAAAGTCTGCGCTGACCAGCTGGCTCCGGTCTTCACACAAATCTTCAACAGATCCCTGGAGCTGTGTGAGGTCCCATCCTGCTTCAAACAGTCTACCATCATCCCAGTTCCCAAGAAATCGGCAACATCGGAACTGAACGACTATAGGCCTGTCGCTCTGACGTCTGTGGTCATGAAGTCCTTTGAACGCCTTGTGCTGAACCACCTAAAGAACGTCACCGGACCCCTGCTGGACCCTCTTCAGTTTGCCTACCGGGCAAACAGGTCTGTGGAGGACGCAGTCAACATAGGTCTGCACTACATCCTCGAGCACCTCGACAGCACAGGGACCTACGCAAGGATCCTGTTTGTGGACTTCAGCTCTGCGTTCAACACCATCATCCCGGAACTCCTCACCCCCAAACTTCTCCAGCTCGGTGTGTCCCCTACGATCTGCCAGTGGGTCCTCAGCTTGCTGACGGGACGGACACAACAGGTGAGACTGGGAGGAACAACATCATCAACCCTAGCACTAGCACTGGAGCCCCACAGGGTTGCGTCCTCTCTCCACTGCTCTTCTCCCTCTACACAAACGATTGCACCTCAACAAGCCCGGCTGTCAAACTCATAAAGTTCGCAGACGACACCACGGTCATCGGTCTCATCAAAGACGGCGACGAGTCTGCGTAGAGACAACAAGTGGAGCAGCTGGAGCTCTGGTGCAACCGACACAACCTAGGGCTGAACACGCTCAAGACTGTAGAGATGATCGTGGACTTCAGGAAACATCCTTCACCACAGCTGCCCCTCACACTATCCAACTGCCCTGTGTCAACCGTTGAGACCTTCAAGTTCCTGGGAATCACAGTCTCCCAGGACATGAAGTGGGAGGTCAACATCAACTCCATCCTGAAAAGGGCCCAGCAGAGGATGTACTTCCTGAGGCTGCTGAGGAAGCATGGCCTGCCACAGGACGTGCTACGTCAGTTCTACACGGCAGTCATCGAATCAATCCTGTGTTCTTCTATCACGGTTTGGTTTGGGGCCGCCACAAAAATGGACAAAATCCGACTTCAATGGCGGCGGAAAAAATCATTGGCACCGCCCTACCCACACTTGAGGACTTGCACACTGCCAGAATCAAAACAAGGGCACGGAAAATCCTACTGGATCCACCGCACCCTGCCCACCACCTTTTCCAGCTACTCCCCTCAGGCAGGCGCTTCCGATCCATGCGCACCAAATCCAGCAGACACTTACACAGCTTCTTCCCTCTAGCCATTAACTCCCTAAACAGTCACTGATTTATACTCCACCGCACCAGACACTTTAAAGCGCTCAAAGACATCTGCATAATTGCACACTTCTTGTAAACAAATACTGCTACTGGTCACTTTAAAATGGTTCAATGATTTTCTGCACCAACTGTTATAGTATTGTATTCCACCACTGATCACGTACTTTAGCTGAAAACTGCTTAATACTTTGCAAATAAAAATGAATTTTAAAGGTTTTTAAAATTGATTTTAGGACTTTGTCTGAACACAGTTGAGTCACTTCGACGGCATTTGAATTTGATTCATTCTTCTGCCTTACTTTGAGGACTCAAATAAGCATTCCAGTAAATAAGATGCCCTCATAATTCCTTTTCCCGAACGGATGTTTGTCGACCGACAAGCACTTTGAAATGATTTCGTCAAATTGTACCTGATGAAAATATTACCACACGGTAGATTACTGTCTGCCAACTAGCGTACTTTGCCCTAAGAGTGGTGTCAGGATACACGTGACAGTGGGTGGGTGGGTGCCTGTCCGTCTATGGTTCTCTTACCTTTTTATCCTCAGGAGTCATGTGGGCCATCAACATGGCTACGTTGTCGGTGCTCCACACCCAAGAGTGACTCGTAAAATATTCCAGAACCATCATGGCTCTATGAAGGCGAGTGATTGTCTTCATCATCCTTTAGATAAGTAAGAAAGTGAGGTGAGGTGTAGAGTTAAGATTCAAAAGGATTGATTATGGGATACAGAGCAGGGAGCAGATTGTTGACATAATTCAGTGAGGTGTCGGAGATGCAAAGCGAGGCGGCGTGAAGACAGCCAGCAAGCTGTGTAATAAGGCGTTTGCAGTGTGAACAAAAGCGAGATCGTGAAGAAAGGAAAATAACGGGAGGTCAGTTGTTGCCAGCGAGGATCAGAAAAGTGTTTTCGTAGGATTGCTGTTACTTGCAGATGAGATCCAGTTGAGAGCGGGTCATGAGTGCGTACATGCAGAATCATTATCTTGAATCTATTTTCGGATTATTTGCGTACAATGACAATGATTTCCAGGGAGCGGGGAGTGATTTGTTTTGAAAGAAGGTCATTTCAATTAGACAGTGGTACGCAGCTGTATGCCCTAAATGGCCTCGAGCTATCCCTCACCTTCAATTCAAATTGTCCCCAATCCTCTTTGGTACATCAGACAATCCAATTGATTCATTGGTTAAAGCGTCTATTGCAAATTAGGACACAGTTGGTTGACATTTTATTGCCACTTAATTGCGGATTCAGAAGTCAGTTGTTTTGAAGCTGCCATGACATTTTGGGCATAGTTTTTTTGTATACCACTGTTCTCATCAAAACTACAACAAGTTTTATGATGTCAAACAATAAAGGTCAAACTTTTGTGCATTTTCTATTTGCAGAAAACGTCATCATTTAAGAGAATCCAGTTCACATGAAAGATATATGTGAGTTGTTTTAAGGATGTATGCATGTTGCAATAAATCGCAGTGTTGAAAACATAACAGCAAAAAAAAAATGGAATTATCTTCGGTGAATCGGTCTCAGGGGTTCGACGGAGCCTCTGCCATGGAGGTTAAGACACACCCATCAATTAGTTATGACACGCCCGCTTGGCCATCACTGGCTGCAGATGATCACATGACATTGCTTCTCTAATCAGTGCTGTGGGAAATTTATTTCGCTATATTTTCATTATGGATCCCTCTGGAATTCATGTCTCATGAAAACAATGACCCGGGAATTGGGGCCACAAGAGAGTTGATTGAATCACTCCACGGTGTGGAGCCGCTCTCGCTCAACTCTAATTGCCCCACGGGGATAAATAAAGTTTTCTGAATCTGAATGGTGGTTGGAAAAGACATTTCCAGTTCATGCGGAGCGGGTGTGTCAGAAGTCTGGACGGGAGAATCGCAGCACCTTGACAGTGTCAAGAAAGGCGCACAAGGAATTGACATAAGCGCTAATGGGTGAATGTGCCCCTAATTTACTTAGATCGTGTCATACCCCAATTTCAATAACTCCTCTTGCACTCCAAATAAAGTGAATTATTTTCACATAGGTTTGCAACATAACTCATATTTAACAAATTCAAGAGCACTTGAATACACGGTATTAATATTAGCCAAGGGACCCACTCTACCAAGTCTATCGGTTTTTGTGCAAAAACTGGGCCAGGACTACCGAGGAGAGGAAAAAGTGGACACACAACCTTACCGAGGCTTTTGGCCTTTGAGCCCGAGATAGAAGTCATAGAGGAGAGCTGGCAGCGTGTGGCTGACAAGTGTCCAGTACTGATTAGTAAAGGGGTTGGAGCGGAGATTGACATCGGGCCTTCTGAAGGCTTGCTCTAAAGGATTGTTCTTGAAGGTCATGTTTATACAGTTCTCTGTAGGAGAAAGACATGACAAACAGGAAGGAGAAAAATAGGAGGCAATTTATAATCCGTAATCTCTCCTCCTGTGGTTCCTGAAGGGTACACCGAATGGCGTCACGCTATTAATAATGTTAGCTTGTTAAGGGCATCATGCAGTGAACATCTGAAGCTCAGAGGAGTTCTGAAATGAAAACGGGGTGAATGAAATGCTCCTAAAGTCACTGTGACAAATCCAGGAGCGAAGCAAGACGGTTGGAGAAAGAAAAAGCATAAAAACCTCGATTGGGTTTCCAAAGGCATAGTCACGCGTATAGGCCAACTTTCAACCATTTATTGAGGCTGAACCGAGTTGACCTCGATAGGTGTCCATTCTATTTGGAAACTCAACCGGGACTTAACCATTGCTCGTGGTAGAATGTCAAGCGTGCATAAACCAGTGAGAACCCCCCCCCCCACGTATGTAGAGGACCACCTGGGTTATACATTCTTGAAATGACAAGCATTGCATTACACATGAACAGCACAGTTTGAAGATGATACTACACTGACAAAGACGTTAAGCAGCGGAAAGTTCTATGTGTGTGGATGTGTGTGGAGGAGGGGTTTCTGGGCATTTTGGAAAACGGGAGTTGGCCAGGAGAGGCCGATACGGCGAGAGAATGAGGTTACCTGGGTTCTCGTCCAATCAGCCTGAGGTACACATCATACAAGAAGGCTGGAGCCTTGTGGCTCACAGCGATCCAGTACTGATTGATTAGGTGATTGGATGTGAGATTAACATTGGGCCGACGGAAAGCCTGATCGAGAGGGTTCCTCTTGAAAGTAGATATTACATGGGATTCTATAAAACAAAAGTAATCGTCAAGGAGTGTAAGATGTGTTGTATCATTTTTAGAGTTTTGTCTGGAACTGTGCCATATGTAATTTTTATTTTATTTTTTTTCAAAAATGCAAATTCAATTTTTACTTTCAATTTAACCAATTTGTAAAATGAAACAAGTTTCCGCCCAGCATTTGCAAGGCCAAGCATTTCAGCGCTCTGTTTTGTTCCGGTTTCAATTAACTCATTCAGTGCCAGCCAATTCTGGACCAAGTCTGAAAAGACGTTAAAAAACGTCTTTGGGAGTGAATGAGTTAAAATATTCCAGGACTATCGCTTCAGTTCTGGATTCAACTGTTGTTTTCAATTCTCAACATAGTGGATGCTCGGACAAAATATATTGCCTCGAGGAGCTTGTGAATTTTGTCAGAGGTCATTGGATTGTCTCCAATGAAAATTAAAATGTGGATTATGGATGTTTTGACTGTCCCGTCTTCCGATTGTTCTGATTAAAAAAAAAAAATATATATATATATTTTTTAATGACTTTTCTTTAACACTAGCATTTTGAAGGTTTTCAGTAAAACTCAAAGTTGTATCCTCCTTTCAATAATTGCATTTACTGTTAAGAAACCTTACGGAATGATTTTTAAGAATTCACAATAAAGACTATAAAGACTAAAATAAGACTGACTAAAACACTGCATACATGCAAATGTGTCGCGCTTAATTCATGCATCCAGATGACAGGATAGTTTAATGGCACCACTAACTGCTATGTGGAAACCAAAACAATGTTAATGTAATATTTAAAGTCACGGTAAAGGAGCCCTGGACACATTTGAGACGAAGATTTCAACCTTACAAAATTTAACAATGACTGATTAATTAATTTAGCCAGAATCCATAGGAAACAGGCAAACAAATGTTCCCAGGTTGGGTGAGGCCAGTGGAGCAGATATTGTGCACAATTTGAAAACCCATAACAAGTTTTTCTCATCTAGACCTACAACACCGCTGCCCGGGGCTGTTTTAGGCTGTTTAGACAACATTAGAGAGACATACCAACTTCTCCCCAGCGAAATGGGTTGATGCCACCAGTCGTGCAGTTGTAAACCAGAATGGATTTTTGCCTACAACGAGACAGCAACTTTAATTACAAGCACACTGTGAACAACATTTTTTTTGTACACTTTTACACAACCATGTTCACAACAGGCCTGATTTACCAAGATCCCAAGTTCAGTAGCAGACTGTTAGTGTGCATTTTGCATGCGCTTTATAATGATTGCGTTCTTTTACTACGATCCTATATAGTGAGAGTTAAATTCTGGGTTCACTCACAAACAAAATGCGCACATAGGTTGCGCTCATGATTTTCACAATGGAGCACTCGGGAGAACGGAGAAAATGTAAAATGAAGTTTGAAGTATTGCAAGTGGTTAGTGGAAGTGGCAAAAAACAAATGATTGAAAAGAACAAAACATCACTCTGATCATTTGGGGCAAGTCAGTAAATCCAACCCAATTGCTGAGTTTCCAACCTGTTCTTTTGCTGTGATCCGGAATACCAGGCAGCAGCTAATGTAGCATTGATGACTACATCTACAGGCACCAAGTCAGCCACTGCGTCATTAGATGCTCTCATTGTACGTAGGATCCCTTTCCCTGCCTAGGGAAAGATAAAAAATTGATGAATGAATCTATTGATCTCAAAATTCAAATCCAGGCTACGAAGGCTCTTAGGTGTTCTCTTAACTGCCAAAGGATTTAGTTTTAAAAAAACCCAATTCTTATCACACTGAAATGTTTCTGATAATCGATTTTAATATCGCGCAAAGATATGCAAGTCAATACGAAATGCCATTTTCCAAATAATGATTTCATTTAGTCTATTTTTCTTAATTGTATTTAGGAAGGGAAAAACTATTTAAACTAAAACCTGGTCGTCTTTGGAAAAAGTAACTGCCCCCTTATTAAATCATCAGTCAACTGTGTTTAAGCCTTTCAGGGACAGCGGTTACTTCAGTGGACAGCCTACCATGACATCAGGTTACACGGTGCATGAAAAGGGTTTACCACAGTTTTTGGAAAGCCACGTTCAAGAAATCACTGAAATAGTACGTGTTAGACAAAGTGGAGTATGCTATAAGATATAATTAACCCCCCCCCCCCCCCCTCCCCAATAATTAAATAAATAAATAAAGGCAACGATCAAAAGAAATTCAAGAACAAATAACAAAAATTGAGTGAAATCTATATGTCAAGGAATGGTTATAAAGCCCTTTGGAAGGATTTGGGGCTCCAGCAAACCGCAGTAGGTGTTTGGATTTTGGCTTCCTTTAATGAATACAATTTTATTTTTAAACTACATTTTCTACTTAATTGGGATGTCTTTGTGAGCTACAGTCTGAAAAGTGGTTCAATGATTCGAAACTGGTGCGGTAAATAAGCAAAATGTAGGAATAAAAATCAGAATGGCGGCAAATACTATTTGATTTATTGTATATTGCTGGAAAAATAAAACCAAAAGTGAAATAATATAGGAAAACCAAAGCTTTGAATTTAGAAAATGTCCTGTCAAGGAGAGCGCGTAGCTCCAGTATAAGACGATGCAATAGATATTTCGGTACGTACAAAGGAGGGTACGATTAGCTTCAAGACTGGTGCATTTTAAAATGGAACGATTCCATTCCGGTTCGATTAAATCAAAACCGATTTTTCAATTCAAAACGGTTTTTGTTACATCCCTAGTTCTGTCTATTAAGAGTGGTAAAAATGTTGCTACCATTCAAAGCACTTTCTCCAAAATCTGCAATGCGTTTGTTTCACTGATGAATGATAAAACAAACCGTGACCATATTCCTCCCAGTACTTACTGCAATGAATATTCCACTTGGTCCATTAAAATTATCAATCCAACCCTGAAACAGTGCAGAGAAGTTACACATTATTTTTATTATTATTGAATTACAGAGGTATACACAATACAATATTGACCTTCTATATGGGCTTTGAATTGGGAGGAAAAAAAATATTTCAACAGAAACTCACGGGAAAAGGTTCTTTCCAGCTGGCACCAACTATGGAGGGTCTTACAATAGCAACGTTGAGGTCGCCGGCCTCCTGTTGCACCAGATACTCGGCTAATGCTTTTGTGTAGGTATACGTGTTGGGTCGTTGACCAATCAGCTTGGGGGTCAGAACAGACACCAGTTCATCGTCCATCCAACTGGGAACAGAATTAAGACATGAAAGGGTTTCTAGTTACCGTCAGAGGTTTACGTACGGTAGTCATGCCACAAATACGGTGTAGACGTTGCAAAGGAGTTTCTGTGGTTGGTTGGAATGTGCTGTACATGAGAGCGCATGTGCAAAGTCCACGAGTGTTCTTATCTTGATTTTCAATATTTATCATCTTGACTGTTCATATCATCCAGCCTCACTATCTGGTGTCAACAATTTCACAAAGCAATCAGGCATGTGTTGCCAATCAAGACCTAACACTGATGATCAACAATGTTGAATGATATCGAATGACAGAATGATATACAATGACCTGGAATGAGCAAAAACATGCGTGTCATCTGCTAACATTGACTAGCTACATTTGGTAAAAGTCAAAATGAACTTACTCCAGTGCATCAATGAGTTTGACATACTCCACTGGGGGAGGATAGACCGTTTCCTCAATGAGCTCCCGATCACAGTTGGCGTAGGCTGTGGATACATGGATTAAGATTTCTAGATGCTTCATCTTATGGGCCAGAGCGAGCATCTTCTGAGTAGCCAAGACGTTCAACTGCATTGCATCTCTAAGAGGAAAGTTTTAGAAAAAAAAAAAAATTTGTTCATACTAGTCCAGTGGTTAGCACGTCGGCTTCACAGTGCTCTCTAAGCAGGAAAGTTTTAGTTAGGTATGAGTGTGAATGGTTGTTCGTCTCTGTGTGCCCTGCGATAAAAAGAAATTATTTGAAAAATAAATAAATAATAATAATGCCGTATTGGCCCGAATATAAGACGGCCCTGATTATAAGACGACCCCCTCTTTTTCAAGACTCTAACAGTTTGAAAAAAGACTTTTTGAACACCAAATACATTTTTATACAGAAGATAATTACAGTACATCTGAAACAAATGATTTTAACAATATACTTGAGAGAAAAAGCATGTTATTTTGCCTCATTCAAATCTTAATATCTGAAGATTTAAATATGTAAACTAAAGTGCAATCACATTCGTGAATGAATGGCTTCTGGTTTTTGAAATGTAAATTACATCATAACTTCTCCTCAGCTGCAGGTTCAATCTGGCCGATCTTCGACCCACTTTTCAGATTGTCACTCCGTTTCTCCATTTTCTGTTATCTCTTCTATTATTTTCTTCTCTTCTCCTCTCCTTCTTACCGCTATTTTTTATTTTTCTTCTTCATGCTACCGCTATGTTTATTTTTATTCTTCGTGGCAGGGGTTCACTTTGGCCTGGGAAGTCAAGTTCAGCATTCGCTTCATTGATATCTGGCGCCATCTAGCGTCGTGAATGGGAATAATGTCTAGACCCTGAATATAAGACGACCCCCACTTTTTCACTCTTATTTCAATGCAAAAAACACCGTCTTATATTCGGGCCAATACGGTAATAATTCCAAGATGACAATTAGAACAAGGTAAACTACCGCTGTCTCACAGAGCTGCTCAGTACATAACTCTTGCATTAAAAGGAGCTACCGCTTCCGGTCATGCAACATAATTCAGTTATACGAGTCTCTATCTCTGGACAACAAATTAAGTTCATAACATGAATCTTTCAAGACAAAAGAAAACTGGTAGATGTGATACAAACAGCAGGCAGCCATATCTGTTTAAACACCAAAAATTGACTTTAATCTGCTTTCTCACTCTTAAACAGCAACCTCCGCCCTTAAAATAACTACCGATCAAAAGGCACTACCTCATTTAGTCCAGGAACAAAAACAGGAGAGAAAAAATGTGTTCAGGCAAGTAAGTAAGGTGTCAAATATCTATGTGTACTCCAAACAACTCTGACTCATACCGACATGCCGTGCTTGATGCGAAGTTGAGCAAACATCTGTAAACATCCATAGCACTTCACACTCAAGACACTTTCAACAATCACTCATTTGTCTGAAAATGTTGTACAAGCTTATGCAATACCCCTGCATTCATCACACACAGTGAGAAAGCCATTCCAAGAAAGAAAAGCGCTTAAAATGAAAATACTCACTTCAGCGGCTCATTGAAGCGGATGGTGGCGGCACAGTGGAAGACAATGTTGACGCTTTCGGCGAGTAATGTCTGATTCTCCTTACTAAGATCCAGTTCTGGCTTTGTGAGGTCACTGCTCACTGCAATAATCTTCTCCGCAAAGCATGGCTGTTCACCTCGTAACCTTTCGAACAACTAAGAGCAGACACGTTTAAATTCAAAGTGCGGAAAATAGGGTCGATATTTTGTCATCTGCATATTTCTCAATTGTCTTTGGAAGTTTCACTATACTACATGACCAAGTAACACATCAGTAAATCAAATTTATGTTTCTTAATATGTTCCGATCCTACTGTACTCCCTGTCCCCCAAAAGTAATCTATGGTATCATTGGATCTCAAAAGCTCTTACCTTGCTGCTGATCATGTCAGTAATACGGGCCTGAGGACTCTGGCCAGCTTTTGATCTGACCATCACATAGACGGTATTAACTCCTGGGCACGACCTTAGCAGCTTCTCCAGCATTACCTGTCATAGTCAACAGGGAAGGGGTATAAACGTTTCTTTCGTGTCGCTACATATGCCACTAATACAGACAATAAACATATTTTTCTGCCCCTTTCATTTCTTTTCTTTTCAAAAACTGGGATTTTTTGGTTTTTTTTTTAAACTTTGCTCCCGAAACCTAAGAACTGGTTGGGCTATCTCCAGCATCTAACACTGAAATCAAACGTTTACTCTCACTGGCGGTTTACATTTCCATGGAGATATTTTGGCAGACACTTCCTTGCATAATGACGAAACTGGAGGGCTTTGAGCATGAATCGCCTTTTCAATGTCATGCAACAGCATTTTAATCAAATTCAAGTCCAGACTTGCCACGAATTTGTGTTCTAACCGTTTCAGAAGTTGACTTGCTCGTGTGTTTTGGATTATTATACTGCTGCTGAACCCAAGTGTGCTTTAGCTTGAGGTCATGAACCGATGGCCAAATATTTTCTTTCATGATTTTTGGGTAAAGAGCAGAATTCATAGTTGTATCCATCCCAAGTCATCCAGGTCCTGAATAAACAAAGCAGTCCCAGATGATCACAGTACAGTTATCGTGTTTGACTGTTGGTATATTCTTTTTTTGAAATGCTGCGTTACATTTCCGCCAGACGTAATGAGACACCCCTTTCAAATACTTCAGTTTAAAGCTTCAATTATTTCTCATCTGTTCTTGAATTTCTTTGGATCATGGCATTTTGTTGGAGGTTTTTGAGATTTTTTTTTTTGTCCATACTTTTTCTCAGTCCTTTTTCACAAAGAGTTAGGGACAGTCAAACATTTTTCTGAATAAAAATTAAAACTGGCCAGCATTAACTCCATCCTGAAAAAGGCCGAGCAGAGGATATATTTCCTGAGGCTGCCGCCACAAAAAAGGACAAAAATCCGACTGCAACGGACAATTAGGACTGTGGAAAAAAATCATTGGCACTGCCCTTCCCACTCTCGAGGACTTGCACACTGCAAGAACCAACACAAGGGCACGGAAAAACCTACTGGACCCCACACACCCTGCCCACCACCTCTTTCAGACACTCCCCTCAGGTAGGCGCTATCGAACCGTGCACACCAAAGCCAGCAGACAGCCCAACAGCTTCTTCCCTCTCACCATTAACTCCCTAAACAGTGACTCAAATATATAGTGGCTCCTTGCACATGTTGCACACCCCCGTGGGACAGCATTACCGCACTGATCATTATAAATCCAGCTCTCTACATATCTGAACAATTGTTGTTGATCAATATTCCACAGCACGAAACACTTCAAAGCCTTCAAGGACTTTCTGAATAATTTGCACACCGAAATTTGTCCCACAATTACTGCTACTGGCCACTTAAAAATGGTGCAACGATTATTTACACCAACTGCACAACAGTCCTACTATTGTATCGCACCACTGATCAGTTTCTCTCTCCACAATGACTCTGCACATCGCACAGCTGTCATTGGTGGTACTATTGCAGAATAGTACTCTGGTAACACAGAAAGGTTTTCTACACGTATATGTCATTTCTTTGCTTATCTTAGTTTCTTGTTATTGCAATACTAGTGCAGAGACACATTTCCTGTTAGTTTTCCATACTTGATACTTGGTCAATAAAGCTGATTCAGATTCTCATTTGCAAACATGTAACAATAAAAACTGCTCTACACAAACTGTTAGACACAAAAGCAGAAAGTAGCTCTTGTTCCAGCATGACGAAAACAGATGTCTGCTCGTAATTAGATGCAGATGAAAATTAGAATGCAAACAGGAATGCTGTGGTAATTAAGAAGGAATTGAACTTCATGTTTACCTCTCAGTCCCACAGACCGCAATGATATTGTCCCACATTGTAACACTGGAAACATGCCACCAGAAATAGCTTGCATTAGGCTAGTAGTTCTATATTTTCCATGCTTCTTCGACACAGAAGCAGGAAGTAAGTCCTAGTTCATATAAACATATAAACGTCTGCTAGTGATTAGGTGCGGATAAGAATGACAAACTGAAGAGCCGACTTTCATCCATATACTGTACAAGGCGCACCGCATTATAAGGCACACTTTTTGAGAAATTGAAGGATTTTCAGTAAACCTTATGGTCCAAAAAATACAGTATTTGGTTTGTATTTTGCCTTGTTTTACTCTGCTGTCTGTGGCTGGAATGTCGACATTACCTGGATTAAATTCAGGATAAATAAATTATCTTTGTCAGTTTAAACAACATTCATTTATATTTAGCACAGCAGCACGAGGAGGCAAGTGAGGTTTAAGAGTGCAAAAACTAAGGGGTTTAGTGAACAAGAAAAATTACAGAAGGGATTCCTAGCTCTTACGTTGCCATTTTATTGCACCAATTATTTTTAGTAACATAAGTGGCGGCTCATAAAGGCGGCTCCTCACTGACAGGCAGTAGAACCAAGTCAGAATGGTTTTTAAGATTTCTGCCTTACATTTAACAAAAACACACGAAAATGATCAAGTATTTTCATATGCACACATCCACGGGGTATAAAATTAATGTGTGTGTGTGTGTGTGTGTGTGCGCGCAAACTATTTTTTAGTTCTAATTTATGCTAGTTGATTATTCATAAAACATCACATATTTCAAAAGGAAGAAATGAATTTCATAAAGTACATATAGTAATACCGTGCTGCGACCAAAATCTGCTTATGCTTGATCCACACATTGGTTGAGTCAGACCTACTGACTCGCTGCCAAGTCAATTACTATTGTACCTTTCCCATGAAGCCAGTTGCTCCAGTGATCAGCACATTTTTCCCTGCATAGTATTCCGGTATGTTCATCATGTCTGCAAATGTGTTTGCTGAACTCCTCATCACCACTCCTCCTGTTAAAAAAAAAGAACAACAAAAATCACAACAAAAAGTATTAGAGCTACGACATTTTTAGAGCTTTGCCCAGAGTTTTTTTTTTTTTTTTACCCCCTATGTGGAGAAGCACCATAGAATCATCAGCAGTTTCAAACATACATGTGTCTTGTTCCGAATCGAAACTTGGCACATGCAGTATAGAGCCAGGGGGCAGCCTGACTGCCAGCAGTTGGGTTAATAAAGTTCGTGTACACAACACAAGGGCTGATTAGCATGTGTCTGGTTATGAGGGATAACTTCTATCTATGGGATGTTTTATTCTATCTAAGGTGGGGTCTTATCAGTGAAATCATGTTGGCTTTTCAAGAAGACAGACACTGTCCAGCTGATAACACGCCATTTAGATAACTTGAATCAATATTGACACAGCGTTATCTCTTTTCTCCACAAATCTCTTCATATTCGCTACTGAAGGGCCGTAGACAACCATGAGTATCATCAAGGCCGAATCGCTTTTGGTAAAAAGGAAAAAAGAAAAAAAAAACAATATGAACGCTTTCTTGTTTATCTTAATGAATTGTAACGCTTTGGAGGGCATGGAAGGATACTTAACATTAATTCAAAATGCACACCATATGGTGAAGAAGGGTGATGACCGAGGAAACAGTTATTATACTGTTTTATTTAACAGTTTATACTGTTTTATTAAACAGTTATTAAACAGTTATTAAACTGGAATACAATGTAAGCTGTACATTAACTGCATTTTTAATATATTATATACTTTATTTCTGTATTTGAAATTGTTAACAGATGCGCATGCAGCAATTTTTTTTTCCGTCAGGGGTTTCGTTGATGGTCGGAAACAGTCACAAAGCCGTTTCACAATTGATTTTAATGGTCTCAAATTGTTTTTATTTTTGTTGCCTTGAAATTTTGAACATGTTCCCAAATTTGATGGTGACAAGAAAAAATGTGTGTGTCCGTTATAACTGCTTGGGAATGTCTTTGCAACAGTGAAAAAACTCCCAAAAGAAATTTGCTACGTGGGCACACACTTGCAAACCTTTGTCAGTCAGTTTGATACGGGTTTATCAGAAGGCATATTGTTTATTTACTATTTTAGTTATTTGTTTATGCTATTATTGTTGTTATTATTATAATTATCATATTAAATAATAATATGCATTGCTGGGAGATCCAGGGATATATGTTGCCAAAATTCTGGTACATTCTTAGCTCTGACACCATACTGCAAGCCATTTTTAGTGGACAGTCCAGCATGACAGTTCAGGACATCTTTATTTGCTCTGTATATAGCACTGTACCAAGTAAGTCACGATTCAAAATGGATTTGTGGAAATCATTGTGATTGCAAAAGACAATCTACGCGGATATGAAAAAGGGGAAGGAACGTTTAAAGTTCCGCTTGTACATGAGTGAGAGCTTAGACAAGAGAGCGGTGCAAAGAAGAGAAATAACGCATTCAACTAAACACAACATTAGCTTTAAATTGCAGTCAAAATAAAACAGGACTTTCCATTCATTTGAGTAATGATAGCAGCTCATCTTAGTCTGCAGGCTTTCTGTCCCTTGTGGGTGTCATTAGCATTTCGGTGACAACTAACGAGTTGACATGAGGCAAACAGTAAACGTGACCTTTGCAGGGACAAGGCAAGCAGGAGCCAAGGCAACATTTCAAAAAGGTCTACAAATAAAGAGAATGGCAACGTCGCCAGTTCACCTCCAAATGCCTACAGTTTGTAAAATGGGCTGAGAAAAGTCGTCCGAATTGACCGTAATGTTTTAGGTCCGAAAACATTACGGTCAATTCACCTAAAATTTAGGTGAATTGACATTTTAAAAAAAGAAGGGCACATAAAATGCTGTTCACACACTGCATTATTTGTGCAATCTTTAAAGAAATGGTGTAAATGTGAAATTTAACAGCAACAACATGTGTATGTGTTTGTGTATTCTTCGTTAAGATAAGATAAGATAAGATAACCTTTATTTGTCCCACACTAGGGAAATTTGCAGACATTTTTACGGGGAAACTTGTCTGTTAGGATCAAAAAGTTGGCTTTCGAAGACCCAATCATGTCTAGCTCGTGCACAGGCTAAAAACAAACCAGATATGTCATAGAAAGCAGGGTAATCTTAGGTCTGAACTACTGTGACCTTTAATGGGACGTCTATTCTAGAGCTAATGCAGCTTGCAGTTAGACAGACAGGCAGCAAGCTGATCTTTGATGTGACGTTCACACGATCAATAATTCATCCCTTTAGATTGTATATTAAGCTATCCAGGCACAGCGGCATGCATGACAGACAGAGGAAAGTTTTGGTCGCAGAGGCACATTGCTGCGCTCGGGTGAGAACAAGAAGGCTCAAGTTTCTTTTTAAGGGTGGTTATGCGTTGACAAATCGCCTCACTTATTTAAATCTGTCAGGACGAAAAGTAGGAAGAGAGCACGGAAAGAGTTGGCTGACGATTCAACAAAAGCAACCAGTGCCAGGGCACATTCGCATGAAGTGAGGATTCAATATCAGCACAAGTCCATAACAATTTGCCTATTGAGATACGTATTGTCACAAGGCTCTAATTGCACGTGACTTGTAAATACTTGAGTTATATGTCAAATGATCTCCTCCAGTTTAACAAAGACCAACAGCTAGAAATTAAAGGCCACAAGTCAATCCCAAAAGAGGCCACTGACTGTATGTCAATACGATAGTAAGATAATTATTATAATTATGTGCAGTACAAATATTAAGGCTCAATTATTTTTTTATGTGATTTTTTTTTAACAAACACAAACAATAAACCAATCGGCATTACAAGAAACAGTATTCATTCGGCATAAATGATCTTATTGCATCGTCCTGCAGTAAACCTTTTTGGGTGGTGGCCTGACCGTGTTATGGTGACTCTGCTAAAGCCAGCACTGTGCCCGGATAATCTTAATAGAATATGTCATGTAGCAATGATTTTTATCATATTTTGCATTTTATACTTTTATTTTAGCCTTTCAGAAAATATATCGTCTGTGTAGTTATTTGTTTTGCATGTTCTGTTTTCTTTTTTGCAGCATAAAATAAAATTATTGAGCATTTGACATTTTACCTTGTCTTGACATTATATCTTGTTCAAGCTATCCTTATGTTTGAATTTAACCGGACTAGCAAAACAATGTGTCGCACAGTAAATACATCAATAATGATTGACCATTTTAAGTTGAAATAAATCCTCCCTCAAAATATTACATATTTAAAAAGCAAGAACAATCTTGACTTCGTCACATTTATTTACTTTTATGCAGGCGCAAATGGGCCAACATGAGTAAACTTCGAGTGGCCCAACACAGTTTCGTCATGGCCCTGGGCACCTGATTAATTCAGTGTGTCAAACTTAAGGCTCGGGGGCCAAATCCAGCCAGCTAAATCATTTTATGTGGCCCGCAAAGACAAATCATGTGTCCACTACATGTTTCTTGCTAAATTACCAAAACGTATTGTCTTCACTTTTAATAACATTGAGATTTTCAATTTTTTTTGTTTTGTTACCAATGCCTCTTTTATTTAAATTGGGAATCATCCCCAGCCGTAAAGGCACTACCAAGGCAAACGTTTTCATGGACATTAATTGTTCAGCCCAAACAAACACGTTTTCACGGACTACTTTTAGGTAATGAGAACGATTATTTAGTTTTATACAACCATATGAATTAAATGTATTCAGTACACACGAAATTCTCAACCCATCAAAACAGGCATTTATTTGCATTGAATAGAAGAAGAAAAAAACCCGCAGGCAAAACCGAGGCCACCGGATCCCGTGATTCCAATTCCTCATTGATGCCTCGGCATCATTACCACACCATGAAGCTTGCGGGAGTTCCACTTTTACAGCAGGCGTTTCACACAGCAACTACTGGAGACCGCAATACCACTAAGAGCCAAAGAGAAACGCGCTTCGCACAAACGCTTCGTGTATTTTTCCGCTTTCGTCTGAGCCGCTGCACACGGAGAAAGTTCAACAGCTGGCTGCCCACCGAGAACAATTCAAATGACTGTTTAACACGAGAGCCCCGCGACGGTTTCTAAAGTGGCTTGGAGATTGCTAGGGACATGAAGGTTCTTGTGGTAGACAAGGGAAGCGAACCCGTATGGTCTTTAAAAAAAAACAAAAAACGTTTTTTTGCGTTTTAAGCATCTCGAGCCGCCTGGCGCATAAGTTAGCGCTGAGAAAACCAAAGGTGAAAAGCAACGATTCAGTTGCTGGGGAGAATATTACGGATAGCATTTACAATGGCACGGATGTTGTACCGCGGTTCTACGTACCGAACGAAGTGTGGATGTTTCCGGGCTTGCGAACTTGGTTAGCCTGTTGCACAGCGTCCCGATAACAGGGAAGCAATTCGGTAGGGATCGCGAAATTCAACGGTGGTCACTCACGAGGAAGCTGGTCGTGGGGCGGATAGTGTGACGTCACGACGTCATAGGAACGGCGGGCTCCACAGTAGAGCAGAGACAAAAAGGAAGTCTCCGCCTTGCAAACGAAGAACTCATTATGCCTCAATTCACATGTACAAAAACAACATTTGGGTGTTTTTGAAATCCTATTTAAGTCAATTGACTGACTGTACCATAAACGGCAGTAATTTGGCATCGTAAAAAGAGATAACGTTTTGGCTCAAATACAATTTGAAAGCAACATTTTACTGTACGTTTTTGTTCGACGCAAGCGGAGGCAATTAGTGTGGTCGGTCAAGACCAGAACGCACCGGTGTAAAAACCATTAAGACATTAAAAAAAAAAGCAATAATGGGATCCTAAAACTGGTCAACGTGATTCAAAGCTAAACGTTTGAAAAATGGACAACGCACACACAAAAAAATGTAGCTCCTTATTAATTTCTTATTACTAAAACATTAAATGATCCCCCGAGTGTTCCATTGTTTACAGTCAAAAAACAAGAATCGTGGGTCTTTGTATCTTTTATTACAAAGAATACATTCTTTAAAAACAATTTGAAAAACTGACAGTTGCAGCAAGTTGGCTGTTCTTTGGTCAATCATCAATCACGACTTCACCATAGCTCCAGGCGTCCTCGTGTATTTTCGTTATGGCACATAGGTCCTTATTTCCGGTCTGACAGCATACAAACAGATCCACGTCTGTAAGAGAAAAAAAAATACAGATAATACAGCAAAGAAGCGAGTTAAGAGATAACTATACTGCACTCTATTACTGTGCTTCCAAAAATTTGGGGGAGCATAATTTAGGACATACATCGTATTAATTGTGTACTAATCGTTGTTCATACCCTTGAGGTTGGCACTGAAGGTCATTGGCACAGGGGCAGTGGTCGCGAGGGCCCTCCTGGTCCCAGGCAAGCATGTCCATCAATAAATTGGGTTGGTTCAGACAGGCTTCGCCCTCTCCCGGTTTGGGATTGCACACGGGAAATAAAAGCTCTGGAGAGAATCGGGAAGGGGGCAGCGTTTATTGTAATGAAATGAGCACACGCCTGCCTTATGGTCAAAGGTCTTCTTTGAATTGGAAGTTTACATGTCCACTTTTTTCTGTTCAGTCCGAAGGCATTAATGCTTTTTTTTTTTTAACTCTATATTGCTCTATAATGGCTGTCTTTCTGTGGTGCACCCTGCCTCTTGCCCAGTGTCAGCTGCAGAAAGCTTCAGCACACCTGTGACCCTGAACAAAATATGTGGTGGAAAGCAGAGGTGGGAGTAAGTCTCATATGTGCAAGTCTCAAGTCGGAATCTTCAAGTCTCAAGCAAGTCCCAAGGGACCATCGGGGAAAAATCAAATCAAATCAAGTCAAGTGGTAAAATACTGTATTTTTTCACTGATCCCACTATAAGAATACGTTATCTCCAAAAATGTAATAAACATTTACATTTCTGGGTTTATGAGTGGCGCACTGTTAATGTGGTGATAGATACTGAAAATGTGCTGTTTGAGGGCATAAACATGTACAGTATAATCATCCCATTTAAAAATTACATAAGTTGTTTCTGGTGCCAATCTGTTACCCAAATCGATGTGTAAATAGGTGAATGAAATGCATCAACTTCTTGCAATTTGTTGGTTGCCACTTTTTCAAAATTGAGGTGCATTAGTTGCGCCCCATCCAAGATGGCGGACAGCTTCAGGAGCAGAAAAAATAGTCTGTTTTACAAATCGAATCTAACTTGAGTCAAGTTGTATACCCATCGCGCCCCCATTTCTGGCAGAAAGTGTATGAAATACAATGGGTTGAATCCTTCATGTTAGTCTTCGAGGAAATGTGACAGAAAAGAGGTTACCTCGTTGGAATGCACAGCAGAGGTCTCGTTTGCAGTCGTTCTGGCCCTGACAGATTGTTCCTTCTGTTCCCTCAGTGGCATTAACTGTACACTGGCCCCAAACACACAACTGACTTGAGCAGCACTCCTCATTCTTTGTGCAGGGCTAAGAATGGAAAGACATTCAGATGTACAAACTGTCATGATCATTTTTTTTTTTATATGAACGATATTAAGAAGAATGAATCCATTTTATATGTTGCTTTTTCTGGACACTCAAAACACTAACAATGGACATTTTTCACGTGCTCGCAGATTCACGCTCTGGTGGTGGTGGTGGTGGTAAACTATGATCTGTAGCGACAAGATGTCCTGGGACGGGCTGATGGAAGCATGGCTGCCAGTGTGCGCCGAAGGCCCCCATCTGACCACCACCAAACGTTCACACCCAGCCATACACCAGTGTGAGTGGCACTAAAGGCAAGTAGGGTGACGTTTCGTGCCCGAGGACGCAACGACACATGACACGGACAGAACAGGAATAGAATCAGTCAACCCCTTTGGTTTCTAGATAACCCGCTGTATATGTGTCACGGCCCTTCAAATAGTTTACATGACCCAACTCATACCATGTACAAGTCACAGTGAGATTTATCCTGATGATGCAAAGAATTGTGTTTTGCAAGCAGTATTGATCAGCTTAATTAGACTTTTACAGGGGCCATTGGGAGGGGACTACATTACCACGATGGCTTTTGATGATTGATTTGATCGTGTGTAAAATGTGAGCATTTAGAAAGATTCTTATTTGACGGTATAAACCTCATCATTCATGACACCGGCAGGGGTTTGTTTCATTGCTCACATCAAAACCGGCTTGTTTAACCCCCATGCAGTAATTATCCCAAAATTGGACATTTCTGACACTTTGGACGATTTTGGACTGTTGGACAAATGGACACCACAGACAAAACAGTGAAAAATAACTCCACGAAGCTGAAATTTTGCATAGGATGTATATCTATGTCTTGGCCAATTCCCACTGAACATTTTGAGGGGTTGAAAGTGAAAAAAAATGAAAAGTGAAAAAAGTTGTTGCACATTGGAAGAGGGACATTTTTGGGACGTAATACCCTTCATGCAGCCGCTTAAAAATACTGCATGAGGGTTAACAAGGACAAAGAAAAAGGATAACAATAACAGGACGGACTTCCCACCATATCGGTTGGTATGCAGGGGAGGCACTTGGATCTGTCAATCCGATACAGGCAATACTTCCGCTCGCCACAGTCCTCGTCCACCAGGCATTCCTGTGGCATGAGATATACGTTACGTATAAGCATGGCATTAAACGTCAACTTTGCATGACTAGACTGACTGTGTCTGTGGAGTTTTTTCAGCACATAAACCTCAAATCTGCTGCGGTCTCCTCTTATTCTTCCCTTCTTACAACCGCCCTTCCTTTTGTGCCTAAACCAGGGTTTATGGGCTCCATACCCGGGCCATGGCATGCCTGTGTGAAGTTTGCATGTTCTCCCCGTGCCTTTCTGGTTTTTCTTCCAGGTGCTCTGGTGTTCTCCCACATTGCAAAAACATGCATGGTAGGTGAATGGAACACTCTAAATTGTCCTTAAGTGTGATTGTGAGTGGGAATGATTGTTCGTCAATGTGTGCCCTGCGATTGGCTGGTGATCGCGCCCACTGCCCCTAAGACCGCTGGGATCGACTCGAGCATGCCAGTGACCTTCGTGAGGATAAGCGGTTCAGATAAAAGATGGATGTCATTCACCATTTCATCACCCACATCTGATTTTGTTGTTGTGTGTCCACTGATACTTCTACGTAAAATATCCTTGCATCCGACCACACTCCTTCGGAATTACTAAATATAGCCAATGCATGCTGTAGAGTGAGGGTGGCCCGGTGGTCCAGTGGCCAGAACGTCAACCTCACAGTGCAGAGGTGCAGGGTTCGTTTCCGGCTCCGGCCTCCCTGTGTGGAGTTTGCATGTTCTCCCTGGGCCTGCGTGGGTTTTCTCCGGGTACTCCGGTTTCCATCCCACATTCCAAAAACATGCACAGTAATAATAATAATACATTTAATTTAACAGTAGGCTGATTGAGCACTCCAAATTGTCTCTAGCTGTGAGTGTGAGCGTGGATGGTTGTTTGTCTGTGTGTGCCTTGCAATTGGCTGGCAACCGGTTCAGGGTGTCCCCCGCCCACTGCCCGAAGACGGCTGGCCTAGGCTCCAGCACCTCCCGCAACCCTTGTGAGGATAAAGCGGATCGGAAAATGGATGGATGGATACTGAGTGAACAATTTTGCAGGGTAATAAAAAAAAAACAGTTCTGAACCCTGCACAGGCGTTTGGGGTAAAATGTTACTAATATCTTGAAGAATTAAACACTTGTAATGATGAATTTATCATTATGTACTGCGTATTGCATAATGGTCAGTTTACAGTAAATACTTCAATCTATGCCCATATTTTTGCACAAAACAGCACCACTTCCTGACCCTTGTTTTCATTTCCCTTCCCATCTACGTAGGTGCTACCAGTGCAAATCTAGCGAAGCATAATTGAAAACAGTCTCTTATGTCATGTTTTATGTCAAGTATGAAGTGTGGGAGCCGAGACCGAATGACCACCAGAGGGCATTGAACTTTCCTTGAAACAGGCTGTCTGAGCCCAACAATGGATGGGCCAAATGAAGCAATGTTGTTCATGTGATTGTTCAATTGAGAAGATTATTGAAATAAATTCGTATTTTGAACCAATGGAGGAAAAAAAAGCCCCCCATACTATTTTATTGGCCACTGTCAGTAGGGGCACACCGAACATGAATGAAAACTAACCGATCTTAACCATTTAAAACAAAAAATTGCTGATGATGTGCTCTCGTCTTTAAATGTTGTGTTCATTTAGTTTGTTGAGTTGTATACAAGATTGTCATAATTTGCTTAGCTCATGTACAGCCAGACCTGTAGTTAAAATCACATGTACGGAATACATTGAGAATAAATTACGTTATACCAACAGACAAGATCATTTTAAAAGACTCATCCCATCCACTGTTCATATTCTAAGTAGAGTTTCTCCCACTTTTTTTTTGCGCCCTGCAGCCTTTGTCATGAGATCTTCCTGAAGTAATAAAAAAAACATACTGGAAACTGTAAGTAGGGGCCAGACAACCCTGTAATTATCTTAATATGTTCCAGACAAATACTGCTGCTGTTAGTCATGTGCACAGTAGCACTGATCAGTCAAGTCCACGGGTTGGAAACCCGCGGCTCCGGAGCCACATGCGGCTCTTTCATTGTTATGTTGTGGCTCTGTGTGTCTTTGAAAAATAAATAAGTGGCTGATTGCAGTGTATGTTATTAGTCTCCAAAACGTGCATCACTTCTGTTACGTTCTCTGATTGTACACTAGGTGGCAGTGCTGCTATAAAAATTGTGTTGAGAGGAAAAAGGAAAGAGAGGATTTTCGGTAATGGATCATTTTATTTGCTTTTGTTCATTTGTTAATTTTAGTCATAAATTTTTAGATTATTGTGATTTAAAATATTACAAATAATTTCGATAAGTGTTTTATTTTTCGTCGCTCAAAATATACGTCAGACTCTCCAACAGCCTGGCAAAACGACGTACATTTATCAAGACTTTCAACCTTAGGTAGGCCAAAGATGGAGAAATGTAAGAAAAGAAAAATATCTGAAGAAAATCGTACATTTAATGAAGATTGGGCAGATTCATTTGCATTTTCCTTTGACGAGAGCTGGTTACCCGTATGCCTAATTTTTGGTGAAAAACTGGCCAACAAAAAATGCTCGAATGTAGGAAGACAATTCCAAAATAAACACAAAGCCTTTGCTGAAAAATATCCGGAGGGAGAAGAGAGGAAAAAAAAGCTGTTTTGGAACTGGGGCAGGAGGCTGATCTGAGGAAAAATCAATTCAAGAAGTGGATGCAGTCTGCAAATTAAACGACGTATGCAAGTTTTGTGGCCGCTCGGGAAATAGTCCGACATAGGAAGCTGTTCACAGACGCAGAATACATGAAAGAGTCACTCATTAAGATTTCACTAGACCTATTCACGGACTTTAAAAACAGGACTGAAATTGTGCAGAAAATCAGAGTGATGCATTTCCTTTCTTTTTTTCAATTCAGGTCAAGGCTCCGCTACACATTCCGAAAGCCGAAAAGATGACGGCTCACAGCATTTTTGTTTGCTAGTTCAGCTCTAGAAGTTTGCTCCAAGTTCAGCTTTTTCATTCATTTGACAACACCCTATTTTACTACTGTAAAATACACACACACACACACACACGCGCACACACGCGCGCACACACACACACACACATACACTGCAAAAAAAAATAATAATAAAGGGAACGCTCCAAAAGGACTGACTGGTACAGCTCAGCGTAACTATTACCTCTCCCTTCGACATATAAGTATTCGTATCTCTATTCTGCATTCCTGCATGTGTGTGATCTTGTTCTCTGTAAAGTGTGCTCCATAAAATGTGCAGCAGGGTCTGAGTTCAATTTCCCCCGGAGGGATTTTATTGTGCTTAATAAAAACTAGACAGCTAACACTTTACCTCAGCATGACTGATGACAAATGATAAAAAATGAAAAACATACGGTGTGTTAGCTGCATGCTGTAACTGTATGTAAAAACAAGTCTTTACAATACCGTCACAGTTTGAAAGCAGCCCAACCACGAATCCCACCCAGTAGATTACATTTCGGATTTTTAAATGGTTGTATGTAGTTCTGTATTGTTTAAAATAACGTTCTAGGCTTGGGGTTTGGTCTAAAAACAAACAAAGAAAAAACTACGAAAAAAAGATTCCTCAACATTTAGTCAGACACCATTGGCTGAACTCCAATCTCACTATCCTTTTTGCTTTTGGAACATGTCTACATTTTCGAGATAGAGGTCGGTAAGGCTAATATACTTACATGATACACACTGTTCCACTCGCCTGAGATCTCTACATGGATATGTGATGATTCTGTCTCTCTTGCTGTGTTATTAATTTCCTTGAAATGACAAAAAAGGCGAGGAAAAATTCTGATGACTAAAAAAAACACAATATAATAGTTTATTTCACTTTTTACTCTTGTACTTCTGACACCCAAGCATGAAAGAACTACCTTGTCCGTTTGAATGGTTATGACTCCATCTTTTGCAGTCTTGGTATCACTGTGGTGATGATGGTGATTTTCTAGTGACTTGGCACTTTCCGTTGTAATCTGTGAGTTAGAATTCACTTTAAAATTTCCATACAAATAAAAGGCCAGAAAACGTGGAAGGTTACAACAAATATATTAAATGAAAACAAAAGGAGGGGCCCAGTGACACTGACTTGATTAATTCTGTCAGACAGTTGTAAATTAAACAGCGTGTTTATTTTTACTGGGGTTGATTTGCATCATTGAATAAATTGCATTTCATTCCACGAATTATTTTTGCCCCATTCTCTCTCTTAGTTAAATAATGTAACAAATAATATAACTGATGATTCTTCTCAGAATGGTATTTCACAACATGCACATAAACACCAACACCAAAAACTTGTTGAACCCATGAAAGTGGCAGTCTTGAACTAGGTGGATCAGCATCAACTTTAACGTTTGTTCTTTACTCATTTTACAAAAATCACATCGATCTAAACTAAATAATAGTGGCCATTATACTATATTAGACCTGGTCGACGGCATCCTCCAGAAGGTTTTGGGTGTCTTCCATCAACTCCTCCACTTCACGGAACATGTCGTCCAAGCTGACAAAGCTTCGCTCCTGGCCGTCTCGAATGATCATTGCCCGGCTCGGCACGACTCCAACAGCCCCCCACAACAAAAATAGACTGAAAGTAACAGATAAATACACATGGCCGGACATTTCTGCCTCTGTTCTTCCTTGTTGTGAGCCCACGGGACGCTCAGAGACGGATGACGCAGAGAGCACCGCGGCACACAGCTGGTTCGGTTTTATTTGGAAAGTCTGAGGAGGAGTACGAATTCGCTTTAATGACGAGGACGCGGCTGGATGCAACGCTTTTTTTCCCCTCATGAAGAAGCTACACAGCTCCTTGGAGACTGTGATGTATTATTTACTTAAACGGTGAAGCTTCCAAAGTGAGTGGAAGTAGTATGAACGTAAATATTAATTGAGCTTTTCCACACATTTTCTGTTCCCATACGTAATTATTCACTTTACATTTCCATTGAATGCACTGGAGACACATCTATATGATATCCAGCAGATGGCGCTGCTTTTCCCTTCTGTAAGTATGCCTCGTTATGATCAGTGACGTCATGAACCACTTGCAGATCTCTCTGCGCCTGCGCGGCAATCGAGGGCGGGGCTGGGGCAGGCTACCAAACGAGCCGTTTTGATTGCCATTTTATCAGGGGTGTCAAACTCATTTCACATTGTGGGCCATGGCCTCGGTAGATGTCAAGTGGGCCGGCCATTAAAATTATACCATACTCTGCTATAAATAAACAAAATAATATGTCTTTCCTTTGTTTTAGTCTAAAGAAGTACAAGAACATTAAGAAAATGTTGACATTTAATGAACATATATTTGACCAAACATTTCATGAAGCTCCTTAGATTCCCTTAGACAAATGTGCAATTTACTTTTATCATTCACATACTGTATATGCATTGCAACTGATTGTACAAAGGCACAAAACTTCAATACCAATTACCAACAAGTAATTGGTATTGAAAAATATAGTAATGCATTTTAAGATTAAACGAGATTTATAAAGAAAGGAATTTTTAAACCATTTAAACATGTGCATATACAATCTAAATTTAATCCCTGCCTACACCTTACAAACTAAGGAGAGTGCTATAATATGTGTAAAGAATAAAGTATTCACATGTCTTTGATTGCATCTGCTGTGTTGGGTCTGTCTCAGTGACAGACTGAGGCTGCTGTTGTCTTCTTCTCTGATCAAAACAATGTTGTCTTCTACTCTGATCAAAACAGTGTGTCCCCTGGCGTATACTCCATGAATTGCACCTTATTAAAATTATTCATTCCGTGTCTTTTATGCATTTTTTCACTTTTAAATGATCCTGCGGGCCTGACCGAACCTCCTTGGGGGCTGCTGTTTAACGCCCCTGATATAGGTGTTTGCTTAACTGTACGCCCTCAATCTTTACAGGCACAGTTTAAAAGTCTTTAGGCCTCAAGTGACAAAACAAGAAGTGCACGTTGTGCCATGTTAAAGTGTTTTAATGTAATTCAGAGGCCTGAATATTGGTGTTTGTCCCTGAAAGGGTTAATCATGCTATTTGTGTTATATGTGTATGCAGCGATCCGCATACAGCCGCCCACACATCAAACACGTTTATATCTTATAACATGAAGTCGAGAGCTTTCAAATTCTTTCTTTTTAACTTCTGATGTTAACCAGTTCGATAACCGGCCAAGAAAATATAATCGTCTCCTTTACGAGAGGCTTTGTGTGACCCCCATGACTTCGGAGTGCCCCTGAGCACACTCCTCGGTCCTGCCTTCTTTCTCTACATTCTATGATTGGCTAGTTTTAGTCACACCATGATAAATTAAGACACAGTAATTCAAGAATTTAACAGAATAATTTACGTAAGATTCTACTGTTAGGTCGTACAGACATTTTTAACATCGGACAAAATGGCCACATTGTTTTCTTTTTAATCACTGCAAACTCAGTACAGTACAAGAGGTTGCTATCATTTTGTATAACAAGGACTGATGTCAGCAGCAGAGACCTCAAACCATATTTGGTTACAACAGAAAGTTTTGAGGATCAGAGGTGTTGCGAAAGTAGGAATATCTTCTCATGAAGTTCTCGTGAAGAACGAAACATTACATTACGAAATGTTCTGTTCCTCTTGTCCCCTTGAGTAAACCAACATGTTTTCTGTTCTTGTGGAATACAAGCATACCGTTACTCTCCATGGTGAGCGCAGCAAGCTTTTAAAGGAGAATACTGTCATCCCTTTAAAGACAGTTGCTTTTCCGTTTCAAATTCAGAACACAAGCTCAAAAATATTTTCACATTGAGAAGTGGAGGGGCAAGACGGTCAAGGACAAAGCGTGAATCCGCAACGGCAAAAGTGTCATCACTCATAATTAATACATTTGATATGTCTGCGCACTAAAATGTTTTGGTGCATGTCTGCGGTCTCTCTGTGAAAATCCCATCGCTATGAGAAAATGGAGTTTTGTATGTGATTGAAAATGAACACCTCCAACTAAAAGATACTCACGGACAATTTATTTTTGTTTCAAATTATTTCACATCATGTTGAAGATCTTTCGTTTTATTACAGCCACGGAGCAGTAGCAGCAAGAATAAGAAGAATGATAATAATAGCAAGAACAGTAAGTACAACAACCCAGTAGGAGCAGATCAATGCTGAGAGAGACAAAAAAAATAAAAATTAAATTAAAAAAAGGACTCAAAACAAATACAAGGAATTACGCAAAATCAAATTCTTGCATTTTCAGTCAGAGTTGCCTCATCTGATGGGCTCCTTACATTGCATGACCCAGACAAAACCGCAGAAAGTTTCAGAATAGTACAAACTCGCTGTGAAATGGGAGTTAAGGAAAACAAACACACACAAAAAAAGAAAAAACATTTCATCTCTTCGGAGCAAACATGGAGGTGAACATTTAACAAAACCAGGGCCGCCCCACATTTACAAACATGATCAAAAAAAGAAAAAAAAAATAGTAGCCCCTATTCAGCTACGAAGAATATGCTGTTTGATGTCTTTCAGAGGAAGAGGAGGTTGTTCAACGCAAGTCTGCAGTCTGCAATACAAATAGCTTGGTTTGATTCAAATAACCAACACCTGCAAAATTCAGTGATTGTCATTAAAAAAATAAAAATGAAATAAAATAAACACAATAAATAAAACTGACACAGTAGCAGGGACCACCGTGATTTTGGCCGTATTTTATTCCTTCATCACACAACCAGTAGGCGGATCCACAGCAGTATGTTTTCAAACGGGAGAGTGGTTATCTAATTCTTGGCAATTAAAAAAACAAACAAAAAAAAACCAATCTTGAGCTTTAAAAAAATAAATAAATTCAATATTGGCCAGTTATTTTATTTATTTTAGAACCCTTTCAGGGACAGCGGTTATGACAGTTGACAGCTCATCATGTTATCAGATTACAGGGTGCGTGAAAGGGTTAAAATGTGTTTCTTGGGGGTTTTTTTGTTATTGAAGTGGTCATTCTGTTTGGTAAATTCTTAGCATTTGGACATTTATACACCCATCATTGTACTGTTTTAGGTTTTGTAAATACCGGTAATAATAATAATAATGACAACAATAATTACAGTGCGTGACAAGATCCGTCACGGCTTATGAGAGGCCGCTGGAAAAAACAAAAGTGATTCCTCTAGTTCAGCACTTAACCTCAGATAGTGATCAAACCCTTTATCGCAATTTCAAACCTTATAGAAAACAACCGAGAGTGAAAATATCAGATGACGTCGAGACATGCAAAACAACCCTGAAAACTAGACCAACCAAACATCAGAACCATCTCATCAAATCAGTCAAGCCGGAAACGTAGGATTAAAAATACGATGCCACGAAAAACAATGATTTCGATTACAGTGCACTTGGTGTGAAACAACAAAACAACCACACGGATTTGCTCAATGAAGGCAACGCCAGCCCACCGATAAAAGAAGGCCAAGATTACGAGAGAAAAGAAAACGAGAAGGGTTTAAAAATGATGCCAATACAAGAGAGAAAAGAGAAGTCTATATACAATTGTATGTACATTACACAGGATACGAAAGTGAGCGAGGATGCGGATGGCCCAAAATCTACTCACCAAATAGAAAATTTCAGCAAATAAATAGGAACGTAACTCGCAGTGGACGGCATCCTATTCTCGGCGGTTACTTTAAAATTTTCTCACCCGCCTGGAGCATTCTCCGGGTTGGCACATGGAGAGAAAATATATGCATTTGGAGCAAAAAACGGACTGAAAAAAAAAAAAAAAAAAAAAAAAAAAGAACCCGTCATGTTTTGTCTCAATGTGGAGCCAAATACACGAGACAAAAGTGGCTGACTTGCAGTGAGGCGGGGCAATTACCACATACTGGAGAATGCAATGTTGCCACAGTACACAGGCAACGCTTTGAGGGAATGTCGCGGGACAATGATGGCCTAAAGTTGTCCCCACCCCCCCCAAATCATCGACCTTTATAACCCACCTCCACAATATATACATGAATTGTGTCCCAACATCTTTGTTTACACATCACTTTAACCACCACTTGAAATACAGCAGAAAAGAAGAGACTGCAGTGTGACCTTGGCAGGGGAGGTCAGACCGCACTTTTGCACGGGGGAGCGCACCATCTGTGTCAACGGCCTGGCGGAAGAAGCTCATGTTGGCTGGATGCAAAAAAAAAAGACATTTGGCAAGTGTTCTTTCTCCATGTCCAACAGTCAACAATAGGGCCCAAAAGAAAGAGCCTATGAAAACACACAAACTCTTGAGCTGGTGATGCGGGTATCCATGAACAGACCACCAGTTGGAATAGTCCAGAGAGAGATCCTTGAACGGGTTCGGTCTAGGTTGGCTTGATGTATTATGCGTCAAAAACAAGCACTCAAAACAGCGAAAAAGAATTGAGTCCGTGTACGCCTATACTGCCGGGATCAAATCCCAGAGAGTAAAAGAGAATTATAAATAAGAGGCAATCCCAGACCGCCAGGCTACTGCTACACAAAAGTTCTATTAAATAGTAACGGGACCTGATCAGTATATGTACACTGACGAATTAAAAAGGGACCTACAGTCAAACCTCGGTTTTCGTACTTAATCCGTTCCAGAAGACTGTTCGGAAACCGAATTGTTCGGAAACCGAAACCATGTTTCCCATTGAAATCAATGTAAAATGTTTTAATCCGTTCCAAGTCAAGAAAACAACTTTTTTAAACCACTTTTTTAAAAACTATTTCACACCATAAACTGTACAAATGTAATGGGAGATGACCAATTTCAACATTAACATAGTAACAGAAAAATTGAAGGAACATCTCTCTCTCTCGCTATCTTTTTTTTTTTTTTTTTTCTCTCTCTCTATCTGTCATGGGGCGTGCGCCTCTCCCAGCTGTCAGCAGGCAGTAGGCGGGGCATTTCGGCATCCCGAACTCCTTCGCCAACACAGACACACGCACACCTGACTCATATTTTGCGATTAAATCTTTCTTAAATTCGATAGTTTTGCGCCCTATTTTCCTCTTTTCTTCACCAGGTTCACCACTTCCACTTGCTTTCTTTGGTGCCATGATTAGGGGCTGATACACGATGCAAAAATAACAGTCCAATATAACGTAGTTCTCACCAAACACGTCTGCTTTTTAAAAAAAAACATTCTTAATCGAACAATATAAACTCGTCTGCTCACAAGCTGTTTCTGTACGATTATTGCATAATAATGAGACACCGGACACCAGAGTGTTCATTATGTGCGGCTGCATTGACAAACGCTTCGCTACCTCGCGAAGCTACACGAGTTAGCGTTGCTACACGAGGTAGCGAAGCCGAGAGGAGTGAAGTGACGCATTCACGTGCGCTCAGTTTGTTCGAGAACCGAAATTAGTTCGTCATCCGAGGCATAAAAAACTCAATTTTAGTTCGAAAACCGAATTGTACGAGAACCGAGACGTCCGAAAACCGAGGTTTGACTGTATTTTGCTCTCACTGTTCAAGTCTCCAACAGAGACCCCCCAAACTGTTTCTCAAACATCATTCCTGACGACATTCATCTTCATATAAACACACAGTATTTGAAATTGCAGACGCCTGGAAAAATTTTTTTATTTAAACTGACCCCCCCCCCCCCCCCCTTTGTCCTGCCTTTGATGTTGGTAAATAAGGAGTGAGTCTTACCACTCACAAAAGCAGTTGCGTTCCCACCCCCAGTCTTGGAAAAGAGGGACCCGCAAATCAATCTGGACAACGCATTGGGGGTCTGATTACGAAAAAACTACGTCAAGTTTGATTCGCAACGTTTGCGGATTAGGGCAGAGAAGAGCTGGAATGTAAGCACTTCATTAAATGAGATCCGTGAGCGATTCAAAACAAAACGAGTGGAAGGTTCTGAGTGGGGCATCACTCTTTGCCATAAAACATTCCCAGCTGGATTCGTTGAGAAACAGATGACATATCTGACAACATATTAACAAGGATAGGGAGCAAAAATAGCCGTTTTGTTACAGTGTAGCAGGTCCTTGTACATCCTCAGAACCCCCCCCCCCATCCCTCCAAAAAATAAAAAGCGTCCACTATACATTGACAGCAGTAGCGACGGGAGCAACAAGGTCCATCAAGCTTTCTTTGTGGGGGGAGAAAATTGCAACTGTCCTTCCTTGTCATGGCACCGCTGTATCCTCACACACACACACACACAAAGTAAGATGGTCCTGACGATTGTCGTCTGACATCTTGGATGATGAAAATATCGGACGATGCAACAAAAAAAAAATTGTGAACTGTTTTCAGAGTGGCGAGGCTTTCTTTCTTCTGGGAGGCTGACCCCCCCATATGCAGGTGGCGCGAGGACAGTCGATCACCAGGCCTCCGTGTACCGAACATCCACATCTTTCAGGTTAGGCAGTTTTGCCTGCAATGGAAAACGGCACAAAAGACATTACAACCCGTCAAGCGGACCTTCGAACTTTTAATGAATTACATTCAAGAATTTAGGCGAGACTAAAAAAATAAAGTCACGTATCATATAGTGCAGTGTTTTTCAAACTTTTTTGAGCCAAGGCACACTTCTTTCATTGCAAAAATCTCGCGGCACACCACTAGCTGAAAATGTAAAACACAAAACAAAAAACCCCCCGCTTATTTTAACAATTAACGTGTTATATTGTGACTATAACCGTTTTTAACATTGAAGAATGACGTTATAACAGCTTGAATTGGAATCAAATGTATTTTATAATCGTTCATATTTATTGTTTCACTGTCGTCCTGCATTCATGCGGCACAAATTCGCTTGTCTCTCGTGGTCGAAACACAAGGCAATTGGCTAGCTGTTGCTGCTCCCTAGCGGTATGGGAGGGTACTACATGATTACTTTCTGGTCCATAGACCGCACAGGCCTACAAATTGGATATTTTACCGCGGCACACCTGACAATGTCAAATTGCACACGTTACATTTCGTTGGACCTAACATGGACGTCTCCGTGTTTTGAAAATGTCGCCATAAAAGTGAACTGTATCAATGAAGAGGTGTCGCGGGCATGCTGGCGCTCTATCCCGGCTGTCTTCGGGCAGTAGGCGCTGTACGCCCTGAACCGGTTGCCGGCCAATCGCAGCCAATCAAGCCACGTTTGTAAAATTAATGAACTTTTCTCTTATGCCAAATGAGCAAATGTGAATATAAGTCAAGCATTTAAATCAGAATGAGACATAAAATCAAACGATTTGTCATTATCAGTGTCGTGTCTTGTATTTTTACCTTGAGGTCCTCATATGTGTCAGCTGTAAGCTTGGTGCTGTTCATGTTCAGACTACACAAACTCTTCATGGCTGGAACAAGCATACAGATACAATTTGTGGAATGCTTATTCATGTATTTACACATAATCCGATTCTTGGGACAACAGATTGGGATGACGTGCAAGCGCTATGTGTATGTGTTCTCTTACAGCTCAAAGCCAGTAATCCAGCATCAGTGACCGGAGTCTCACACAGGTTCAACACCTGAAGGCAGGCCAGGTGCTCCGATAACAGCCGCAGTCCTGCATCCCCAAACTGTGGAAGACATTAAATATATATAGAGTCAAACCTCGGTTTTCAGACTTAATCCGTTCCAGAAGACTGTTCAGAAACCGAATTGTTTGGAAACCGAAACCATGTTTCCCATTGGAATCAATGTAAAATGTTTTAATCTGTTCCAAGTCCAGAAAACCACTTTTTTAAACCACTTTTTTTGTTTTTACAATTTCACACCATAAACTGTACAAATGTAATAGGAGAGCAGGTAATATGTAAAATACTGTACAAACAAACTGTAATATACTTTATTACTGTAATATACTTTATTACAGTTTATTTTATACTTTATTACTTGTGCTACACGAGGTAGCGAAGCCGAGAGGAGTGAAGTGACGCATTCAAGTGCGCTCAGTTAGTTCGAGAACCGAAATTTGTTCGTCATCCGAGGCATAAAAAACTCGGAATTTGAGTTCGAAAACCGAATTGTACGAGAACCGAGACGTTCGAAAATCGAGGTTTGACTGTATATGGGGAGAAAGAGAGAGAGAGAGAGACAGGCGTGTCAAATTATCGCATTAATTGCGGCGATTAATTAATTACAGAACATTTAGCGCATTGTTTTTTTTAATCGCGTTAATCTAAATTTTAATCTCTGCCTTTATTGTTTCTGTAGGTGAGTTGCCTTTTTCTTATAGCCCTTTTTATGTGTTGGCTTCCTGCGTTTGAGTTGTTGAGGGTGGGGAAACACCTGTCAGTCACAGCCTGAAGCGGACATTGATTGGCTGCCATTATGTTGGGGCTTGTTTAGCCGAAGCTGATAGGCTCCCATTGGAGCTATATACTATAGCCACCCCGCAAATTTCTTTGAAGTTGACAATTGTCATTTTGGTCCGTAAAAGTCGTAAATATGATCTGTGGAATCATCCCTGACTACTTCATTTTCAACATTTTGTTAGTGAGGAAAAGAAAGAGGAGCTGTGAATCGGCGGGCAATTAAAGCATCTGTGTTTCCGCTTTCATGTTTAGTTGTACTCTTACAATTATGCGTACTGTTCAAAATATGTCTTTTGTTACTTTATGAAGTTCTGAAATTCTAAGACCGTGTGTGTGTGTGTACCTGAGTGGACCATAGGTTAAGTTGTTTGAGCGAAGGTAGCTTGATGAGCTGCTCGGCACAGGCACTGGTGACATTGGTGAAGGCCAGGCTGAGATTCTCCAAGTTCCCAAAAGAACCTGAACTTAAGAGTCGAGCCAAGTCTGCATCCTAAATCGTAACAAAAAGGTACCTTAATTGAGCTTTATGCATATATGAAGACAGTGGGGCGAAGAAGAAAGACAGTGGAGCTCATCATTCTTATCTCACCGTGGATTTAGAAGGAAGAGTCAGGCGGGTGGGGCCTCCTTTTCTTTGCTGTGAGGACAAGGAAAAAAAAAAAAAAAAAAAGATGGCGTCAGTGCACATGACCTTGCAGGAACCTTTTCCAGACAGCAGATGGTGTGCGCGAGTAGCTTTGATCGGACTTTCCAAGCAATGTTTTTAAGTCATAAAGTTGACACTTTTGAGTGATTGGGTGTATTATACAGAAAAGTGGTGGTGCCAAGACGTCGCTTTGACAATCAGTCACAAACATGGAATGTATACCCGGTGATGAAATCATTGTTTTTGGTGTAACGGCTTCAAAACGGAGTCAGCACAGTGTTAATTGCACAGTGTTAAATCATGCACACATGTAGATATGTGCGCATGTGAGTCTTTATGTGCAGAAGCAAAAAGTAACTCACCAGTTCTTTAAGCTCTCGCTGTCGCTCGCAGAGCTGTTCGTACATGCGGATGCCCACCTGGGTGCTCTCCAGAGTGGAAATGATCTGCAGCTGGGTGTCCTTGTTCTCGATGATGTTGTACTCCAACATCAGGCATAAAATCTGGCCACGCAAACACAATCAAACGCTTAGACGAGAAGAATCTCACGAGTGCAGATTTCCACCATTGTTACCGCAAGTGACGGAAAAACAGTGAAAGCGCAGGAGTTGGATTCGTTTGTACGTTTACAAAATGGGAGTTTGAGGGGATGGAATTTTAAGTATTAGTGGAGAAGGTAAACGAATGGTGCTCGGCTGTACAGCTATGTGTTCATCCTGCGTAATATCAGCAATTAAAACTCTGGAAGATCAGCTTTAAGAGATTTGCGGACTTTGACCATTAACAGAGCGAAAACGCTCCAATTCAGCTCGCTTGCCAGAATGTGTGAGTGAGTCTGTGATTGATTGATTGAATTATTTAGGTATTTATTTTTGCTGCCATCACTGCTTATCCGTTCCCCTCTGACGCTTTGGGTTCAGCAAGCACTTGGTTGTCCAACACGCCTCTCCTCGAAACATTTCCCAGCCTGTGTCTCAATCCTTTTTGTTATTATTATGCAACAGTCCACTCTGGGAGAGGCCATCACCAATTGTCAGTGTGCTGAAATGACCCAGATGCACGGATATGTAGATTGCGCCAAAAGTACGACGTGACAATTTAGCGCAATTTTGGTTGTCCCCAAAACGTGCACATTTGCTTGTGCCCGTTTTTGCACATTCAAAACCTCACAAAATCAGCCTTTAATGGTCCAAACTGGTCAACCTGCGTTAGGTTATGGTTTTGGCAGGTGAGCTACTTTTTCCCAGCTCCAAACCAAAATTGGTTCTGAACAATTTTACGTCTTCAGCATTAATACCAAAGTCGAAATAACATACAGAGAAGTGGACACCGCTATAACGCGGCAGTGACACCGTGACAATGACGTCAAATCACACACGAGGCATTCATTCAAATTCCTCTCATGATATCCCTGTATTGATTACAGCCACAAGGGGGAACATTTCTATACGTATTGTAGAGGTAAGATCGGGCCGCTTGAACCCGACCCAAAATTCGGGTCGGGTCGGGCCTAAAATGATCAATCATTGCTTCTGGTTCAGGTCGGACTTTTTTTTTTTCTTTTTCCGAGGCCGTGAATTGTTTTGGCCATGAGAGACCGTGGTTCGCAAAAACCCAGAAGTCGCCTCATCACAACACGTACTGTACTAAACTCTTGCAATGACAATTCTTCGAACTCCTCCCAGTCTCTGTCGAGTATCCACCCGTCAGTGTTCGTCTTTGTCTCTCTGCTTCTCTCTCTGAAAGTGCCGCGCTAGATTCTTAAGGACGTACTGCGGCTGTGGTTTACGGCCCAATTTTCAACCCATCAAAATGACGGACGGCCTTAAATTTTCCCCGTCCACTCTTAAAAAAAAATCCGTCAATGATGGAAAATTGTCGGTTAATGTAACCTCTTCAGAAAAAGAAATATAAAAGATGTAAATGTTTATACAGTCTTGTTTAACTTCGATTTCGTTACAAAAGACAAGCTTTGTAATCAGAAATCACTCCTCCTCCTCCTGAGTCCTCACAAATAAAATATAAAATCTCGGGTTTGCATATCAAGTTAAGTGATCGGGCTCGGGCCGGGTCGGGCTTAAATACCCTCGGGCCCGGTCGGGTCGGGCTCGATTTTTTAGGACCGATCTTAGCTCTAACGTCTTGACAGTATCATTCAAATAAAAACAACAGTTTTGGTTTATAACCAAATCTTTTCAATTCTGATGAACGATGAGCAATCCCAGGGCACACAAACACTCACACCTAGGGACAATTTGGAGTTTTCAATCAGCCTGCCATGTTTTTGGAATGTGGGAGGAAGCCGGAGGACCCGGAGAAAACCCACGCAAGCCCAGCGAGAACATGCAAACTCCACACAGGGAGGCCGGAGCTGGAATTGAACTCGTGAACCGCCGCACTGTGAGGTCGACGCGCTAACCACTTGACCACTGGGCCACCCGCAACTATTACAATAACACTTAAATAGCAAATGTCTTCACAACATTTAAATATTAGACCCATGCCAAATTTTCATCAGCAATATACAGTCAAACCTCCGTTTTCGTCCATAATCCGTTCCAGAGGGCTGTTCGAAAACCGAAATTGTTCGAAAACCGAAACCACGCTCTTTTTAAAATAAAAATGTTTACTGAACACGTCTGCTCACAATGGAAAGCAACACGAGGAAGCGTCACTTCCTCGTCTACCCGAGGAAGCGTCACTTCCTCATGTAAGGAAGGCGAGAGGAGTCAAATGGTGCATTCAAGTGCGCTCAGTTTGTTCGAGAAATGAAATTTGTTCGTAATCCGAGGCATAAAAAAATTTTTCGGCGAAAACCGAATTGGTCAAGAACCGAGATGTTCGAAAACCGAGGTTTGACTGTACTTAGCACATAATTATGATTTATTATTGAATGCAAGGTTTTTCCCCCGACACAAATATCAATGTTGGGCAGCAAAGGTTTACTGAAAAGTTCATATCAATCTCGCCTCATATTGTGCTTTTCTTTCTTTCTTTCTTTTCATCATTTATTGCAAAGCTCACTGTCGTACAGGAACATCCAAAAACTATGTTTCAAGCCATCCTCTTGACTTCTGTGAGTCCTAGTATCACTTGAGAAATACATCAAAACATAACCAAGTGGCTCGTGAATAGAAACTTGCCTTAGAATGGAATACTGTATAAACAATGACGTACCTCAACCATCGTCTGGTTCCCACGCAAGGCTAATAGCATGCAGGGGCCGAGCTTGTTCTCAGCCAAAGAGAAGAGGAACTTCTTTGTCTTATAACAGGAACCCATCAGGATATGAACCTGGTTTCGAAGAAGAGAGAGGGATGGGACAGTTAATACCAATGATGACCATCACAACCAATTAAGGTTAAGGGTGTTAGTGAGAGTTTGTAGACACCCACCATACTGGCGAAAAGTTCACCATCATCGTCACAGGCCACCCCTCCCGGACTATAGAGCTGAAACCAGCCATCTTTTCCTGAACGCACGCTGAGAAGACAGGAATGGACCTAGAAGGTACAAAGGAGTAGTTCAGGGGTGTCTTCTGGAGCATTGAAGGGCTTTTGAACAAAGTCTCACCTCTTGCCTTGGATCCTCTGCAAACCTCTGAATAACATATTTCAGTTCCCTATTCAGACGCAGGTAAAGAATTAAGTTGGGAAACTCAAATCAATATTTTGAGATCCAGTCGTGTTTTATGTGATACTTACTTGGTGAATTTGGCATGTGCAAGGGCCCTGCAGAAGAGGACAAATGACATGTCAGTGTCTCAATGGAAACATTGTTGAAGATTTAGAATTGTTCTGTGCATAGTCATACATCATTTGAGCTCACTATTTGGTTAGAGCGGAACTTTTTATGACAGCACGTGGACGCTCATGACATAGCTATTTTTTTTGTGATTTTAACAATTAGGTGATCCTAAAAGCATTAAATGTTCCCAAAAGACATATTTTTAAACTGTTTTCACATACTGTATAGGGCGCACTGCATTATAAGGCTCATAGAAAAAAATAACAGGAGTGGCTGCAGTTGTGCTATGCATCCACTAGATGGTACTATGCTAAAGGGAATACATACAATACAATACATTACAGCTTTATTTATATTGAGCCTTCACAACCGCTGCAGCTCTAACAGTGAGAACTGGTCACAAACACGGACATGAAACATAAATACAAATGGCATATCAACACAATTAATGAAAGACAAATGTTATGAAGACAATTGATTCACCAAAAAGGCACACAAACCTCATGGGCTCACATCCACAAGGGGCTAAATATCCTTAGAGGTCTTGCTTGTCTCCTGTTTCCTTCGTTTAGTTAACTACGCTTTTGGTATTATCTTTGTTTCATTAGGGCTGCGCAGAGCTCACAAAGTTGTTGTCTGAGAATGTGTTGGCGGTTCACGGGTTGAAAGCATTTGGTTGAGAGGCTCTAGTTTTCATGATTTTGGAGCCTGATTTCAAATACAGTCAAACCTCGGTTTTCGAACGTCTCGGTTCTCGTCCAATTCGGTTTTCGACCAAAAATTGTGAGGTTTTTTTATGCCTCGGATGACGAACAAATTTCGGTTCTCGAACAAACTGAGCGCACTTGAATGCACCATTTGACTCCTCTCGCCTTCCTTACACGAGGAAGTGACGCTTCAGTAAACATTTTCATTTTAAAAAGTGCGTGGTTTCGGTTTTCGAACAATTTGGGTTTTCGAACAGCCTTCTGGAACGGATTATGGATGAAAAGCGAGGTTTGACTGTACTCGCATTTTTTTATTCATTCAAATTTGGCAGATTAGTTAGCGACCCTCTCTACGGTGTATCAAATTGATAAGACATTTTATTTACCCTTTTTGATGAGACTGAGACTAATCAAATCATTTTACATTTCCCATTTGCTATGGGAAATATTATTTTGAGATGAGAACAATTTGGAATTCGCAACAGATATTGTGCTTGATTTAGGATCCACTGCACTTCCCCATCACAAAATGTTATTTGTCGCAATGAGCTTGACGTGTGCTCGTTAGTGTGTGCGTTGATATGACTTCATTGTATCCTGAGCTACCGGTAACCTGGGGAGTGTTTTTACCTTTCCTAAGATACCTTTAAGTCAAGCATGAGGCAACAATGGTGCAGGTGAGTTAAAGGTGAGTCCCAGTGTTACAAACAGCAAGTCGTCTCATCTCCGCTGCTTAATGAACCTGTCAGTCTGACACCTCATGAGCTACTTCCAGAACTGGCTTGGGGCAGCTTCAACACATTATAACAGGCTCTCTGGGGAACAAGGCTTGAACTCTCCAGTTCACAACCCTCCATACAGGAGGCATGTTGCCGAGCGTCTTCAACGCACGTCAGCATTTCGTTCCCCAAAGAAAAACAACGGTCTCACCTTCCCAAGGTACACCGAGAAAGTATTTTGTAGCGAGCCTGTGTTGATGGTTTTACAATTATTTTTGGGCTCGGGTTATTGGACTGAGCCAAAGGGGATTATTTTATGATGTTAAATTGTCAAACATTAAAACATTCATTTGATGAATTATCGTGTCTCCATAGATGTTTTGACAACGGGGATGTTTTACAAGGTAAGGCACTTATTTTCATTATAATTTCTGTGGAAGTTGTTAAAAAAAAATCTTGCTGGGGAAAAATGGTTTTATAGCTTGTCTGGCAGCAGGAGAAATAAAGTACTGTGGCGCCTCGAGATACATGTTCAATTTGTTCAGTGGCCATTCTCGTGAATCAAAATATTCATACCTCACTTGATAGTTTTTCATTGAAATAAATGGCAATGCCTATAATTCCGATCCAGCCTTCCCACGAAAAATAATATGTAAATTAAATTTTATATTGTTCCGCGCCATAAAAACTAGAGTAATAACATAAATAGCATGTACAGAATTGAGCAGTTTCTATCATGATTGAATACTTCAATTTAATTAAGTGCGGGCGCGCCTTCCGGTGTGGCTGCCTTGGCCACCAGGTCAAAGTGTAATGCAGTGGTGTTAAACTGACGGCCCGTGGGCCGGAACCGGCCCCCGAGGAGGTTCGATCAGGCCCGCAGGATAATTTAAAAGTGAAAAATGCATATAAGACACGGAATGAATATTTTTTAATAAAATGCAATTAATGGATTATCCACTGTTTTCTCTTTAGTCTGTGGTGTAGGCAGGGATTAAATTTTGATTTTATATGCGCATGTGTAAATGGTTTAAAAATTCTTTCTTTATGAATCTCGTTTGATCTTAAAATGCATTACTATATTTTTTAATACCAATTACTTGTTAAAGTTTTGTGCCTTTGTACAATCAGTGGGATCCGTTGCAATGCATATAATGTGAATGATAAAAGTAAATTGCACATTTGTCTAAGAAAATCTAAGGTGTTTCATGAAGTGTTTTGCAAAAGATATGTTCATTAAATGTGAACATTTTCCTAATGTTCTTGTGCTTCACTATCCCAAAAAAAAAGGAAAGACATGATATTTTGGCCTCTTTTTTGAAGAATAGTTTACCATCTGCGAGACTGCTGCTCAGTGTCAAGTGAGTTGAGTTCAATGCCACCATACAACACTCAGGTTTACGGTCACAATTCTGAGCAGAAAAAATAAAAAAAAAGGCCAAATAACAGCTCGTATCTCGAAAATTGGGTCACTCGTATTTCAAGGCATCACTGAAAATCCCACAAGGCAAAAAAAACCAACAGGTCTCTGGGATTGTGACCTTATTTGGCATTTGACTTTTTAATTTTTAATTCAACTATGGTAAATATGAAATCAATGAGTCAATTGTTATCTATTTTTAAATATGAAGAATTCATTTCAGACGGACACAATGATTTTGAGATGAAGTCTTTGTTTTCCCCTTGTGCTTGCTTGGGTTTTCTCTAGATTTCTGCTACATTTCAAAAACAAGAATGCCAGGTTAATTAAAGCCCGTAAATCGCCCTTAGTGAATGCAAGTGCAAATGGTTGCCTGCTTGGATAAGGCTTGTGATTGACTTCCGTCCACTCTACGGTGTACCATGAACAGTTGCCACCAAGTAGTACATTCCATTGTCTCCTCAGTTTCCATTCAATGAAACGTACAACCAATTCCACAACACGGCCAGAATTCTCAATGAATGAATTCTCATCAAGTTGAAATTGCGACACATCAATAACCATAAAAATGAACTTGAGTGCTAAATTGCTCAACTGGCAACAACAACGTGCTGACGTTTCACTTTTAATAAGTGTGACGACTCACTCTTTTGGAAAAGGGATGGGCTGCAACAGGCTGGCCAACGCAGGTCTCCAGTCGTCGTAATCGGACCTGACACACACACACACGCACACACAGTCATTAGAGGAACAAAGATAAATGAGTTCTGTGGGTTGGACGCTAAGACTAAGACTCCAGGACAAAAGGTGTGGTTAAACATGAGCTGCTGAGATGACGCAAGCTCACAGTGCTGACTTCACAGAAGGTGTTTCACATTACTCGAAGTAAAAAAATAAAAAAAAGATTCTTTTTAGCTAACAAGTGATGAAGCCTCGTTTAAGGCCGATCTCGTAAATGTGGTAAGAAGACCTTCAAAGAAAGTCACACAGAAGTGCAGCTCTGCGATGGCATTGTGCGATCAACCAATATGTCGCATTCACTGAGTACAAGCAACTCTATATCGTGTCTAGGAAATATACTATACAGTTAAACCTCGGTTTTCGAACGTCTCGGTTCTCGACCAATTCGGTTTTCGACCAAAAATTTCGAGTTTTTTTATGCCTCAGATGACGAACAAATTTTGGTTCTCGAACAAACTGAGCGCACTTGAATGCACCATTTGACTCACGAGGAAGTGACGCTTCCTCGTGTTGCTTTCCATTGTGAGCAGACGTGTTCAGTTAACATTTTTATTTTAAAAAGAGCGTGGTTTCGGTTTTCGAACAGCCTTCTGGAACGGATTATGGACGAAAACCGAGGTTTGACTGTACCTACATTGATAAGTAAATGTATCCGGGCTGTCATTTGTCATCCGCTACCGCCAAAAGTCTATCGTCATCAGCCTGTTGCCATTTCTAGCCGACCAAATCTGTCGTCAGTCCGTCACTCGTTACTGTAACTGCGCTTCCGTCAGCGCGAAATTGCAGTTAGTCTCCGCTATTTTAGGACTGCCTGAGCATCATCATCTTTGCACGTGAAGAAACTTTGAACCACTTTTGAAGCCCTTGGACTAGCTTACATATCAAGGGATCATTTGTGTGCCTCACACTTTCCAGTTCTTTCCAAATACAGAGTTGGATCCTATTTATGAGATGTGTTTATTCATCTTGTTGCTAAATTTTATGATTAGGTGTGAAATGACAGCAAAGAGCTGAAAAAGAAAACATCCAAGTAGGAAGATTAAAATGTACTACTTTCTCTCGGAACTGTGTTGTGTATGAAACCGCGAGAAATTTCAAGGTTGAGACATCAAGTCAAACATGAAAAACTACCCCGAGATATTTTGCAGCTATTAATCTGACGTAGCGTTATATAAGGTCGTAGACAACTTAGTCTGACAGCTTTTAATAGCATTGGACTATGTGCTAAATCAGGGGTCGGCAACCCAAAATGTTGGAAGAGCCATATAGGACAAAAAAAAAAAACCCCAAAAACAAATATGTTTGGAGCCGCAAAAAAATAAAAGCCTTCTATGAAACTTACAATGAAGGAAACACATGCTGTATGTATGTAGGAGACTGGACTGGACTGAATTTTATGTTATTAATTCCTTTGTTGTGTGTTCACAAACGCCCCCTTAGAATTTATTTTGTGATTTCCTTGCTTGATTTTTTGTTTTGGTGCATTATTATCGCTTTTCTTAGAGTCAGTGAAGTGATCATGAATTTCCGTTTTTTGGAGGCTGTCATTGAACGCCTCTCGAGTCGAACGAAAAGTCGGACGTAGACGGGTCTGTGTTTGTCAAGACTGTTAAAAGCATAAATAAAGTAAGTTTAAAAAAAAAACAACACCACAGCTCTCCTTTTTAGGAGCTGCAACACGTATCTATATCTATTTGAGCTATATTAGCCTACTATCAAAATATTTTTCCATTTTCAAACATTTTTTTATATAAAGCTCCAGGGAGCCACTAGATGTCGCTAAAGAGTCGCATGCGGCTCTGGAGCCGCGTGTTGCCGACCCCCCGTGCTGAATGATTACCTGATGAGTGAGAGAGCATGAATGTGTTTTGCAACTGTTACTTTCACCAAGATCAGTGCAAGACTCACAGCATCTTTAGGATGAGAGCAAAGCACCCAAGCACACGGTCGGCCTGAGCGGGCAGCTGGATGGACAGAGTGTTGACGGCTGGGCTGACCAGGAGACAGTCGATGAGGTTGGGTTCACTGTCGTGCTCGGACTTTCGTTTCGTGTTGGCGCAGTTGTTGTTGCGCTCTAACTCCACGAGGATCTCACTCGAGTTGACAACAGATGGAGGGGGAGAGAGGGGCAGGCTCGGTGTTGGAGAGCATATGGGGATCGGTGGTGCCGGGTTTGGGGGGGCGGGAGGAGGCGGCTGAGGAGGAGCGGGGTTGGGGGAGAGGGGGAGCAGGGTGGCGGAAGGCGGCATCGGAGGCTCCGGGCGCAGCAGGCGGAGAGGCATCGGAGGCTTGCGGTCATTCTGCTGCTGACAGCCGTTTCTGATCTCCTTCAGGCTTGGAGAGTTGTCTCGGCTGGAGGGTTGGACGGCGATGGGAGGGGGGGGAAAAAAAGGGAAAGGTGACAGGGCTTAACCTCCAAGAATGAACACAAGCACATGTACTGTATTAACAACAGATTTTATGAGATGAGACCATCGAGCCAGGAGACTGGCTGCCATAAGTACTGAACCTTAGAGGGTTGGTGGTACGGAAAAGAAAACAAAAAAACAAAGATGGGTTCTCTGGGGTGAAAGATGTTGACAGGGGCAATGCCGATGACGCTGATTGCGCGGTTACAGCGTATGAGCTGTATTTTCATCAGCACAATGCCTCATGGAACAAACTTGAGTGACACGACTGAGGGCCTGGTTACTAAGGACAGACAGTACACATTCTACAAAACGGGCAAAACCAGGATTTTCCATTTTGCAAATTTGGGGGAGAAGTTCTATATTCAAATAGTTTAATTTGAAATGCGTGATGTGATCTACCAAAGCCGAGATGAATTGCGCTGGCTGATTTTGTGTCTTTAAATACAGTAGTGCATCGGAAAGGCAGATACAAACCAGATTTGTGCAAGCAAAATGAGAAAGAACAAAAATGATCGGCATCTATTGGGCGGTTGTCTCACTGTCCATTCATGCAGTAATCCCTCGTTTATCGCAGTTAATGAGGACCAAAACCACTCGCGATAAACGTTAATCCGCAAAGTAGCGACCCCCCCCCCTCCATATAGGTACATGTATGTATACCATTAAATTTGGCCAAATTTAATGGTATACATGCATGTAGAAGTAAATTAACATGACTTAATGCTGTATACTAATAGATTTAAACATGTATAAGTTAGGTTAGTTTATGAATAACAAAATATAGTAAACATTAAAAAAATTGGGTTTTTTTAAGTCCGCAAAAAGTCCGCAAACGGTCCGCGAGAAGCTGCGCAAGTCAGCAAAACAACAGCGAGTCACATAGAGCAACATATACAGTACTGTACTACATGTATATGAAAAAAAACCACCTTTTTTTTTTAATGAATATGTTTGAAAAAATCCGCGATACATAAACGAACCTCGAAATAGCGAGGGATCACTGTACTGTTTTCTACACTTCATAGGCAGGTCCTCCTTTTCAAACATTTTTCCCCAAATCGTTCATTGCTAATCTGACGCCGCCACCGAAGGCACCAGTTATCACAGGTACGACAACAATTTTGTCTTTTTCACGTTTCAATCGCCAGCTGTTGGTATTTCATCAGCTTTTCCACATTAGGTCTCAATGTTGCGTTGTTGAACGCATGCCATATCACAAATACAGATCTTCTTTTCTTATGCTAACACCGCACCGCATAATAATAATAATAAGAAGAAGAGGAAGAAGAATACATTCTGAAAACCTGAGGTGATAGAGAAAAAAACTAAGGCAAATTTGGAATCAGTTCCAAAAATGCATCAAGAAAAGTTTACTTATAGCTCCAATTAAGAAGAAAAATGGTTAAAAAAATTGTTGACCAGTCTTATTAAAAAATAAATATGTAAATATAATTCAAGTTTAAATTATTACCTGTAGGATAGGCTGTAGAATTATTCACAGAGAGAAAGAGAGAAATTACTAAGTCGGTGGAGGTGAAGGTTGTTATTAAGTTGAGCTGTTTTGAAGCGTTATGAGAACGGTTCTCCAAAGTATGAGCTGTAGTCTATTGATCTTTTATGACACTAACCTTCAGGCTCATCATATCTGAGCAACTCAAAAGCCAAACCCATAAAAAAGAGTGACGGAAATTTTGCAACTCTAACCATGCAGAGGAGAGAACGATCGAAACTGATGAGTGTGTGTGTGTGTGTGTGTGTGTGTGTGTGTGTGTGTGTGTGTGTGTGCACGTCTGACTAACCTGTTAATGAATTCCTCATAACACGAGTAAATGGCAGCAAGACAGACTGCAACCAGGTTTGGCAGGACACGTGGGTGAGGGCACTGCCCTGTTGGCCCGTGCATGCTGCAACACAGCATAGGTTCAACACATGGTCATGATCTACTCAAAGTTCAGATAAATTAGATGAATACACTCAAATCTCTCAAACACATTCCCCTCTGTGACAGTGACTCAATTCCAAATTGCTCAAATTTCCGCCATCACACAGGAATAGCCATTTTTTAAGGAACATTTTACCATTCACTGTCACACAAATAAAACGAGAAGTTAACCACTGTACAGTACAATTAACCCTTTCAGGGACAGCGGTTACTACGGTGGACAGCTAATCATGTTATCAGGTTACGGGGTGCATGAAAGGGTTAAAGAGGGGAAAAAAAACATGGACCAAAACCATTTCCTATGGGGACATTTCACCAGACTATCACAGCAGTACCGTATTGGCCCGAATATAAGACAGTGTTTTTTGCGTTGAAATAAGACTGAAAAAGTGGGGGTCGTCTTATATTCGGGGTCTAGACGTTATACCCATTCACGACGCTAGATGGCGCCCAATATCATTAAAGCGAATGCTGAATTTGACTTTGCAGGCCAAAGTGAACCCCTGTCACGAAGAATAAAAATAAAAATAGCGGTAAAAAGGAAAAGAGAAGAAAATAATAGAAGAGTTAACAGAAAATGGGGAAACGTAGCGACAATCTGGAGAAAAGTGGGTCGAAGATCAGCCAGGTTAACCGGCAGCTGAGGAGAAGTTATGATGTCATTTACATTTCAAAAGCCAGAAGCCATTCATTTACGAATGTGATTGCACTTTAGTTTACATATTTCAATGTTCAGATATTAAGATTTGAATGAGGCAAAATAACATGCTTTTTCTCTCAAATATATTGTTATAATCATTGGTTTCAGATGTACTGTCATTATATTCTGTATAAAAATGAATTTGGTGTTGAAAAAGTCCTTTTTCAAACTTGAGTCTTGAAAAAGTGGGGGTTGTCTTATAATCAGGGCCGTCTTATATTCGGGCCAATACGGTAAATTATTTTGAACCTTGTGTGCTAAGCTAGTAGCTTTCATTCACATATCGATTTCTATCGTGATTCTGTTATCTATGCCAATTAGCATGTAAGTCAATTCGACCCAGCTCTCAATAAAGTCAGTCAATATTTAATTGATTGAACCCACCGCAGTGTAAAATTGAGTACAGGTATTCATATTTCTCACCTGTGAACAAACTTCTTGACAACTTCCATTCCTGCATTCAGTTCATTCAGTGCCAGGATGTACTCTTGAGTGAAGAGACGCAGTCGAGGGCACTTTCCAAAATCCTGCAAAGCACACAGAACACAAAACCTGGGTAATCTGACTGAATAGAACCCATTCGGACCTGGACGGTAAGGGAACAGAAATTCATCTCCCGTCATTCCTGCAGCCTCTGAGGGGATCATGACTCACCATGTTGTGTTTGAGGATTCTCTGGACCACCGGAGTGAAAACTTCTATCACAACCATGGAACGCGGTCGCTCGCGACAATGCTGCAAAAAGTCAGGGCAAGTCCATTTTCATTCATCGGGCGCCAAATGACAACAGAGGTTATCAAAACGGGGATTACGAATGACGCATCCGGATGGACATTCATGTCTGTAATCAACCACTACTGTATGTTATGCTGTGACGGTTTCAGAACATTTCATCACCTCACCTTACAGAAGAACTCACAAAGATCGGGGGGTGGGTGGTTGTTTTCTAGAAGAGGTGCGATTGCCTGTAAATACCCAGATACAGGCGTCGGTAAAAAGAATGCAGTAATCCAAAGAGGGCCAGAGGAATAGACACACAAAGTCAGAACCTCAAAATGAGTAATTATTGTGTACAGTAGACCAATGTCAGGCCTGGATTTGCCATACGCGAAGTTACCGGATTTTCACGACCATGCGGCGCACCGCATTAACTCATTCACTCCCAAAGACGTTTTTACAGTGAAACTCCTCTACAACGAAACCTACAGGGCGAAAATACCCCCTAGTGTGAAAAGTCTTCATGCATTAACACCATTCCCACTTTCCTGCCCCCCATACAACGAAAAAAAAAACCCGGATGTGTTATACGAAATCTTTTTTTCTGCTCTTGCCTCGCGACGAGATTCACTACAACGAAGTCTAATCCAACAGCGACCTCTACTGCTTCGTTCGCAAACGGCAACAGAAACCACCACACTAATTTACACATGCGCAGTAGTCCAGGAAGTATTTGTTATTGTTCGTTTCAGACACAGCTAGAACGTTGCATTGCTAAAATGGCTACAAAACGGACCTTTGGATGTCTGACGCTGGAAGAGAGGGTGAAAGTCATCAAAATGAAAGACTTTGAAAGCAAAATAAAACATTATCCAAGAAATTGATGTAAGTGAAAGTGAATGCTGATCGTAAATTTTGCAATTTCTTTCCCTTGTTTTCTTTCTACACTGACTATATGAAGTGTCAAATAAGTGTATGCTCATACTTGTGCACTATTGGAATAAAAATAGTACACATACGTTTGTGTGTACGTGTACACATACGTTTGTGTGTGTGTGTGTGTGTGTTTTTACATCTGAGATCAAATTTGCTACAGTGAAAAAAACCCTGTTGTGAAAACTTTCTTGCTGCAAACATGATTTCATTGTAGAGGAGCCTTGTTTCCGCAAAAACTCAGCGTCATCTTCTTGACTTGGAAAAGCTCATTCTCCTGCTTCCTCCACGTGCAAACCATAGATTCGTTTATCTTAAATTTCCTTGCGGCTGCTCGACTGCCGTGTTCCTCCGCGTAACCGATCGCTTGACGTTTGAATGGTGCGTCGCAGGCGTGTCTTTTCGTAGGTGCCGCCGGGGTGTGTTGTTTTGCCCAATCGACGTACTGGCATGATATTCACCGACCAGTGGGTGTGCCTTTAGCGTCCATCCGTTTTAACGTCCTAATGCCGTCGTCCTCAGCTACGTCCGCCTTTCCTCAACATAAACAGCGTGTCCGCATATCATCAGACAGTCAAGCGGAGCGCTCACCAAAAGGCACAGCAACAATTACAGGTTGTAGAATTCTGTGCATAGATTAGGTGCCCTCCATTATTAGGCGCCGCTTCCATTTTGGAGAAAATCGAAGACTTTTAAGTGAGCCCTATGGTCGTGAAAATACGGTACTTTCCATGTTTGACAAAGGAAAGCATTGTTGCGGCTGTGGAAGAGAACCTGTGACCCAATTCACAAGACAGGTTTGATGGGAATGACGAGTGCTTGTTACGGTTTCGCCCCCGCCTCCCCAAAATGCTTTTTTTTTTTTTCTTACTGTGCAATAACGAAGTGATAAACACATCAGTATATTTTGCAGGACTTTTCGTTGTTGTTAAAGTGAAGTGTTGCTTTGTATTCATCAATAAATTCAGCTTTGTTCGATGACTCAGCTGTGCTTGTAGTACAGTATTCGCTCAACGAATCCTTTTCCAGTGACATGAAATATAGCATGGGATGAAACCCCTATCACGCATTTTGTACTGCAATCTTGAAACCTCCAAACTAAATCTGATAAATAGCTGATATCAACCCCCACAAAATAAAATATGTGAACGTGTGACCTTTGCTCTTACCACAATGATGTTCTCGTGATCCTGTGTGCTGAGATTAGAGTTCTGAGGGCAAGAAGATGACACGATATAAATGAATGACAGAAATGACAAAAGACAGACACACATTATGAAAGAAAGAAACAAACAAAGGAATTGTGGTGACTGTGCCAAGATATGCCACCTTCCCTTAAATCGTTCGCCTCAGAGGAAACGACAAATACAACCAGACAAACAAGATTAATGCTACCTCAGCCAGCAAAGTAGAGATGATATGTAGAGGGGCCTGATGGATGGACTCGTCCTGCAGTGGTGAGGTCAGGGCCATGTCCACGAGTGCTCTGATCTCCTTCAGCACAACATCCCAGCGGCTGGGATTGTTCAACACCTTACGGTATTTGTAGATCTTTTTCTACGTGAAAAATAAGTCATGAAAAAAATACACATTTGTGTGTATACAGTACAGACCTCCACCAGTTGTCCCAATGAAAACATTTTATAGCTGCCTGAAATGAACGCCAAATTATTTATTTTGGGGTTGTTAAGACACAAATATATAACCGCATAAGGTGCCCATTATGTTGATCATGATCATGTCGATACCATGGCATTAAAAAAGACATTAAAAAAAATTATATATACAGTCAAACCTCGGTTTTCGTCCATAATCCGTTCCAGAAGGCTGTTTGAAAACCGAAATTGTTCGAAAACCGAAACCACGCTCTTTTTAAAATAAAAATGTTTGCTGAACACGTCTGCTCACAATGGAAAGCAACACGAGGAAGCGTCACTTCCTCGTCTACCCGAGGAAGCGTCACTTCCCGCGTAAGGAAGGCGAGAGGAGTCAAATGGTGCATTCAAGTGCGCTCAGTTTGTTCGAGAACCGAAATTTGTTCGTCATCCGAGGCATAAAGAATTCGAAATTTTTGGTCGAAAAACGAATTGGTCGAGAACCGAGACGTTCGAAAACCGAGGTTTGACTCTGTGTGTGTGTGTGTGTGTATATATATATGAATGAATATCAAGAGAAACAACATAAAGAACTCCTTCAAGCCCACTTCCTGGTCAAGCTACTTCAAACACAGCATTGCAGTGTCACGCATGAAATGTGTTCAAAGCTGCAGTGGGAATAATCGCACAGTAAAAATGATTTCAGGTGGTTTCAGCAGGATGTTTTATTTTATCAATGAAACTGAAAGCCATGCTTACCTTCCATTGTAAGGAGTGAAACCACTGGTCCCTTAAGTAGCTGTTAGCAGCCTGCGGATCACATATAAGCAAAGCCATAGAGTAAAGGGAAAGCAAACCAAATAATAGAGAAAGGTTCTACGGGGAATCGTGGAATGGATCTTAGACTCGTTCAAGACCATGGCTCAGATTATTCCTTAAATTCACTTGACATCATTCTTTCATCTTTGCATATAAAAGTAGGCAAGGACTGAAAAAGTTCATGATTTTTATTAAGTCACGTTTTTACCTTGAATGTTCAGTGTTTAGGTAAATAGACTGGAGACCTACTTTATTTTCCGCACTATAAGGCGCACCTAAAAGCATTTTCAATTTTCTCAAAAGCCCACAGTGTGCCCTATAATCCGATGCGCCTTATATATTGTGTTACAATGAAGTAGAATACAATACATCCTGATGCATATAGCGCTTTCACAACAGCTGCAGCTGTAACAAAGTGCTTTAATAAACACATGACATAAAAACACAGACAGTTGTGCAATCTTAACCACTTTTCCCCTCATATGCTTTGGTGTTTGAAGCAGTTCTAGATGAAAAAGGAGGGAATCAAAGTGTTAGTTACAGTCTCTTTATATTCCCCATTGAGTTGTTTTCCTGTTAGTGTTCTTATGTTATCGAGTGGTCATTATTAGCAGGCGCCATTTCGAATATAAAAGTAACACAAATTAACATGCGTTAACTATCTGTCTGCAACATTCTCTGGTCGCTATGGTAACGTTTTAAACGTGCCTTCAAAATAAAACACGCCGCAAATAAAAAGTGCATGAAAAATACGACTCACCATCGCCGCTCACTATGCAGAGTAGGCTTGGTGCGTGGGAATCTCCCGTTGAGATAAAGTCGTATTTGAAATAGTACTCCTGATATTGTCTATTAATTGTAGCGTTCTGTTTCTTGAAAGCCGATGGCTCCTCTTTTGTCTCCTGGCTGGGCCTTTTCCCCTTCCCGAAAAAAACCTTTCAAAGACGTTTGTTTTTTACGTTTTTCACGCGACCGAGAAGCGCGCATTCACCTGCGTCAAAAGTGACAGACTGTCGACTGATATAACAGAGAATTCGGTAATTTTTCAAAATAAAACATCTTTCAGATTCCAAAATGAATAAAACGGGAGGAATGTAAGTTATTTATTCTTTCTGTGTGGCCCGCCACCAAATGACCCACGGACCGATACCGGTCCGCGGACCAACGGTTGGGGACCCCTGATCTAGTGGATGCATAGTGCAACTGCAGCCAGGGCTTGATAGATAGATAGATAGATAGATAGATAGATAGATAGATAGAAAGCTGTATTGTATTCCCTTTAGCGTAGCTCCATCTACTGGATGCATAATGCATTGAAGGTGCGCCATCTAATCCGAAGTGCCTTATAGTGCAGAAAATACGGTAGTTTATAAAGGTTCAATTACAGAGACAGTTTCAATCTGAAACAAATAATTAAAAGTCAAATGCATCACGGAACAGATTGTGGTTAGCTTGAGAGGTTTCAGTTTTTGTAGAGGTGTTCAAATCATGTCAACCTTGCGGATGCTGCCACATGCCACACACATTCGAAAGACCGGTTTTACCTGCAGCAGGACTGTGCCGCCAGGGAAGCTGAGCTGGACACAATACTTTGGTGCATTGTCCCATGAAAGCAGCTGCAAGTCCTCTATGGAGCTGTAGGACAACGATGTCTCCATGTAACCGGTAGGCTGTGGACAAGAGAAAAATGGACATGTGGCGCTGGATTGTTGTTTCAATGGAATAGATTGACACAACAATCTAGCTGGCGGTCATCTGAAAAGGAAAAAAAAAAGAAAAACAAAAAAACCAAATGTCCCCTGGGCTGACTTGCTCTGAATAGACACAAACAAAACATCCCGATGCGGTTTTGTCGACGTCACTTGTGATGATGTTAAATGCAGTGAGCAATTAAGCGCTGAAATATCTCACGCTGGAAGAAATGTAGCAATAGAATTCATCCCACAACTATGGTCACATTATTTATGAAACCATTGTTTGTGTAGCCTTGTAGTCTAGCCAGCTGGAAGTGGTGACTGAAGAAAAACCCACAACCTGTTCACCACTGTAGTTTCCAAATTCTCCCTGAGACAGTGACAAATTCCCGCAAGTTTCCCAACTGTGGATAATAGGACTCGTTCCAGAGCAGCCGTGGGTGAGGAAAATCTGAACAGATAAATACTGTAAAAAGACTGTAGAGACCCGACAATAGAAAATGACATTTTTCATCTTGTGAGGCCCAATTGCGGTTTGAGGAAAAATGCTTCATGCCACAGAGGCTCCACCGGAAGGCATGCGTCTCTCATAAATGCAGAAAGCACAAGACATGAATGATTTGATTTCCTCGACTTTCACGTCACCGTGTGAAGGGAGACTTACTGTACGGCTGCAAGATTTGGCCCTGCGAACGTCATTTGCGCCCTAATTAGCTTCCAATGAAGAACATTTATATGAATGTGTTTACACCACCCCACCCCAATGCCCCACAAGGAAATCCTGAAACAATAGAGAATGCTTTCTTTAAAGGTCAGAAAACGTTGTCAATAACTGAACTACTCTAAGTATTCCGACCAAGCATGCCATTAAATGATAAATGATGAATTACAAAAGGAGGCAACACTGTAAATCACGCAGGAATAATTCAATTGCCGCGATCAAGATTCGATACAGTGGATTGAAAAACTATGAAATACAGGAAACAAGCATAATCAGATCACCAGAAGGATAGCTTCAAGCATGCACGAGGCCTCTATGGATTGTTTTGGTATCATTCCGGTGCCTCTATGTTTCTTCTCCAAACAATACCATCTCTGACCTCTTCCAGCGCGCGCACACACACACACACACACACACACACACACATAAAGCTCCAATCAACACAAGCCTTTTTGTTGGTCTGACATAGCTCTAGAGCAGTGGTTCTTAACCTTGGTTCGATCGAACCCTTGGGGTTCGGTGAATCGGTCTCAGGGGTTCTGCCATGGAGGTTAAGACACACCCGACTCTACATGTCAATTAGTTATGACACGCCCGCTTGACCATCATTGGCTGGTTCTTTTTGTGCACAATTAAAAAAAATGTATAGCGCAATTTCCGGACTATAAGCCGCGACTTTTGTCACACGCTTTCAACTCTGCGGCTTATTTAATGAAGCGGCCTATTATAAAGACTTTTTTAACGGCCGCCTGTGTACCGTCTTTCTTTGTAAATATCTCATGTAACAATATGGGCACCTGCGGCTTATAGAGGTGCGGCTTATGTGTGTACAAAATGTTTTTTTTCTTTAAAAATGTAGTGGTGCGGCTTATAATCAGGTGCGGTCTATAGTCCAGAAATTACGGTACTTACATCTTGAAATTGTATTCGTTTTTTCTGTTTTTAATTAAAACAAACATTTTTATTTTTCACTAATGAAGGGTTTGGTGGGAGCTCCCCGTGGTTCGTCTCTTGGCCTACAGTCAGTGGGAACCTGTCCCTCAGATCAGGGAGCACCTCCTGGCAGATCGCCACCATTTTGCTGCGAACATCCTCTTGGTTCATTTCAGGTCTCCTTCCATCGTCAATCTGAGGTTCATTTTCCTACCCAGAGTCTCCAAATCATCGTAGCTTCGTTGGAGCTGCACTGTAGCCGCAGTGTTCATCCTGTTCGGCTCTCTGCTCCAGTTGAGTGACTTTGGCAGAAACAGCTTTCAATTCGCCAGAGATACTTTTTTCCAGTGCAGTTATTTTGCAATCAGTGGAGTCACATCTGAGGTTAATCAAATCTTTCAGCTCTGCAAAAATATGTGTGCATTTCCGAGCTCGCCATGCTCATCATCGTGTCACTCGCCTTCTACTTCGGCGCGGGAAGGGGTGGGGGGGGGATTTAGATGGAGTGATGGGTAATGGTGGGTATTCATCTTGAACGCTCTTAAAGTCTCCCTGGCCGCTGGTGGAGTACGTGCAGGTGTTATCATGGCTAGCTGCGGCTGGCGTATGAGTGAAGCTGGTGCTGTGAAGTGAGAAATTGCCTCTTTTGGAGCCCACTCTGGTAATTTCAATAATTTATTTATTTCATTGGGACAATGCACATTAATCAACACAAGAATAAACAATGTAAATGCAACGAACTAAGCATCAATGCTAGTTTTCAGCCTTAGTCCCAAGGCAGGTTTCTAAAATAGCACAGAGAGAACATAACCCACCCGTATGCAGTGTGACATTTGATTTAACTAAAAAAAAAAAATGTACTTTTGAGAGTTTTAGGTAATTATGGTGCACAGTGTCTTTGTGCACGTTTGCTTAATCTTGGCCAACCCGCACATTGAGCTTCTGCGACTATCTCTGTGAATAGACTTTTTTTTTTTAAGTCCACAAAAAAAAGTCAACTGCATTGAACATATAATGCCCGACATGGGGTACATACGGTATTTTCTGGATTGTAAATTGCCATTTTTTTCATAGTCTGGCCGGCATGTGAGTTATACTCCCGACCGATTTATGTGTGAAAGTATCATTTCACATGTTATTTTCACATTAAACCACAAGATGGCGGTCTATGATAAGTCGACGAAGAGTGTGACGTATGCGACGTAGAAGAGGAAGCGCCGCATCTTCTACCTCAGGAGTTGGCGGAGTTGAATAAAAGTGATACATAGGATGAAGATTTTCGTTGGATTTTGTGATTTGGAGTGACACTGATGGTTTGGTAACACTGAATAACTCTTAATATGTTACGTGAACATACCAGGCACACTCTCAGTTTGTTGTTTATACGTCATGTAATGTTAGCATATCGTACACTTATGCAGCCTGTATTTCTCTATTTTTATTTGCTTTTCAAGATGACATGTATGCTCTTGGTGTTGGATTTTATTAAAATAAATATCCCCCAAAAATGCGATTTATACTCCAGTGTGACCTATATGTGTTTTAAAAAAAAAAAAGTATTTATTGTGCATTTTATGGCTGGTGCGATTTATACTCCGGACCGATTTATAATCCGGAAAAAACGGTTCATCGTTCACATTCAAAAAGCTTTGCGGTCCAAGGGATCGGTTGGGGAAGTTGTTGTGTTTGTATGTGTTGTTGATGTTTGTTTAGATATGTATGTCTCGTGTTTTCTTTTATCATTGTGTCTTGCACTGTTTCTCAAAAGTAAACATAAATAAAAGAATTTGATCACCCAAAAATTTATATTAGCAAATGTACATTACTTAGGTCTTGCCAGCACCTCTCCCACCCATGAATAGCAACACAATTACAGTGTTTACTATGTAGTGTACTGCAATACAATCTCAAATACATCAAGGCAGTGTCATATCAAATTGTAAGACAAATAGAGATATGCCTGTCAACAAGGAGAGGTAGAGTGGAATACGAAAACAGACGGGGTTTCAATTTTCTGACAACCAGTCGAGGTTACCATAGATACCCCGTTTTGCACAAGAAAATGTGGCGATTGTCTGCTGACTTTTCCTCCTCTCCGTCTCTGGATCACCACCTTCCCAACATTGTCCTTTTTTCCACCTTTTTCTTCAAGACACAGCCTGCCACGTGTTTTCCTTCCATTTCTTCCTGTGGCTTTCCATCAAAGAAGGAGAGGCAACATAATCTTACTGCCTGCTCTTCTTAGTGATGCGTTTCCATAGAAACAAGAGGATGGAGATGTGTGTATGTTGGGTTTTTTTTCCCCCAGGGAGAAAATCAGTCAAGGCGAGAAAAAGAAAAAAAAAGAAAAATACATAAACACGAGCAGAGAAGCAACGATGTGCTAAAGTAAGGAAACTATATTTCCTGACTGTATTGTAACTGGGCGGCCTGGTGGTTGACTGGTTCGCGCAGGGGTCGGCAACCCAAAATGTTGAAAGAGCCATATAGGACAAAAAAAACAAAAAACAAATATGTCTGGAGCCGCAAAAAAAAGCCTTCTATAAAAATTACAATGAAGGAAACATTGCTGTATGTATGTAGGAGATTGGACTGTCTCAGAATTATTTGTTATTTATTCCTTTGTTGTGTGTTCACAAACGCCCCCATAGAATTTATTTGGTAATTTCCTCGCTTGATTTTTTGTTTTGTTTTGGTGCATTATTTTCGCTTTTCTTAATGTCAGTGAAGTGATCATTAATTTCCGTTTTTCTGAGGCTATCTTTGAACGCCTCTCGAGTCGAACGAGAAGAGAGAAGGCACGGAGTCGGACGCAGACGTGTCTGTTTGTCGAGACTGGTCAAAGCATAAATAAAGTGTACGTTTTAAAAAACCGACACCACAGCTCTCCTTTTTCGGAGCTGCAACATGCATTTAGATCTATTTGAGCTATATTAGCCTACACGTAGGTTACAATACACGGATCATTTTTACTATGGATGCTCTGACAAACTCGGAACACAGAACAAGCGAAAATACAAAGGAAAGCGGAAGTGGGGTCATAAAGGAAGCTAGATAAGAGACACAGGTGAAGGAGTGTTAAAGAGACGCTTGGGAGCTGCCTGAGACTATGCTGCTTCTCTCCTGTGTCATAAAAGGTCACTCATGTACGTTTACATGGATGGCTGTAAACAAACAGTCATTTTCGAACGAGATAACTGAAAAGATGTTCCGATTGAGATCTTTTTATAGGTATGAAAAATAAAAACAGGCAGTCATCCCTATCATGGCTTCGCTGTTTCGCAGATTTTTTTTTTTTACAGTGCATTGTGTTCTGCATCCTGATTGGCGAAGGGACTGTCGACCGATGTCAACAGCCTCCACACCTTATCGGTATACAGCTTGCCAAATTTTCTCCATGACATAACCCACAATATCGACGAAGCGTTGTGTACAGTAATCCCTCGTTTATAGCGGTTAATGGGGACCAAAACCACTCGCGATAAATGAAAATCTGCGATGTAGCGACCCCCCCCGCACCCCCCCATATAGGTACATGTACCTAATATTTATAAGGCCAAATTTAATGGTATACATGCATGTAGAAGTAAATTTTGAAGTAATTAACATGACTTAATGCTGTATACTAATAGATTTAAACATGTATAAGTTAGGTTAGTTTATGAATAACAAAATACAGTAAACATATAAAAAAAATTTTAAGTCCGCAAACGGTCCGTGAGAAGCTGCGAAAGTCAGCAAAACAACAGCGAGTCACATAGAGCAACATATACAGTACTGTACTACATGTATATGAAAGAAATGTTTTAAAATAATTTGTAATTATTTATTTTTTAATGAATATGTTTGAAAAAATCCGCGATGCACTGAAGCCACGATAAACTAACCGCTAAATAGCGACGGATCACTGTCTTGTATTTGTCAAAACTGTCCGTTGTTTGAAAGAAAACTTAAATATTTGGGGGGGGGGGGGGGGTTCAGCACTTGGGCCTGAAAAAAGGAGTAATCTTTGGTTTGATTCAACACTATATTGTATACGTAATAATTGTAAAAAAAAATAAAAATAAAGGTGACGACTTCATGGATTTCACTTATCAAGAGTCCTTTCTGGAAAGTAAACCCCGCGATAAACGAGGGATGACTGTACTACGTATTTCCAGTACTTTGAATATAAACCAGCGCTGGTCTCTCACTGTTCTAATTTATAAGAGATCGCTGTAACACTGTACCGTTTGATTAAAAAAATAAAATAAAAATAAAAACGCAAGTAACAACAATGAATGCAGCTGATCCATTTTCATGCTGGCCTCATTCTCCTGTCAAATGAAGTTAGTCTCCTTTACTGGCTTGTCCACGCACTGAGAAGTAAATACAGAAGGCCCTAAATGACCTCTTTTGTGGCTGTTGCTGGTGTGTGTCGCTCCAACTCATGCGTTCAAGGCAATTTAGTTTTCGCAGTTTCCCCTGGTACTATAAATATTTTGGCAAAACTGACGACTCCAAACTCAGCCAAGTAAAGCAGAACTGAACGGAGCCAGCACTGAGCAGTAAAGAAGCAGCATGATTTGAGTGCGCACATCCAATAAAACTTGTGACGACAACTGTATTCCCTCCCCAAATGCCACCGTTAATAATTTCGATGGAAGTATCGACGGACCTTAATAACATTTTGGTAACGTTACGGTTAGTTTAAAGACAATATTTTTTTCACCATATAACTGTCCCACGAGTGCACAGAATTTTCATCACTTAAACCCGACACACTGACACGATGACGTCAGGTATGCGCCACTTGTCGACAGTGAGGACGGAAGGTTTTGTCTATACAGTCAAACCTCGGTTTTCGTACTTAATCCGTACCAGAAGACTGTTCGGAAACCGAATTGTTCGGAAACCGAAACCATTTTTCCCATTGAAATCAATGTAAAATGTTTTAATCCGTTTCAAGTCAAGAAAACAACTTTTTTTAAACCACTTATTTTTACAATTTCACACCATAAACTGTACAAATGTAATGGGAGAAGAGTCTCACCAAACACGTCTGCTTTTTTTTATTGAACAATACAAAAACGTCTGCTCACAATGGTCGCTTCCTGTGTAGCGACGCGACACGAGGGAGCGCGGCGACAGGAGGGAGCGTCACTTCACTCCTCTCGGCTTTGCTACCTCCTCTCGGCTTCGCTACCTCGCGAAGCTACACGAGGTAGCGTTGCTACACGAGCTAGCGAAGCCGAGAGGAGTGAAGTGACGCATTCAAGTGCGCTCAGTTAGTTTGAGAACCGAAATTAGTTCGTCATCCGAGGCATAAAAAACTTGAGATTTTAGTTCGAAAACCGAATTGTACGCGAACCGAGACGTCCGAAAACCGAGGTTTGACTGTATTTCCTTCAGCTAAACCAGAAAGTCACCATAAAATGTTGTTCAATAGCTGTTAGCAAAAGACAAAATAATAGCGAACAATTCACTTGAATGTAACTGGCGCGATACAGTCGTCATTGATGTCCATTTTTACCACAAGCTTCGCTATTTCATACATAGGTACATTCATTCATTATCTAGAGTACAACTTGAACTGGTTGCGAAGCCAATCGCAGGGCACACACAGAAGAACAACCATTCACACTCACAATCGCACCGGGTTTAACCACGCTGATTTAGATTTTTGTGAAACTTGCTGAGCTTGTTGATAGCGACGTCACAACACAAAATTTCCAATTTTAGATCAATCGATGCAGGGGTTAAGGAGCGAAGTCAAAAGGGGGCGTGGCCACCTGACGTTGAACCCTGATATCTCAAAACTAGTGGGTCAATTTTCACAAACAAGGCATTGTTGTAAAGGGAATCAAATAATGATTCCAAATATACAATGTTCATTCAGATTGATGCATATTTTAGAAACTTGACCTGGATTTTGAACTTGAAATTCACCTTGTGGCTCACATGACCTTGACATTCTTCATGAAATGTAACCTCTCACATGTTCTCGACACAAGTGCTTTTATATATATATATATATACAGTCAAACCTCAGTTTTCGTCCATAATCCGTTCCACAAGGCTGTTCGAAAACCGAAATTATTCGAAAACCGAAACCACGCTCTTTTTAAAAGAAAAATATTTACTGAACACGTCTGCTCACAATGGAAAGCAGCACGAGGAAGCGTCACCTCCTCGTCTACTCGAGGAAACGTCACTTCCTCGTGTAAGGAAGGCGAGAGGAGTCAAATGGTGCATTCAAGTGTGCTCAGTTTGTTAGAGAACCGAAATTTGTTAGTCATCCGAGGCATAAAAAACTCGAAATTTTTGGGCGAGGTTTGACACACACACACACACACACATATTATATATATATATATATATATATATATATATATACACACACACACACATATATGCTCTATTCATTGAATTGAGGTTATATATGTCACATGTATTGACACATCAAACACACGAGCAGTTCTGCAGCCACTATGTTTTGCAAAACACACACACACACACACACACACACACACACACAGAGTCGCATACGCACACAATGAAAACCACAATCTTCCTCATGGCTAAAGTTCTTCCTGTTCCTGTTTTCAAGCAAGTATAATGATTCCACTCCACACCTTGGCTGCCTTGTTTTCATATCTGCAATTAATCACAAGTGCAACTCTCTCGACCTGATATTTTCATAGTATGGTCTCAAATTGTTAAGAAACTCGCGATGAGGCACACAATGATCAGACATGATCGGGACGTGACGTTCAGATGAGTTGAGTTGAGATATTCGAGACTTGATTATACATTGGTACGCGCGTGGCTGCTGCACTCCTCAATATGACGTCCGTGTGGCATTTATGCGTCACTTCCCTGAATGATACTTCTGCATTGGACGAGGAACTAAACTGCGGCTCGTGAACATGGAAGAAAACACGCTGGTGACCTGCAAGCCCCAAAAACAGGAAAACAGCTTCTGAGCTGTGAGTTTGTTGACTGCGGTCTGAGGTTTTGCTATGGTTGCTTCTGTCAAGGGAGCCTGTGAACCAACAATATTCAGTTCTTGAATCATTCACGTCAGAAAATTCCCAACGGTTCCAATATCCACAATGAAAACCATTCAGTAATTTTAAACATCTGACCAGATGAAAACAAGTGTTGAAATTAGAACAATGAGCACTTCTGAAAACTTCACTCGCAAGTTCCTAATTTTTCATGCATCATCGCATTTGACATGCCGGCATTTAAATGATTCCAAGGGTAAGCAATGTATTCCAATAACTCAATCAATTTACATGTATTAAAAAATATATAATTATAGACAAAACTACTGGGGGAAAAAAGAACTAAAATTAGAAGGACAACAAAAGAAAAACGTTACAGCAGTAATAATCCGGTCCTGGAAGTAGAGTCAAACCTCGGTTTTCGTCCATAATCCATTCCAGAAGGCTGTTTGAAAACCGAAATTGTTCGAAAACCGAAATCACGCTCTTTTTAAAATAAAAATGTTTCCTGAACACGTCTGCTCACAATGGAAAGCAACACGAGGAAGCGTCACTTCCTCGTCTACCCGAGGAAGCGTCACTTCCTCGTCTACCCGAGGAAGCGTCACTTCCTCGTCTACCCGAGGAAGCGTCACTTCCTCGTCTACCCGAGGAAGCGTCACTTCCTCGTGTAAGGAAGGCGGGAGGAGTCAAGTGGTGCATTCAAGTGCGCTCAGTTTGTTCGAGAACCGAAATTTGTTCATCATCCGAGGCATAAAAAACTCGAAATTTTTGGTCGAAAACCGAATTGGACGAGAACCGAGACGTTCGAAAACCGAGGTTAGACTGCTGGAAAATGTGCCTCAAACAAAATTTTCAAGTTTATGGTCCTAAACGTGCTTCACATGAACAAACGCAGTATATTGTACAGTATTTCCTCGAAAGTTCGTTTTCTTCCATCAGCAATTCATGTTAACAACCAGAATTTATGTGTTTGTCCATCTTGACTTTCGACTGAGTTGTGTGTGCCATGTCAAGATGTAAAAACAACCATAACAATATTATTTTGTAGTATGGCTGAACGATCACCGTAATAGCATTCGCGATAAAAGTGTGACCATGATCAAATGTGATTCGCTAATTGAAAAGTCTGTGATTTGATTCGTCATTGGGCTTCAGACTAGGAAGAGATGTCAATGCCGTAATTAAAGCCCGCCACGCAAGGTGTGCTTAATTTTCGGTGAGATGTTTCCATCTCATGAGACGTAGAGTATGTCAGCAGAGTGAACGATCGCCCGACCGGTGATTTCTGGGTGATTCGTGTTTACGGAAAACTATCAGTTTGTAGGTTGTCCTCGTACCTGCGTGGGTTTTCTCTGGGTACTCATAATTCAAAAACATGCATGGCAGATTCATGGAACACATTCAATTGTCCCTTGGTGTGATCGTGAGCCCAAAAGCGGTTCGGATAATGGATGGGTGGATGGATGTATTGAATGCGTGTGCCTTTGTTGGGAAGCACTGCTCATGCTCTACACGACTTTAGCCACTTCAAGGCAGTGTGTCTTTGCATTGAAATACACCCTTTTTAAGGAGTACAAGAGTGTTGGGTTTGAGTTTCGTTAATACAACTCGTTTTATGCAAAGTATGAAGACCTTGTAAATATTATTGGGTTGCTTGTTTGTGGACGTTCCTGCAGAGTTTGTGTATGAATAACCGTTGCTTTGAGGGATATGAGCGCCATGACTAACATGCTAATTTTTGTTACCGGGTCAAGAGCGTTTTCCTTGGTCTATTAGCTTTGTGCGAACTATGTTCAGTACTCAGCAAAATGAAGTGTGGATTCTATTTAAGTGTACACGATGTTTCATTGTCTTTGTTTTCTGTTTAATTTTACAGTGCAACATCAACTGGGGTGTAATGAACAGCCTGAAACCAGAACTCTTTTTCAGGGACTGTTTGCTAACCGTCAAATTGTAGTCAGTGTGCTCAGGGAGGGCAGAATATGAGCAGAATAATGCGGGCCAGGTGCATCGATACAGCTCATTCCACAGCGGACGTCATGCTTTTCTTCTTTTGAGCATAAGCTACTCGAGACTGAATCAATGGTGCAAGTCGTTCACTCCTCAATTACACGAGAGATCAAAATTCAATCCTCTACATTCATTCATTTTCAGAACCGCTTCATCCTCACAAGGGTCGGGGGCGGGGGAGGGGGTGGGGTGGGGTGGGGGGGTTCTGGAGCCTATCCCAGCTGTCCTCGGACAGTAGGCGGCGGACACACTGAACCAGTTGCCAGCCAATCGCAGCAATCCTCTACAGTCAACAGAAATATTATTAAGAAATGATTAATAATTATTAGGCCCTTCCTTTTACACAGTAATTAAAATATATATATATATAGTATATATATATATACATATATATATATATATATATATATATATATATATATATATATATATATATATATATATATATATATATAGTGTGTTCCATTAAAAAAATTAGTGTGTTCCATTCACCTTACCGTTAATGTTTTTGGAATGGCGAGAGGAAACCGGAAAAAGCCAAACCGGGGTACTCTGAGAAAACCCACGCATATGAATGGACGGATAGATGGATGAGTGGATGCGTGGACAAATAGATGGATAGATGGATCAATGGATAGATGGATTATCGTCAGCGTGGCAGCATCGGTCAAACCTCCCAGTCTTTCGTTTTGTATCCTACTAGCCCTCATTAGTCAGCACCGGCTGAGCTGGAGTTTATCCCAACTGACCTTGGGCCGGAGGCAGGGTACGCCATGCATGATCGGCTGCTCAAAGCACATTTAATGAATAATACATTTTATTTTCTAAAATTACATGACATTAGAGCTTTTAAAAATAATTTAAGCTTTGCTTTTAGACAAGAAAAAAAGTTTTTGGTTATACATAATGTGAATTTAAGAAATAAAAATAGAGAGAGAGAGAGTGTGATTGGCCTAGTAGAAACCGATAGATACCGATGAATTGTCTTCTCATAAACATCTCGGCTGTGCAAGGATAGCTGGAGCTAGCTGGAGGCTAACGGCGGTTGGACCGTCAGACCGTAACGTGAGAGTAACACAAGACTCTTCGTCTCTCTCAGAATGCAATGCTGATGAATGTTAATTCATTGAATGTAAATACATGCATGCTGTAGTCTTTGTCTCAAATATCCATCCATCCATGTTAAGGGTCGCGGGGGGTGCTGGAGCCTATCCAGCAGTCTTACCCTGAAGCCAGCCAATTTTCACACCTAGGGACAAGTTTGCCCAACGAGCCTGCCATGCATGTTTTTTGTGGGAGGAAACCGGAGCACCGGAGAAAACCCACGCAAGCCGGGGAGAACATGCAAATCCACACGGAGGCCGGACTGGGATCGAACCCGGTACCTCTGCACTGTGAAGCCGACGTGCTCTTACCGGGCCGCCTGTCTCAAATATGTAAAGTATAAACACGGTTTACATATTTTAAACACGCTGCTACCCACATGCACTTCCACAAAAATTCCTTGGCGCCAACCCTCCTTTGTGGTTTTTCATTTATTGCGGCAGGGTGAAGGATCACTGTTTATATATATATATATATATATATATATATATATATATATATATATATATATATATAAACTAGTGCTGTCAGGCGATTAAAAAAAAAGGTGTGATTAATTAATTAGGGTCTGTAATTAATTAATCAAATTAATCTATATCTACTGAATTATGGACACATTAAGAGTTACAGTGTATGGTACAACCACTGTAGAGCCTACAGACTGTCAGATGCAATTAGCCTCTTGTCAATGATGTGGACAAAAAAGGCAGAAATCTGATTGAAAGCACAGCACCTGATGGTGGATACACATTTGCAAGGAGCAACAAAACAACCCAACAATTTTTTTTTTAAAATGACATTGACTGATAAAATGTCCGATGTAATGATGAAATGAAAAAAACCTGTCAGTTAAAGCTTTGTGAAAGGCCTCCAATGACCCCCTTTAACATATGCCGCACCTTGTTTCCTTTCATCTCAGGCCACTGCCGGGTCACTCGCAACACAGGAAGTGTGTGCTCGCTTTATACGTTCACGTAAACGTGATGCACGTTTGGTTTTTGATGGCTGACTTGACAAGCTTTTCACATGCCCAGCTTTCACACGAACACTGTGCTTGGTTTGGTGGCTAGCTAAAATGTGAAAAGAATTTTCGCTCTTGTGAAAGCGTCTTTGGTTTTCGATAGCCCGTGGCAATGACTTGAGACGGGTAAGCTATAAAACAACCTCGCTTGGAATCCAGTGTGCATCCTCTTTGCTGCAAGCAACTACTCAAGATACCACAGCAAACAAGATCATCGTTGTGTTTCTGCAACCTCTCAAGAAACAAATTCTTGCCTCTCAATTCAACTTGGCGCCCTAAATCCGATCATCTCCAACAGAATTCAACCATTGCCGAGCCAAGAATAAGTGATGCCCTTGACAAGTCAACACAAAGGCACACCATCACTGTGTACAGACTGGCTGACACAAAATATAAACACGAAGAGAAACGGCAGTAAAAAGCGCGCGCACACACACACACACGCGCACACACACACACACACACACACGCACACGCGCGCGCACACGCACCCGGGAATGTCAATATACAGTCAAACCTCGGTTTTCGAACGTCTCGGTTCTCGTCCAAAAATTTGAGGTTTTTATGCCTCGGAAGACAAACACATTTCGGTTCTCGAACAAACTGAGCGCACTTGAATGCACCATTTGACTCCTCTCGCCTTCCTTACACGAGGAAGTGATGCTTCCTCGGGTAGACAAGGAAGTGACGCTTCCTCGTGTTGCTTTCCATTGTGAGCAGACTTGTTCAGTAAACATTTCTATTTTAAAAAGAGCGTGGTTTTCGGTTTTCGAACAATTTCGGTTTTCGAACAGCCTTCTGGAACGGATGATGGACGAAAACCGAGGTTTGACTGTATTAATGAAACTTTGTCAGAGGTATAATAACTACTTTAAGTTAGTTAGGTGGTTTCATATGAAGAAACCATCAACCCGTCTTCCTTTCTGTGTATCCCTATTTGTTAGAGGAGCTGCAGTCCCAATTTGACTTTGGCCATGACCTGGTCAACGGCCAATTGCAGAGCATGTACAGACAAACACCAAAGGACAATTTACGAGTCTTCAATCAACCTCACATACTAGTGTTTGGAATGTGTGTGTGTGTGTGGGGGGGGGGGGGGCAGAAGTATGCCAAGAAAATCCGCAAATATAGAAAATGCCCACCAAAAAAACCAACAACAATTATAATAAAGGCCAGAGCAGCGTTTCAAACTCTGATTTGACCCCCAACCCCAGAATTGTGAAGCTGATGTGCCACCCATCTACCCCACAGACCATAAAGGAAATGGCAGCAAGCTATAGGAAGAACACCAATCTAAGGTTGCCAAGACAACCCAAGGCAACATTGTACTATTCAGCCCGGTATGAAAAGCGTCATACCTGTGGGCTACAGGTATGGATGGGCAAGGTATGTTTAACACCAGAAGGTGGGCTAACGAAGCCGCCTGTCAAACAACAATGTCACTGCGATCCACATGCTGACACACACTGCTTTCTCCCCAACTGCGTCAAACAGATTGTGCACAATCTTGGCGCTCGTCTGCTTGCGTCCAGACAAGAAAAAGACAAACACCAACGCTGCCTGTGGAATTGCCAGACCACAGCGAGCATATTATAATGACACACGCAGGGAAGAAAATGAAGATTCTTACAGTGGCCGAGGTCAGGCTGCTGTCCGTGAGCGTGAGGTGATGCGGCTCCCATCTGCGCAGGAACTTGGAAGTGAGGATCTTACTGAGGAAGGTGCGAGGGTGTTTCACCACGCACACCTGGATGTCGCCCTCGTGGAGCAGCTTGTAGCGCATCCCGCTGCTGCTGCAGTGTTGCAGGCTCCTCTTACACGGCCCCGCGGCCACTTTGGCGTTATTATTCCCCTCCGACATGTCCCCCAGTAAAGGTTTGCTCTCCTCGCACTGATAAAACTGGTTGTTGTGCAGCTCGTTGCCTCCGCCGGCGCTGTTGAAATCCATAATCCGGCAGGGTTTCCCGAAATGAGGAGAAATGTATCGCTTGACACAAGACACCCACACAGCAAGACACCTACATGTATATGAAAAAAATGAGCAGTGTCTGATCGAGCTGGGGAGGGGGGGGGGGGGGGGGGGGGGGGGGGGTACCTACCTACCTAGTGGTGCTCGAACACGACTAATAACTGGAGAGAGACGAGGCCGAGACGGGCGTTTAAAGACGCCTCCGAGCACTTTTATGGCAGGATATCCACACGGGGGAAGGTTTTGATGACACACTGTAAACAATCCACCATTTTACTCCCCGCACAATGCCCCATGAAATGTGTCCGCGGTGCGCGTCTCTCGACTCCCCCCCCCCCCCCCCTCCCGCTCCCCCCTCCGCTGCCAAAGAGCGATTCAGTATGTTAGGGCCATGGCCTTATCCATTTCGTTCCGCTGGCGAGCCAAAACGAATAATCCAGCGACAGAAAGACGCGGGGAGAAGGACGAAAAGGGTAAGAAAGGTCCAATTGCGGCGGGTCTCGCTTCCTCTCTGGGATTTTGTGCTCATTACAAGCTCACTGGCTCGGTTTCCTTTTATTCCGTATTTTCCCCCTATCTTGCTGTAAACGAGCCAGCTCTCTCCAGCAGCGCCGCGCCGATTGGTCGCCGCCGGTTCATGTGATACTGGACTGACGTCAATGGGGGAGGCGAACGGATGAGCCTTCTTCTTGTGTCTTTTTGCGCTCGACTGTCTACCGAAGGCTGCTTACTCCTCCTCGCCGTCCTCCTCCTCCTCCTCCTCCTTTTATTTCGACTTCTCCATCCGCCACATTTCTTCTCGTAAATCGTTTCGATTCGAATGAAAACCAGTGGCGTTTAAATACAAAAATAGAAGGCGTGTCTTAAAAACAATGGTATTCCTTCATTATCATATCAAGTTGATACGTTCGATACCTATGTTGATATTATCAACGTATTTTGATATTATCAACATACGTATCGAACGGAGGAAGCAACATATATAAAATTGAATAACGCCAATAATGAGGTTCTGCATTCGTTTGTTCTGTCACTTGCTGCTCGGAAGAATTTGTGGAGCAGAAACAAAAAAAGTCAACCACAACCAAAAGACTCACTAACGGGGGCCGCGCAAAGGGTGGGGAATCCATCTAAAGGGGGCCAAGAAACAGCACTTTTTTATCGGGGGTCGAGCATAAAAATTCCCAATCAAAGATGTCACAAAAGTATTGAACAACAAATCAACATTAAGTTCACGAGCTCATTTTGTGCATTTTTTTTTTCACAAACATCAATTCTCGCGTATGTTTGTCCTGCGTGTGGTATGGGATGCCCGTCACCTAGTGGTGAACACTGCTATCACAACTCAAAACTGCACAACTACAGTCAAACCTCGGTTTTCGAACGTATCGGTTCTCGTCCAATTCGTTTTTCGACCAAAAATTCCACCATGTTGACACCATGTTGACAAACTTGTGTCTTTGGAACCAATTTTGTCTTTTCTCCAGTGTTCCAGATGTCCAAAGGATGAAATCAATGATCATTGGCCCATAAAACCAGTGTTAAATTTTTTTTTTTATATATATACAGTCAAACCTCGGTTTTCGGACGTCTCTGTTCTCGTCCAATTCGGTTTTCGACCTAAAATTTCAAGTTTTTTTATGCCCCGGATGACGAACAAATTTCGGTTCTCGAACAAACTGAGCACACTTGAATGCACCATTTGACTCCTCTCGCCTTCCTTACACGAGGAAGTGACGCTTCCTCGTGTTGCTTTCCATTGTGAGCAGACGTATTCAATAAACATTTTTATTTTAAAAAGAGCGTGGTTTCGGTTTTTGAACAATTTCGGTTTTCGAACAGCCTTCTGGAACGGATTATGGACGAAAACCGAGGTTTGACTGTACAAGAAACCTTTTAAATTAAAATAATAATTAAACAATCAGGTGTGGTTGGGGACCACCAGTTGCCCATCCCTGAACTTTGGAATCATGTCAGAGCTGTTAACTGCAAGAACAGGAAATTACACTCAAACCCAGGAAAGTGATGCCTTGTCTTATGAGTTTCCCCAACTTTTTCATGTTACAAGACTGTGCGTAGTTGATTTTTTTTTTTTTTGCCCGGTGTTCCAGGCCAAAATTTGGATGAAGAGCAACTGCGCCACTGCTAGAGCAAAGTGGGGAAAAAAAGAAGAGTGACAGTCACCAATGCTCTTTCAGGAGTACGTTGGATGGGACAATCCGTCAAACACACAAATACAGTAGGTCAAAACTCATATTTTGAGAAACATTACTCAATCTTGACCCTGCTCCAGTGGTGGACAGTGTGCCGCACTATCAGACGCTTCGTCAGATGAGCAGATGCTGCAGCCTGAGTGGGTTTTATCCGGGTACTCCGGTTTCCTCCCACATTCCAAAAACATGCATGGCAGGTTAATGGAACACTCTAAATCAGGGTTGTCAAACTCATTTCACATTGTGGGCCACATACGGCCTCGGTAGATGTAAAGTGGGCCGGACCATTAAAATTATAACATACTCTGCTATAAATAACCAAAATAATGTCTTTCCTTTGTTTTGGACTAAAGAAGCACAAGAACATTAGGAAAATGTTGAAATTTAATAAACAGATCTTTTACAAAACATGAGGCTCCTTAGATTTCCTTCGACAAATGTGCAATTTACTTTTATCATTCAGATACAGTATATGTTTTGCAACTGATCCCACTGATTGTACAAAGGCACAAGTAACAAGTAATTGGTATGGAAAAATATAGAAATGCACTTTTAATATTAAATGGGTTTTATAAAGAAAGGAATGTTTAAACCATTTACACGTGCAGAGAAAATCTAAATGTAATCCCTGCGTACACCTTACAAACTAAAGAGAGTGCTATTAACTGTGTAAAGAATAAAGTATTCACCTTGATAGCGTCTCCTGTGTTGGGTCTGTCTCAGTGACAGACTGAGGCTGCTGTTGTCTTCTTCTCTGATCAAAACAATGTCGTCTTTTACTCTAATTAAAACAGTGTATTCCCCTAGCGGATAGTCCACGAATTGCACCGTATACGAAATATTAATTACGTTTTTTATGCATTTTTTCACTTTTAAATTATCCTGCGGGCCTGATCAAACCTCCTTGTATGTTTGACACCCCTGCTCTAAATTGTCCCTAGATATGATCGTGAGGATGTATGGATATAAATTGTACATAGTCTGACAAGACTAGACAGACTATATACAATCTATATCCCATTCACATAGGTAGAAAAGTATTCCTGCAATAGGATCACTGATTCGACAGTTACAGATGATTGATTGACAGCATCAGGTATAGCACCAGGCTATACTGGATGGTTACACCCTGGATCCTTCTTAAAGGGTCTCAACTCGTAGTCACAACATCAAGTGCCTTGGATTTTTCATGTAATTCCTGTTAATTTCTCCAGAATACTACATATTTCATTCCGTTTGAGTCGTGTCAGATTATGGTTCCGCTGAAATGCTCGCTGTGCACCTCTCAATTGTGCATAATAAATGCAACACACACATACGGATTTTTAATATCATAACTCGTTTTTTAAAAGTGACCCCGTGCTGTGATGAAAAGGAAAAAAAAGAAAAACATGCAAAAAACCTTTGAGATCGGGTTAATTTCCGCTCTTGTCTTTCTTTCAATAGCGACCATCGCAGTTTCTCACCGCCATCATCCTTCAGAAAGACCCCCCGCTCCATATTATCATTATCATCAGCCACAAGAATCCTGTTAGATGAATTCTGGGAGTTGTCATGGGCTGTTCATTTTAACTGAATTCTCTCCATCATTCTTTGGTAATCCTGTTTTGGTAATCCTTTGTCTAGACTTCGATGAGATGCGGTGGAAATCTGATCTTGACCTTGTTATACTTTATTATCATGACTTGAAGCATTGTCTTTTCATTTTCCACGCAGGATCAAAATACTGTATGCTGAATAATTGCACATTAAACACAATTTGATTTGGACCGCAGTGTATTGATTGCAGTTTGTCTCGTGAAAACAATGCATGAGTACATAGAAGCCTGCTGTTAGAAAATTTATAAAAGTACCAAAACAAACCACTCTCAGTCACCACTAAACCAAATTACTTTGATCTGATGTTTCATCTGGGCGGCACGGTGGGTTTTCTCCGGGTACTCCGGTTTCCTCCCTCCTGTTTTTTTGGTATACAGTCAAACCTCGGTTTTCGTCCATAATCCGTTCCAAAAGGCTGTTCGAAAACCGAAATTGTCCGAAAACCGAAACCACGCTCTTTTTAAAATAAAAATGTTTATTGAACACGTCTGCTCACAATGGAAAGCAACACGAGTAAACGTCACTTCCTCGTCTACCTGAGAGGCGAGAGGAGTCAAATGGTGCATTCAAGTGTGCTCAGTTTGTTCGAGAACCAAAATTTGTTCGTCATCCGAGGCATAAAACCTCCCCAAAATTTTTGGTCGAAAACCGAATTGGTCGAGAACCGAGACGTTCGAAAACCGAGGTTTGACTGGTACACTTCATTTTTTTCATCTGTGAACACAAAGATGATTTTCCTTGCCAAAAATGTCAATTTTTTTCTTCTCAGCTCTCCATAGGACATTCTTTCAGAAGATTTGTACCTTTGTCAACATGCGGTTGGGCATTTATTTTAATGACGTATTTACAACCCTGGCATCCTCTTGGAAGTCTCACACAAAGTCCATTTTTTGCTCCAACAATATCACACTGATGTACCTTGACCTTGGAGTTCACCTTTAAAGTCTTTGGAGATTGTTCTGGGCTCTTTTGTTACCATTTAACAGTCCCAAGGATCTTACATTTCTGAATTTGTATCTAACAATATATAAAATGTAGTTGCAGGAGGTCCAAGCTGCTTGGTGATGGTTTTATAGCCTTTACTTTACGTGATTGTCAAGATTTTATTTTCTAATCTTGTGAGACAACTGACACCTTCACTTCCTCCATGGTCCATGTTTAGTGTTGTACATATCAAACAGCACAGTGACTACTTGTCACCCTCACTGACTGATAACAATTTTGAAGGCAGCCGTGACGCCAATTGGAGGACACACCTTGGTTGAACATGTCCCTATGGTTGAATTATTTTCAATCTTTTCTAGAGGAACCATTTTTTGAATCCAAGCCTGTTCCATTGTTTTGTTTTGTTGTTGTTGTTGTTTTTTTTGTTAATTCTGTTGAACCACTGCTCCAAAGCAATTTCTGCTCAATTTCTTGTTTCTGTGACCACGGTGATGTCTTCTTTCCTTAAAAGATGGGGACCAAAAACTTAGTTCAACGTTAATATCTTTAGATTGAGAAAGACTAATAAAAGCTAACATTCGGGGAAGCAACTCACCATCAGCCTGGTGGGAGCGAGCAATTTGCATTGTAAAAACCACTGAGTGATATAATCTGACGTGTATGCGTGTCACTTTGCATCTGAGAGGTACAGTAGCATGATAAGGCAAACAATGATCCATAGATCCAAAGTCATCCAAAAAGACTCAAAAGAAAGCAGGGATTCCAATCCAATTTTTTAAAAACTCTTCTTGGTGCTTTAATTCCCTTGACATCAACCACAGGCCATATTTGACAAAACATACTCGTTCATACATGTTGAACAGCCAAATATTTTTTTTGCCCCCAAATCCTTACAATAATTCAGATTAAAAGATCATTATTAGATTAGACCTCTACGATGGTGCCGTTATAATTATGTGCCGATATAGGAGAACAGTACAGTAAGTCACTGCAGTTACAGTGACTGATTCAACACAGCAGGTGAGACAGGACATTAACAAGCTGTTGCAAAGTGTTCCCTATTCACCAGTCATAATTCTAACACACGTCATGTTGTTTACAACATTAATAGAGGAAATGAATCATTAACAGAAGGAACCATCAACGTTGAAGAGCGTATGAAAGGACTTGCTGAACGGCTTTACTGGAAGCACACTCATGAAGGAATGAAAATAAGAACCCCCCGAGAGCTCAGCCGCAATTAAAATTTCTTGGGAAATTATTTTTTTTTTTGTGCGTTCTCAAGGGCGTACACTGCAAATGTAGAAAAAAAAAAGGGCTACGATGTCTCCAAAGGGAGTTAACTGCTTCAAATTATGGCACTAAAATGTAGTAAGTGATGTCATCCGGAATTAAGTTTGACGCACGACTTTCACTGAAGCGGTCATCCAAATTTATATCGGTTGGCGCATATAAATTTGGATGAGGAATCCGGAGTATAAATCTGGCAATAAACAGGAATCTATGGCTAAGAAAAGTGGAAACGTGACAGCAAAAAGGAGATTTACGATGAATACAACATAAGGCGGTTGCACACCCGCCTGGTTTGTACAATACTGCTAATGTTCACCGGAATGAAAAAGTTTTAAATGACACAACCCCTTGCCTTGTACCTCTTTGATGTCTCTCCGAGTGGGAGTTGTACCGTCGTCCTTTTAAACCGGGGGTCGGCAACACGCGACTCCAGAGCCGCATGCGGCTCTTTAGCGACATCTAGTGGCTCCATGGACACTTTATTTATGCTTTTAACAGTCTCAACAAACACAGACACTTCTGCATCCGACTCCGTGCCTTCTCTCTTCTGGTTCGACTCGAGAGGCGTTCAAAGACAGCCTCAGAAAAACGGAAAATAATGATCAATTCACTGACACTAAGAAAAGCGAAAATAATGCACCAAAACAAAAAAATCAATCGAGGAAATCACAAAATAAATTCCCTGGGGGCGTTTGAGACAATCCGGTCTCCTACATACATACAGCATGTGTTTCCTTCATTGTACGTTTTATAGAAGACTTTTATTTTTTTAGCGGCTCCAGACATATTTGTTTTTTGTTGTCCTATATGTTTCAACTTTGGGTTGCCGACCCCTGTTTTTTAAACGATATCACGTTTCCATTGCAGCGTGAACTCTCACCGAGAGTGAGTCCACTTTTTACATGCGTGACCGTGACTTGAGGTCAAGACAGTAACAGCTGGAAGCTACAGAAAACAAACGGGGTACGATTGTACCAAGTGGAATGGCAGGTCAGAGGTCACACAAAGGCAAAAAAAAAAAAAATAATAATAATTCAGCCCAACAACTCAAGATGCATTTTTGGTAAAGTCTATTTTGGTTCCATCGGGGCTACGAGATGTTATACTTTGACAAAATACAGTCAAGTATTTGTGCATACTGTTATGTATGTACATTCAGTCGTAATTTGGATACAATAAAAAGTAGAAGAAAGACAGCAGCGAAATTAAAGTGCTGTGCATGCACATTTCTGCATTTGTTCGTGATGCTGGTATGCTGCCATTTAAAGTGGACGCAGCCTTTCTCCTCCATCCATCTTCAATATGACTGCATTTGGGTTGCCGGCAAGTGTACGGTAGATAGCTTTCACCTTCATATTCATGCCCAGACGCAATTCTTCAATTAACCATCGAAGCATGCTTTTGGAGGTGGAAGCCTACCCAAACAAAAACACACAAGCATGGTGAGAATATGCAAAGGAAGACTTGCGACGCGATTCAAACACGGAACCTTTCAACCGAGGAAGACATGTTAAAAAAAATAGCCCACTGCAATACCCAGAACAACCTTTTTCCACTTATTTTTTTTAGAATGAAGGATGACCTTATGCCAGTTCATAAATCCCCAAAAAGATTCCTTTTTTGCTCACAGTGAACATGTTGCATTCTCGCATTTCCCACTAGTGCCAAGTCACAAGATTTGACTGAGACAAAGTGCAGCTAATGCTGCGGAAAACACAAGTTCTGAGAAAAGCATTTAGCGTTTAACAATGCAATTTTTGGAAATGATGGTTGCTCTCAGAAGCGCAACACAGACTGTATGTCAAACATTGTTACCCTAATCAGGAATTCCACCATGTTGACAAACTCGTGTCTGTGGAACCAATTTAGTCTTTTCTCCAGTGTTCCAGATGTCCAAAGGATGAAATCAATGATCATTGGCCCATAAAGCCAGTGTTAAAATTGTTTTTTTATATATACAGTCAAACCTCGGTTTTCGGACGTCTCTGTTCCCGTCCAATTCGGTTTTCGACCTAAAATTTCAAGTTTTTTTATGCCTCGGATGACAAACAAATTTCAGTTCTCGAATAAACTGAGGGCACTTGAATGCACCATTTGACTCCTCCCACCTTCCTTACACGAGGAAGTGACGCTTCCTCGTGTTGCTTTCCATTGTGAGCAGACGTGTTCAGTAAACATTTTTATTTTAAAAAGAGTGTGGTTTCGTTTTTCGAACAATTTTGTTTTTCGAACAGCCTTCTGGAACGGATTATGGACGAAAATCGAGGTTTGACTGCATGACCATGTTAGATCTTTTCCCCGTAAATATTCCCGACTGCTATTTCGTCCATTTAGCAGTAGACCTCCAGGACAAATAAATACAATAAAAGCAAGGATTAATTACAGGCTGTTAAAAAAAAAAAAATCGAATCCAACGGTCAAATAGTTCCATATTACATCAGCCCAAAAAGTAAACATTTGTAATTTCTAAATCCTTCCCCACAAAAAGTTAGGGAGCATATACAGTACACAGCAAAAAAAAAAAAAAATCTCCCTAAAACCACCACAACAAGCATATGAAGCTACTTAACTACTTCAGTGTTTATCAATTCCCCCGTGCATGTCGTATGTGGGCAGACGTTACAAGTGTGCAAAAGTCAGAGAGAGACGTTACAGCTGCAGCCTATTTGTTCTTCCTCAATTCAGACTCTGATTCGAAACATGCCTTGGCTCAACTGAAGGCGGAACAGACGACAGTTGGCGATCCGAAGTGCAGCGCAGGTTGTTTTGGAAAGGTCGCTGGGTAACATGGGCTTGGTACGATGCCAGGTCCCCGTGCTGCGACGGAACTCGCGGATGTAGTCAAAACTGGTACCTGTGTGCCCAAAACAGGTAACGCGCTCAGATGATTAATCTCAAAGTTGCTTCCAAGCCTCCAGTTCATCAAGTTTGCGTTCCACTGACCGGTATCCAAGTCTCCAACCACGTAGATGCTGCCTCCGATGGGAACAGCATCGTAGACGAATGATGAGCTGGTCTGGATGCACAAGTTTTGGTCATCTAGAAACATCCACCTGCACAAAACCACATCATCGCACTGGTCACAATCAAGTCCAGCTGCTCTCGAAGTTGTTGTTGTTTTTTTTTTTTTCCCCTGACATTTTGTTGTCACATCTTACAGCACTAGCCATGATCCAGAGCCAGAGAGCTTACGCAACATCTCAAGGGTCGTATTGTTCAATGGCACCAGTAAGGACAAGATTACACAAGAATTTCCAAGGCATTAAATGTACCATGGGACAGACTGAAGACAGCAATCATCCAACAAAGAAAAATCAAACGGCACCGCAGGGACATGAACAAGAGGAGAGTCGAGTGCTATCGATCACGGCCGGTGTGGCAAGCTTTACAAAACATCACAAATTATAGAAGCAATGATGTAACAGCAAGGGAGCAGAGTGTGTCACTCGCAGAGGAACACAGCTGCTTCTTTTCTCTCTTTGGTTAAATCACAGCAACACTCATCTTACCCCCCCCCCCCTCTAACCTCCCCAAAATGGGCTCCAGCTGTATTTTTAATGATAAGAAGAAATATTCATATACAATCAAATCTCGGTTTTCGAACGTCTCGGTTCTCGACCAATTCGGTTTTCGCCCAAAAATCTTGAGTTTTTTATGCCTCGGATGACAAACAAATTTCGGTTCTCGAACAAACTGAGCGCACTTGAATGCACCATTTGACTCCTCTCGCCTTCCTTACACGAGGAAGTGACGTTTCCTCGGGTAGACGAGGAAGTGACGCTTCCTCGTGTTGCTTTCCATTGTGAGCAGACGTGTTCAGTAAATATTTTTATTTTAAAGAGCATGGTTTCCGGCCCGGTAGTCCAGTGGTTAGCACGTCGGCTTCACAGTGCAGAGGTACCGGGTTCGATCCCAGCTCCGGCCTCCCTGTGTGGAGTTTGCGTGCTTGCGTGGGTTTTCTCGGGTGCTCCGGTTTCCTCCATTCCAAAAACATGCATGGCAGGCTCATTGGGCACTCTAAATTGTCCCAGCGTGGATGGTTGTTCGTCTCTGTGTGCCCTGCGATTGGCTGGCAACCAATTCAGGGTGTCCCCCGCCTACTGCCCGAAGACAGCTGGGATAGGCTCCAGCACCCCCCGCGACCCTAGTGAGGATGAAGCGGTTCGGAAAATGGATGGATGGATGGAGAGCATGGTTTCGGTTTTCGAACAATTTCGGTTTTCGAAAAGCCTTCTGGAACGGATTATGGACGAAAAACGAGTTTTGACTGTATTGCCTTTCAACGGACCCAAAGATGCTGAAACTATATTTGTTAAAGCACTTCCTTTTTAATTGTGAAATATTTTATCATGTATTGCCCTGCGATTTGCTCATAACTAGTCCAGGGTCCAACCACAAACCGAATGGAGAACAGTGGCTTCGAAAAATGCATGGCTGGATGTATCATCATACTGTACATGATTATACAAGGGATCGAACAGCTGCAAACCTAATTTTGTTACACACTACCTTAAAGTGTATTGCGGGGACAAAACCTTTTTTGCTGCTCAGAGGGCTGGAGCCTTTTTGCTACCCTTTTTTTGGAAACAAAGTATTTTCCAAAAGGTTTATGTAAAAATATTTCACGTAAGCAGGAAAGTGCGTTGCTTTACTGAAAATATAATATTTCATGAAAAAAAATAATAAACCACCAATAAACTAATACAGTCAAACCTCGGTTTTCGTCCAGAATCCGTTCCAGAAGGCTGTTTGAAAACCGAAATTGTTCGAAAACCGAAACCACACTCTTTTTAAAATAGAAATGTTGACTGAACACGTCTGCTCACAATGGAAAGCAACACGAGGAAGCGTCACTTCCTCTTGTAAGGAAGGCGAGAGGAGTCAAATGGTGCGTTCAAGTGCGCTCAGTTTGTTTGAGAACTGAAATTTGTTCATCATACGAGGCATAAAAAACTCAAAATTTCTGGTCGAAAACCGAATTGGTCGAGAACCGAGACGTTCGAAAACCGAAGTTTGACTGTATTTTAAACCCTTTAGGTCAAGACCTCCTGATTTATCGACAAGACGATAAAACAACAGATTGCCTTATTTGCAAACTGAAATAAATTACAAGACACTTACTGACTTGAGTAGCATCCTCCCTCAGAAAATGAATCCCTAATACTGTTCTTGGATGTGGAAGAGAAGCCTGCAGGTACAAACCTCCTCATTTCATCATGGTAGAATTCAGACTTGCAGGTCATCATGTGACGTTGCTCCGGGTTGTCGTTCTCTTGACTTCTCACGCCGCCAAACACGTAGAGCTCCTTACCGATGCCACAGGCCACAGATCCAAACCTAACCGGAAAGGGGTGCATGTCTTACCACACTTAAGAGTCATTATCATATGCAATACATGTTTCAGAAGCAAGACCTTTGACTATTTTTGATGATGAAATGCTCTGCATCCATCAGTGAAAATCCAATCACACCAAACCTTGATTGGTGATCACTTCATGAGTACCGTATTTTCCCCACTAAAGGGCGCACCAAAAAGTCTTCCATTTCCTTAAAAGCTCACCGAGCGCCTTAAAATCCGGTGCGTCTTGTGTAGGGTCATTACGGTAATATGTCGACCACAAGATGGCTCCTTGCTGGAGACATGCTTACAATGTTATAACTTGCTGTTGGTTCAGTGAACTGTGTCACTGCTTTATTAACCCCCATGCAGTAATAATCCCAAAATTGGACATTTCGGACACTTTGGACGATTTTGGACTGTTGGACAAATGGACACCACAGACAAAACAGTGAAAAATAACTCCACGAAGCTGAAATTTTGCATAGGATGTATATCTATGTCTTGGCCAATTCCCACTGAACATTTTGAGGGGTTGAAAGTGAAAATAAATTAAAAGTGGAAAAAGTTGTTGCACATTGGAAGAGGGACATTTTTGGGACGTAATACCCTTCATGCAGACGCTTAAAAATACTGCATGAGGGTTAAATAAGTTTTTGTGCGGTGGTGTTGTTGTTGTTTTTTTTTTAAACAGTCTCAACAAATGCAGGTACGTCTTAACGACTACTACAATGAAACTACGAAAATTGAAAATAATCCATCAAAACTGAAAAGCAAGCGAGGATACCACAAAATAAATTCTATAGCCCCCCCTACTGAATTTATATTGTGATTTCATCATTTAAATTTATATTTGAAAAATGTCATTTGCTTGCCCGCATGTGCTTCACAGTTTGCACTTTTTTTTTTTTGATTTGGCGTTCGAAATGCATCCACATCTCGCTCTGCCCTTGGTTTTCAAAGTGTAAAATCCAAACTTGCAATTGGCCAAGAAGTACGTAGGGCGGGATGAGGGTCGACTACTTGCGTTAGACAGGTACTCGTAAATGGGCTTATTTGAGTAAGACAAGAGCATTTGACAAAAAGCATGGGACCGAAAAATCCTTGTGACAAATATGCATGTCTCCTTTGAATGAAAACTATGCCAGTGGAAAAAAAAAAAACTCAGTTTCAGCTGTGGTGCTGCATGGCTAAGTTCATGCAACACGACACATTAATTTGTCAAGAGAAAACTGTCCTAACTATTTCTCCATCATTCTGTGCAAATTTAAAGCATGAAGCAGAGCTCGTAAACAAGTCAAACTAAACTAAAACTGAAACTGTAGGTGTCGTGGCTAGGACCACAAAGACGTGTTTCGATTCTTGTTGCGCAATACCGAAACACAGAAGGTCAGACAGTCTCAGTCAAACGTGTATTTAAAAAAAAAATTGTTTTTTTAGAAATTCAAAACACTCGAAACAAATGAAGACAAATGAATCTGTAACAATAACAATGAAGGTAAGGTGAAACAAACATCAGTAAATGTACCGGGAATAAAAAAGCCTCCTTCATTCATCACAAGCCTACTAGATGCAAAACTATATGATTACCTTCTCTCCTTGAGCGGACAGAGGCCTGTCCACTGCTGGGTTTTGGGGTCAAAGGATTCAACTGAGTCGAAAAGTTTCCCGTAGGAACCTCCACCCATGGCATAGATCTTCTTATTCATGGAGGCATAGCAACCCACCTGGGGAAGGGGCGTGGGAGATCAGATGTACAGTATAGATATTCATTATTTGGTCTGACAGGTTGCTGGTGCCATATCAGAGCGCAAACACAAAGCCACAAGATCAAAGAAAATGCCTGAAGAGCTGAAAATGTGAGCACCACTCTCGGAGAGTGCCCAGGGAGAACATGCAAACCTCACCTTGCAGTTAACAGCTAGTGGGAAAATGGCCACCCGCTAAAATGGATAAAAACGGGTGGATTTTTGCTGCTTAAGTAATTTCCAACAACCGCAATAGTAATCACTATCCCGGGGGTCGGCAACACGTGGCTCTCGAGCCACATGCGTCTCTTTAGCGCCCCCCAGTGGCTCCTTAGAGCTTTTTCAATGTTTGAAAATGGAAAAAGATGGGAGGGAAATATATTTAACCACACTGGTTTACACATGCGCAGTAGTCCAGGAAGTATTTGTTATCGTTAGTTTCAGACGCAGCAAGAACGCTGCATTGCTAAAATGGCTACAAAACGGACCTTTGGATGTCAAGCAGCTAAGATAAGAAGCGCTCTGACGCTGGAAGAGAGTGTAAAAGTGATCAAGATGAAAGACGTTGAAAGCAAAAAAATATATTATCCAAGAAATTGATGTAAGTGAAAGTGAATGCTGATCATAAATTTCACAATTTCCCTTTTTTTCTTTCTACACTGACTATATGGAGTGTCAAATAAGTGTATGCTCATACTTATGCCCTATTGGAATAAAAATAAAGAGTACACAGACGTTTGTGTGTGCGTGTGTGTTTACATCTGAGATCAAATTTGCTACAGTGAAAAACCCCCTGTTGTGAAAAATTTCTTGCTGCAAACATGATTTCGTTGTAGAGGAGTTTCACTGTCGTCAGTATTTTGAAGCCATTGTCATGGTTGCTGAGGCTCTACTGAAACTGAGATGTATTTCATCTCAAAGTGCACGACCAAAGTGACGGCATGCCCACTATCGCACTCTTGTCACTCAACAGAGGAGACTGGGAGAGGGAGAAAAACCTCACACTTGATATGCAGCGCTACAGCAACACTCTTGAACTTAAAGTATCTACCTTTGGCCCTTTTTGGGGGGAAATAAATCCCTACATGGGTCTGAAACGTTCGTAAAAGTCATGTTAACAATGGGCAGCAGAACTGTTTTCAGGGAAAATGCAATTTGATTTTGTTGGTAGCGTCACGTGGGGTCCACTGCCCACTGACAGGCAACTATTATGTCCTGCTCAGTCACATTTCCCCACTTATTCTACCTCACCGTTTATATGTGTTACCTTGCGGATCATGGTCATACTGGTCTGCATCTTCCAGGTTTTGACGTGAGGATCAAAGACTTCTACCGTGGTCAGTTCACTTTCTGCATTCTCCCCACCAAGAATATAAATGAGACCATCCAGCTCCACCACGCCAAAGTTCTGCCGAGTCTGCACAAATCAGTGGCACGACATTATTCAGTGCTCGTTTGCGATGCTGGAGCTTGTTCAACACTTTTGTATTTTTGATGGAATTCAAGAGTGTGAAAAACAAAAATAATTCACTCGGCCAGTTAAACAAAACTATACAGTCAAACCTCGGTTTTCGTCCATAATCCGTTCCAGAAGGCTGTTCGAAAACCGAAATTGTTCGAAAACTGAAACCACGCTCTTTAAAAAAAAAAAAAAATCTTTATTGAACACGTCTGTTCACAATGGAACGCGACACGAGGAAGTGTCACTTCCTCGTCTACCCGAGGAAGCATCACTTCCTCGTGTACGGAAGGCGAGAGGAGTCAAGTGATGCATTCAAGTGCGCTCAGTTTGTTCGAGAACCGAAATTCGGTCGTCATCCGAGACATAAAAAACTCGACATTTTTGGTCGAAAACCGATTTGGTCGAGAATAGAGACGTTCGAAAACTGAGGTTTGACTGTATAGTCAAACCTCGGTTTTCGTCCATAATCCGTTCCAGAAGGCTGTTTTCGCAAACCGAAATTGTTCGAAAACCGAAACCACGCTCTTTTTAAAATAGAAATGTTTACTGAACACGTCTGCTCACAATAGAAAGCAACACGAGGAAGCGTCACTTCCTCGTCTACCCGAGGAAACGTCACTTCCTCGTGTAAGGAAGGCGGGAGGAGTCAAATGGTGCATTCAAGTGCGCTCAGTTTGTTTGAGAACCGAAATTTGTTCGTCATCTGAGGCATAAAAAACTAAATTTTTGGTCGAAAACCGAAATGGTCGAGAACCGAGACGTTCGAAAACCGAGGTTTGACTGTATTCTAAAGAATGTGGAAATAACCTTTAACTTTAAAGGCATACGAGGCTGTAAAACATGCCTTGTACGAATCATTACAAATTGTAGCTAAACAAAAGTCAGCAAATTTACAAGCTATCATATTTTGAAAACATCAAATAGAGAAGATCAAAACACTAGCTCGACAACAAACTGGCGTGTATTTTTTTTTCTCATCTTTTGCGAGTGTCACCTTTAATAAAACACGGTCGTGGGTGCATCTACTTGGATGCATCTACTCAAGCAAGAACTGCATCAGAATTGGCGCTGAGCAGTCTGGCGGGTGTTTATACATCTGTCGAGTGACAGATATTGTCACCAGGGCAACATCATAAAGCATAAGCTGTAGTCATGACACTTTACAGGTGTGTCATTGAGAAGAAGGTGAAGGGTGAGTTTAATGTGTCCTCTTCAACCTCTGAGCCCTGGCGAGTGGTGACGGTCATAAAAATCTCCAGTTTCAAAACGTCTCCATGGCAACGAGTGGTGTGCAAGTTGTGATTCCATCAGATCACGTTATATAAACAAAAGAGGAAATACAAATTGTGCGTCGTGATGAAACGGTTAACCGATTTAAGTAATCCCTCGCTCATTCTGCGAACCGTTCGCATTGATTTTAATTGGTTATTTATTTAACTTGTCATCTGCAATCAAATAGGGCACTAAAACTAGCAATAGCATCGGCAGATAACATCGCAAAGGGATGAGTTAGTTCTTGATATGATGGCACCGCGCTCAAAAATCATTATGGTGACATAACCTAAAGTTTGCATGTAAACAACTTTGGTTGTTGACTTAAAAGATACGCCTTGGGTTAAGAATGCTCGCATCTTCTCTTCATTCGCAAACAAGGATAGTATGTTTTTTTACAAGGACGCCCTCATAATGCAAACACGAATTAATCATTACTACTTTGTGCACCTTAAAATGCCATGCAAATTATTTCCAATAGTTTTGCATGTTTCAACCTAAATATACATGACCTTTTTCATAGAAAGGAACTGAATCAAATTCACTGTTTACCTTTTGTAACTAGTTGACAGACTTGCTTTCACTGACAACATGACCATGAAACAGCCAGTGTTAAAAAAAAAAATATATATATATATGATTATACAGATAGCTGTGATCATTTTGGTCATGATAATCCTGATATCAAACATTCATACTATTTAACCTCAACTTAGTAAAAAGAAAAGATTGCAACGCATGCATTTGAAAATGCATGAATTGCAGAAATTGGTCACCATACCTGTAACATTGAGGGGATGGGACTCCATGTATTGGACTCTGGGTCATACTTCTCACCAGTGTCCAAGACTATGTTGTTCTCGTCTCTCCCACCCACCACAAATAGAAATCCCTCTAAAACACAGGAAATTCAACATTATTCCAAATGTATTACAGTACTTATTTGTAGTTTAGACCAGTGGTTGTGAACTGCTGTCACCCTGGGACCCACATCTTCCTGTTGTTGCAAAGTCATGACCCACTTTTATTGAAGTTGAGAACAATGAATCTTTTCATGCGCGTGCGCGCGTGCGTGTGTGTGTGTGTGTGTGTCCAAGTAGCCTCTAAAAAATACATGTACCGGAACTTACATTTTTAAAGACAATTTAAAATGAGTTGGACATACTGTCAAAAAACATTTTACGAGCTATGACATTCGCTAGCCATGAGTTGCATTGATTTTTTTTTTCCTGAGGAGCTAGTGAGTAACATTTCCTGATGCTTATACAATATTGTATATTCTACGTGGCAACTTGGTACACTTCTATTTTGGAAAAAAAACCCCACAACAATACACTTTCGGGTCCCGACCCTCTAGTTGAGAATCACTGGTATTGACTACTCATTTAACATATGGGTTGAGCCGCAATTGAGGGCGGAAAACAACGAAATGAGTGAAAAGACAATTTCTGTATCAATGTTATGCCCTGCCGCCCTGTCACATACCAGCAGAGACCACCCCGTGACCGATACGGGCGATGCTCATTGGCTGCAGCTCAATCCAGGCTTGCCGATTGGTGTCATAAAGTGGACACATGCAGCGAGTCAGAGCTGTGGGCTTCCTGGTCCTGTAAGAAACAAACACATTTGCACACATCGAGAGGAACTACATGCTCATTTTAACATGAAGAGCATCAAGCAAAGTTGCGAGGTCCACAGATTCGGGTCAAATAGTCGAGTCCAGAGTTCAACAATGAACCATGCAAACATGGTGAGGCAGCATTTAGCTGTTATGCTGCACACATATTGAATAGGACACCAGGACAAGAGAAGTCAGCCCCATCTGTAAATCTTTTTAAGTCAAAGTTTAAAATGGATGTTTTTGTTTTGTTTTTTTAATCATGCTTATGATTTAGCTCTTTTAGCACTAGACAGTCAATTTTCCTTTTTTTTTTTTTTTTTTTTTTTAAATCCTGCTATTAACAGCCTACAACTAGTCACCTCTGTAAAAGCAGACATTACCTGTCAGATTAGTGGTTCACTGGCCTCTACCTCTCCACAACTGAATGGGGAACATTTTACCCAAAAACCTAGCGGTAAAATTGAGTTCCAAACTCGATTCCATCCAATGAAATTGGGACGTTGTGTTAAACATAAATAAGCACAATACAATGATTTTACAAATCAGGTTCAACCCATATTTAATTGGATACACTACAAAGACAATATATTTAATGATTAACGACATGATCTGCAAATCATTGTACTCTGTGTTTTTATTTATATGAACACAATGTCCCAACTTCATCGGAATTGGGTTTTTATCTTGACAAGAGACGTTCGGTCCCTTTGCTTGTGTGGTGTTATCTCCAGAGCAACGTGGAGGAAACTGCTGGGCAAGCTTTGTCATCAAAAATGCAACAAACCTGATGAATCATTTGAACAAGTAGCACCCAAGTGATGAATTGGAAAGTATGAAAATGCAAGCAGAGTTTGCACAGCCTGCCCAGATAAACATTAGCGGTTTAGCTGCTAATAACTATCCAGCAGCCCGACAAATCCATGTCATCTCTGGATCAAGCATCTTTGCAAGTAGCAATGATGTTAAGGCAGTACACAGGCTCCGAACTTCAAAATTATGTCTACATTTTAAGGTACATTCATCCATTTTTTAGTAGTACACTGTGTTATTTTATATTGTTTTATTGTAGTACAGTCAAACCTCGGTTTTCGTCCATAATCCGTTCCAGAAGGCTGTTCGAAAACCGAAATTGTTCGAAAACCGAAACCACGCTCTTTTTAAAATAAAAATATTTACAAAACACGTCTGCTCACAATGGAAAGCAACACGAGGAAGCATCACTTCCTCGTGTAAGGAAAGCGAGAGGAGTCAAATGGTGCATTCAAGTGCGCTCAGTTTGTTCGAGAACCGAAATTTGTTCGTCATCTGAGGCATAAAAAACGTGAAATTTTTGGTCGAAAACCGAATTGGACGAGAACCGAGACGTTTGAAAACCGAGGTTTGACTGTAGTTTGAAATTCATGAAAAAACGTTTTTATGTATGTTACTAAAATGTTGAATTATGTCTATCATGACCTTTGTTGTCAGTACCAATGATTTAAAAGTGGCAATTTAAAAGCAACGTGAGGTCGATTTTTATCGCTTTTATACGAGACAAAATAAAAAACAACAATCTTATTTTAGCACAACGGTTGAACAAATGAAGTTTTGTGATCACTCTGGAGTCACGATTGAACCGATTTCCACATCTTACCTACGATCCTCTCCGCCGACAACAACAATGCACTCAGAGTAACCTCGAGGCTTGAAAGCAGCAAGAAGAGCTTCGCCTTGTAGCTGACTCTCCGAAAGCGCTGGCTGGCAGTGCTCTCTAATCACCTCTCTCATCAGCGGCTCCCCCAACGCCTAAAGGGGATATGACGACACATGCGCACAAGTTCAAACCTGGCCTGGCAAAAAATATCTGTTCAGCATGGAAACCTAAAGCCTATCATGAACTGAATGTTGCAGACTGGACATTATACAACACAATGTAAAAGTATAGTCAGTTTCAGTACCTGTTCTCTCAGGTAGCTTGCATCCAAGCCTTGCAACCACACTGCAGACATCACTTCCCTCATGTGCACCTGCAATTAGACAAAGAGATTAGTTTAAACATTTAAAAAAGTCAGTGCAGTGCTGTTGTTTTCTTTATATACGGCACGTTAGCAGATAACAGTCAGAACGGTAACAGTGACCGACTGCTTAGCACGGGGGTCGGCAACACGCGGCTCCAGAGCCGCAGGCGGCTCTTTAGCGACATCTAGTGGCTCTCTGGAGCTTTTTATAAAAAAAACTGTTTGAAAATGGAAAAAGATTTTGATAGTAGGCTAATATAGCTCAAATAGATATAGAGACATCTCCGGAAAAAAACAAAGGCGGGACATCTGAATTGATTCAATAATAAACAATAAAAACAACTTTAAGAACATAGTATAGTAACTAATTAATCAAACAGAAGCTGGATGAGAGACCCTAATACTGCCTGCGTCTTAATTCTATACAAACACATGATGGTTAATTGTATCCATCCATCCATTTTCCGATCTGCTTTATCCTCACAAGGGTCGTGGGGGGTGCTGGAGCCTATCCCAGCCGTCTTCGGGCAGTAGGCGGGGGGACACCCTGAACTGGTTGCCAGCCAATCGCAGGGCACACACTGACGGACAACCATCCACACTCACACTCACACCTTGGGACAATTGTGAGTGTTCAATCAGCCTGCCGTGCATGTTTTTGGAATGTGGGAGGAAAACCGGAGTACCCGGAGAAAACCCACGCAGGCCCGGGGAGAACATGCAAACTCCACACAGGGAGGCCAGAGTTGGAATTGAACCCGGTACCTCTGCACTGTGAGGTCGACACGCTAACCACTGGACCACCGGGCCGCCGATGGTCAATTGTATGCCATAAAATATGTGGGAATCGTTTAGGGACAGCCTTTTGATGTCGACTGTAACTGTTCCCCAATGTAGAAATCAAGTCCCATGAAGGCAAACTAAGATGAGCGTGGAGTGAACTAAGTTGCATAGAAGCCTGACCTCAAACCTGTCAAAAGCGTTCTGGATTAACTAGAAAATAGATGGTGAGCAAGGTCCAACATCGGTGAGCACATACCCTGCGATCGTCTGGATCGTGGCTTAACCATCGCACCACAGCCTCCAGCACATGCTTCTCATTGCCGACGTTAAGCTTCTCCTCAGCCAGCACCTCGCAGAGTCGGTCATGAGACAATTCCCTGAACTCCTCTGTGAGCGCCACGTCACGGAAATGCGTGTGCAAGTACTCTGTGGCAGTGTAGTGCACATGGTGCAGGCAGTAACGGAGGGAAAAAAGACGAATGCCGATACAATTCTCTGCTGTGATGCAGCTTTCGAGGAACTGGCAACACAGCAACTTGAGCTCGGTCATGAGGAGCAGGTCAGATGCTTGTACCATGTCCTGGATGGTGCCTTCGCTTAAAGTGATCTGTACGGAAAGGTCAGTCAGATGTTAAAACACAAACAAGTACAGAAACAACAGACAAGGTGATGTAGTACAAACCGAAACAAAAGGAACCACGCCTGAAATCTAAGCTGCTTCTGAAAGCATCTGCACTCACTTCCCCACTGAAGATGAAGTCCAGAATCTGTTTCATAATGGGCATGGAGACCCCCTGTAGCTCAATCCTGTATGTTGACCCATCTTCTTTTGGAGGATTGTAGTTCAGTTTGGTCCTAGAATTGAATCATGAACATGAGCAGCCCATTGGCCCTCGTACTTTATAGACACATTGAAATATTTACCATGAGTGCTATCATGATTGGAGTGAAGCTAAAATGTCTCAGTCATATTGCCTCACCTAATATAAGGGCTGGCAGCAGCCAGGATGTTTTTCTGAACAGGAAGCTCCTCACCGTCCACCACCAGCAGTGCATCATGGAAGCTTTGCTCTTGCCAGAACGTGCGAAGAACTCTGAGGAGGTTCTGGCAATGTTGAGGGTCAAATACCTTTGAACCAGGATCATTCGATGCAGAATCTGGCATGTCTGGACTTGGAGAAGTCTGGTTGTGTGCTCTTAAATCCTGATTGCTAATGACAGTTTGCGGATCAGTATTGTGAAAAATGACAAGAAAAGAAACCACAAAAAAATGTTGGAAACAATCAGATGAAAGGCATTGAATACAAAATGGGACATATATGCACACCCTTCAGGTACAAAGTTAAAAGATTAAGTACATCCTATATCAGTGGTTCTTAACGTGGGTTCGATCGAACGTGGGTTCGGTGAATTGGTCTCAGGGGTTCGACGAAGCCTCTGCCATGGAGGTTCAGACATACGCGACTCAACATGTCAATTAGTTATGACATGCCCAACTTCGCCATCACTGGCTGCAAATGATCACATGACGCTGCTCGTCCAATCAGTGCTGCGGGAAATTGAGTTCGCTCAGTAGTCACCATGTGACTGTTGTGATAGTACATCATACAATTTTTTAAAGCTATACTTAGGCCATGTAATTTTATTTACTTTTTTCTGTTTTTAATCAATGTGTTTTTTTATGTCTTGAATTTGTAATGAAGGGTTCGGTGAACGTGCATATGAACTGGTTGGGTTCGGTACCTCGAACAAGGTTATGAAACCACTGTCCTTTATAATCTGCCAAATTCTGAAAATGTTTCTACGAGCGAATTGTCTGGTGTGTCTGCCTCACTGCTATAAGTAGCTCACATAATCACCATCCCCACAACTTCTCAGCCAATAACTTGGCAGCAATGCTGGCCAGAGTGAAAAGAGACACTTTTAAATAGTAGCCGAAACACTATCATTTCAAAGCCAAAGGTTAAGCAGAGCTGCAGTATCAGTGCTAGCACATTTTAGCATTATTTTCATAGATTTACATAGGGCTGATTTCAGCAAGTCAAGAATATGGTGTGTAAAATGTGATACAATTATTGATTCTTGGGGTAAGTTGACAATTATATGTCACAGACATGCTATTAAGACGCATTATTAAGTATTTGTCGTCTATATTTTATTTTATTTTTTAAATATATTTTATTTTAATAAAACGTGGAGCCATGCAAAAAGAGAAAACAACATTAACGTCGCCCCAACAAATAAAAAAACAATCCGAATTTACAACGACACCCCACAGGGGACAGTAGCGAGCACATTATCTCATCTGTACTGTGAAGGAAAACAACGTGACTCACAAAAACCGGTTTAATAGACAGCGATTATTGTATACCTCGCATACTGCAAATATAAGCAAGATGGCGAATCAGTAGAATATGTCAACGAGAAAGACGAATGCCATTTGAGTTTAACAGAGGGTACTACACAAACTACCAGGTGCCCAAATGGATTTTAGCCCATTTGTTGGTCAAATGGCTCGGCTAGTAGAAGGTTTATTTTATTGTGGTCTTTCCCCAAAATGACTCATTTTAGTTGGCAATACAGTATAGTGCACACGAAAATGCTCGCAGAAAAGGTCAATAACTGTGATTGATATGAATCTACTGTATTCCGCTATTACTTGATGTATGTTTACAATTGTTCAAAACTTGCAATGTCATTTATGAACAAATCCAAACTCGAGTGTAACAGAGATATGCCGTACCTTGAGATGAAAAAACGCTTCACTCTTGTTAATGGGTACAGTCTGCGCGTATTACCCAACTACATTTTAGACCGCACACATCACACTGTTTTGAGAAAACCTAGGACGGGGCTTGTGTTGCATTTGTAGGCAAATGAAAATTGTAATATTAAAAATCGTATAAAAACATAACCCGTGTAGATTTGATTTGACAGTGAAAATATACATTTTGTATATAATTACAATTATAAGCTTTGTAAACGATTCCCGAACAACCTAAACAAGTCGGTCTTCGTAATTTTAAAATATCATTATAGCAGAGTTTCACTGTACTTGAACACACCATCTGCGTGGCGGAAATACGTATCTGAGTAGCGTTCAAATACTGTAAGCTATATGTACTTTTAGTTTGTTGTTTGCATTCTAAATTAGCACTTTTGACACGTATGAATAATTACAGTGGTGAAATACATTTGATATAAATATTGTAGGAAGATAAAGCGATTTTAGAACGCAGTATTATGTTCATATCCCAAAGTGTATATGCAAAGGACGACATGAAGCAAAACGGAACGAAGCCATAATGGTCGCGTCACATGATCGTGACAAATACTTCCGGTGTGTCTACGCTCCAATCTCACCGAGCCTGCAGCATCAACTGGAATTCGGGAAAGTAAACAAAAGTAACGCAACCTAAATAATATACAGTAATATCCCTCCGTTAAAATAAATGAAGGAGCCGCATTTAAGTTAAACTGCTTGTTGTTCAGCCACTTACACGATCGCAATTCAAATATTGTATTTAACGTGAAACGACAGCGACACACTATTACATGTGTATGTATCGTGTAGTGCTAATAGTCTGTGTTATTGTTTTTGTTTCACAGATAGTCTGATGGAACGTCTGAATGTCTTCCGTGATTGCCTAACGGAATAGCAGTAAAAAAAAAAACCCCCCCCCCCCTGAATCCTCAAACATGTTCCGCCGTAAAAGGGACGTACTGGCTCCGTGGATTGAGAGTCTCATCCAGAGTTATGGCAGTGAGGAGGAGACCAGTGGCTGCAGGACGCCGAGGGCTTATGTTACAGCTGTGGGTCAGTTGTCAAATTCTCAAGCTCGGCTCACGGAAGGCCCCACAGATCTGATTTTTCTATCTGATGGCGTAGTGCAGATCCCCACCTTTCTCACGCCAACTGCCGTGGAGTATCTTCAAAGGGATGAGATTGAAAATTTCAGTAATCTGATCAATTGTACCGTTTACGTCACAGACCACGGACTGAAGTTTCACAGGGCCACGGACCCCACGAGATCCAAGTTCTTCTTGTCAGCTGGAAGGATTATAGTGATTTCAGTTGGGCCAACCAAACCCCGCACTCCATGCTGCACCACTTTGCGTTCTGTGCAACAGAAAATCTATGAGACATGGAGGGCAATTATGGTCCAGGAAACGCAGGACTCTGTAGCGAATCTAAATGACTTTAATCTGTCTGAGCTGCTTGGGGAGTGGCAGCATGACAGTTTTCAAACCGTGGTTCAGGATGTGCAGGAGAGACTGATGATGTTTAGGTTGGCGATTCTGGGGGTTTCCTCATTTAATGGCCACCCAACAGTGACTGAATCAGACATGTTCACTCCCACAACCTGGGACATCGAACGGGAAAATGACACGGGATGTTTCAGCATTCCGATCAAGTGTCTCCTCATCCCAGAAGGACATGCCATGCATGGACAAAAAGAAAGCGGCAATATATCGACAACCGATGGGGACATGGAGATGAATTTGCAGCTTTCGCCGTGTACCCGATCCTCTGTTGATCCTGCGGAATGGCAAACTGCAAAGCTTCCGGAGGGAGCGGGTGAAGTCCAAAACTGTGGAGATAACATCACCGATCCTGACAATGTATGTGTCAAGTTGACCAATGAGGACATCGCACCATTAGAGAAACCATGGGAAATGTTTCCTCCACCTAATGGTCTTTCTTTCTTGGGTACCCAACTTCCCATAACGAGCACACAATCTGAGGATTTACAACACAGCAAAGAGGACAAAGAGTCATTTTCGCCATTTCAGAAACCACTACTTTCATCTGGCAATTGTAACACAAGAACACCAACTAGTCACACTGCTCCCAAAGAAGAGCGGTCAATGATTGAGAATGTAGATGAGCAACAAGAAACTGTCGAGAGACAACACAGAAAGGCAAAACGAAAACTGAATCTTGAAGAAGCGCAAACAACAGTTGCAGCGGAGGACGATGAGGCTGAGGTAATTGGGAGCCCGCCATCAAGGCTGTTCGACTCCTTGATGGCTTCTGGCACCGACGAAGGCGGCATTCACGTTGAAACTTTGGGTGCTGAAAAAAGGAAAACTCTGACTGTTCACGCTGGCGGAGAGCCGTTCTCATACACTTACACGGTGTCTGAGCAGAATCTTCACGACTTTAGCAAGTTTCAAGTAGAAAAATCTTTGCTGGCGTGGGCCGTCAAATATCTTGTTCCAAAACAAAGAACGCTGGACTGCACCCTAGGTGATTGAAACGCCGCTTTGTTATTCCTCATTGATATGTTCATTGAAAATCTGTTTCTTAAGAAAGTAAAATATTCTAAATAAATAACAATGTTTGTGTGTTTATGTTACATCCTGCATAGTTTCTAATAAAATGATCCTTTTTTTTAACAGTTGAGATACACTGCCACGTACAGTGCATTTTTTTATCTCAAAGTTTTTTCTTCTGGAACACTGTTAGTTAATAGTACTTTACTCATTGAATCTTTAAAACGTGCTCACACTTATCAATTTGCTCATTTGGAACCTTCTAAATCAGGGGTATCCAACCTTTTTTGACCAAAGATCTACTTTTCTAGTAACCAACCTCAAGTGGGGGTACAGAGAAATTTTTTGACTTCCACTTAAAGCAGTGGTGTCAAACATACGGCCCGCGGGCCGGAACCGGCCCCCAAGGTGGTTCAATCTGGCCCGCAGGATAATTTAAAAGTTAAAAAAAAAATGCATTAAAGACACAGAATGAATATTTTTTAAATAAAATGCAATTCGTGGATTATCCGCTAGGGGCAGGCTGTTTTGATGAGAGTAGAAGACAACATTGTTTTGATCAGAGAAGAAAACAGGAGTCTCAATTTGTCCGTGAGACAGACCCAACACAGCAGACGGTATCAATGCGCCAATGCTTCTTTATACCAAAACAAAGGAAAGACATGATATTTTGGTTATTTATAGCAGAGTATGGTACAATGTTAATGGTTCGGCCCACTTGACATCTACCGAGTCCGTATGTGGCCCACAATGGGAAATGAGTTTGACACCCCTGACTTAAAAGGGTGTACCTTGCCTCTCGCCCCAAAACAGCTGGGTTAGGCTGCACCGCACCCACAATTTGGTGAATGTCTGAATTTTGCACACTGAGTTGATGGATGTTGTGATCAGCACATATAGATTTACCACAAAAAAAAATGTTAGTGTGTACATAATGAGAATATCTACGCGTTTGAATGTGTTATAACATGGAATAAAAGGAAACAATGTTGGTCAACCAATGTCAAAAAATATTCGCGTGGACAAAATTGTTTGGACTCCTGTGATGATGAATGAAAAACCCACAGCGGTCACAGAAATAACTTGAGTCTGACAAAAGTAATAATATACATTTAATGCAAATTAGCCAAGGAAAACAAACTTTTGAATTCAGGTTCAACAGAGTGATTTGAAAAAAACAAACTAACAATGGACCAAATGATGCTACCCTTGAATTAATATTTTGTTGGACAGCTGCACACCTCACACCCTCTTGCATTCAATCACACATGTACACACACATACACTTATACATACATTACACGCTGTTCATAAATTGATATAAATCTAAATTATATATTGATCTGCACCTCTTGGCAGGAATTTTGGCGCACTCTTCATGAGCAAACTCTTCCAGTTGTCTCAGATTTGATGGGTGCTTTTGCTCAATGGCCTCGCTTACACCACTGATGTCAAGGTCAAAGCCCGCGGGCCAGATCTGGCCCGCCACATCATTTTATGTGGCCCGCGAAAGCAAATCAAACATGTCAAGTTCCACGATGCTTGCGAAAATCTGAACCAAAATTTCAAATCGTCAAATGAAATCCACAATAACAGTCATTATTATTTATGTCTGATTTGAAAACGAGTTATTCATCAATTTGTTGTGCGCTGTGTATGTAATATGTGGAGGTGATTAAACATTTATATGATTTCCCAAAATTTATAATGGCCCTACAATGACAAAAATTAGTTTGCCACCCGTGGCTTACACCAAAAGATTGAAAAACTGGTATAATGGACCATCAGGATTATTCTTCAACATGTCCAGCAGATGTCGCCAATTTTCCATCGAAGAGAACTGTAGAAACTGTCTGCGTGTCTACTTGGATCCGTTGGCGTTGCGTTTATCTGGGATTCCATCTCGGTGACTTGACGCAAGACAGGGTTTGACCTCGAACTGGTTGCCAGCCATTTACAGGACAGATATGACTAAAAAAAACCAATTCAGATACAGAAGACTTGTATTCATATGCTTTATTATGGAATCCATACGTGTGTGTGTGTGTGTGTGTGTGTGTGTGTGTGTGTGTGTGTGTGTGTGTATCCTGGATCAGAGACCTTGCTGGGGCATTTCTGGACCTGTGGGTTAAGAAAGACCACTGAGGACCCAAAAAAAAAAAAAAAAACAGAAAAAAAATGTCAAGGTGTTCTTGTGTTTGACAACAAGCCTGCTATCGCGGGCACACTAGGGAGGGAGATTCCTCGATCTTGACGTGTCATTGTTGCGACGTCGAGGCGGTTTCCAGTTGATATGGACCGATATCAGTCATCTCTCATGGCACCCATCAAACCACCAGCCAGCATCAACAACGGCTTGCCGTTGCAACATCTAAACATCCATCCATCCATTTTCCCAACCGCTTTATCCTCACTAGGGTTGCGGGGGGTGCCGGAGCCTATCCCAGCTGTCTTCGGGCAGTAGGCGGGGGACACCCTGAATTGGTTGCCAGCCAATCGCAGGGCACACAGAGACGAACAACCATTCACGCTCACACTCATACCTAGGGACAATTTAGAGTGCACAATCAGCCTGCCATGCATGTTTTTGGAACGCGGGAGGAAACCGGAGCACCCGGAGAAAACCCACGCAGGCCCGGGGAGAACATGCAAACTCCACACAGGGAGGCCGGAACTGGATTTGAACCCGGTACCTCAGCACTGCGAAGCCAACGTGCTAACCACTGGACTACCGGGACACCCACATCTAAACATGTGCTTCAACATTTATTTATTTATTTTTTTGTCACTAAAATGTGCCCCATGTCCGCCATCTCTTTATTTGTCCCCCATGGCACATCGGTGGAATATTTGGAAATTAGCACGAACAACTACGTCACGCCCCAGCCCATATCTGAACCGTTCATTATGTTATTACTGAATATTGTTAATGTTGAAAATGCTATAGTCCATTCAAAATCTACTTCTTAGAAAGGCACAACAAACAATTTAGTAACAGCCACAATAAATCATGAGTGCGCACCCGCACCTAACATCTTCTGCACGATGCAGAGTGAGAGAGTTTCATCATTTTGCATGCCACGTCCTGTGTACTTGCATGTTAGTTTTATTTCCCATGCAACAGTGAATCATTGTCTGCTGAGACACAAACAGTGAAAAGACTGAGTTTGGTGGTTTATTCGCTGAAATCTCCCAACCGCTAATGTAAGCAGGAGCCAGCTGCGAGCACTTGTAAAGTTGTTATAATACTCTTCTCTTTCGACCTATAAACAGGAAAATCCTTATAATAAGGCATATACACACACATCTCGGAAAAAGAAAAAAAAAAACATTTTTCATTTTGTCCTTGTAAGGCAATTGAGCCCAAAGAGCCTGACTCTAGTCCATTAATGAGAATTAAAAAAACATCACAATCCATTTTATCCTGATTTGGTAAAAGCAGAGTCAATATGCAGAGGAGTCGATTAAGTACTTATTGTGATGTTAGATAATTGTTGTCTCTATTCTCCAGTCATTTGTTATGTCAACTTTACCAACACTGTTAAATCCAATGCAATTAGCGTAAGGTTAAAGGCATGAAAATAAAGCAGGTATAGTCCCAAAATCAAACGGGTGGGCACTGTTTGAAATGCTGTAGTTGGAAATGTTAAACAAATAACAATAGTGGAATATGACCAAACTTAAAAACAAATGTTAATAGAGTCAAACCACGGTTTTCGAACGTCTCGGTTCTCGACCAATTCGGTTTTCGACCAAAAATGTAGAGTTTTTTATGCCTCGGATGACGAACAAATTTCGGTTCTCGAACAAACTGAGCGCCCTTGAATGCACCATTTGACTCCTCTCGCCTTCCTGACACGAGGAAGTGACGCTTCCTCGGGTAGACGAGGAAGTAACGCTTCCTCGTGTTGCTTTCCATTGTGAGCAGACGTGTTCAGTCAACATTTTTATTTTAAAAAGAGCGTGGTTTTGGTTTTCGAACAATTTCGGTTTTCGAACAGCCTTCTGGAACGGATTATGGACGAAAACCGAGGTTTGACTGAATATACTTTTTCCATCCATCCATCCATCTATTTTCCGATCCGTTTATCCTCACAAGGGTCACACTGGAGCCTATCCCAGCTGTCTTTGGGCAGTAGGCGGGGGACACCCGGAACCGGTTGCCAGCCAATCACAGGGCACACAGAGACAAACAACCATTCACGCTCACACCCACACAGAGGGACAATTTTGAGTGTTCAATCAGCCTGTCATGCATGTTTTTGGACTGTGGGAGGAAACTGGAGTACCCGGACAAAACCCACTCAGGCACACAGAGAACATGCAAACTCCATACAGGACGGCCGGAGCCGGGATTGAACACACGACCTCTGCACTGTGAGATTGACGCGTTAACACCACTGGACCACGGGGACACCCTATATACTTTTTCATTCTCTATATTTCCATTGTCGATACTTCTTGTCCTAGTAAGGTCTTCTATTTGCTGGAGCGTATCCCATCTAAAATTTGAACATGAGATGTGGTACACCCTGAACTGCTCATCAGCCAATCGCCAGTCACATATCGGCAAGCAAGTATTGATTCACACATTCACACCATCTGTGAGTCCAACTTGTCCAAACATTCACATTTTCAAAATATGGAAGGAAGCCAGCGTAGAAGGATAATAAGTAAACTCCAATCAGGACAGCCAAGCCAAGATTCGAACCCAGACCTCAGAGCTTTGGGTTACTCAAATTGACCACTCCTCCCTCAAGTTAACCCAACTTTCCCATTATTATATTTCATTCTAACCTTTTTGTGTTTGCCTTTCTTCACTGGTAGGTTGTGTGAAATAATATCATGTTAGCTCATGCCATGTCCACTGTATGCAATTAAAAAAAGGGTTTTTCGTTTTTTAACTTGTAGTGGTTCATTTAATGGATGATGTTGGGATCCCACAGGGGGGGTTGGGCCAGTCAATCACAGGTTTGACAGATCACAATTCCCACATACATCTACAGGCAATTTAAAGTGACAAATAAAGCTGTGTGGTTGTGGTTTGTGGGTGAAAACCAGAGCGGCTTAAAAAAAAAAAAAGTCAAAGCAAAGAGGAACATGAAAGGTCTACTCAGAAAAGCACAGCTGGACAACAGATTCACACCCAGAGGCAACAGCAGCAACCGTCACGCTCTGTAGAATGCTGGACAAAATTGCATATGCCATTATTATTAATTTGTGTTTGTTCCAAATGACAACTGACTTGGAATAGTGAAAAGGGGCTCCGATTTTACTTCATTGGACACAAATGGGGGATTATTAGGGAGAGAAAAACAGGAAAAAAAATCAAATTTGCACATTTTAACAAACAGTTTTTTGCCAAAGGAAGGACTTTCAACAAGAATGTGTCATGAAAAGCTTTCCCTCCCTTTTTTGGTCAATAATGTCGCCAATTACTGGGTGTTGGAAAAGTAGCCTGCTCCATATTACGTTTCACAATGACACAGTAAAACTGATAACTAAAAATACTGACCACTTACAATGGATCTAAATTATTTTACTGTATTATATCATATCATCATCATACAATCGAAATACTGTGGAAGAATAACTGGAGTTATGTTAAGTTACAATTTTTCTCAGTTGCTTAGAAACTATTTTCAGATCGCAATTGAAATTGTCAAAACTACTTGTTCACTTTCCACATTATTGTGGCACAAATTCATATTCATATATCGTATTTCTTTACAGGGCAGCCTGTTGGTGAACTTTTTTAGCATGTTGGCCTCACAATGCAGAGATACAGGGTTCGATTCCGGCTTCGGCTTTCCTATGTGGAGTTTGCATGTTCTTTCCATGCCTGTGTGGGTTTTCTCCGGGTACTCCGGTTTCCTCCCACATTCCCAAAACATGCATGGCAGGCACGCTAAATTGTCCCTAGGTGTGAGTGTGAGCACGGATGTTTGTTCGTCTATGTGTGCCCTGCAATTAGCTGTCAACTAATTCAGGGTGTTGCCCGCCGACAGCCCAAAGACAGCTGTGATAGGCTCCAGCACGCCCCATGACCCTTGTGATTAAAAGCGGATTAGAAAATGAATGGATGGATATTTCTATACATTTACATGAGACTTTTCTCCCAGGTAAATCTTGTAAATCTAATTTCGAAATATATTTTCGAATAAAATGCTTGAGAGGCTTAACTTGAGCTTTTCCCCTCTTCCGTGTCACTAGAACAAACCATGACATTTGCAAATGTAGCTACATATATTTTTAGAGAGATAGTTGGATAACAAGAGTAAGTGCAATGATTTTAGTTATATTTTCGCCATTTAAATACGTTTTCATTTGACCGGAGCCACAGTAAGTCCCCGCAATGGAGTCTGCGGTGTTTGCTTGTTCTTTCTGTGCGAGCAAGTCTCCGCGTCAGGGGTGGACGCTATCTTTCAAACAGCACATCAATGCGTTTATGTATTGGGTGGCCGGAAATTTTTTTCCAAATAAACACAGCTTGATTCGACTTGGGTGGGCAGACTTATCAAGCGACTAATTCTATAAACAGACGAAGGAATAAAGCGACACCTGATTGGTCGCGGGGCCGAATGGGGGAGCGTTGGGTTAGGGACTGGTGGGGTGGGCGGCATCCGGCGCAATGAAATTTGAATTAATGTGGGTGGGCTGAAACAGCACCGACGGTTTACGGTGGACAATTTATTTCCCGGCCCAAAATCAACACAAACGGAGCAAAAGTACAACAATGTTTTACATTTATTTAGTGGAGCACAAGTGAAACGAGGGAGACAGAGAGAAGAGCTTCTCCTCCGGCGCTCATTTCGGTGTGCTCGATTTCTGCATCATGACGCTCTACCGCGGACGTGTGACGACATTCGGCGTGCCATCCCCCGCTCTGAACTTCACCGGACCTCCGCTCATCTACTTGTACGGAGGAGACAGTGGTGGCGTGGTGCCCGCCGCTTTGAGCCTCGTGTCGGCTAGCCAGGACCCACCGCAGAAGCCCCCTTACAGTTACATTGCGCTCATCGCCATGGCCATTAAGAACACGCCGGAGCAGCGCGCCACGCTTAGCGGCATCTACCAGTTCATCATGGATCGCTTCCCCTTTTACCACGATAACAAGCAGGGTTGGCAGAACTCCATTCGCCACAACCTCTCTCTTAACGACTGCTTCATCAAGGTGCCCAGGGAGAAGGGCCGACCCGGGAAAGGCAGCTACTGGACGCTGGACACCAAGTGCACGAACATGTTTGAGAATGGGAACTACCGGCGGAGGAAGAGAAAGGTCAAGTGTCAACAGGAGCGCACCAAAAGTACATCATCAGCAGCGGAAAAGGACCATCCCCGCTCATCTTCCTTGGTGGTGGAGATGATGCTGAAGCATGACCCGCAGGGTTCGGAGACGCGACACGACTCGGAATCAGTGCAACAGCAACCCAGACGGAAAGTTTGTCATCCCATAAAGCCCGCCAGGAGGAAGCAAGACCAGAGGCACATTTCATCACGGGCACATGGCGCACCCAGAATCAGCTTGCAAATTCCCGGTGACAAGTCCACTTCTCTTCCAAAAGCAGGTGTTCCGAACAAGGACAAATGCACAGCTTTCAGCATTGAAAACATCCTAGCAAAAAGTGAAGGCGACCTGGGCCCGCAGCGCCAAAGTACAGGTGCTGCTCCAAACGTGTTTTCGGACGCTCGACAGCATCACTTATACGGAATGGGATTACCGTTTTGCTCTTGCTTGTCACTCCCTTGTCCAGATAAAACTTTGCATTACAAATCAGAATAATGACTCACAAATATCCATTCTTACTCATTCGAACTATTTCTCCGACTTTTGGGGGCTAAGGCACAGATATTTTTTTGAGCAACAATAACAACCAAAAATCTCAAGGTTTCTACCAAACAAAAATGTCTCGAAAATGGAGACAAGGATTCATCATGCATTATCCTATCTAAGTGGAAGAGCATTTAATTTGTTTGTCTGGCATGGATAAGTTGAACAAACATGCATATTAAATTGTTTTTGGACCAACGAAATAAAATGGAATAATTTCCCACTGTGCATCTGGTACTCTGTTGCGGCACACTACCACAGCATCCGAGCTCCGAAATCAACTGCATGATAGTGTACATTCCATGTAGATGCACAGCTAATTATTTTAAAATGCATACATTCTTCTATGTATAACTGTTTAATGGCTCTCATATAGTTTTCTCTGAAATAAGATAGCATGTAAGGTACTGTAGTGTACATAGCTAATTCAAACATTTTGTGTATAGCCTTTCGTAATCTGACGAGTAAAATTTATACATGCATGACTTTGTATTTCCATCTGCTCTGAATTTCATGTATAAAATAAAGAAAGGTTAGTTTGGTAATCAATGAACGTTTGGTCGAAGAGAATTTTTTTTTAAAAACTGACAAAAAGTGGAAATGCAGAAGTCACGGGGCGACGAGGATCAAGGGCTTTCACAGTCTGGGCCAACACTCCAAAAACTTCCCCAACCCCTGGAAATGTACTTTGAGTTCAGCTGTTTTATATTTTCAACATGCATGTGGTCATTTTCAAAATGAAATTGCCATTTAGATTAAAGGATATTTTTCAACGAGAGTTTGGGGGCCCTCCAGGATAGGCACCATATAAATAGAATAGAACAGGACAGAATCAGATTTAATTGAATTAAAATAAAATTAAATAAAAAAAAAGGGGGGGGGGACAAAATCTGTATTAGTAAATATGGAATCTTTTGTCACATTTCGACCGAAATATGTGATTGAATGACTTAGGATCACTGCGACAGTGTGTTGATCACCTGTGAGTAATAGTCAGTATTTTGTTTTTAAATAATGAGACAAATGTATGACGCAATATGACAAAGAGACCATTTCTGTTAGCTAACAAAAACACTGAAAACAAAAAAATGCATTTCCTGAAACTTCAATTTTGTAGAAAAAAAAAAAAATGACCGAAATATTAGATTTGTTGCTTAAAAGGCCACCAACGTGAATAGTTTGATTTTGGATCCATTCTTTGAATTTCCACCCACTAGTATGAAGTATTTTGAGGTTTCCTGAAACTTGGTCACAAATTATGACATGAAAAGCTTAAGACTCAAAATAAAAGTTCAATTTATTTTGAAGAAGATCAAACAAGATGGCGGACGAGCCCTGTGATTGAATACTTAGGACCATGAGGGGTAACCTCACTGTTAAATGATTCTCCGACAATGTCTAATTTGTTGAAATTCCAAAGCATGTGGCAAATATATCTTAACTCTCGCTGTATTTATGACGCATGCATGAAATCAGTGCGGTCAGGTGACTGCATCATTGCAAACAGAGCGTCGCCATGTCTAAATATAGCTTTGCAGGTTGGACACCCACTAGCCTGAGAACGCTTGGCCCTGCAGGACTTTGCAAATCAGGAATGTTGAAATAAATAAATCTCCGCTCATTTGAAGATGGAACTCAAACAATTACACACATTTCCTGTGTTGACCATTTCTTTTCTCTCTCTTTTTTTTGGGGGGGGGTAAATAAAACATACAAAAAATGTCAGAGGAGAAAGAAAAAAGAAACAAGATCATATCAAGAGTTGTATTGCTCGCTGATCAACAAAACAAATATCCATCCAGCTGCATTTTTGTCTTCTCTGAAGGCTCGTATCAAGCAAGTAATGAATAAATGCGACAGTTATCTGATGGTGAGTGTTTGTCCTGTAAATGATCTTCATGAGAAGCATCACTGACAAAATGTGAATTGCTGTCTTATTTGATCTTACGACGTTACATAAGCAAATTAACGTGTCCGATGGGTTAACTTTAGCTACGAGGCCTTTTAATTTAGTCGCATTCTGTATGTGTTTGATTCATGAGTGGTTATCCTTTTTTAACCCCGGAGAACCCAAGAACTCTTTTCTTCTTTGGAAAATGATGAATTATACATTCAATGACTGCTATATATTCACTGAACACCAAAATATATCCATCCATCCATCCATTTTCCGAACCGCTTCATCCTCACGAGGGTCGTGATCCCAGCCGTCTTCGGGCAGTAGGCGGGGGACACCCTGAATCGGTTGCCAGCCAATCGCAGGGCACACAGAGATGAACAACCATCCACGCCCACACTCATACCTAGGGACAATTTAGAGTGATCAATCAGCCTGCCATGCATGTTTTTGGAATTTGGGAGGAAACCGGAGTACCCGGAGAAAACCCACGCAGGCCCGGGGAGGCCGGAGCTGGAATCGAACCCGGTACCTCTGCACTGTGAAGTCGACGTGCTAACCACTGGACTACCGGGCTGCCACCAAAATATATGTTTTTTCAAATATTTAATGCTTTAATCCTAATTCAGGATTAGGGCCAAATTTGACCCTTTGGGATTTAAGGGTAGCATTTGAGGAGCAGAATTTATAGGGGCCAAATTTGACCCCGTGGGTTTTCCAGGGTTTAAATATATTTTTGGGAAAAGGTTAAGGCATCTCTCTAAAGAAGTGGTTGTACAAATCCTAAATGCTCCCAGCACGATGCAAACAATCGTCAAAAACGATTAGATTGTGAGAGAAAAACAGGATATTGCGGCAAAATGATTGGTGCAAAGTGGGACTCAGAGCACCAAAAAAAAAATTTTTTAAATCCACACATCCAATATCCAAATCGCTTCTCCTCAAGAGGGTCGCGGGTGTGCTTAAGGCTGAAGCTTAAGGGTACACCCTTAACCGGTTGCCAGCCAGTCGCAGAGCACACAGAGAGAAACAACCTTTCACACTCACAATCACACCTCGGGACAATTTATTGTGTTCCATTAACCTGCCATGCATGTCTGTGGAATGTGGGAGGAAACCAGACTACCCGGAGAAAACCCACAAAGGCAAACGGGAGAACATGAAAATTCCACACAGGAAGGCCTGTAGCGCGGAATTGAACCCCACCATACCTCTGCAATGTGAGTCTGACGTGCTACACTAAAAAATCCTGCCAATTGGCATCTAAACCCCTCTACAGCGTTACCACGAATGCCCACCTGGTGTCGCAAACGAGCCAACAGAATACTGTGGTCCATCGTATAGAATGCTGCAGTCAGGGCAACAAAACAAGACACACATAATCTCTGGTGTCATTAGCCAGGAGGATGTACAGTAATTAACTCTCTCATAATAGGGCTGACTCTGTGTGCAATGCGACATCTTAAAACCTGACTGGAAAACTTCCATGCTATTATGTTCATCATCACAATATCGTTCACCTGAGTGTGCATCGCTTTTTCCAGAATTTAGAAGGCAGTTTGGACGCGGGGACGAAAATTCGACAGCATGCCTTGATGATGGCTAAAACCGATTGACCAGTACTCGGGTGGACTTCCTGAAAGAAATGAGGAGGAAACAGAGTCATAAACAAAGAAGGATCGCATACTCTTAAAATCCTTGAATAAACAGGTTGAAAAGAATTTAACACAGCCAGACAAGACACAGAGACAGAGGGGTCAAATGTGATGTTGAGCCCGAGCTGTAGCAATCATATCAATAAACAATTGCATAAAAATTCTTTCAGAAGGAAAATGTGGCAATCAAAATAAGAAACCTGTTGATTTAAATATTTTAATACCAAGACTGTTAAGTGTTGACACTGCTCAATTGGATTGCACTGATAAAGCCAATTTTGGAATCCAAACAATAGTCTTCTTGCTATCATGAAATCCACAAACACCCGTTGAGAACTTTATTAACAATTTATATTTATTCTGAAACGTGGAAATATTTGATTTTGGTGTAGAAAGTTTACTCTGATAAATGTTTGATAAATACTGATGTTTGTGTATGTGAGTGTCTGACTTTTTGTATGAGCATTGATAAAAGGATTTTTACCCAGCAGCAGAATTACCATCCCACGACTGGGACCACCCTGACGCTTTATCTAACATTGAGGCGGAGCTTCATTACTTGGGGGCGCCACCCCCTTCGGTACACACAAATGTAAACATGCACACGAACTCACTGCATCTTGAGCTCTGAGCTCAAACAAACACGTTAAGATTTATATCATACAGCTGTTCTTGTACAAATCTAACATGTTGTGCTGGATGTGTTATTGTTGGTGGGACACTGAATATATCGGTTTTGTTTTAAAAAGTACAGCGGCTGTGTCACAGTGTCACCGCGTACTGTAACATACATAAATGAGTCTTCGGGAAACAGTATTTCTAAGCAGAAAATTCAAGGTGATAGTTAACCCTTGATAACATTAAAAATAGGAACAGCGAAGACATGCCCCATTCGCATGGTAGTAAAGAAATGTTGGATTAACCCCCGGTGGGACGAAAAAAGATGTGGACAGGACAGCTAGGGTTTGTAGAAAAATATATATTTGAATAGAAAAAGAAAAGAAGAGAAACATACAGATGACTGGAGAGAGAGCGTGTCCATCTGACCTCGAGCGTGGTGCCGTCTCAACTCCACTAGCTTAGCTGTTCGTCGTGGCTAAACTAGTAGAGCTGTTCAAAGAGATCAAAGCTCTTTGATATGTAATGTCCTTTGATTGGTTGAGGCCAAAAGAGGTGTGTGCGTGCGCGTGTCGCTACAGTAGTTCCAGAAGATAATACATCAAAAAGGTTCCCTAACAAATGTTAGGGTTTTGATAATACATCAAAGCGGACCGGTACCGGTCCGCAGGGCATTTGGTACCGGGCCGCACAGAAAGAACTTGCCTTAATTCCGTTTTATTTATTTCGGAATACGAAAGATGTTTTATTTTGAAAAATTACCGGATTCTCCGTTACATCCGTCTGTGTCACGCTTGATTTACGTCAAGCCACGCTTCTCCGTCACGTGACGGATTACGCTAAAAAACAAACTACTGGAGATCGCAAATGACGGCGACTTTAAAAGTACGTTCGAGACAACTGGATTCAAGTTATGGCTGAATACTCTGAGATCGCCACAATAGCACTGTTGCTATTTCCGACATCTTACCTGTGTGAGGCGTGGGTTTTCTGCAGCAACGGTAACTAAAACAAAATTACGAAGTAGACTGGACATAAACCACACACTTGAGGTGTCATTGTCTACTATTACCCCGAGATGGGACCGTCTGGTTGGAGAAAATCAAGCTCGGGGCTGTGGTGAGTCGACATTTTCATGCACTTTGAATTTGCGGTGTATCGTATTTTGAAGGCATTAACACATTACCATAGCGATCAGTGTTGCGACCAGATTAGACGCTCCTTGTGTTTATTATTATATTTCTGAAACACCACAGTTTTCATGCAGCTCATACCATATTATTTTGTTGTATTAATCCACCACACTTTAAATGCTGGTCCCTGAAAATATTGTCTGACATAAACCGGTCCATGGGGCAAAAAAGGTTGGGGACCCCTGCCCTAACACAATGAAATTGATTTAAGACATTATAAGGAACTTTATAGAAACTTTTTTTTCCTTTTAAATAAATAAAAAATAAATAGATGAATTAATTCACACAGCCGTTTGGATGAGAGTGAATATGCCAATAAATGAATAAATTTCACATGGTTGTCCCTTGTGTAAAGGTCTGGTATTAATTAGATGGAGGAGGGTGTTCATGCTGTGACATTGCCGACTGGCCTTTCAGAGCTTGTTACAGGATGGTCAATCAGAGCGCAGTCAGTGTGACTGCTGTTTATTTATACACAGCACTGAGTGCAGGCAGCTCCAACTACAACGCAAACACTGGAACACTCCAGCACATTGTACAGCTAGTGAGGGTCCTAATCAACACCTCACTTCTACTGACATGACCATATACAAGGCCTCACAGTCACACACATACACTCAGAGAAACGCTTTGGTCTGCAGTATTTTGAACAAGTTCTCTCTGCTCAGCCAGACTTGGCTTTGATTTTTCTTTTAACCACACGACTCTCATTAGTCTCACGGTTTCATCATGATAATAAGCTTAGTTTCAGTGTCTCTCAACACATAATCCATCGAGGTTATTGTAACACATAAATACATTCTTAATTGAAGAAAAAGATACAACAAAACTTTAAACGTAGTTCAAGTAGTGACAACGGCATCCGCTTGCCTCTCTCTCTCTCTCTATCTATTGATCGATAGATGGATAGCTAGCTAGCTATCTAGCTAGATCGACTGATCGACCTAGCTAACTAGCTATCCATCCCAGATAGACAAACATTCACACACACAATCCCAACCATAGGGACAATTTGGAGTGTTCCATTAAACTTCCAATTCTTTGCTGTCTTTTATATATACTGAAAATATCAAATTAACCTGCGTGGCAGGTTAATGGAACAATCTAAATTGTCCCTAGGTGTGAGCACGGATGGCAATTGGTTCAGGGTGTACCCCGCCAATTGCCCGAAGACTCCTGGGATAGTCTAAAGCACGCCCCATGACCCTTGTCAGGATAAACTCATAGAAAATGGATGGATGGATGATTGGATATAAAAATATCTACATATTTCTCTAAGCAACCAGACAATCCATTGTAGAGTAAGGGGCCCTATTTTTTTTGTGACCATAGGACAACATAGCATAGTGTGACATTGAGTTATTTATCAGGGTTTTGAAAGTGACCAACATAACACCTGTCAAAGACGTAAAAACGAAAGACTTGATCAATCTGTCGCTAAACGTTGTAATGTTTGCATGGAGTTGAAGGTGAATGATGTTCCACGGTGTCTTGACGCCCTCTATTGGTGAAAGTCTGAGATGGCAGGCAGTTGAGAACAGACCATGTACGCGGGGAGGAAACCGGATTAAAAGAAACGCTGTCCACGAAGTGGTTGTGTGTCATAATTGATGTTGTTGCAAGTAAGAAACAATACACACATTTAATTTTCTTTGGAATTTATTTGGGTTTTCTGGAACACAAACAAAATATTACATTCTGTTCAAAAGGTTGGTGGGGGGGGGGGGGGGGGGGGCTCAAGTTTCTATAGATAAAAACAAGCCAAGCCCTGTGTGACCAAATAAAGGACCAAGGCAACAAACAACATCAAGGACACAAAAAGCCAAACTCTGTCACAGTCACAGCAGAACGCCCTCCAGGACTCCACTCCAGTCGGAGCTGAAAAAAAACCCAAAAACAAGGCAAAACCATGACAAAAGGATGCCATGAGTATTTTGATAGCACAATAATCTATACTGTAAAAACTGTTGTGTTTGGTTGTGTACGCATCCTTTGTTTCTTTAAAAGAAGTCAACCTATTGATTTTACACTTTCCTAAAAAGGGATCAGTTGTCTTGTGTTCATCATCCATTTCTGTCTCAGATTTTCTGAGAGGCACATAGAACAAATAAGAATGTGTAGTTAAAACATGATATATAGTAATTACTGTGCAGTATGTTTTAAAAGACTGATTCACAACAATACATTCTCGTGCCTATTTTTTTTTTAAAAAAAAGTTTATTTAAGTGAGTCACGACAATTTGAAAACGCAATCCCTGCTGTGACAACAGCGGTCAACTTGTTTACTATATTGTGTTGTTTACTTCAACGAGTCATGTCAAAAATGACCATTTCAGCCTGAATTTGATACACCTTGACCCTATGATCGTTCAATTTTTAAAAAAAAGTGTGAATTCTGTTGGTAGATGGACCAAAATGACAGCACATGTCTGCGGGCATATCGATTACAAACATTGTGATTGTGTGGGGCAGTCGTAGCCGAGGCTTTAGCGAAGCAAAGGGCAGACAAAAAGCTGGAATCCAAGAATCTGTCAGAAATTAAGGCTCCCTCTGGCTACTTTCCCCTTTAAGGACGTCTGACGTTTGGTATTTGCTGTGAAAGATTTTCTCTACACAATAAAAGGCTGAATAGACCCCAGAGGCCTTTTCTGTGTTCTTGTCTGCCTTCTTTGTCCTTTCAATAGTACAAGTCTACATTGTCGTGGCAGTTTTCTCTTCTCTTATGGATCTCATTCAGACACAATGTCTTTTTCTTTACAGCATCCTGATATTATGCTGGGATTGTTACCATTCAATTACCAAGCATCTTAACTGAATTTAAGATACAATCATATCTGTGAAATAAAACATGCGGTGTAATGACTATGTCATGTTGAATGTTACTCATTTAATTTTACTCATGTTACTCATTTAATTTTCCTTAAAGCAACCGGACTTTATTTTCCATCCAACCATCATGAGGGTTGCTTGCGTGCTGGATCCTATCCAGGCTGTCTTTGGGCAGTAGGCAGGGGACACCGTGAACCGATAGCCAGCCAATCGCAGGGCACACACAGAGGAACAACCATCCGCACTCACACGCACACCTAGGGACAGTTTGGAGTGTTCAATCAGCCTACCATGCATGTTTTGGAATGTGGGAGGAAACCAGAGTACCCGGAGAAAACCCACGCAGGTCCGGGGAGAACATGCAAACTTCACACAGGAAGGCCGGAAGGTAACTGAAACATCAAGAATCAACAATTCACACCAGAAAACCCATGATTGACAAGGTCCACGTGGAAAGGAAACCAGAAAAAGTTGTTGCTCAAGAACTTGGCTGTTCTCAGAGTTCAGTGTTCAAACACATAGCAAGGTTGAGTGGAAGGAAAAAACAGAAAAAGATGTACAATAAACATGGGTTGCTGCAGCCTTGATGGGATTGACAAGGAAAATCGCTTCAATAAATTTGGGAATTTCAAAGGGAGTGGACTGTTCCTACTTGAACGAAGGAGCAGATACCGTATTGGCCCGAATATAAGACGGTGTTTTTTGCATTGAAATAAAACTGAAAAAGTGGGGGTCGTCTTATATTCGGGGTCTAGACATTATACCCATTCACGACGCTAGATGGCGCCATTATATCATTGAAGCGAATGCTGAACTTGACTCCCCTGGCCAAAGTGAAGCCCTGCCAGGAAGAATAAAAATAAAAATAGCAGTAGCACGAAGAAGAAAAATAAAAAATAGCGGTAAGAAAGAAAAGAGAAGAAAATATAGAAGAGATAACAGAAAATGGAGAAACGTAGCGACAATCTGGAGAAAAGTGGGTCGAAGATCAGCCAGGTTAACCGGCAGCTGAGGAGAAGTTATGATGTCATTTACATTTCAAAAGCTAGAAGCCATTCATTTACGAACGTGATTACACTTTACTTTACATATTTAGATGTTCGGATATTAAGATTTGAATGAGGCAAAATAACATGCCTTTTCTCTCAAACATATTGTTATAATCATTTGTTTAAAAAATACTGTAATCATTTTCGGTATAAAAAATTATTTGGTGTTCAAAACGTCTTTTTTCAAACTTGAGGGGGTCGTCTTATAATCAGGGCTGTCTTATATTCGGGCCAATACGGTAGTTGTCCTGTCCTCCGACGGCCGCTGGACATCTCCTGTTGCAGTGGCCTGTTGCTTGGTATCTCCACCAAGCTTTTGATATTAACCGTGCCGAGAGACACATTAAACCTTCTTGCCACAGCGCACATTGATGCATCATCTTCGCTGAGCTTCACAACATGAGCAACTTCAGTGGTTTGCGAACACATCCTCATGCAATCTCAAGTGTTGAGGGCGTTTAGCATCATTGGAAAAAAAAAAAATCTAAATCAGCTAGAAAAGATGTGGACAGGGAAATAATCTGGAATTACTACCACCCGCAGAGCCATTCGTTTATTGGGGTTGTACTTCTAATTGCCTCACATGACCACCTGCTGTTTGCTCCATTTGCAAAAGAACAGTGTTGTTTCTAAAAATCCGCGATGCACCGAAGCTGTGATAAACGAACCGTGAAATAGCGAGGGATCACTGTACATTTTATGTATAATTGTTGTGTAGTATTCATTGTATATCAAATGGACGACTGGATTTAGAAAAGTCAATTAAAAAAAAACAGGCAGAATAATGTGGAATGCAGTGTACACTGTCAAGTTTCAACAGTAGTTTGAGTGCTTGATTCTCAACCACCACCCACACATTTATTGACACAATGTCAATTGTCATTGTGCCCTCTGTCTCATCAGTCAATCGGTTGCATAATACCGATGCCGAGTCACATAAACAAAATACACCAGTCCAGATTTTCCTTGGAAATGACCCACAAAATCTGACAGCATCTTTTTTTTTTTTAAACTGCTTTTTGTACATACATATTGTCTATACAAAAACCAATAGAAAACGTAAAAATTTCTTTTTTTAAATTTTTGTAATTACAGTACAGTGTGCTTATACTCCACACACGAACGCTATTGTAGTTTACAACGTAACATTGTGATGAGTGATAATAACAACAACAACAGCTGTTAATAACCAGTCTGTCTGTGTTCAGGCTCACTGTGAGTTCCTGTGACATTACTGCACACGGTGTGCTTTGAAGACAGTCAATCAAAATGCATTTGGCGGCCAGTCATGCCACGGAGTGGTAGTTGTGTTTGGCCCGGGTTTTAATTTCGGCTGATATATTTTCATTGTGTCTCTTTCATACTGCGTTGGTGCGTGTGCTTCATTGCTGTGAAGGTTTGTTTTTTTCTTGATCAGGGAAAGGATTTGTCTGACCAGTATGGTAGACTTCAGGACGAATGGACCGAAGAATTCGCCTTTGTACGAGAGAACAGGTTCAGCGGTATGTCTGATTTGCAATGACAAAATACCATCGATGAGACGGTCGAATGGAAAGCGGCACTTTGACACGCGCCATGCTACGTTCGCTTCAAAATACCCTGCGAAAGACAGCGGAAAGGAAGCGTGCAAGCTACTGAGCAGGGTGCAAGCTAGCCAGCAGCAACTCCACGTATGGACCCAGCAAGATGACTATAATTCCGCTCATTTTGCTGGATTTTTAGCAATCATGAGGAACGAAAAGGCAGTCACATTAATGGTGAGTGAGTATTATCACAAAATTATTTAAAAGAATACATTCAGAGGCTTACTATACTGACATTTTGTTGAATTCACTTTTAAAACACAGTTAGCATGATAAGCTGTCCACTGTCGTAACCGCTGTCCCTGAAAGGGTTAATATACCACGCTTGAAATTAAATGTCCTTTTATCTGTTCCTTGAAAGCAAAATAATATGACAATGAGACATACTTGGCCAAGGAGCAGTTGAATAGCTAGTTGTCCAATATTTGGTCCCTTAAAAAGGGAGAAGCGCATTTAAAATGTGTTGTTGTTAAGGAGGTGCGAATCACGACAAAATGGCCGGTAGACTCGCGCAATAATAAGACACGTTTATATGATCACTTCAGGCATATTTATTCTATTGCCAGAACAACAACTTGGCAGCACGGCGTAACGCGAACCGTGGCCGTGAGCATAGCGTCTGCTTACAAAAGCGGAAGTCGTGTTCATATATACATCCGGTATGTTTCTTCACAATAAAAGCAGTGAGCAAGAGCGCAATACAGTACTGTATACAGTATAACATAAATCCTTAACAGTTGTAATTCCTACATCTATCTATCTATTTATCTATTTATCTATCTATCTATCTATCTATCTATCTATCTATCTATCCATCCATCTATACACACACACGCACACACACACGCACACACACGCACACACACATTCAGATAAATAGATACAGTAGGATAGTCTTAATAGCGTCGGCAATAGTGAAAATAACAAAAAATAAACCAGACAATCCACCGAATTAATCCACAAATACAGTGAAGTTAACTGTTAATGCTATTACTCATATTATAAAATACCAAAATGTCTACACATGACTATTTACTGTGGATGTGATTAGTACTTGAGTCATAAATTTCGCTGAGCGTAAACACTATGCTGTTTCACACTGAGTTGCTCCACCAACGACTCGTCATTCAAATAGACATATTTATATAATTAACCTTCAACGGGCGCTATTTTTTTTTTTAGAAATGTCAGTCGAATCAAATCCAAACAAAGCAAATATGATGTACGTAGGTTGTGTAAACACGTCAAGAGTGCCAGGATCCTATTATGGCATTCTGAACGATGCAATATGGAAACTCCCATAAATTACCAATGCCGTCGTTCAATAGATGATTTTCCATTCTCTAATCATTTAACTACCAAAACACGGTCAGCTCCTTTAACGGTTGCATCAAACAAGACCAAAAAAAAAAATGCTCTCGTGCCTGCAGGCTGTTGCGCGTTGGTGAGTCTGTGTGGGTGTGCGTATGTCTGCGAGCTGATACTCAGTAACACCGTGTCAGAATTGCATGTGCCGAACACGACATTGCGCCTCTCATTTGAAAAACAAAACAAAAAAACATTCTATTATTTTTGACGGTATGCTTTAAAAGGTATTTCGCAATTTTGGAGCTTTGCGTTCATCCGCCAACACGCAGCTGCCGTGTTCAGTGCTTTTGGCAAGGAGATGAACGCAAATATGTCACCAGGCAACACACTCGCTCAAAAACTGCGTTCGGCTCCCTTCGCCTCACCTCCATCACTTTGCCTTCGTCTCTTTCAGTTCTATTTCTCCCTTCGCCCGTTGTACTCTGGCATTCATCGGGCCGCATTACCGCTGAAGCCACGTGTTCTCTGTTTATCATCAAAAAGAGGAGGGAGAGAGATAGGCAACGACTCTCTCTCTCTCTCTCTCTCTCTCTTTCTCTCTCTCGCTCTCCGAGTGCATCCGTTCCTCAGACAGACCCACACGCCCTCGGTTACATACATTCTTCCAATCCTCAGCAGCCTGCGGGAGATACACTCGACAAGACGAAAATCGCAGAAATCTACCGATCAGAGAAAATCCTCTCAACACCACAGGTACCATCAAGCGTTGTCTCTTAACCATACGAAATAAGCGTCAATTGATTTCCATTCATGAAGGTATAATATTTGAAATGATGTCTAAGATGAATGTGGAGTTGTGGTTCTCTTGTATGTATGTGATTGAGGACAACAGGAGGGTGTAAAAATGAGGACAGGAATTATGTTGGTTTTTGTTTTTTTCAAAGCAGGACGTGTGAAAATTGCTGCTGCTTTTTGTAACCCAGACTCCTGCCACAGCACCAGATAAACACCTCTCAATGCCAGATTGCGTTGGCATGAATAGGGTGTTGACAGTGAATTTATTGAACTCGGGAGCACCGTAGTACACCATTTAGAGCCCATTGCTGCCATTACACATAAAAAAAAAAAAGCTTATAATGTGAAACATTATAATGGAAGACAGTTCAAATTGCTCGTTTATGTAAAGCTCTTTCCGCGGAAATGCCACACCGATTCTATTGGCATATAATTTACATGATTAAAAATGGTTTGAGTCATTCGGAGAGAAAAATGAATGTACTGTATGATGGATATTTTCATTTTTTCATAATTGGCCCTCTGCTTGAAGTGAGAGAGTCATGTTTTTTTTCCCCCACACACATCCAGAACCTTTTTCTATTTTGTAGCTCACCAGAAAATCATTTTCAATTCTGTGCTGGCTGCACTTCTGTCACGTGAAATTGTCACTGAAGTTGAGCCTGTCATCTCATTACAGATCTTTTTTTTTTTTTAGCTTGAAGTTTATATATAGATTCATAAAGACTAATACCCTTCTGTTTCTGCTCCAACACAAAGCTTCATGGAGCCAGTGAGTGATTACACCCCACCACTGTTCTACATACACCATGCACAGAGACTAGACGAGTGACTCTTGTGTTTACCATAGCATTTAACACCCATTTTAAACAGAATGTGTAAAAGCTGGCATTTTACAATAGACAACGGTACTATGCCAAAAAAAAATCTTGAAGCCACCAGTGATTGTTGGTGTCCATATGACTATACAGTGATCCCTCGCTATTTCGCGGTTTGTTTATCGCAGCTTTAGTGCATTGCGGATTTATTCAAACATTCATAGAATTTTTTTTTTTTTTTTAAGTCCGCAAACGGTCCTCGAGAAGCAGCGAAAGTCAGAGAGAGAGAGAGAGAGAGAGACAGAGAGAGAGACAGAGAGAGAGAGAGAGGAGGCTTATAAGAACAAAAGCAGGTCCATCCTTAATTGACTAATGATAAACACGTCTGGTGTGTGTGCGTGCGTGCGTGCGTGCGTGCGCGTGTGTGTGTGCGTGTGTGTGTGCGCGTGTGTGCTTGCGTTTATCACGGGTGCTTTTGGGCCCCATTAACCGCGATAAACGAGGGATTACTGTCTACTGTATAACCAGAATGTCACTTAGTGGAGAATGCACGATGCACGATATACCTGTTTGTTTTTCCATTTCTTCACTTACAGGATGTGAAGTTATCAGACTGTTTGCCTGGCTCTTAGGATGATAAACAGACAGGCCTCACCACTGTTCTATTGGAAAAAAATACCATTTTATTCCCGTTCAAGAGTGTAGTTACTTTTTATAAATAGTAAACTTCAATAGAAAATCCACGCATAGCAAAAATTGTAATTGTGGTTTAAGATCCTGGACCAGGCGACTGGTAAGCACGTTCGCCTCACTGTGCAAAGATGCAGCATAGTTAAGCAGAAGGAGAAGAGGCAGAGAAGGTCTCCTACTGTGATGCAGGAATCTGCTCCCCAAAGTGCAGAGAAAATAACATGCGTGTGAATAATGGCGGACACTCTATGTGTTGCGACTCTGCGTGTGCTAACGTAGCAGTTTTTGACGGTTTATAATTACCGTAAATCTCTGCTAATTTCCGTTAGCCCATCTGTAACTTTCTGTATGTTATGATGGCGTTAAGATGGTTTGGTTGTCCATTTTGCTGTTTACATAAACAAAGCTTAATTCCTTTCGTCGTATTTTCTGTTAGCATGCGTTGCTCCCCTCTGTATGTTATAAAGTACGTTCAAACCTCGGTTTTCGTCCATAATCCGTTCCAGAAGGCTGTTCGAAAACCGAAACCACGCTCTTTTTAAAATAAAAATGTTTACTGAACACGTCTGCTCACAATGGAAAGCAACACGAGGAAGCGTCACTTCCTCGTGTAAGGAAGGCGGGAGGAGTCAAATGGTGCATTCAAGTGCGCTCAGTTTGTTCGAGAACCGAAATGTGTTCGTCTTCTGAGGCATAAAAAAAACTCGAAATTTTTGGTGGAAAACCGAATTGGTCGAGAACCGAGACGTTCGAACACCGAGGTTTGACTGTAATGGGTGTTTGAAGCTGTTTGTAACGGCATACCCATGCTAATTTCTGTTAGCCTATCTATGGTGTTTTGCATTATTAATTCACCATGAGGCGAAAGATGAAACAATATTGTTTCTGGTTCAACACTTTGGTGTTTCAATGTAGAATATTTAATTCTGTCGAGTTCTGTCAGTTTTACAGTAAATTTCAACAGGGATGTGTTGCCTCGGTTCAGGACAATGACGCAAGCGAGAGTCTTTTTATTTCGTGAAAGTGATGTTATGTCTGGAGTCTATCGACCATGATAGGTTTCACTGTATTGTATGTTTTTGGAATGTGAGAGGAGGCAGGATAATCTACTGTATAAATTCTTATTTCTGTAACCAATTTACTTCCCTCCTATTATGTTGACATCATGTGATACCGCATACAGTCTTTGGCTATTTCACCAAATATTTTTTTCAATTTTTGGTGGTGTTTTATTCAAACTCCTTCCTCACTAATTAGTCACTGAAAAGTAATTGCCAGGGAGGATTTTTTTTTCTGAGTCCGTTTATGTTTTGTGCTTCCACTTTCCTTACGACTACAATCGAATTGCGTTAGAGAGAAAGCAGGCCCACATACCGGGGAGCCACTTAGCCTCTTGCACTTTTTCTAGTCAGTCAACAGTTTGGGTTGTGGAAAGGAAATGTTTCTTTGCTTCCTCAGTATTGATGTCCAGGACAGTGTAACAGAAGTATCAATACATGTTAGCATGACTTACATATCATTGGTGGTTTTGAAGCTTTGTTCAGAGTTAGTTTTGTTTGGAAACAACTCATGCTGCTACTTGAAGCCCACTTTCAGCTCCCACCTTCACCCCTCCTCCACTGCATGGCATTTGGAACAGCTGAGCAATGGAGGTTGGCAGCGAGTGAGCTGCTTGGAAAAGTAGTGATATTAACGTGTTTAGCATGCTGATAAAGTCCCTCTATGTTAGATGCCACTTAACACGACCTCAACTCACCTCTAACTAGTTTTACGACACGATGTGTTTTCTTATACTGTAATCACATGACACTCATTGCACCAACTTGAGTCCAATATAATATATCTTGCCTCTCCCGTTGCCCGGGACCTGGATTGCTGTTCCCAAATACAACTGCTTGCATGAGTCTGCAGAAGGTTCATGCATACAGATGATCATGGAAGGCACTCGATCTAACTACCGTATTGGCCCGAATATAAGACGGTGATTTTTGCATTGAAATAAGAAAAAAGTGGGGGTCGTCTTATATTCGGGGTCTAGACATGATACCCATTCACGACGCTAGATGGCGCCAGATACCAATGAAGCGAATGCTGAACTTGACTCCCCAGGCCAAAGTGAACCCGTGCCACGAAGAATAAAAATAAAAATAGCGGTAGCACGAAGAAGAAAAATTTTAAATAGCTGTAAGAAGGAAATGAGAAGAAAATAATAGAAGAGATAACAGAAAATGTAGTGACGTAGTGACAATCTGGAGAAAAGTGGGTCGAAGATCGACCAGGTTAACCGGCAGCTGAGGAGAAGTTATGATGTAATTTACATTTCAAAAACCAGAAGCCATTCATTTACGAATGTGATTGCACTTTAGATTTGAATGAGGCAAAATAACATGCTTTTTCTCTCAAATATATTGTTATAATCATTTGTTTCAGATGTACTTTAATTATTTTCTGTATAAAAATTAATTTGGTGTTCAAAAAGTCTTTTTTCAAACTCGAGTCTTGAAAAAGTCTTATAATCTCTTATAATCAGGGCTGTCTTATATTCGGGCCAATACGGTATATTATTAAAGGGAGATTTCACATATATATGTCATTTGCAGCAGTAAAAGGTTAATATTTTGTCTGTAACTTCATTATTTTTCATGTACTTAAATTTAATAACTTAAAAAATTATCGTAAAAAGAATACGTTACGAGATAACCGGCACATGTGCAAAAGTTGGATAAGACTACACAGCAATATAAATATACGCACTTGGAGCTTCGCCGAAGCATCTAGACCAGGCATGTCGAGCTTCGGGCTTGGAGGGCCGCTGCCCTGCCAGCTCTTCCGGCTGCAACACACCTCATGATCAGCTCATCAGCCAGCTCTGAAGCAGCGTTAGAACGATCCTGATTATTTGAATCATGTGTCTTGTTGAGATGGAAAACAGACAGGACAAGGGCACTTGAGGACCGAGTTTGGACACCCCTAATCTGGAGCGTTAATCCTCAAAGAATGAAGTCATATCGTTTCCAGCCAACACGAGGGAATAAGTCTCTTGAGTGAAATTCTATTTCTTCTGGACGGATGGTCTTTTGCTGGATTACAACACACTTTGGAGAACGAATAGGCCAGGAAGTGGGGCAGACACCTCCATGTCAGCCATGTCATTTGTTTGCTACCCACACTTGGACATTGTAATTAATATGTGGTCCTACTTTACCTGCATGAAGATCAGCAGTTAACCCCCATGCAGTAATTATCCCAAAATTGGACATTTCGGACACTTTGGACGATTTTGGACTGTTGGACAAATGGACACCACAGACAAAACAGTGAAAAATAACTCCACGAAGCTGAAATTTTGCATAGGATGTATATCTATGTCTTGGCCAATTCCCACTGAACATTTTGAGGGGTTGAAAGTGAAAAAATATTAAAAGTGAAAAAGAGTTGTTGCACATTGGAAGAGGGACATTTTTGGGACGTAATACCCTTCATGCAGCCGCTTAAAAATACGGCATGAGGGTTAAAATCATCTCCCACTTCCCGTTCAAAAATAAATCCTAAAAATACTTGTCACGGCATTTGTTTTTAATGTCATCTGCATCTCTCAAACTGCATCCAAGTCCTCTTTGCTGAAATATTCACTGCACATGCATGCATGCCTGCCTGTTCTTGTGCACACGGGAGCTAAACCAAACTTACGCAAGTACATTTTTTGTAAAAATTGTGGAATAACATGCCAGCGTGCACCTTGTTTGCTGTTTCTGGTCGACCACTTGCAAATTCTTTGCTGTGCATCATAGCAGCGTTTTTCTTTGTGTCCTCCTTTTGTTCAATGTGTGTCTGTTGTTTAACAGTACAGTCAAACCTCGGTTTTCGAACGTCTCGGTTCTCGTCCAATTCGGGTTTCGACCAAAAATTTCGAGGTTTTTTTATGCCTCGGATGACGAACAAATTTCGGTTCTCGAACAAACTGAGCGCACTTGAATGCACCATTTGACTCCTCTCGCCTTCCTTACATGAGGAAGTAACGCTTCCTCGGGTAGACGAGGAAGTGACGCTTCCTCGTGTTGCTTTCCATTGTGAGCGGACGTGTTCAGTAAACATTTTTATTTCAAAAAGAGCGTGGTTTCGGTTTTCGAACAGCCTTCTGGAACGGATTATGGACGAAAACCGAGGTTTAACAGTATATGACAGACACGTTATGTCTCGTTGGACTCGATATGGACGCACCCGTGTGTTGACAAGGTTGCCATGAAAGTAAAATTGATCAATATCGAGGTTTATTTGATCAACTCTTAAGATGATTAATTACTACAAATCAAGCCACACGTAAAATGAATGAAGCCTTCATTTAGTCTTAACAAACCATGACTCACACTTCACAACACAGTGCCATATGGGTTGTTTTTTATTTTTTCGAGCAGTTTGCTTCATTGTCTTATTTGCCCCATCGTGTCAATTTATCAGCACAGTAATAGTTGTCCATCCTGCATTCATTCTGTTAGTAAGTAAATAATGAAAAAATGCTAACAAATCACTTTGCAATTCCTCATGGTTACACAGTAAACATGCAGAGGGCAAAAAGAGGACAAAAAGAATACAACAATCTATTTTTAAACCGTTCTAAAGCCACAACAGACACTGGAACAGATCATTGAAATCAGACTGGGAGGAAAGCCAGTACCGGTGAAATACAAAATTCCTGCTTGGTAACAACCTACACAAGGCATGATTGTAGCCAGGACATTTTTTTTTCTTCGAGATCCAGAGAGGCCCTCTGGAGGGTCCTAAGAGGGCAACCGTGTGTTTAAATATTTACTTCTTTCCTCATTTATCCCAAGACCAGGATATAGCAATGGCAATAGTTTCATGTGTATACAGTGTATACTTGCACTTGTCAGCCGTTGGGACTAGTTCACTATAGAATAAAACAAAGAAGACTATCAATTACATAATCTGGATTTGTTTGTGATTTTATCCCAACTTTGATATTTTTTTTAAATTTAAAATTGATGCAATTGTATTTTATTTTTTTTCTTCTTTTGGAATAGAATGTTTTGTCCTCTGTGTGTACAAGTCTCGATAATGTGGCCAGACTGCGAAAAAAAAAAAAAAAGATAATGCAGCTCTGGAATTTTTCAGTGGACCAGGAAAAATGCGGAGACAGGCGTCGCACCTGGCCCGCGGGCCGTAGTTCGGGGATCCCTGCTCTAACTCGTCCCTAAGCGTGATTGTGTTTGTCTATGTGTGCCCTGCGATTGGTTGGCAACCAGTTCAGGATGTACTCTGCCTACTGCGTGATCACTGCTGGGATAGGCTCCAGCACGCCAACGACCCTCGTGAGGATAAGCGGATTAGAAAATGGATGGATGGTTGGACGTAAATCATAAAATCAATGAATCACCTTTGATAACAAGTGATTACATCAATAGCCTAGCCACGAATCATTTCTCTTCATTATCCTTCAAGTGCACTGGAGCAAATTTGACATTGTTTTACATTTCTCAGTGCAAAATGACATGACCTGGTTGTGACATTTAAAAAATTATGTTATACGACAGCACGAAAAAAATAAAATAAAAAATATATATATTATAAAATATATAAAATGTATATGCATATACATACATATATATATATACATATATACATATATATATACATATATATTATATACATATATATATACACATATATATACATATATATACATATATATACATATACATATATATACACATACATATACATATACATATATATATACATATACATATATATACATATATATTATATACATATATATATATACATATATATACATATACATATATATACACATACATATACATATACATACATATACATATATATACATATACATATATATACATATATATATATACATATACATATACATATATACATATACATATATATATATATACGTATATAGTATTTGTTTTCTATTTACAGAATGTTGCTCACTTTATCTGAAATGCCATCTTGGGTTCCGACTCTCCGGTTGTATTGTCTGACATGTCCAATATATAATGTCGTCGGTGTCTTTTGCAAATCAACATTGCTGTTTGTAATAATATTACAGCAGTAGATGTTCGTCTTCCTTTCTGTGGCGTCATGGCCTTTCCCCCGGTCATGAAATCTTACCTTCCAATGACTAATGTCTATTTCATCCGATGATGTGATGTGATATGAAGTGTCAAGAGTGACAGCACAGTCAGACCATGAGGAAGAAACCCAGAGGGCATGTCCGGAGAAAAGCCAGTCAACCATGTCACTAGCTTGTATTGGTATTGCTCCCCACCCCTCCTCCGTGGACAGGAGTAAAAAAATTAAGTACCAAATAAGGTTTACACAGGAATCCATTCAGCCTATCTGTGCGCTTCACTGAGCATTGATAACTTGACATCTGGTTGTCTGTTCAGTTCAGGAAGGAGTCCAATATTCACTACCTTCCCCCTTCCTTTTTTTTTTTTTTTTTACTGGTAAGTACCTACTGTGACCGTCTGCCCTGCTGGCACATGCCCCGCATTCCTGTCAGTGGACCAGAGACACAGCCCCTTGAGCTTTCAAGCATTCTCGCTGACCATGGCAACATGAACAAATGAATCCGGTTCCTGAAATACTTTATTGCCTCCACTTTCCACATTTCTCTATGAAGTCCATTTACAGTTCAGTATTGCATGCAGTATTTGATCTTTGCCCAAACTACGTCTGCCTTCACTATACTGGATGGCAGTGATGGCAGTTTGAGTGATGGGGGTTTGATGAAGACAAGCGGCTTATTGCTACTTGGCAACTAGAACAAGCGGACTGATAAATATAATAACAGCGTCATACAGCAGATCTCGTGTTGCTTACAGACCGGATGGGCTACCCTGCCCCCCCCATGGGAGTACAGATGACAATGATTTCACAATGAAATGAAAGAGACCTGCAAAATCGACAAATGGCATTAGTGGTCACTGCCATGCGCAAGTCAACCCACTTCTTGTCCTCAATTGTCATCATTACAAAAAAAGTGTGTCTTGGATATGCTTTGTTTATTTTATTTGTAATTTTGAATATGTTGGCAGTACCGGTAATTTAACCCGGTTGTTCATGGTGAAAAGACACATTTCTGAGGAAGTGTTATGAATTGCATTGTCTTGGAACTCAATCAAACAGCCATATCTGTAAAGCCATTGCTATTTTGAATGTGAATTACTCATACATGTCCTCCATTTGTTCATGCTGAAATGGAAACCGTATTCTCCTAAATGCTATAGTTGTACGAAGGAGCAGCCAGACCTACACTTTTTCATTTGAAAATGGTCCTTTAATGGGTCTAATCTCAGGGAAAGGAACACCGCTCTCTTTGAAGTGTGATAGTGTAATTTCCAAATAGACTTAGAAGTTTTAAATCAAAAAATAAAAGGTCGCTCTCAGGTAGTTTTCTTAAGTTATAGGCTAGGTAAGGCAACTTTATTTATATAAACAGGGGTGACCATGGAAATGTTTGTGTTGTCCTCAAATGAGCAGCAGAGGTTGCTTCGTGCTCATTTTTTTCCCGACCCACCGATCTCATAGATGAATTTCAGACTGGCGGTACATCTGGGCATGGTTCATCATTAATATGTGTTGATATGTCCATCCATCTATTATTGTGGACGTGCTCGAGCCTATTCCGGCTGTCATCAGGCAGTCAATGGGGTAAACAAATATTCTATCTATCTATCTATCTATCTGTCCATCTATCTGTCCATCCAGCCTGAGTGGGTTTTCTCCGAGTACTCCAGTTTCATTCCACATTCGTAAACATGCATAGTAGATTGATTGATCACTCTAACTAGTCGCTAGGTTGAACTGTGAGTGTGAATGATTTTTCGTCTGTGTGTGCCCTGCGACTGGCTAGCTACCTCCTGCCTAAAGACAACTGGAGACAACTGGGATAGTCTCTGGCATGCCTGGATGGATGTTTGGATAGACGGATGTGTGTATATATATATATATATATATATATATATATATATATATATATATATATATATATACATGTGTATATATATACGTATGTGTGTGTGTATATATATATATATATGTGTATATTTATATATATGTGTGTATATATATGTGTATATATATATGTGTGTATACATATATATATATATGTGTGTGTGTATATATATGTGTATATATATATATATATATATATACACATGTGTGTATATATATACTGTATATACATCTGTCCATCCAAACATGTATATATATATATTATATATATATGTGTATATATATATATATATGTGTGTATATATATATGTGTATATATATGTATATATATGTGTATATATATATGTGTATATATATATATAAGTGTATATATATATATATGTATATATATGTGTGTATATATATATATAATGTATAGATACACAGAGAGAGAGAGAGAGAGAGAGAGAGAGAGAGAGAGAGAGAGAGGGATGAAAGAAGGTATGTTCCCTGAACAATGGAAGTCCTGATTTATTTATTTTCCTTGACTCCACCAGCTCTTCACAAAAAGTGGTCAGCTGTTTTTCTGCTCATGACATTTGCATGAATGAGTTTTTGTGGGAGTGGGGTGTGGGGAGGTGGGGGTCATTGCGACAAAAATGAGCTGTCACTGATTTACGTCACCAAACTGGTCGAGCTTTTTCATTCTCTCCTTGCTCCTGGCTTGCAATTCTATGCAGTGTTGCTATGACAACTCAGCATGATCCCATTAGGTCAGGCACAACTCTTCATTGCTTTTTGTTTTATTTTCTTCTTTTAAAAAAACAAACAATACGGTTTCATATCTTCTCTCTTCTGCATTCTCATGTGCTGATGGTCTGTACACGTTATGTAACATATCAGGTGTGTCAGGAAAGTTCATAAGGGGCATTTTTCAAGTTTTCCTCTTCCAAGCAAGTCCCCTTGGACTCTACAAGCCTTCTCTGACACACCTTAATGATCTCCACGAATGATTCTTCTCGGATCTTTCGCATTTCTGTCATGACCATCTTGATGTCGTCCACATCTTCAATAAAAATAACCTCTTTGACCTTGTGAAAGAAGAAAATAAAACACACCTGGGTGAGGTTGCTCGAGCATGACATGCTTTCCTTGGCCAGGAACTGTCAGATGCTCAGGGTGTCCTGATCAGGCGCATTGTCATGGTGAAGCAACAATGGGTTATTATGCCACAACTGTCACCTCTTTTGGCAAATAAGCAAACACTGCCTGATCTTTGTGGACATGCTGGTTGATCAACCCAGAGTGCGAAAACTAATAGTTTGTAATATTGGTATGAAAAATATCTTTGTGACAATAGTCGTAAGATTTTCTAGCAGACTTGATACTTTTGTACATGTGTATGGCGCTGGGTTAAAGCAGTGAAAGCAGAGATGATACCTTCGAAGTGCAATATTGATCTTACCTCCTAAGTTCTCAGTTGTCTTGCTTTCATTCAGTATGTCCTTGCCAAATTAAATATTCCAGTGGTATCACAGTAACCTTTTCACACTTTCACTGCTCCTCCTCCTCCTTCTCAGGTTAACATAGGGTCATGAATTCTTATTGCATGTTGTCCAAAAATTCCACTCTCATCTCAACTTGCCATGTTAACCTTCAAAGAGGCCTAGCAGTTTTAGGTTCTTTGACATTGTACCTGCACATTGATATCAACATCCATTCCCTAAAATATATAGGTTGGCTCATACTGAGAGCTTTTTCGAGAGCCAAAGAAGCCCATCAAAATAGGACAAACAGCTGGAAGTAACACACAGTGCAGTTCTACACCACCGTAACCAAAATGATAAATGCAAGTTTTTTTTTTTAATCAAAAAGCAGTTTAAAACCAAAAAATCCATAACGATACATTTTGGGACATGGAGATTAGTCACATTTAAGGCCTTTATGTTTGTCCAGACAGACACACTCTCCATTCACAATAAAATCATGTTGCATTATACGCAGTATCCGTGTATATCTTTGACAGCTGTTGATACTGAAAAAAAAATGGTACAGTCAAACCTCGGTTTTCGTCCATAATCTGTTCCAAAAGGCTATTCGACAACCGAAATTGTTCGAAAACCGAAACCACGCTCTTTTTAAAATAAAAATGTTGACTGAACACGTCTGCTCACAATGGAAAGCAAGACGAGGAAGCGTCACTTCCTCGTGTAAGGAAGGCGAGAGGAGTCAAATGGTGCATTCAAGTGCACTCAGTTTGTCCGAGAACCGAAATGTGTTCGTCATCCGAGGCATAAAAAACTCTACATTTTTGGTCGAAAACCGAATTGGTCGAGAATAGAGACGTTCGAAAACCGAGGTTTGACTGTATGTTGAATTTACTCTACTATTACTATTTTATTTGGTCAAGTAGCTGCACACAATAAGATCATCCGGATTTAAATGCATTTTGTAAGGGGATGTATGGACAACTTAAAAAATCTTATCTGAATCAAGATGATTTTATTTTGTTTTTGAATAACTTTTGGTATTTTGTGGCGGTACGATGGGCGACTGGTTCGCGCGTCAGCCTCACAATGCAGAGGTCCAGTGTTTGATTCTGGCTCCGACCTTGCTGTGTGAAGTTTGCATATCTCCTCATGCCTGCGTGGGTTTTCTCCGGGTACTCACAATCCAAAAACATGCATGGCAGGTTAATTGAAAACATAAATTGTCCCTTGGTGTGAGTCTACGTGTGCCCGATTGGCTGGCAACCAGTTCAGGGTGTACTCCTCCTACTGGCCGAAGACAGCTGGGATAGGCTCCAGGAGCTCACCCGCAACTCCTGTGAGGATAAGACGATTAGAAAATGGATGAAGTGCATTGAACTCTGCCAACACAAACTGCTTCACTTTTTTTTGAAGGGAATCAAGGAAGCAGGAAGGATTTTTTGTTCATGTGTCCAGTTCACCATGCAGATAAAACTGTTGATCGTGGAAGTCGCTTTTTTGTGTGTGTGTGTGTGTGTGTGTGTGTGGTAACAGGCACAATGACATAGATTTACTGAATAGCTCGGATTGGATTTTCCTGGTGACGTCACACATTTTCCAAGCGACTTGTTGCCAGGCAGTAACATAGGTCAATTCAAAATGTCACGTGCCATTCACTCTCACTAGGCTCTGTAAAAGGCAAACAAGGGACTGGTGGCTTTGATCCGGAATCAGGCAACAGCAATTCATATTGCAAAAAAAGCACTGTGATGAACAGAAGAGAAGTATCCATGTTTTTTTTATTTTTTAGAGTTTGTGCATTTCTTTTTTCCCAAGAAAGCTAAATTACTTAAATCACTTTTTGTGCGGCTTGTATTTCTCAGTCTTCGGGCTAGGCGGGGGGTTTGATCCCAAGAAAGCTAAATTACTTAAGGATGTTGTTTCACTTTTTGTGCGAGTCTAGTATAGCAAAAAAGACAGATCCATCTGCCATTCAAAGGCCTAAAATAGTCTTATGCGCCATGAAAGGAATGAAGACACATAAAGAAAACATGCCCATTAGCATATAAGGGATGGGCATGTTTTTATTTATCTGTAGTTTCAACAAAGCTGAGGTCATGGGGTGTGATCCACTCTGAGTTAGCCCATGAGTGTGTGACAAATGATTGACACCTTGCCTTCAGCCGCTTCTTATTAGTTGTTTTTCCTTGAGCACTATTTCTTAAAAAATAACATATATGTACAAATGGAAGATGAGAGAGATGTTTTTTTTTTCACAGATCATTCTACTATTGCTACTATTGAGATAAAAGTTCAATCAAATAACAAAAAGTTAGTGTCTTTTTGTTTTTTGTGCAAAATCTCCCTTCCGTTACTGATAAACAACATGCATTTAATTTGAAATCAAAGTAAAGCACATCGCAAGGAATGTCATTGTTTGCCATGGGAGTTTGTCAGCTAGATTGTTTTGATATTTCATGATGTAATAGGTCAACTGAAAATAGCCCAACACTAAAACGGGTAACAGAGGACACAGCGTCACTCATGTTAGTGGTGACATACATAAGTGTGGACTTAAGCATTTAAAGTAGACAAATTGAATTATTTAGTTGAGCCGTTGTTGTTTTTTAACAAAGTGTGTTTTTTTTTTTACGTGTACTTTGTATTACTGTATCTTGGTCTTCTTACTGCCCAGCATAATGTGTCCTCTATTTTGTCTTTGGAATTCATTCAGCACAATCTGTGTTTTTTTATCACAAGCACTAAAGCAACAAAGCCCAGATGTCACTTCCAGTTACTCTCAGCAGCTGATGAAGTGTGTGACCCTGAGGTGTCAGTGCCAATACTTACAGTGGATAGTACACAACATTCTAGCATTGTTTTGTGCATTCATTAACTTCAAGTAAATAAAATACATATTTTACAAATGCAAAAATTAATAATTCATTAATTAAATATATCCATCTATTCTCCAAACCGTGTATATTGTACTTCAGAAGAGTCAATTTAGACAACCTAGAAAGGCAGTGTGACCGAACATCACTAATATTTCTTTTTAATTTTTAAGTTTGTTTGAAAATAAGACTTTAAAATGAAAAAAAAAATTAAGAAAGAACAATTTATTTTTATTTGCTGCATTATTTTATGCTTACAAAAATGTCAAATATTTTTAGATATTTAACTAATAATCTCATGGGTCCATTTAGGAGTATGCCACAACAGCAGAAATACAACAATAATGATATGATGATGGTGCTGGGGCGGCCCGGTAGTCCAGTGGTTAGCACGTCGGCTTCACAGTGCTGAGGTACAGGGTTCAAATCCAGCTCCGGCCTCCCTGTGTGGAGTTTGCATGTTCTCCCCGGGCCTGCGTGGGTTTTCTCCGGGTGCTCCGGTTTCCTCCCACGTTCCAAAAACATGCATGGCAGGCTGATTGGGCACTCTAAATTCGTCCCTAGGTATGAGTGTGAGCGTGGATGGTTGTTCGTCTCTGTGTGCCCTGCGATTGGCTGGCAACCAATTCAGGGTGTCCACCAGCTGCCCGAAGACAGCTGGGATAGGCTCCGGCACCCCCTGCGACCCTAGTGAGGATAAAGCGGTTCAGAAAATGGATGGATGGATGGATGATGGTGCTGTGTAAATTTCACTTTTTCATCTGCATATTACAGCTTTCGATGTATGACATTATGCTCAACCAGTTCAGCACCCCTCTGCTGGTCTCTTCATGATTTCTTTTATCAACACGCATCTGAGCCGCAACATAAAACAAATACTGGTACATAATATATTGTGAATACTTAAGAGATGCCCTAGTGGTAAAGAAAATAAAGGATGTTGTTTCTTGGAAATTAAAAAAAGAGTGATGAATGATGGGGGGGGGGGGGGAAGAATAAATCATTTTTTGTTGTTGTTGTTATTATTGAAATCAGTTTGGTGTTTTATTTCATGACAACAGGATCCTGTTTATTGTATTTTATCCCCCTACACTGAAAGGGGGCGGCTGGGTGGTCCAGTGGTTAGCGCGTCAACCTCACAGTGCAGAGGTTCAGGTTTCGATCCCGGCTCTGGCCTCCCTGAATGGAGCTTGAATGTTCTCCCTGGGCCAGTGTGGGTTTTCTCCGGGTACTCCGGTTTTCTCCCACATTCCAAAAAACATGCATGGATGGTAAATGGACCCCTGAAATTGTCCCTAGGTGGTTATTCGTCTCTGTGTTCCCTGTGATTGACTGCCAACCGGGTCAGGGTGCCCCCCCCCACCTACTGCCCGAAGACAGTCGGGATAGGCTCCAGCACCCCATTCGCATGGATAAGCGGATCGGAAAATGAATGAATGAATATACTGAAAGGCTTATTTATTAGCCTCAGTCTACTTTGTCCACTTCATCACTAACAGTTGAACACATCAAGTGCAAAATATAAATAGGAATTATTTGACAAAGTTTTGCGACATTTTCTTCCTAAAATCCACCTTGAAATCAAAATCTCATCAAGTCCCTTGCATGGAATAGGATGACCTCCACACATACCATGTTAAGTTTAGACAACCTATCAGGCTTAGAGTAGGAGAACAAACTAAGCCTTGGGCCAGTCTTGTTTAAATGGTGTTCTTTTTTGTTCCTGACTTGGTTGCCAATCCCTTGAGCGGCGTAATTGTAGTGACAGGTTCTGAACTCACTCTGTGAGTTGATGTGAAAGAGTGTATTTGGCGTCCTTGCCTACGGTATGACGCTGTGTGTGTTATGTCGGTACCCTCAAACGCAAGAAAATGTAATAAGCCTCAGAGGCCTTGTTATTGTGAAGCAAAATCATGGGCCAGTAAGCAAAAATACGTTGAAAAGAAGTGACCATGAGTCAATCTTGTAAATATACAAATAACGGTATAATACTTCTTCGTTTTTCATCTACTAGACAAATAATTCTCATCTTTTACTGAGCCAATGCACATATTTTAAGTTTGAAACATCTCAGGGCACACCACCAAACAGAATTGTCACAATAAGATACTGTACTTTCGACAATCTAATAGAAGATCATTAATTGTTCTGTCTGTCATTATATTATATTGCTGGCATAGATAGATGGACAAAGACACATTATTTAATTTAAATGAATTATTTTTGAACCATTTCCAGCAGCACAGAGCTCTTAAGGTACACTAATAGAATTAAATCAGTGTTTAGCTTTTAGAATTAATTGGCCTGAAGAAAATCATCTCACCACATAATGCACAGTGTCTTTTTCCATCCATTCATGATCTGATCCGCTTCTCCGCACGAGGGGCGCGGGCGTGCTGTTGAAGCCTATCCTTGCTGTCTTTGAGCAGTTGGCGTGGGACTATGTGGCACACATAGACCAACAGCCCACAATAACACCTACGGATAAATCAGAATGTTCAATTAACCTCCCGTGCTTGATTTTGGAATTTGGGAGGAAACCCGGGGAAAAGCCATGCCGCCATGAGGAGAATATGCAAATTCCACATAGGGAGCCTGGGACCGGATTGGAACCCACAATGTTCGGCTTCGTGGGAAATGAGCACAGGACCCACACGCAGACACAATTGAACTCAGAAGGATTTATTAGCTAGGAATGGGATAGGTCAAGGTGGCAAGAATCGAATGGTAGAACAAAAACAACCAATTTAAGGAGAGCAGGGCGCAGGGGAGTAATGGCTGGGCAGAAGCGAGTGCGGCAGGAAGGAATCACTGACGAACTGGTGGCTGTTCAGGCTGGCTTTTATGCAGCAAGTGGCTGATGAGGAGAAGACTCGCAGGTGTGTAAGGGAGGCAGGTGCACCAATTAGCGAGACGCCCAGTCCACACTGAAAAAGGGAACAACAAAAAGGGAGGGGCGACACCGTGGACAAACAATGCATCCTAACACACGACCTCTGCACTGTGAGGCCGATGTGCTAACTAATTGACCACCGTGCCACCCCCTTGAGGTTATGTTGATGGGCAAAATAGAGTGCTGTCTCAGTGTGTGCGTGTGTGTGTGTGTGTGTGTGTGTATGGCTGTCATGATTTCAGGTTACTGCCAAGGATGGCGGGGATGAAGGAACAGCAGTTCCCTGAGGAAAAGCCCTTGCTCCCAGAGCAGAGAGGAACCGATTCGGACATGGTCAGTTTACTTGCTTGAACTTGTTTTAGTCCTGTAACTATACATTTAGGGCAGGGGTGTCCAAAGTCGGTCCTGGAGGGCCGCTGTCCTGCCTGTTTTCCAGCTCTCCCAAGGAGCAACACACCTGATTCACATCATCAGGATTGTTCTAAGGCTGCCCCAGAGCTGGTTGATGAGCTGATCATTTGAATCAGGTGTGTTGCTCCTGGGAGAGCTGGAAAACAGGCAGGACAGCGGCCCTCCAGGACCGACTTTGGACACCCCTGATTTAGGGCCTTAACTCTAGACTTTAGGGTACATTCCCCGAGTCAACATTTTCATTTGGGCCCCTTGTGTGATTTAACATGGCCATATAGTCATGGGTTTCATCTGATGTTGCACCTGGGTTACTCCAGGGACACCCATGTTGGGGGATCGGATTGGCCCTATGTGGGTTACTGCTGGGCGAACTAAATGTGACCCATGTCAGTCACAATCGTGTTTATCTATTTAGGGTTCCATCCGGTTTTGTCCCTGGGTTCCAGCAGGGCACCACGTGTTAACCCAAATGGGTTTCGTTCGGTTCCTGACTGTCTGAACCATCTTTGCCCCATGTGGTCTTGAACTGGGATCTGGGTGGTTCTTATCAGATGAAACCTACATGGAACCCAGTACCATCTCCCCCGTCTAGCCCATGCACACTCAGTACCCAGGAAGCCCGCCTTTAATCCACGTGGGGCCCAACTGGACATATTGGCTGGGTCAAGATAACATACGGAATTGAATCCTGGGTAGATTGCTTTTAAGCTTTGCACTGTTACCATAAATTAAAGATCTGTACTGGATATGATTGAAGCTTTTTAAAAGTGAGGAAAGGTTGGGAACAGAGATAGACAGACATAAAGAGTGTAGCCTATTTGTACCTACAGAAAAGGTCGATCTTTCTAGTCCACTTAAGTACCTTTAACCTGGTCAGATCGTAGGTTTCGTCTGAAATTGACTCTCACCATTTTTTCCTTCACTGGTTTATTCTATTTAAACAGGTAAGGCAACACAGCCACAACAGTGATGTCTTAATTGTCTGGAAAGCAGCCAATGCGACAAATTGACAAAAATATGAATCTTTTACTGCACGGATGACCACTAAAATCATTAGGGTTAAACCGGGGGTCGGCAACACATGGCTCCGGAGCCGCATGCGGCTCTTTAGCGACATCTAGTAGCTCCTGGAGCTTTCTAAAAAATGTTTGAAAATGGAAAAATATTTTGACAGTAGGCTAATATAGCTCAAATAGATATAGAGACATGTTGCAGCTCCGAAAAAGGAGAGCTGTGGTGTTGGTTTTTTAAAACGTACACTTTATTTATGCTTTTAACAGTCTCAACAAACACAGACACGTCTGCGTCCGACTCCGTGCCATCTCTCTTCTCTTCAACTCGAGAGGCGTTCAAAGACAGCCTCCGAAAAACGGAAATTAATGATCACTACACTGACACTAAAAAAAAGCGAAAATAATGCACCAAAACAAAAAAAATTCTATGGGGGCGTTTGTGAACACACAACAAAGGAATGAATAACAAACAATTCTGAGACGGTAGAGTATAGAAGGCTTTTATTTTTTTGCGGCTCCAGACATATTTGTTTTTTGGGGTTTTTTTGGTCCTATATGGCTCTTTCAACATTTTGGATTGCTGACCCCTGGGTTAAACCAACACTGATGTATTATTTTGTCACACCAATGAAGAGAACAATCTTAATATGCTGCACAGCAACCAGAAGGACACGATGTGGCATGAATCAGCTCATTTTGCAAAGTTGGGGAGACTCGCACATGACTTCCTGCTAGTAGAGTAAATCGTCAATGTCATTGCCAGCCTCATTGATTCAGTGTGTTGCGAGTGCCTGACCCATTTCATTGTTAAGTGGAATAGAAGGTGACACAAATTAAGTTGATGCATATCCATTTAGAGTGCCAGTCGAATATTTTCTCCGCTTAAGCTCTGCTTTCGCAAACGCTTTCTCTTCTAATTACAAAGGGAAACATCGGCTCACTAACTCATATTTCACGTGCCGTTCGATTGTATGCAATTATATAAAAGGCAAAAGTGGATATTTTGTGTTTCGCCACACAGCAGGAAAAAGGAGAAGAGGCATCAGGCGGACAGCCATGCCCTTCGACCCATAACAACCCCCCGCCGCACAGTCGTTCTACTCATCGTTGGCATATCATCGCACGCATTGGCTCCGCCAGACCCGCTGTCGGACCAGCGGAACTCTTCCAGTAATAACCACAACAAGCAAAAACACAAACTAAAATATAAAATATTGACTTCCGAAAAACAAAATGCACAATACAGAGAAGTGATCACCTCTGATTTTAAAATTCCTGGCAAGAGAATCGGTGTTCTTGTTCCAACTCAAATGAAGGTGAGAGTTTATCAGTGACTGTATGCTGCATATTTGACCAATTACCATCCGTCCGTTTTCAACGCCGCTTATCCTGAAGAGGGTCGCGGGAATTGCTGGAGCCTATCACAGTTGACTTTCGACAAAAGGCGGAAAAACCCCTTAACAGGTCACCAGTCAGTCACAGGGCACATATACAGACAAACAGCCAGATACACCCACATTCACACCGCCACTGAGTGGGAACCGACCCCCTGCTGCCCGCACACAGCTACACAAATTACTGAAAGTAAAGTTCAACAGCAATATAAGGGGTAAATTGCAGTAACTGCCTTTGTTGGTGTCAACATATAGCATACGGTTTGACTTTAAAAGGCAGATTAGAAGATTCAAAGGGTATTGTATGGATATATACGTTGGATTTAAACACTTAAATAATAGTATACAAATTGCAGTTCATCGTACCCATCTGTTAAGGAATAAACCGCCCCACCCCAACAATTGTCACCCAAAAATTACTTGAAAGTGAGAAAAGTTATATTACACATACATTTACTGTGAATTAAATAAGAGAATTAGGCCGGGCTTCATTGTGGCCTAAGTACGAATGAAAACTCAAACTGGCCTGGAAAATGTATGGTACACTGTAAATGCTAACATAAACATTCATTATACATGACGAGTGACCCGAATTTAGCTTTTATTAACTTGCTGGGAACACTGATTTTAAATTGGTAAATTGTATTTCGGGGTGAGAAGAACATGTATCCAATCTTTTCTTTCTCTGAACTGAGCAGACCCTCACCATCGTTGGAGGAGGGTGGATAATATAGAGACGACTGCCCCCTGCTGGTCGCAATGCTGCTCTGTTGTTATTGTATTTTCTCGCGCTACAATCTGTGCAGCCACGGATTTGTCAGATTCTTGGAGCTTCGCCAATTCATGGCTAGTCTGCCATGTCTTTGCTCCAGTGAGCTTTATAAAAATGTAACAATATACAATACAACAATATAATTGTAAACTCTTAAAATGTCTGAGTACTATGAAAAGTGCTTTCAAAATAAACATATATTATTATTATTATTATTATTAGTAGTAGTAGTAGTAGTATCATTATTATGTCATAGAAAAATAAAATGAGATCTTCAACAACAGTGATGAAATAACACATGTCACAATGTGTACCAAGTAACTAATTGGGGGACCCACCCCCCACCCCCCTTGAAAAAAGAAAAACATTTTAATTTAGCTTATAAGCGTGTGTTATTTGTCAGCACATTGGAAATCGAACAGGAACAGATTCCTCCTTAGCCAAGTATAAACCTGATTACTTATTAAATAATTTTTTTATCAAGTGAATAGATATCACATTCATGTTTTTGAATAGATATCACATTCATGTTTTGGGGATTTTAAAACGTGGGCCATTTTTATTTGTCGTATTTTACCCTTTGTTTGGCCCCTTTAATATTTAATGGGATTTTGACTGTGAAGGACACTGCCTACACTGTTACCAAATGACTAAATCCTTCACTTATTAGCCGAATGTTCAATGTCATAGCTTAAACAACATTTGTGAGGTGGAAATTGACCAGCATTATTAAAACCAGACTGGATCTTTGGTTTTCAAACATGCAGGTGGTCTAGTGGTTCAACATAATCGTTCACACTTCATGACGACCCAAGAGTCATAATGATTTTGAAAACGTAATCAATCTCGGTTTTGAATGGAAACCATGTTCCATCATTAATGAGTATTTTCCTCTCCTCCTTCTGTGTCTCACTCACCAGGACAACTGTGAACAGCTGATGCCAGTAGGCGATTGGAAGGTATGCTGCTATTGTTGTCTTAACCTCTTCAACTTTTGAGGTTCTGCCATCTGTTGAATGTCATATTTGCCATTTCAATCCTTCTGGTTTGCTTGAGGATTTCATGCAGTACGGGTTGTCGGTTTGAAAAATAGAACAAAAAGTCAAGGTGAGAATCGTTGCCTTAAATATGCACATGCATTTTAATGCACCTTTTTAGATTCACCATTTGAAACAATGTTTATCAAAAACTTTTTTTTTTCCAATTTAGAGGCTGAAAAAAGGTTACTCAATATTGGTGGGCTGTTGAAAAATATTTGTGGGTACGGGTAATAATATTTTACAATATTTTGATCATTTTTATTGTATTAGTCTCAATGTTTTCAAATATGTATTCAATATTTAATATTTAATATTTGTAATGCACTGTATTGTTTTTAACTGAACCACAAACAAGTTGAAGTGTCAAGGAAGAAAAATTACCTTGGTCATTGCAGCAATATTATATCAATACAAAGAGAAGGTGAGAAATAGAGGAAAGTGAATATTTTCGAGTCTGGTGATTCCATTCAGTGACTGAAACTTGTGCAGTCGCTTGACATGACTCACCACACTTTGACTTTTAGCCACATGTAAATGTGAAATTCTGAACATATTTAACCCTCTCATGCACCCTGTTACCTGATAACACGGCGTCTGGATAGCTTTGTAGAATTTTTTTTTTCCTGTCTTTAGGCTCAGGGTTGGGAAAAATCGAGTGGAAGCGGGACAAAAATGTTTCCACTTGTTCAAATTGAAAAATGTTTCTATAGTGTCCAACATCCATTACAGTATAATCAAAGGTTGTATTTTTTTTTTTTCATCTCATTATCCAATGGTGAACTTATTTTATGCTATTTCTCGACTGGGGTGGATTTGAATTGATTGTTAATGAATTGTGAGGGGCCATATTGTTAAAGGGACTGTGCAGTGGCACCTCAAGTTATTGCGGTTCATCTTTTAGCGGATTTTTTCATCCTAGTATAATTATAAAAACAACAATGGGGAAAAAAAACAGAGGCCAGCAGACTTGAATTTCATCCTTTTTTCTTCCGTGGATTTTCTAAACAGGTCTATTTGACCCACAAAACAGCAGGAGCGTCAAAACAGTTACCAGTTCATCGCAAGTGACTTTTTCCTTCTTCCGCATCCTTGTCTCAACAAACACCCTCCGCTCACTACACTCAACCGGGTTGTTTGGTTAATACAAACATTATTCGTTTATTACAGTCCTATGTTTGTGTTAAAATTGGTGAAAATAAAACATGTTAGTTTGTTTGAACAGTATTTTACATATTACCTGCTCTCCTATTACACGTGTACAGTTTATGGTGTGAAATTGTAAAAAAAAAAAAAGTGGTTTAAGAAAGTTGTTTTCTTGACTTGGAACGGATTAAAAATGTTTACATTGATTCCAATGGGAAACATGGTTTTGGTTTTCGAACAATTCGGTTTTCGAACAGCCTTCTGGAACGGATTAAGTACGAAAACCGAGGTTTGACTGTATATGCGATTTTTAGAATCAACATTAGGATGCTCTTTGCTATCTGGCTTATCTAGTGAATCCACCGATTGTTCCAAGAATGAATTTCTATTTTCTGCCGCAGTTGATTTGTCTCGATGTGACATCGACGTGTACTCTCACATTATGACTGCCACGTAGATTCACAGCCTTGTGGAGCGATGCTCAACCCATAGCTGGCACGTAGCCTTGAAGCTGATATGTGGCCGTGGTGCTGATGAGAGAGAATGCGTAAAAAGACTGCCAGTACATTGTATCCAATTGTATGATGGAGAGGCAGAGTTCTGGCCAATCCTCGCATGCGTACACCCCCCCCCCCCCCCCACACACCCCCTCCCATGTTATTGTTGCCTATAGCGTGTGAGAGGGATGAGAGCCGAGGGGGAGGGCATCGGCTTTAAAGTCCGGGTGCGGGTTGCTTCCAAGCAGACAAAGACACTGCAGCAGTGCGCCGCATCTATCATCCGCCGTCTTCGTTCTCCAGCAAGTGCTGACCAGAATCTAGTCCCTTAAAACAGGAGAGGCCTGGCTGTCTGCATCTTCCTTCTTTTGTTTAGCCACTGAGAGAACATTTTACTGTGGAATCATGCCTGAATGCTGGGACGGGGTGAGTGGACTGGATTCAGGCTATGTTGTACGCTGTGGCAAGTGATGCGTGTGATGCGGTATGAGTGATGAAGGTTGTGCTATGCTGCATCGGTGAGTGGCATGTGATTGGAATTTATCACTGTGTACATAAAAATAATGTTTTTTTTGGTAAAATATATACACGGAAGGAGTAAATAAGAACATGTAAAAACTCCAGAGTGTCATTTTCAGGCTGCTACAGTATATACCGTGTAATGCCGCTTGCCACTTTGTTTTCATGCCGAGGTGAAACTGCAGTGTCAGAGCAAATCATGGGTCATTCTGTTCATTTGGCCCACTGACACACTTAAGTACGCCACCACGGGTGATCTTTTTCCTCTGCGGATAAATGTGTGTACATGGAGTTGCGCATGGGCATACGTGCCCGTGGAAAGAAAGCATACAGCCTCTATGTAGCCATTTTGTTAACCTTGAAATGAACAAATACGTGTGCGAAAATGGATCATATTTCAGTGTTTTTTGGTGGTGACATGTTGATGCGTGAAAATTGATCATGTCAAGGGGTCCAGGGAGAAAATAATTTTCTTCTGCGTCATAAGAGTCATCGCTCATGATTCTCCCTTCTCGACATCTGAAGGTCATCATGTTCGCATTTTCTTAAGACTGCGTTTACCATTTGTAATTCAATCCTAATAACAGTCTTCTAACAAGTACCACAAATAGAACGGCAATTATCCCTTGTGTTGATCCTGAATTAATAAGTTCACGTCCGAGTTCGGTCGTAGCGCATGGCGGTCTGACTGCAATTCGATCTGTGGCCAAGGGTGAGAAGGTCGGGGGGGTTAGGGGGTTATGCAGCGTTGTTCATCATTCAGCTCCAATAATAGTGAGTCATTTGGACATGATGTAAATAATGATGAATGTGTTATCACGTTGAATCCAAATTGAGAGCACGCAGCATCTGAGATGCTAAGTGGAGGTGTCGATCAACAAGAGGTGGTTGGGGAGATGTTTTCCTGATGGAGTGCGACATACCGACGGGAAGAGAGGAGACATGAGGGAGAACGAAGCCCTTGGTGCCCGACCCGTCACTTGAGCTTTCGCCACAGTTCAAGACTGAAACTTGTCAATATGTTTGACCTGCATGTTCTTTTTTTTTTTTATTGTGGTTACGTAAACATGTATCGTAACCTTCATTCCATTTTTGATGGCTCTGATCGACTGACAATGTGTGGTCTATGAATTATTGCAGAACATGTGTTCTTTAGACTGTGCTCAAAGCCATCTTGATCACCCACAGCACGGAGACAGACTCATTTTGGATGACAAATCAATTTATTTCTTCTATTTCTATTCATTCTACATGAGCGGATGTGTTTTTTTGAACAAGCGTGTTTTCCTCTACAGGAACATGATATTGAGACCCCTTATGGGATGCTCCATGTGGTTATCCGCGGGGCGCCCAAAGGGAACAAGCCTGCTATCCTCACCTATCATGATGTGGGACTCAACCGTGAGTAGTGTGGATTTCTTCCTTGACAGTGTGATTTAAAAAAAAAAATTTTTTTTAAATAGATGTTTTCGTGCTCGCTTCTCATGCTAATTGGCTGCATCCACAGCTGCTTTCATTCACACACAAAGTGAGAAATTCAAATCGCCAGGGTGACAGCTATGATAATTTGCAACACAAACAAGACAAGCAACACGTTTATTTTTAAAGGTGACATTTTTTTTTTCTCTGTTGAAACTCAATAATCAACATGTATTAAATATCCGTAATACATACGCTTATGTTTGAAATTTGAATTTAAGTGAGTGTACATTGTAGGCATAGATTGTCATCATAGGCCAATTTGCATACTAGCTGAAAGTAATCAATTATTTTTAGAAATTCTTAATGTTAACAAATAATTTGCATTCGATGATGTTGTAGTTCTCACTAAAAGCTAAACTGTGAGTTGAGATGTGGCCATCCCGCTGTAAATGTAAATGTTCAAGGTCGCAGCAATGTGTACACTTGAAAAGACAGCGACCGATAACGTGACGAAAGACAGCAAGCCAGATACAAAATATGATGAGAAGCAGGCTTGGTATCGACAAGAATAAAAATGACAAAGGGGACAAATGAACAAGCGAGCGGGAAAAACAGTGATGGAAAGTAGGTCAGAAAAACATCCATGTCCCGTGGAGGGAGGCGGGGCGGAGCCAGCAGCAATGCAGATGCTTTATCCAGAGTGGTTGGGGGGGTTGAGAAGAGTGTGCTATAGTGGAAACGCCGCAGATCTGCCTCTTTGCTGTTCCTAAAAATAATGGTAATCTTGGCATGAAAAGTAACCTCAAATATACAAATTTATCAAATTAGACCCCTGAATCAGTGGAGATTATAAAACATTAAAAAAAAACACACAGTTGGCCGATATACGCAGCAGAACAGATCAGATGATTGGTGTTCACAAGCAGGCAATTTGAAAATACATTCATATTCATCTCCATTATAACTGCCAGTAACTCGGTGAAAAGGACATAAAAAGGAAAAAACAAAAGAGGACCTGAATGTAAAAAAAGGAGAACATTTAAATTCAGGAAATAGAAATGAGGTCACAGACCACAACTGCAAAATAATCCAGAGATGCATTTGTGTGTGGTGACAGGACTGCAGAGAAAAGATGAGTAAAAAAGAGAGAGAGGGAGAGAGATAGTAAAAAACAGTGCTGAGGGAGAAAGTAGGTCATGGAGTCAGTGAAAGTGCAAACTGTAAATTGCTGATGGATAATTCACAGAGAAATAATTCTCACCTCCAGTATGTCCTCATGCAGCTTTGATGTTCTCGGCTACATCCTTGAATGGGACCAAATGACATGTATTTTACCTGGAGTAAAAAAGAAAGACGCAGTTTTGCCCTCTATTTTCCCTCTGTAACCCAGATGTCAGGCTAATTAAACCATTTAATTAACGCTGCTCTGTTCAAGCCTAAGGATGCAATGTTTCTGCATGGTTTCACCGAGTCTGACATGCATGCAGGCTCAAAGCAGGTCAACCAAAGGCAGTCGAGAGGGGGACGCATGCAGGGCTGACATCTATTATACAAACCGTGTCCCAGTGAAGTTGGGATGTTGCGTTAAACATAAATCAAAACAGAGTGCAAAGATTTGAAAGTCTTGTTCAACCTAGATTTGACTGAATACAATACAGAGGCAAGATATTTCATGTTCAAACGGCTAAACTGTTTTGAACATATAATCATGAATTTAGTATGGTTTGGCTGCAACACGTTCCAAAAAAGCAGCAACATCACTTTTTCTTTTAAAAGCATTCAATCATCATTTGGACAATGAGGACACTAATTGTTGACGCTTTGGAGGTGGAATTCCTTCCCATTCTTGCTTGTTGAACTTAACCTCGGGCTTAACAGTCCGAGGTCTGCCGTATTTTACGCCTCATAATGCGCCACAAATTTTCAATGGGAAACAGGTCTGGACTGCAGGCATGCTAGTCTCATAGTCGCTCTCTTTGACTCTTTTCTCAGAAGGTGGTTTGGCGTTGTCTTTTTGAAATAAGCAGGGGCGTCCATGCAAAAGATGTTGCTTGAATGGCAGCAAATGGTTTTCCAAAACCTGAATGTACCTTTCAGCTGAAATGGCGCCTTCACAGATGTTCACCAGTCCATCTTAGATGTGCTTGGGTTGTTGATAAATGGCTTTTGTATAGCCTAGTTTCAGTTAACCTTGCGGGTAGAGCACCAAATCATATTTACTGACATTGTTTTTTTTTTATTTTAAGTGTTCCTCAGCCCATTATGCATCGATAGTGGTTTTTGATGAGGAATCTTCCCTCATCTTTGCTTGTGAATGATTGAGCAATTCGGGGAACCTCCTTTTTATATCCAATCATGGCACCCACCAGTTCCCAGTTAGCCTGTTCACCTGTGGGGTGTTTCAAACAGGTGTTTGATGAGCATTCCTCAACTTTATCAGTGTTTTTTTGCCACTTATCAATTTTTTTTTCCCCCCACATTTATCAATTTCAGGATTAAGTATCTTGTCTTTGTTGTGTAATTAATTAAATATAGGTCAAAGATGATTAGCAACTGTCCCGCTTCGTTCGCAGCAAATAAGATACAGTCAAACCTCGGTTTTCGAATGCTTCGGTTTTCAAAGAAAAATGTCCAGTTTTTTATGCCTCCGATGACGAACACATTTCGGTTCTCGAACAAACTGAGCGCACTTGAATGCACCATTTCACTCCTCTCGCCTTCCTTACACGAGGAAGTGACGCTTCCTCGGGTAGCGTTCCATTGTGAACGGACGTGTTCAGTAAACATTTTTCTTTTAAAAAGAGCGTGGTTTCGGTTTTCGAACAGCCTTCTGGAACGAATTATGGACGAAAACCGAGGTTTGACTGTACAGTATTTGGATCCCCCAAATAGCAGACTTCAACAAGAAAATGTTTATTACAAAAATCGCACCGTAAGAAATAGAAAACAGAAAATCGCTGGTCAAAAGTGGGGACCAGGAAAATACACAAAAACCCGATAACAAAAAGTGATTGCACAAAAGACGAGGATAAAATTAAACTCGATACTATAAAAACGAAAACTGCACTCACAAAAAGAGAACCTACGTCTAGAACAAGAGCAATATCACGAGAGCGAGAGTAAATGACACACACGGGCAAGCGCAGTGGTACGGCATACAAATCTCCGGCAAAGAAAAGCCAGAAGGACGGTCCTAATATACAAGGTGCATAATGACAGATTGCCAACAGGTGTGCAGCCAGCAAGTATGCTCAGCCCGCCACCTGCTGCCGGAACCGGAACATGACAGCAACTTATTGTTTTTAATATTACTGTTAACCACTGTAACAATACTGTACACCGTTTGCATTAGCGCTGTATTTAAGCACAAAAACCAAAAAAAATCCGAATGTTGTGTAACCAGCCTGCCACTAAATAAGACTGACACTCACATTACTGACTCTAAAACAAGTAGTTGAAGGGGTGAAGGGGAAGTCAACCCTCACATTTCTTTTGACAAGAATATATTCTATATATTCACAATAGTCTCTAAAAAAAATTTTTTTTGACAAGAATATATTCTATATATTCACAATAGTCTCTAAAAAAAAAGAATTCTGATTCATATTGTGGATGTGGGATATGAGTTGAGCAGTAAAATGAGCTTCGGGAAACAGGTGAGCCACGTTTTGGTCGTTACCTGAGCCCTGAGCAACTGTGATACCCTTTTCATCGGACAGAAATTCGCAAAATGGACACCCCCTGTGACAGTTAAAAAAAACGGGTGGCTTTTGCTGCTTAAATCATATTCCACAAACGCAATATGAATCAGAATGCCGTGTTTAAACTAGTGAAGGTACTTAAAACATATTACTGTCAAGAAAATATTTGGGTAGACTTCCCCTCCTACCAGGTCACAGAATCAAAATTGAAATGTGTGGTACATCTCAAAAAGGGATCACATTCCTCGGCTCATCAGACCGCAATCTGCTTTTTCTTTCACTCCTGCAGACAAATTATGCTTCAATTCTTTCTTCAATAATGAGGACATGCAGGAGATCACCAAGCACTTTGTGGTTTGCCACGTCGACGCTCCGGGACAGCAGATTGGAGCGTCACAGTTACCACAAGGGTACTTCAAAGCTGATTTGTACAAATATACGTATCGTACTTCATCCACTTTATTTAAGAAAAAAAATAAATAAATAACCACTCCATTTGGATTTAGACTGCTGGTTTGATCGCCGAGTGACTCATGCAACAATTTTATCATCACTGACATCAATATCCTCTCCTTCCACAGGTACCAGTATCCCACTATGGACCAGTTGGCGAGCATGCTGTCCACTGTGGTGCAGCATTTTGGGTTGGCGCATTTAACATTTCATTAATACTGTACCAACACCGTGTATTCGAGTCTCGCCGTTTGCTGGGACATCGTGTCCTTGTTCCTCTGGCAAAGATGATCTCACTCTATTTCTGTGCTGCGCTGCAGGAAATCTGTTCGTTAAAATGCCTTTGAGTTACGCACTTGCACACACCCACAGACATACACAAGAGCCAGGATTATTTATTTGAAATGCACGCCGGTCTCCGGAATTGATTCAACGCATCAAGTTGTGTTTCACATGACTTATTGAAATGCGTCATATTTAAATCCATTCATGTAGATTTTGGAGACGCAAACAAGACTCATATTGTATACAGTGTCAGAAAGAGACACATGAGTACAAGTAGCCAGTGTTGGCACGGGCAAGCTCGACAAATGTCCCTCCATAACCCGCCTGTGGGATAGTCTTCTTGCAGAGATGCCAACTGTTACGGACAAATCTCAACATGAAAGTTGCCAGAATTTCATACGAATAATTAAGTACAGTCAAGCCTCAGTTTTCGACCAAAAATGTCGAGTTTTTTATGCCTCGAATGACGAACAAATTTCGGTTCTCGAACAAACTGAGCGCACTTGAATGCACCATTTGACTCCTCTCGCCTTCCTTACACGAAGAAGTGACGCTTCCTCGGGTAGACGAGGAAGTGACGCTTCCTCGTGTTGCTTTCCATTGTGAGCAGACGTGTTCAATAAACATTTTTATTTTAAAAAGAGCGTGGTTTCGGTTTTCGAACAATTCGGTTTTCGAACAGCCTTCTGGAACGGATTATGGACGAAAACCGAGGTTTGACTGTATTTGGATCCCCAAAATACTTCAACTTAAACAGACTTCAACAAGAGCTTCGTACAAAAAAAAAAAAAAGAAAAATGTTCATTCCAAAAATCGCACCGTAAGAAATAGAAAACAGAAAATCGCTGGTCAAAAGTGGGGACCAGGAAAATACACAAAAATTTCGGTTCTCGAACAAACTGAGCGCACTTGAATGCACCATTTGAAAACCGAGGTTTGACTGTACAGTCATACCTCAGTTTTCGACCATAATCCGTTCCAGAAGGCTGTTTGAAAACCGAGACCACGCTCTTTAAAAAAAAAAAATCTTTACCCGAGGAAGCATCAAGTGACGCATTCAAATGCGCTCAGTTTGTTCGAGATCCGAAATTCGGTCGTCATCCGAGGCATAAAAAAATCTAAATTTTTGGTCGAAAACCGATTTGGTCGAGAACAGAGACGTTCGAAAACCGAGGTTTGACTGTATATACAGTCATATACAGTATGTGAAAATTGTGCAATACAACCATCCATATCTACAATACTCAAAATCTGACATCTATTGTGTCTTGAAAAGAAAAACATTCACAATCATTAACCTTCTTTTTAGATTCAAGAGTATCGTTGGGATTGGAGTCGGAGCTGGATCGTACATCCTGGCAAAGTTTTCTGTGAGTCCAATTCAGTTATTGTCGATAGATTTGCAGTATTTCCTGAAAGGAGCCAAGCTGTGAACCCCCAAAATGTTTCTGTAATTAGCTCATCTTCCCTGACCTGGTGGAGGGCTTGGTTCTGCTCAACATTGACCCCAATGGCAAAGGATGGATTGATTGGGCTGCTACAAAGGTGTGTTTCCTGTGACTGATTTCGATTTCCAAACTGTGACACACACCACATAGGGATGTTTCGCAGCATACTGTTCATACCAAGCAATATTCAATCCGTGTCCTTTCTCCAGCTGTCAGGACTGACGAGCACCCTGCCAGACACTGTCCTGCCACATCTCTTCAGTCAGGTATGTTGAGGAGTCCTTGCAGCGCACCAGCCTTTTGCGCAAGAGCCAGAAAGCCATTTTTTTTTTGGGATACAGGAGGAGTTGATGAATAACACAGAGCTGGTGCAGAGCTACCGGCAACAGATCAACAACACCATCAACCAGTTCAACCTGCAGCTTTTCTGGAACATGTACAACAGGTAGAATACTGGTTCGATGATCGTTTCAAGACGTACAGATACGTTATCCTGCAGCATCTCCGCAGACAACATGTTCATCATTATTATGACTTGTGATTTTCAACCCTCACACTAAAGTTTTTCTGCCCTAAGCCCAAACCAAAGGTATTCTTCAGAGAGAAAGCCACTGTCAAAGAGCATAATATTCGACTATTCTTGTCCTTTCTAGTCGGAGGGACTTGGAGATGAACCGCAGTGGGACTGTGCTGAATGCCAAAACCCTGAAGTAAGTCCAACACACTTGAATTTATTCTGGAATCAGTGGATGGAAATTTCAGTTCCTTAATTCAGTCACGGAGTAGTAGAAACGTCAGCGGCACAGTCACGTTTATTTGATTTAGATGCGAAAATGATATTCAGAAAAAATCAATGTGCACATTGGCTAAGTAAAATGCTTTCCATAATTGGTGGGTTTATTTTAGGTGCCCGGTTATGTTGGTTGTGGGAGACAATGCCCCTGCTGAGGAAGGAGTGGTGAGTCCCATTTTTGTTCCCTTTCTACATTATCCCCCCCCCCCCCCCCCACACACAAAAAAAATGGTCACGTTGCGTGGTGGTGGTGGACCCCAAAAAAGCAGGTAGGAGGGAGGAGCAGGGTGTACTTGAAGAATTGTATTAACCCCCATGCAGTAATTATCCCAAAATTGGACATTTCGGACACTTTGGACGATTTAGGACTCTGTTGGACAAATGGACACCACAGACAAAGCAGTGAAAAATAACTCCACGAAGCTGAAATCTTGCATAGGATGTATATCTATGTCTTGGCCAATTCCCACGGAACATTTTGAGGGGTTGAAAGTGAAAAAAAAATTACAAGTGCAAAAAGTTGTTGCACATTGGAAGAGGGACATTTTTGGGACAATCCTCGAGGACGTAATACCCTTCATGCAGCCGCTTAAAAATACTGCATGAGGGTTAAAATACTAAGGAAACGAATTCCAGAACACACAAAGTCTGGTCAACAAAATGAATCCAAAGTAGCAAACAAAACCTTGGCATAAGCAGAAAACAACGCGGTGAACAACACAAACCAACAGAAACTGTGACAGCAACTCACATGACAGAAGCAAACAGGCAAAAACAACAGAAACAAACAACGACCCAACAATGAGTGATCGGGCGGGAGTCCTTTTATACCACTAATGACATAATGACCAAAAGGTGTGCAGCTGCAGGGGGAGCCCTACAGTGCCACCTGTTGGTCACAAACAGAATCACGACAAAAATGCTTTTCCAATTGTCTCCTAGCCCTCTTGAGGCATAACTCCTTTCTCAAGTCGATTTTTTTTAAGGAATCGTAACCGCAAACAATGCGGTAATTGTTTGCGGTCGACATAATTTAATAACAGCATTGATGTACATACTATATCATGAAAATTGGCACCGGTTGAGCTCTGGCTGCACAAGTTCCAAAAGCGCAAAAAAACATATTGTTAAAATCAATCCCAAAATCTGACAAAACAAAATGAACGACACCACAGCACATCATCCATGCTAATGTATTTTTAAATGAGGCACTGTTATTGTCCTGTGTTGTCCTTATGCATTGTTGTGTGATAATTGGCACCAGTTATATCGTTGTATTCTCGATTCACGATTTGTGTTCTGTGCAATGTTATTCATGTTTGGATGGAAATGCAGTGAATGACTTCATTTCCTACCCAAAGCAAAGCAGATCAGTCAGATAGCCTGGATAAAACTCACCACAAGCATATACTTCCCTCTTGTTGTCGTGTCTGTTTGTCCATTTGTATGAGTGGGCGTCTGTTGCCTTTGTAAGTGTGCGTGCGTGCGTGCAGGCATGCATGCATGTGTTCTGTTGGGGGCCAGATGGTCTCATTTTGACTCCGAGGGCTTTCAATTTGAAAATGGTGCAAGTGCTGGGTAGAGGCTTTTGCTCTATGCGGAAACTTAATAACCCTCATGCAGTATTTTTAAGCGGCTGCTTGAAGGGTATTACGTCCCAAAAATGTCCCTCTTCCAATGTGCAACAACTTTTTGCACTTTTCATTTTTTTTCACTTTCAACCCCTCAAAATGTTCAGTGGGAATTGGCCAAGACATAGATATACATCCTATGCAAAATTTCAGCTTCGTGGAGTTATTTTTCACTGTTTTGTCTGTGGTGTCCATTTGTCCAACAGTCCAAAATCGTCCAAAGTGTCCGAAATGTCCAATTTTGGGATAATTACTGCATGGGGGTTAAAATCAAACCTCTCGTATCAAAAGCAGGAGTAAGATGCAGTCGAGCGCGGGGGGGGGCAGGGGTGCGAATAAGGCTGGATGTTGCTTCAGCAACTGCAGAGTGACGGTGAGATAAAAACAGCAAAAGAGGCAAACTGTAAAAAAAAAATTTAAAAAAAAATCAATGTCTTTTTTTTTTTTTCCTTTGGATGTGACAGATGGAGGTCATCTCCACTGATGTGAACAATTGATTCTGTGTGCGCCTCTAAATATATCACAGTCCTTTACTTGAAATCAACAAAGGGTGAGGGAGAAAAGGGGACATGGTAACGGATGCGAAAAAAAAAACATGTTTTTATTGTCTTCTGCATAAGATGGCATTTGAAATTCCAAAAATGATTTGGCAATCTATTTGGGGGATTTGGATTAAACTCAGCAGGATTCAGTGAGCGAAATCATGCCCTTCGCGAATAGCAATGTTTGTGTGTGCGTGTGTGTGGAATGAGTCATCACTGCAGCACGCTGCAGTATCTGGGTCACTCACAGACCCTTTTATAATTGAACGTACGCTGTTGATGTCGTCAATTCATGTGCAAAGCATTGTCTTTTTCAAAGTGACAGTTCAATCACAGCCATGTCAAACTTTTTCTTGCGAATGAGGTTGCTTATTTTGTTGAATTTGGTCTCCAGGTTGAGTGCAACTCCAAGCTCGACCCAACCAACACCACCTTCCTAAAGGTAACCACGGCGCATGCATATTATTATGCATGATCTGAATCATAATGTACATGTACATATCCGTCCTTGTCGTCATCATGCGCAGGATCAGAATCTTGAGCATCACTGCTGCTTGTTTCTTTCGGCAAAGTAGCAGCCGTCATTGTCAATTATAACCTCAGACTACCTAATTTATTGTCTTCGAATACTGGATTTATCCAAACATCTTCTATGCTGCATGAACACAATATAGGTCAGACGTTTTGGGGAATAATCGTGTTGCATATACAAGTGGTCCTCAAACACTAGCACAGAGGTTGAAAAAAAACAAAACAAAACATTTGTTTCCTGTGTGTGTGTGTGTGTGTGTGTGTGTGTGTGTGTGTGTGTGTGTGTGACCAACCACTTCTTTTTTATTTTTTTTTTTTCTGTGGAGCAGAATGGGGCAGGTGTGAAAATATTGTAATATTACATTTTACATATTGTAATAATACTGTAATACAGTCAAACCTCGGTTTTCGTCCATAATCTGTTCCAGAAGGCTGTTCGAAAACCGAAATTGTTCGGAAACCGAAACCACGCTCTTTTTAAAATAAAAATGTTAATTGAACACGTCTACTCATAATGGAAAGCAACACGAGGAAGCGACACTTCCTCGAGTAAGGAAGGCGAGGAGTCAAATGGTGCATTCAAGTGCGCCCAGTTCGTTCGAGATCCGAAATTTGTTCGTCATCCGAGGCACAAAAAACTCGAAATTTTTGGTCGAAAACCGAGACGTTCGAAAACCGAAATTTGACTGTATTCCGATAGATATTCATTCTACAAAAAAAAATTTTTTTTATTACAAAAGCGATAATTTTGTCGAGGTGTCATAGATGATGCCGGCAGAAATCCGTGATGGTAAAACTTAACGATCCAAGCAGAAATTAAGTGAATGTATGAAGCCACCTAAAAGTGCAGAGAACCTTTCAGTTTCAGAGAGCTTTTTTTCACGGCCATTTCCTTTTCTCATGACAGATGGCCGACTCTGGTGGACTCCCCCAGCTTACACAGGTAACACACTAACTCTGATCACCGAACATGACGCACTTCCTCAAGTTCCTCAGGTTTCATGTGGTTGTCTTGTTTTCACAGCCTGGGAAGCTCACTGAAGCGTTCAAGTATTTCCTTCAAGGAATGGGCTACAGTAAGTATCCTGACCTCCAAACCATTTTGTCTTTCTCTTTTTTTGTCACAACATGTTTGTAGAAATGCACCTTAGCGGCAGTATTCAGGATTTGAGGCCAAGTTTTGTTCAGAGAGACACAAGTTGAATTAATGTTGGCCTCTGTCTCCCTTACCCTGTTCTCTCAGTCGCTTATGTGAAGGATCGGAGGTTGAGTGGAGGGCCAGGTACTTCCTCCTCCACATTCACCTCTGACCTCTTACTGCTGCCCTGTATGATGCTCTTTTCAAACACGTATTTTGTTTGGTTTTTAATGCAGTGTTTTGGGATGTTTCTGAACCTTTTATTTATTTATTTTTTTATTGTCATTTTTTGGCATTTGCAAGAATATTTTTTCCTTGAGTGGAAAAATATACTGCCCTTTGTTTTCCTTCCCCTCATCATGCCATTTCCAAAACTGCTCTTTGCATGGCCCTGAACTAGCTTTTGGCAAGGCCTTGCTGATTGCATTCATGACAAATGAAAATATTTTTAAATAGCAAGATGAAAAACTGCAATTTCAATATAGTTTAATTTATTTTTCAGAAATTCAGTTTACGCCCACACATAGAAGCAGTTTTTCTACAATCGGTTCCAAAATTGCTAATTGTCTTCACTTTTAATAACATTGTAATTTTTGTTTTTGTTACCAAACCACTCCGTTGTTGCAGCTATAATAATATGATGAGGCAGTTGTAAATTTCTGTGGTTTCACGGTCATTGTGGCTCCACGAGGGAAACCAAAACCATGGCATGCGACAAAAATAATGTTGACACCGCTGCTTTACATGGTAATAATACCGTAAAGAAGAAAGCCGATTACTGGATCGCTCTTAACTCATTCACTCCCAAAGACGTCTTTAAACGTCTTTTCACACTTGGTCCAGAATTTGCTGGTACTGAATGAGTTGAAGGAGTCATATGGTTTTCAAAGCACCTTAATTAACCCCCATGCAGTAATTATCCCAAAATTGGACATTTCGGACACTTTGGACGATTTTGGACTGTTGGACAAATGGACACCACAGACAAAACAGTGAAAAATAACTCCACGAAGCTGAAATTTTGCACAGGATGTATATCTATGTCTTGGCCAATTCCCACTGAACATTTTGAGGGGTTGAAAGTGAAAAAAAATTAAAAGTGAAAAAAGCTGTTGCACATTGGAAGAGGGACATTTTTGGGACGTAATACCCTTCATGCAGCCGCTTAAAAATACTGCATGAGGGTTAAAAAAAACAAAACATAAAATTATCTTTTTGCAAACAGTCAACATTCTAAAAAAAAAAAAAAAAAAAAACGACAAAAAGCCAGTGCGCCAGTCTTTTCAGCAACGAGCTCCACATCATTTGAAAATAAAACCCAAGCTCCTCAACTTGCATGCTGCTCATAATGCATTTGTGACTAGACCGACAACACCAACTGCTACATTGCTCAAATCCAGGCTCTTGTTTGTTCATCCGTAGCAAAAAGGGGACATTTTAATTAGAATTTCCCAAAAAGCATGATCTCCCCTCATATCAGCAATGCGAAGCGCCTCACCACGTGTTGACGTCCTTCCTTTTCTTCACCCCCACAGTGCCTTCCGCCAGTATGACTCGCCTGGCTCGCTCCAGGACCGCCTCCCTGACAAGCGCCAGTTCCATGGACGGGTCACGCTCTCGTGCCTGCACCCACTCTGACAGCACCGAGGGAGTCGGCGCAGTCAGCCACACTATGGAAGTTTCCTGTTGAGGTGTCAGAAAAAGAGGGGGAGGAAGGGGTTGGAGGGACAGAGAGAGAAGCCATAGTGGGGAACAGTCAAGGAGATCGTTTTAGGGAAATGAATTTGATGGGATGACGTCAATAGCCATGATCGCTCTCTCTGTCTTTGTCCTCGAGATCCTTTGTCTGCTATCTTCTATCCTCCTACATTGTAACAGATCAGTTCATGTGCATTTACAGTCAAAAGTAGACATGCATTCATCGTGGGCATGAGTGTCACGTTCATGTTTGCGCCTTTCATGATTGAGTTGAAGTTTCCTTTCCTTCTGATAATCAGCTGTCCACTGTAGTAAGTAACCGCTGTCCCTGAAAGGGTGAAAGAACATGAAATGAGTGCGCACAGAGTTCAAATGATTTATACAGACTCTAATGTGGATAATATAAACATCCAACTCAATCTAACAAGTAGCGCCGAAGGTTCAAGAAGGAAATTCGAATGGACAGAGCCAAGCCTTGCTAATGTGTTTGAAGGAGTCACCGTTCACTGCAACTGACGGTTTCTCTTTGCCATTATTGAGGCAGACCCTCCCACATTTTTGAAATATGCCTAAAAGACAGGTCTGTACCACCAAACAAGCAAACACACAATGACCCGACACAGAATGGTCGTGCCGGGAATCCTTTTAAACAAACAAACTAATTACATAACGACCAACAGGTGTGCAGCTGCAGGGGGGAGCCCTACAGTGCCACCTGTTGGTCACAAACAGAATCATGACGAAAATGCATCTGGTTGAGGTCAAACTCACAAAGGAACATTTGACCAATATTTGCGAGTTATATATCCACTCTACATACGATATTTCAGCCAGAATGTGTACTATGTGGATCAGAGAAATTCACAAATGAATAAGAATATGTGCACTCATTTCCTGTTTTCACCCCCCCCCCCGATAGGACAGTTCCAATCAATCATCAAAAGCCCCAAATAAATGTATGCCCATAATTGAGTGTTTTTAAACTTCTGAACGCAACTTTGCTATTGTTATTCCCGACTCCACCTCCCTTCGTAATACTTGCCACAAACTCACTCTTGAATTTGTACTTTTGACGATCTCATAGTTGTGTTTGCTAAGTAGACCCCCTTATTGGCTCGAGCCCCTTTCATCACCCCTTGCCCCCGGCACATACACAAAAACACATGAACCATTTGTGTAGCAATATTCAGTAAAAAGCTGCTCAAGTCACGATATGAAAAAAAGAGAATGTGAGGAGCTCAAAGAAGATGCGAAAGGGGTTCGAAAATGTCTTTTGTATCGGCACTTTACACGGCGGTCACAAGGTATCCAGAAATCAGAACACAACCAACTGTATTGTCAGTGTAATACTTAGACTGCGCATAATTGTTAGCTTGTTAGCGTGATAGATAGATGACACACAAACGACATTGCTTTAAAGCTCCACTTGAGTTATGTGTCTCAGGGGTTGTACAGACTCATTGATGAGTTGACTTTACTCGACAACGACCTTTGGACCGCAATTTCAACTAGTTGCTAATCACGTCACTGAATGCTGTGGTACGTGAGGGAGAAAAGACGGGAAAAACCCAGACTCCAGCAGGATTTTTGGCCTGTACTATCAAAGTGGAGAATTATTCCACCACCCACAAAGAGGTCCATAATTAGCCGCATTGAGGTCTCGGCCGCCCTGAAGAAACACCATAAATTTCCATCATGCAGAATCCACTGCTGTGCTAACCCCAGAACACGCACATGTTTCCTCATTTGGCCAAGTTGTGCAAACTTGTGCAAGTTGTTACCTGGCTACCCCGGTGCCAAACCCACGGAGCAAGATATACCATATTGGCCCGAATATAAGACTGTTTTTTGCATTGAAATAAGACTGAACAAGTGAGGGTCGTCTTATATTCGGGGTCTAGACATTATACCCATTCACAACGCTAGATGGCGCCAGATATCAATGACCCGAATGCTGAACTTGACTCCCCAGGCCAAAGTGAACCCCTGTCACGAAGAATAAAAATAAAAATAGCGGTAGCACGAAGAAGAAAAATAAAAAATAGCGGTAAGAAAGAAAAGAGAAGAAAATAATAGAAAATGGAGACACGTAGCGACAATCTGGAGAAAAGTGGGTCGAAGATCGGCCAGGTTAACCGGCAGTTTATGATGTAATTTACATTTCAAAAACCAGAAGCCGTTCATTTACGAATGTGATTGCACTTTAGATTTGAATGAGGCAAAATAACGCGCTTTTTCTCTCAAATATATTGTTATAATCATTTGTTTCAGATGTACTGTAATTATTTTCTGTATTAAAATTAATTTGGTGTTCAAAAACTCTTTTTTCAAACTTGAATCTTGAAAAAGAGGGGGTCGTCTTATAATCAGGGCCGTCTTATATTCGGGCCAATACGGTATTTTTTCCAACCTGGCTGTAAATGCCGTCACGCCACAGTGGCCGTGCATTCACCCAATTCACATCAATGTGCTTCTTTTCTAACATATGTTTGATGTAAATTGTCAGTGAATCTAGAAAGATTATTGCAAATCATTCCATCCTCCGGTGATTAAAAAAAACAAAAACATTATTACTGTAGTACTACACTGAATATAACAATGATGTCACCAGCTACTAGTTGACATTGACTTGATTTCCATTACGTTCGTGTCGACGTGAAAATAAATAAAAAAATCCAAGTCGTGCAACCCCTAGTATGTGTAACATCGCAGGCTGCAACCAGCTCATCATTTTTATTTTATTTTATGTGACCCAAGTTAAACTCATTAAAAAAAAAAAAACGTAAAAAAAAAAAAACCATTGAACACAAACACACACAAGCTGATTTCAAGCGAGATGGCATTGTCTAATTTGGGAGCTATTCAAACAGATGCATTATGATCACAGCTTCAGCGAATATTGATGGCAATTTTCGATGTATTTTATTTACACTGTTGCCGAGAGCAACTTTAAGATGTGTGCCATTTGTATTTCCACTACAGTAATATAGTGTATAGTTCTGTTTCGTGACATCTATATGCATGTGATGTTTGATCTTATGATGCTTTTTTTTCTATGAGTAGTCTAGTATTAGGGTGGTTACTTCGATAGAGCCATGCTTGTAACTACTATCCATCAGTCTGTAACTGCATGGTTGTGGTTGTGGTTGTAGTCAACGCTTTGTGATCTCCACTTTGACAATCACTTTCTGGTCAATAGCAAACACGAACAGTGGCACTGAGGCAGCACCAGGCTTGTCCACCTTGTCTTGCTGGGTCAGCCCCCCCACACCCCCTCCAAAACTTACTGTTTTTATTGCAACACGTCCCTCTTCTTATATGTACCAAAGTTATACACCCACACACAATTAAATATAAATATAGATGTACAGTACAGGTATATACATACATGCATACAGGCTCGGTGTTGAAAGGGAACTACTGTATGACCAGGGAAAAAGTCACACACATTAGAGTAGTTCATTATTTCAGTGGAAAAAGTCAGTACAGTGATCCCTCGCTATTTCGCGGTTCGTTTATCGCAGCTTTGGTGCATCCCGGATTTTTTCAAACATTCATAAAAATAATAATTTTTTTTTTTTAAGTCCGCAAAAATCAGTGTACAAGTGTTGTTTACGATGCGTGCTAGTGTCTGCGCGCGCATGTGTGTGTGTGTGTGTATGTTAGTGCACTCTGCTCAAGCGCAAAGGTCCAGTGGGGCACGTGTGTGCGCGCAGGTGCGTGTATGCGTGTTGCTGACAGAAAGAGAGAGAGAGAGAGAGAGAGAGAGCGCGACATAAGAACAAAAGCAGGTCTCTTCCATCCTAATTGTCTAAACAACCTTAATTGACTAATCATAAACACGTCTGCTGCATGCTGCGGGATCGCTGGCCTGTGTGTGTGTGCGTGTTAGTGCGCTCTGCTCAAGCGCAAAGGCCCACGTGGGGCATTTTATATATATATATGTGTGTGTGTTAATTGGTCGCTACTTCGCGGGTGGTTTTGGTCCCCATTAACGGCGAGAAACGAGGGATTACTGTATTTGTTTTGATGTGCTACGTCACCATACATGCATTAGAATAGTATGGATGTACTTAGAGCTTTAGAGTAGGGAAATTGTGTGCTGTCGCCTGCTCTTATACTGGGCCGCAAATGGGTCCTTTGGTTCTTGGATTATTCATGTACAGCGTCAATGCACCCGAGTCACCGATGTCACCTGTTACAAAATAAATCCTTTGTTCAGGTCCGGCATAGCAGGTGTGCACATTTCTGAGATGGCCTGTGAGAAACGGGGCTGTTTTGGAGCCATTTGGGCACCAAGCTCAGAATGTAGGGCAACCCCCAACCACCTAAAAAAAAAAATCCCATTCCCTCAAAAAGGTGCCCCGATTCTCACAGGTGAACCCAGTTGCACCCTAAAGGGCTATCAGCTGAAGTCACTTTTATAAAAATGTCTGCCATTAGGTGTGTTTTTTTTTTTTTCTTCGCACCGAGCGACTGACACAGACCGAAAAGAGAATGTGAGTTTGTTGATAGTGGAGAGTAAATAGTCACGGAGGGTTATGTTTGAAACCGTACAATTTATGTAAAAATCCAAATAATCGTTAACATGCGCTGGAGGAAGGCGTTAGGACATTGCATGGAAAACAAACACCTCAATCATTTGCATGGAGTGGCGAGTATGTGGAGTGTATGAAAGACACACTTCAACACACACTGCCCAGGGGGCGGGGGGTAATGGGGGTATGGTGTTCTCCTGAATGTATTTTGTCCCTTTTTTGAAGTGCTGTACAGTATTGTCACCCTAAACCTTACCCTCCCAGAATTTCTGCACTATACTTTGTACGTCCACTTGAGCCAATGTTATGATTCCCTCGCTACAAAAGTCGTGTAGGTGACTTGTGCTTTGGCACCGAATGAGTTTAGCCCTCCTTGCACTTTTTTTTTTTTTTCTTGGATTACGAGAGCTGGCTACTAACACCAGATTTTGATGTTAGGTTATGGTGAAATTCCTGATATTAAACGGCATCAACAGTAAAACTTTATTTTAGTTCAGTGATTTGTTCATGTGTATTAATACAGTTATTCTCCTTACTGTCATTCAGATTAATTTCACTTGAGCAATAAGTATTATTTTTTTCTTGTTTGCATTGTTTCATCATGTCTTCCCTGCTATGAGCAGTCACGAAAATTCTTACCTGCTTTGCTGTCATGTGTGATGTAAAGTTTCAATATGTCATCTATACACCATAAGCTATCACTGTTCCGTGTACTAAATAAGTAACAAGTTATAAATAAAGACCTAATGTCAGCATTTGCTGTGTCTAATGTTATCAAATTGGAATCTGTAATTTAACGTGACGAACACCCTCTAAGGTTATGTATATATATATATATATATATATCCATCCATTTTTTGATCCACTTTATCCTCGTAAGGGTTGCGGGGGGTGCTGGAGCCTATCCCAGCTCTCTTCGGGCAGTAGGCGGGGGACACCCTGAACTGGTTGCCAGCCAATAGCAGGGCACACAGAGACAAGCAACCGTCTCACACGAGGGACAACTTGGAAAGCCCAGTCAACCTGCCATGCATGTTTTTGGAATGTGGGAGGAAACAGAGTACCCGGAAAATACGCACGCAGGCACAGGGAGAACATGCAAATTACACACACACACACACACACATATATATACCGTATATATATGTATACAGTCAAACCTCGGTTTTCGTCCATAATCCATTCCAGAAGGCTGTTCGAAAACCGAAATTGTTCGAAAACCGAAACCACGCTCTTTTTATAATAAAAATGTTTACTGAACACGTCTGCTCACAATGGAAAGCAACACGAGGAAGCGTCACTTCCTCGTCTACCCGAGGAAGCGTCACTTCCTCGTGTAAGGAAGGCGAGAGGAGTCAAATGGTGCATTCAAGTGCGCTCAGTTTGTTCGAGAACCGAAATTTGTTAGTCATCCGAGGCATAAAAATTTTTAAATTTTTGGTCGAAAACCGAATTGGTCGAGAACCGAGACGTTCGAAAACCGAGGTTTGACTGTATATACAGTATATATATATATATATATATATATATATATATATATATATACACACACATACAAGTACATACGGTGGTTACCGGTACATATCAGTGAATCGAAGGTAAATATGACTCTGAAATCAAACAATTACAAACAAGAAAGGGTATTTGGAATTATCCTTTCAAACTCTTTAATGGCAAGATTAACTGTCTTATAGACAAAGTGAGAGAGAGCAGACTTGGTTCGGACACATTAAGATGAGAAATCGTGAGTACATAGGTAGAAGGGTGACCATGATGGAGCTGCCAGGAAAAATAGCTAGCGGAAGATCGGAGAGAATTTTGGTTTGGTGTAGTGAGGGAAGACATGAAGGCACTTGGTGTTATAGAGGAGGATACAGAAGATAGACTAGGATGGAAACGATGTGGCAACCCCTAATAGGACAAGCCGAAAGGAAAAGAGGAAGAAGTAAGTTAATCATCCGATTATTTGACTTCTGTTTGTTGTATTTAGAGTCTTATTCAAACAAAACCTTATAGGAGACCATGTAGGCATCACAGTAGACATGCAACATCTGATCCACTGGGCTGTAATTTAGGAAGTAAATGCTAGGACACATCTTGTTGATGAAAATGCCAAGGTTGAACTTCTCCACTCCTGTTACGGTGTCAAATGAGTAGAAGATCTCTTCCCTGTCCTGATTGACATAACGCGTAGCGTAGAGGGTACCACAGGCCATGAAGGTATTGGTGACTGCCTGCTTATAGACGGAGGTGTGCCAAGTTTGGTTGATCGTAGGCGTATCTCCTTCTTCCACTTTGGACAACATCAAGTTACCAAAGTGTTGCTCCATGCTGTAGATGAGCCACACACCTGACTCATCTGTTGCAAGGTCCATGTCAGTGTAGGGGTAGCATTCGTTTATTTGACAGAAATTCCCTTTGGAGTTATATCTGGAGAAAAAGAGTGAGATATTTTTTGTTGACATTTTGGTTATCTTAAAGATTGCCGATATAGTATCGGACAGGGGTCACCAACAGTTTTAAAAAGGTTGGTGACCCCCGTTTGTATCATATAACAAGACAATAAGAAATCTACCTGGTGCCTTTGGGTAACTGCAGCGTGGAAACGGTTTTGGATGCTAAGTTGAACCGACAAAGTCGGTCACTGTTATAACAATTGTAGTACAAAGCCTCGCCATATAGAACAACATTTGGTCCCTGAATGGTGTTGGTGGTTGGATTGGCAGGATGGATGATGAAATTATCTGCAATGAGACAAGAGTGCCTTCATTTTATCGCTCAAATAAACCTATCTGAGCTGTTTTGGGGGAGAGGCCGGGTACACCCTGAACTGGTGGTGAGCCACTCACAGGGCTAAAAAAAAACCCACTCAAAAAACCCCGAAACCTTATTATTAAATATTGACAACATTATTCAAAGAAATTGCACTGCCCTCAGAAAATGCTATGAAATGCTGTCAAATTCAAACAGTGATTGAGGAGTATATGAGTATATAATTGTATTATTGTTATCATTATTATTTATTTTACCATATTGGCCCGAATATAAGACGGCCCTGATTATAAGACGACCCCTCTTTTTCAAGACTCAAGTTTGAAAAAAGAGTTTTTGAACACCAAATGAATTTTTATACAGAAAATAATTGCAGTACATCTGAAACAAATGATTATAACAATATATTTGAGAGAAAGAGCATGTTATTTTGCCTTGTTCAAATCTAAAGTGCAATCACATTCGTAAATGAACGGCTTCTGGTTTTTGAAATGTAAATTACATCATAAACTGCCGGTTAACCTGGCCGATCTTCGACCCACTTTTTTCAAGATTGTCGCTACGTTTCTCCATTTTCTGTTATCTCTTCTATTATTTTCTTCTCTTTTCCTGCTTACCGTTATTTTTTGTTTTTCTTCTTTGTGCTACCGCTATTTTTATTTTTATTCTTCGTGGCAGGGGTTCACTTTGGCCTGGGGAGTCAAGTTCAGCATTCGCGTCAATGATATCTGGCGCCATCTAGTGTCGTGAATGGGAATAACGCCTAGACCCCGAATATAAGACGACCCCCACTTTTTCAGTCTTCTTTCATTGCAAAAAACACTGTCTTATATTCGGGCCAATACTGTAATACAATTGATCCAATGTGTACCCCGCCTTTCACCCTGCCTCAGTTGGGCTCAACTTCCCTATGACATTGAAACACAAATGGTACAAAAAACGAATGCGGAAATCTGTCGGAATGCATTTTGAATTCCCGATGGTGGAGCAGTACCACGATCTGTCGCTGTATACCTGGTGTCTTCAATCCTACAGTCAGAGAGCTCGGGCTGGAGTATAAGGTGATATAGTTGGCAAATATGTTGTTGACGTTGAGAATCACCCGCCAATACCAGTTCTCTTTGCCCTTCTCAGGTTTCGGGTCACGGCCCCAGCCTCCATACTTGTGATTAACAGTCGATTCTCCTTTTGAGTAGAATCGAGGCCCGGTAATGTTCACAAACTTGCCTTGGGGACAAAGATCTACAGAGAAAAGGATTATATTTATGAACAATCAGCCATATGCTTTACAACGCATCTACTGATTAGGAATCAAGAGGAGTAAAACGATTGCCGTTTTTTATTATTTTTTTGTGGCTATGCCCTCGAGAGAAACTTGCAGACTCTTGCCTGAGGTCTGCGTGTCCGGTTGATGTGTGGGCCCTTGACCGTGTTCGTTTCTGCACTCGTCCAGGTCTCTTTTCAAACGCTGGTTGTCTTTACGTCTCTTTTCCACCTGAAGGGTGTCATAGTTCTCCAAGTCCCGCAGCTGCGTTTTCAAGTGCATCAGCTGAGACAAAGCAACAAGAGACCAAAGCAACCGCCACAAAGGGATGAATGATTACATCGGGGAACTCAAGAATGAAGAAACCTTCAATTGAAATGTGAAACGAATGTCGTGACACATGGAAAAAATATGCAGTGTTTTCTCTTCTGGGGATGGTCGATAGTCTTGGAATTCCATACACTGTTTATTGTATTAGGTGCAGTCAAGGTCAGCATCACATTAACTAGAGTAAAAAATGGTCTCCTGCTGTATGTTGTCTCAAATGAGTTTTCAAAATGTCCATTGGCATTATATGGAATTACCTTTTTTTTTTTGGCACATTAACTGCTTATATTCAAACTTGGCATGAACTAAAACTTACCTGTCTACCAGAGTCAGTAGTTAACTGCTCGTACTCCTCTGTGGTTGCGTTGAGCCTATCGATCATATTCCTGATCTCAATAAGTTCATTTTCGATCACCTGGAGGCTAACGGCGCCATAGAGCTCGCCATCATCCTCCTTCTCCAGTACGGATAAATCATTTAGTAGTTGGGGCAGACGGAGCTTCAAACCAAGCATCTGACTTTCAAGTTCCAAGACCTGCAAAGAACAAACAGTTTTTTTTTTTTTTGTGGCATGATTGATATCACAAAAAACGGTCTTTCGTAAACATCATTTGCGGCATGTCACCTTCTGTGCGGTGACGGTCTGAGAGCATTTTGCTGCGTCGTCATTCACTGAGTTGAGGGTCTCTTGAGGGAAGGTCTTCTCTTTGTTAGTCAGCTCACACACACAGCGATCTTTTGGATTCAGCTGATGAAACAGACCATTTTCAAAAGAATTATTCTCTTAAAATGACGGCGGAATCGGATTTTGGAGTCAAACTTTGGAATGATAGAGCTCACCTGCTGCGTGAAGTTGAACAGAGAACACAGGAGGAGAATGAGCGTGTGACGCTTCATGATGGCTTACAGGAGAATGAAAACCATCACTGTTGCATCAGGAACACCATCTGTAAAGGATCACTTCCTCCTCTGGTTTCACTTCAACAAATATTTTGGATGTGAAGAACACACAGAGACAAACAACTATTTGCACTCACACTCACACCTAGGGACAATTTAGAGTGTTCAATCAGCCTGCCATGCATGTTTTTGGAATGTGGGAGGAAACCGGAGTACCCGGAGAAAACCCACGCAGTCACAGGGAGAACATGCAAACTCCACACAGGGAGGTCTGGGCCCGGAATTGAACTTCTGCAATGTGAGGTAGATGTGCTAACAAATCAACTACCGTGCCGCTCTAAATGTTACATAAAAACAACAATACTTATAAAAACCAATACTTAGTATTTATTTTAATTTTCTATTGCACGGACTGTTTTGGGTTTTTTTCACCAAATTTTAGTGGATGGCTGGAACCAGAATCGAACCCTGCACCTATTATAAAAAATTACTGTCATTACAAAAACAATTCAAAACGCAACCAAATAATTTGGGAGGGGACATTTTAGAGGGGCTTCAGCTCCATGAAATAGGCCTAACAATGCCACTAATCATTATAAATAATGATTAACCCTCATGCAGTATTTTTAAGCGTCTGCATGCAGGGTATTACGCCCCAAAAATGTCCCTCTTCCAATGTGCAACAACTTTTTTCACTTTTAATTTTTTTTCACTTTCAACCCCTCAAAATGTTCAGTGGGAATTGGCCAAGACATAGATATACATCCTATGCAAAATTTCAGCTTCGTGGAGTTATTTTTTACTGTTTTGTCCAACAGTCCAAAATCGTCCAAAGTGTCCGAAATGTCCAATTTTGGGATAATTACTGCATGGGGGTTAAAACAGTCCAAGGTGACAAAGGTTGGTGCCTTCTGTGGTGATTCTGGCATCTGACATTGAAGCTCAGCCAAATGGCTACCACTGGACTGCGTCAAGAGGACGTAACGTTTGCCGCACCACATGGTGCTAGCATGTCCACATACTAAATCGGGACCAGTCCGGGGTGTACGTACTCTGTATGAATGCGTATTTATTTTTCAGATGATGACTATTCGGGCGGCCCGACGGTCGCCTGGTTAGCACGTCTGCCTCACCGTGCAGAGGTGCAGGGTTTGATTCAATCTTCGGCCTCTCTATGTGGAGTTTGCATGTTCTCCCTGTGGGTTTTCTCCGGGTACTCTAGTTTCCTCCCACATTCCAAAAACATGCATGGCAGGCTGATTGAACACTCTAAATTGTTCCTAGGAGTGAGTGTGAGCTCAGATAGTTGTTCGTCTCTGTGTGCCCTGCAATTGTCTGGCAACCAGTTCAGGGTGTACCCCACCTACTACTCGAATACAGCCGGGATAAGCTCCAGTACGCCCCGGGACCCTTGTGAGGATAAAGCGGTTCAAAAAATGGTTGGTAAATTGACCATCACTGTGAATGTGAGTGCGAATGGCTCTTTGTACCCTGTGATTGTCTGGTGACCAGTTCAGGGTGAACTTCACCTCTTGCCCAATGACAGCTGGGATAGGCATCGGCATGCTCAAGGCCCTTGTGAGGAAAATGAATGAATGATGGCTCTCTTTCCTGCAATTTGGCATGATCTGTCACGCTCATTAACCATTCTGTATGAAATACCGTACAAATAATGATGTTGTTCGGGGGGGGACGTTATCCGCTGTACGCCGCCTTGGGAATTTTAGATGTTATTGCCCCCCCCCCCACCCCAAAGAAAAAACAAAAATTAGGAAGCTGTTTGTTGCACAATTATTATGAAATTTGGTACTTTTTTCAAAGTTTCACATCCATCTTATCGTATATCAAATCGGAACAAGAAGTGAGGGTTCTAAGTCGAAACAAGAAGTGAGTGCGTCAAACTTTACCTTTGTTAGTTATTAAGACACACAAGAGGTGTGGGAAGAAGTGCAGTGCGATCATAGAACCAGCTCAACTCCGTGTCAGTTGACACCTCATGATTTCAGTTCTCAACATGCTGTTCTTGCTACTCCTACTGGCACCCACAGTGAGTAACGTCTGTTTCATGCCGTGTCACGAAAGTATCTGCACTCATTTTTATTGTATTCCCTTTTATATTTTTGTTTATTTATCTATTTTAATTATTGTGGGAATTTGGTGACACAGGTGTTGACACGTATGATATTGTGAATCAAATAAGTTCGTTTTTTTAAAAATGGTAACTAGTCTTCAATTTACCAAACGTTCAGTCGGTATGTTTTCTGACTTTGGTAGATACTGGGATTAGTTTAAGAACATGTGAAAGGCCAGAGTCAACATAAATTTTCGGGAACGACTGTAGCATTGCCGTCGCTCTCCACTCTCTGGTTGTGAAATAGTGCATGAGTTTATTGTCTAGACCAGTGTTATTCAAACTTTTTTGAGCCAAGGCAGACTTCTTTCATTGAAAAAATCTCGCGGCACACCACTAGCTGAAAATGTGGGGGGGGGGAAACGCTTAGAAAGTGTTATACTGTATTGTTACGATAACCGTTTTTAACATTGAAGAATGACATTATAACAGCTTGAATTGGAATCAATGAACACAAAGAATAAAGTATTTTACAATCTTTCATATTAATTGTTTCACTGTCGTCCTGCATTCATGTGGCACAAATTCGCTTGTCCTCGTGGTCGAAACACAAGGCAATTGGCTAGCTGTTGCTGCTCCCTAGCGGTATGGGAGGGTACTACATGATTACTTTCTGGGCGATAGCCCGCACAGGCATACAAATTGGATATTTTACCGCGGCACACCTGACAATGTCTCGCGGCACACCAGTGTGCCGTGGCACAGGGTTTAAAAAACACTGGTCTAGACGTTGAAGGATAAAGGTGCCAGAAGAATGCAGGTCAATCACAGCAAATACACAATGCAGTCATGTTGACTGAAAATGGCTGACAGTGCCTTATGGGGCATTTCACAGAACGTAACGGGGGACTGATTTGAAATTCAGTCATATTTTAACCAGCGTTATGAATCTTCATGTCTTTGTCGTAATAATAATATTAGTTAGCATTATCATGCAATTTCTAGTTTTTGTTTTTGTTTTTGTTTGTTTTTTGTTGTTTGTTTTTTTTTTTTACAAAGTAAGCCCTACTTTGTGTTTGATATCAGGGTGATTGCCAGGTCCAGTATGTGTTGGGTGAGCTGAAAAATGGCTCGTGTGCATGTGAGGTGAACACCAACGTGTGGCTGTTCCCTGCAAAGAAGTACGAGGCCGCACTGCAACAAGTTGAATCTTGTGATGATTCCCTTAAGAAGATCCAAGAGCAGGTAAAGTTAAACCAGTTGTAATCTGTCAAACAGACTACTTTTAATTGAAGCACACTTGAATTGTTCATGTCCACTAATCATTTTTTTGGAATGTTTACAATACTTATTTAGGATTAGATTTTTTTTGATAAACCACTTGATCTGCAGCCAGCAATCTGTATTCTTTTCCACTAGGTGAATCGGGCAAATCAGCGTCTCCCCGAGCTTCATGATGTGGTTGAGAACATAACAGGGCGGCTGGAGCCTTACCAGTACCTACATTATAAGGGCCTCTATTCTGCCTTGTCTCTGCGTCAGTTGGGTGAAGAACTGGACAAGCTCGAGGCTGACATTAACGCCATGTCCCTTCAAGTGAACAATCCTGAATCAACAAAACTCTCAAAAGAGGTATGTCAGACCAGATAGCAACCAATCACAAATAGTAATCAAATCGAAAATTTTATCAAAAGCATCAGCTTCATTGAACCTTTGTTTCAATGTAGGCCCAGAAACTGCGAAGAGATGTTGACATGATGCATATGACGGACTCAATCAACATGAAGACTGTAAAAGAAAAATTACGCTACTTGAAAAACAGCGTTGAGTCATGCTTGTCAATCCCCAAAGATTTCAAAGGTATTTTTTTTTTGAGCAATCGGAGTTTGACGTTTGTGTTCATTGTGATATTATGGGTACAAATTATCCTTGATGACTAATTTTAAACTGTTTACAAGAATATTTTTGTCTCCTTTATTGTTTTCCAGGTCAGCAAAGGTATTGCCTTAAGGGCCTTATGATGAACATCAGTTCACCGGTCATAACTAAAGTCAGTCCATATGGTAAAAACATCATCGCTGGATCATGGGGCCAACAAACCCTTGCAGATAGCGAAGGCCTGAAGAACATTTTCTGGATTCAGCCTTTGCTCCACGGCCACATCTCAGGCAATATCATGAGAACCTACCAATCTTACGAAGACTTCATGGCCTCTGCTAACCACAAAGATTTTACTGTCGCTCCATCCAACACCCATTCTAATACTGTTGAAGGCCCCAGTGCCGTCCTGTACGGAGAGGCTTTGTACTATCACTGCTATGACTCTCCAGATATCTGCCGGTACGATTTGAACGACAAGGCTGTCACAAAGGTCGAACTTCCCGGAATTGGGAAGAATCACAGAAAATTCCCTTATTGTTATTTTGACTGTCGGGCCAATAGTGATGTGGACGTGGAGGTTGATGAGACAGGGCTGTGGGTCATCTATGCCACCTTTGGTAGCCATGGTAATATCGTGGTAAGCAAACTATCCTGGGATAGTGAAGCGAAAATCCTCAATATCACACAGACGTGGGAAACGAGGCTGTTCAAGAAGGCAGCAAGCAACGCTTTTATGTCATGTGGTGTGTTGTATGCTACCCGCTTTTTGGATGATTACCATGAAGAGGTGTTCTATGCTTTTGATCCAGCAACAGGTAAAGAGGACAACACACTGGCGCTGCGAATGGATAAAATCGGTAAGGGAGTTGCCAGTCTGAGTTACAACCCAATCAACAGGCAGCTCTACATGTTTAACGATGGATACCTTCTTGCCTACCAAGCCCACTTCTAAAATTTGACACAAAGCTAAAATAGTGCTATAAAAAATATGTAACACATTTCAAACACATATTCCGCATGCTTCAAACAAGGGGTGCCCAAGATCCGTCGTCGAGATCCCCAATTCAGATAACCCTTCCAACACACCTGATTCAAATGATGAGGATCGTTATCGGGCTTCTCAGAGCCTGCTGATGATCTGATCGTTTGATTCAGGTGTGTTGGGCAACCCTGCTCTAAATTATATGCAGAAAAGTCCTCTGAGTGACTGAGTGTAATGTGCTTTGACACTAGTTTAGTCGTGATTGTCTAAAAGTTTATGAATATATAAACTACACGTACAGTTGTCACTAATGTTCATGTGCCAAATTACATTTAACAAAAACAGGTAATTGCTTAATAAATATACGAGATTGCAATCTGGGTTGTCTTTTTAACTTCCAATTGCTATTCTTGGGGGCTATATTTGCACACTTTTCTCAGGTTTTGGTTTCAACATGAGGACTTGAATGAGAGAACTTCACGCAAGAACAGTAAGGTATACTAGTGTAAGTTAAGGGGTTCGTAGGTTTTTAGTGGATAGCTCTACTTTAAGAATGTGCAGAAGGAGATATAGAAACCTTTGAACGCAGCCTTTATTTTTCAACGTCTGCACCTCCGAACAAACGAATGGGAACACAACCTACTTCCGGTAACTCAAACACTTCCTGGTTTCCTTCAGCCAATCAGACAATATCAACATAAACTTGTTTAAGCAATTATTAAACGGAATATAACCTAGGTAACTGTTACACAAAATAATATAATGCTCAAATATAAAATGAAAATAATTAATAATTTAACATAAGCTTACATTTGTATTTTGTCTGCTTTAAATAGTAAATGGTCTTTCACTTGCATAGTGCTTTTCCACCTACCAGGTACTCAAAGCGCTTGAGCACAAATGTGTGATGAGCACAAGCTGTTGAAATATTTGGTGTTTCTCAACTCAAATACAATCCAAAATTGTAATTGGAAGACTGTTGGTTAAAATTTAAAGCCTTGGGTCACAGTGATACTACGATTTGAAACAAGCTAATTAATATTACTCCAGAAGGAAACTTATCATGTTTTAGAACTAATTTATAAAAGGAATAACATTTAGAGAAACGCTCTTGGGTGGCATCAACCCAAATCTTGAACTGAACGGTTTTACTACCAGAGGGCGCTGCAAGGCTGATTAAAAAACCGGAAGAATTAAGACTTCACACAGCAGAAATACGGAGATTTCCTCGTGTACTGTTGCCTCAAACAAGCAACTCCATAACCGAAAAAATATAGCTAGAGGCAATGTGAGCCACCTTTAATTTTCTGGGTGAATGTGTGTATGTGTGTGTGTGTTTAATTTTCTGGGCGGCTGCCGCTCAGTACGCCCAAAGCTCAGCTCTCATAATGACAGAGCAACTCCCTGCACAGTTAGAAAGCCGAGCAACAAACGTCGGTTTAGAAGTTAGAATCGAACGTAATGACCTACTCTTTACTCGGAGTGTGGTTATGCTGATTTGATGTTTCTTTGAACAGAAAATGGACGAGGGTGGTTCTCTAATGAAATACTGCAAATTTGTTGCATTCGAAATCCTGTAATCCCGTCGTGCAGCTGTTCCTGCTGAAGTGTAGGTATGAAAAGATGAAAATAGGAAAACAAATATTTCACTATGCAAAGTCTGCCCGGAACCCCCGATTCATGAACAATTCGGGTTTCTCATAAACATTTCAGAGAGAGAGATTAACTATCAGAAGAGGTCTTGACAAACAGAAACTTAATTGCAAGCATGGTTCTAAATTACTTTTTTTAAATCAAATGATTTTTTTTCAAGTAACCAGCCAATCAGAATTTCCACCATTTTTTATCAACCCCTTAATGCCCAAATTTATTTCCAATAATTTGAAAATATGTGTTATGTTGATGCTAAATGAAGTTCAGAGTGTTAAATTGAGTATAGCACATACAATAGATGATGCAAATGTCAGTCTGACACCTACTTGGCTTTGCTTGAATTTGAACAATTCCGATTCCAGTTCCTTGTTCAAGATTCCATTTCCAAACGATTCTTAATTTTTCTTCAGTTTGGGGTGTCCAAATTACGGTCGTTCATATGGCGGGTGCTGGAGCCTATCTTTGGGCAGTAGGTGGGGTACACCCTGAATTAGTTGCCAGCCAATTGCAGGGCACACAGAGACACTCACAATTACACCGAAGGACAATTTAGAGTAATCAATTAATCTACCATGCATGTTTTTGGATTGTGAGAGAGAACCGGAGTACCCGGAGAAAACCCACGCAGGCATGGAGAGAACATGGAAATTCCACACAGGAAGGATCCATTAACCTGGCAGGTTAATGAAACACTCTATGTCCCAAGTTGTGATTGCAATCAACGTTCATAGTTTGCCTTTAAGTCTTGTATTAACTACTGTGTATTTTCCCTGTGTATGAAATTGGCATCCCTGTAATCGTTGCGTGTTATCATTTACATGGACTGAATGTTTTATTTTTATCACAGAAGACAGCGGGTAGTACACAGTGGGTATGTGATTTGGTGTATACAAACGGAGCCTCGGTGTATAAACACGCCGTAGGTTGTAGGCACCCTTTGGATCGCTGTCTGCGCAGGACAATATATACATGTGGACAAGTTAATCCACTCAAGACAACCTTCATATCACCCCTCCCTCCAATAGCATTAACAGCATGCGTCGAGATCTAATCTGTCTATATGCCTGCATTACTGAGACAAATTATCACAATAAATCCTCAGGTCGGCTGTTAGACAGTTGTAGTGCAGGGCACTATGGTTACACATGATGCTAGTTTAGTGTGGAGGAAGAACACAGTCCTAACCTGAACCCATCAACCACTTTGAAATCCAGTGTGAAAACGCGTGAGACGTGTTCCGCCATGACCGCTGCAACGGAGAACAAACATTGCCATCGGTATTTTCTCTGAATCAATAAAATTACTCATTAAAAATAACTGAGACCCTAAACAACTTTTTTTTTTTTTTTTACACCACCACCTCACTGAGCATTAGAGCCCCACAATGGGGTCATCTCTAAGCCCACTATTGTTTCCTTCGATGACCACTGCTGTAGTGCAAAGTGGAAAACACACCACTTCATAAAGTATGCAGAGGACGTGGCCACTGAACGGAGCCGTGCAACCAGGAAGAAGCTTGCCAAGAGGAAGTGAATTTGAATTGAATGTTATAAAAGAGAATGTTCTTACATTTTTAAAATACATTTAACCCTTTCATGCGCCCTGTCACCCGATAACATGATAAGCTGTCCACTGTAGTAACTGCCGTCCCTGAAAGGTTTAAAATAATAATAATAATGTGATGAATAAAATGTTTAAATAAATGATGAGTCCGGTGCTGTCTTTGTCATCTTCCTCACCCCCCCACAGAGTTATCTTCCACACCACCATCCTATGCTGTCTGGCTCCACTGACTGGTATAGTTCAACATGACCACAAAAAAAAAAACCACACACACAAAATAAAATGGTACACAGAAGCGGCTGTGTACTGGAAATGATGACAATGAACGAAACAGCAGCAAAGCAGAAATGGAGAGAAGTGGGAGAGCGAAGGCAAAGGGTGGAGTCATATTCATTGCTAAATGCGGCCTTGTAATGACAAGGCCTCTTGGAGTCGAAAGGTGTAATTCAAAAAGTTATTCTGAGGGAAACCTGGAAACAGTCCACCCTCTCCGCTGAAAATGACTGGGTGGATGTGGTTGGGAAAACTGTGTGTGCGCGTTCATGTTGGACACGATGACCGGTGTCGAAATTCAATCCAAAATCCATGTCATCAAGAAACGTAAACTTCAATTCGAGAAAAAAAAAAAAAGGCTAATTGCTGTGCCACAAAACAGCAGAATCATAGTTCAAGAACTGAATCGGTTCAAAGACGCCGTTCGCAAACTGAAATGTTGACGAACTGAAGCAATTTTTCTCGTAAAAATGAACTCAGTCAAAATGGCCCTGACCAAAAATGATGTTTCCCTCTTTTTCTTTTTTTTTATAGCTGGAGCTAAAAAGGAAAAAAAAAAGAACCTTTCCTGCCGCTATTGTTCTGAATGGCAGGAGCACAGATCCACCATCTCCAGGTGGACGTTGCATGTTGCCGAACCAAACTGCGCTGGATCAGAAAGCCAAATGCCATGCTCATGTTTCCCAATTCATTATTGATTTCCTGAGTAATAAGATTAGGCTCGCCAATAGCGCTCGCACTCACTTTTTTTCACTTTCTTGGGCGATATACTGAGAGCTAATTCAGAGCAATAAATAAATAAATAAAATACTTTGTATGTATACACTACACGTGTGCAAAATATATGACACGCGGATGCTGTGACTGTTCATCAACTAAAGCAAAGCACCTGAAACCACCCTCCCCACCCCCGACCCCCCCCCCCCCCCCCACACCGCCATTTTTTGTTTTTTTTTGGTTTTTGCTCAATCTTATTTGCAAATGAACATGAACAGTGTTTTGTTATTTGGACAACTTGTCTGTATTTGAAAACATTCTAAAAAGGAAATAAATAAATGTGTCTGCATGAAGGAATTCATACGAGGGACTAGTTTCTATTCAGCTACAGTACATGAACTTCTTATGTCTCAAGCATTGCACTTGTTTTTGTGATTGCTGGTTTATTTTTCACTCTTTTTCACCAGAAGATGCTTGACTTGCTTTGACATAAAGTTAGCATATTTCCACCTGTGCAAAAAAAAAAACTAGAGAGAGAGAGAGAGAGAGAGAGAGAGAGCGAGAGAGCATTTTTGGCAAAGAAGAGGCAGTGGTTAAGTGCCACACAGTCCGCTACATCAAAAATGGCGCGTCAACCTTCTTCTTCAGTGCCAGAAGAGAGAAAATAAGAGGCAGAGCGGGTTTTCCTCCTGTACACGCCTTTGTGGTTGACCACAACTGGGAAAAAAATGTTCCCCCAGCAGGACGAGGAGCAGTGAGTGCGTGTGTGCGTATGTGTATGTGTGTGTGTATATGTGTGCAGTTCACATACCAGTTGTGCGAGTTCAGCAATATTATTACTTTTCAGCCACAGGACAAATCAGACACATTACTAATCACACAAACAAACCTCCTCATAAACTGTACAATCCCTATATACACATTATGACAGCCACTAGGCAATGAATCACATTAAGTAACTTTTGAGTTTTCAACCAGAATTGTCACTGCATCAAGCCACGCGAAAAGGAAGTCACCCGTATTATTACTTCCAACCAATCAGCATCACCTTCCACACCAGCCAAACTTCAGACATGTGGCAGGTACCAAACCTCTTCATCTTTCTCTCCTCTGGATGTGAAAGCTATTTGAGTCAAACATACATAAACATTCTTGCACGATAGAACTTCATCCAGCAGCTATAAAAGATATTTGGCATTCAAATATTAATGTTCAGTTTGACTGATGCTGTCAGAGAGGTTGTCTTTTTTTTCAATAAATGTATTATAGTTGATCTTGCGGTATACGGCGTCATGCTTTGGGAGCTGTAGCTAATATTTGTGATGCATTCATGTAACTAATCTAGGCAAGTATTAGATATAGTTCTCACTGTTCCAAAATCATTGTTTTAACTTGTTCTCACTGGTGTCTATTTTTTTGAGCCAGCATTAGCAACCTCTTGCCTATGAGTGGGAATTTGGACATTTATTCAGAAGTGTATGTTGGCGTTCAACATTATGCTCATAATAATCACCCATCCATTCATTTTCTGATCTGCTTTATCCTCACAAGGGTCACGAGCGTGCTGGAGCCCAGCACAGGTGTTTTCGGGTAGTAGGCGGGGGTACACCCTGAATTGCAGGGCACACAGATTCACGCCCACAATCACACCTAGGGACAATTTAGAGTGTTCCACTGATCTGCCACGCATGTTTTTGGAATGTGGGTGGAAACCGGATTACCCAGAGAAAATCCAAGCAGGCACGGGGAGAACATGCAAATTTCACACAGGAAGGCCGCAGTCGGAATCGAACCCTGCACCTCTGCACTGTGAGGCCGACGCGTGAACCAGTCGTCCGCCGAGCTGCCCCATGATAATAATATTTCCTCCAAATTATAACTGTCCATAATTTAACAATTTATATTAACACTGATTTTTGTCTTACAGTCAATGTGATTTATGGTTAAAAAGAAAATACTGTGTACCACTTCAGAGATAAAGTGTGAATTTTACAAGAGAATATTAACAACAAATATTGAGAATTAAGTTCTAATATTATAAACATTGAATGTAAGGCTGTGTACAAAAATGTTGTGCCGGCAATATTAATAGTTAAATGCTTTGGTCAACAAACACCGTCACAAAAGAGCAATGTCATGATTTTTGTTTGATACTTTGGACTTTGTTTTGGATTCAGTTTTCTCTGTGTTTTATTAAATACAATTTGTCAAGTTCACCCTGCTCCTCCCTCCTGCCTGCTTTTTGGGGTCCACCACCACCACGCACCGTGACAGTTGCAAGCATAATCAATTCACCATTATTAATACGCAAATGTGTGATAACTAAAACTACAATACATAATTATTCCTTTAATTGTGTATTGTTACTACAGTATTTTCATTTGAGCCTTATCATTCCTTCTCAGCGTCACTTTTGTTAATGGCTCAAAATCTCTTTCTGGGACCGACCGTCAATGTGGGAGTAGGCGTGGCGTCGTGGCTAGGCAGTGACGTCACTCGGGGAGCTGTTCGAAGCCGTACGGTGCTGAACAGATACCCGCTCGTCGTCTTTCTCCTTCGCTCAGTCTTTCCGCTCACTCGGGCTGCCGGTTCGGGAAGGTTGGGCTCTCGCACGCTCACTGACCTCTTCATTGAAGAAACAATACACGCGAGGGAGCGCGGACGCACGAGGACCGCCGCCGACCGCACGGAGCACACCTTGCCTCCAGCAAATGTCGGAGAGATTCTCATTTCGCGCGGTAAGTCATTTTCTCTTTTTCTTTTTTTTTTTTAGTGCTCTTTCTAATTAAGCATCATTGGTTGACTGTTGCTGGTGATGAACGGACGATTCCCTCCCAGTCAACGTGAGCTCGCTTTTAGCTGTGTGTGTGTGTGTGTGTGTGAAAAGGCATTTTGCGACGGGTCTTTTGTCAGCGGTCTTCCAGCCGCGCCTAAAGCTCAACCTAACCACCGGGGCTTCAACATTTGACTCATATTTGCATGAGCCATCTCTCTCTCTCTCTCTCTCTCTCTCTCTCTCTCTCTCTCTCTCTCTCTCTCTCTCTCTCTCTCTCTCTCTCTCTCTCCTTCGATCTCTTTTTTTCTCCATCGCTCTCTCTCCCCCTCGCTCTCCATACCTCCCGTTCTTGTGCGTGGGTACACTGACAAAAATTATCAGAGTAAGACAAATATTCCAGTGCCCACTCGTGTTATTTTTGTTTCCATGGGCACATGAAGAATTCGGTTCGAGGAAAAAGCAACAATATTGAAAAAAAAATCAAAATAATTGGCTCCTCCTCCTGATATTTTAACACTAAATGGCAATAGAGCCGGTAACTGGAAAAGCCCAAATTCAAATGTCTTTATATAATATAACGCATGTAAGGCACTCAAAGGGTAGCTATGAAATGTATGTAAAACTATCCTTCCCCCTTTTCAGTGCTCCTATCATCTAGGTCACAGGACCAATGTAAGCATGCATGAGGCAGGACCTCAGACTGTTTTGGCGTGAGTCATTTGTCAATGCTTGGGTCTGAACGTGTCTGTTGGAATGGTAGCAACACATATCTAAGGGCAGTTTTCTGTGTACTCGAGGCTGAAAATAAAAGGGGATATTTCACTACACTGGCTGATGTGAAAGATGACTACAATGGCAGTAGCCTTAGTACAGACGCAGTCATTTTTTTTTCTTTCTGCTGGTTTTGTTCCTATGGGTCTGACTTGGGCCTGAAGCCCGGTTCTTCAATGAAGATATCACGTTCTAATAAGGCTCGGGCTTTGGTTAAAACACCATATTTGCTTGTGATTCTCTTGATAATAATGGCTTAAGGAGACTCTTCTTGAGGATGAGCAGACGGCTACGCAATATGTCAACATCTTTCTGACATAATCTTGAGACTAACCTTTACCGGCTGTCATGTTCTGTAAATTGTGTTGGCTCTTATCATCAAAATTGTTTTGCCACTGAGGCATTATTTGCCTGTTAACACACTCAGGCACATGAACAAATCTACGGAGCCCCTAAAGTGACACGATGACAAAAAAAAATAAAAATAAATATGCTTCTCATGAGAATTAGAAACGTTCACGTCCAAATGAGAAATAATGAGAAACGTTCTCGTTCATACAAGAATGCACTTTCGTTCGAATGAGACCGAGAAAGTAGAGTTTGCGTTGTTGCGTCCTTGTTTTGAGAAAAGAGTGTAATGCTGAATTCGCGGAAGGTAGGAAGGCGGACTTTTACGACTTCTGACTACAAAACCTGCTCTGCAACGCCCCTTTAAACCGGAAGGTCCGAGTTGCGAAGTCGGAAAAAAGAAGGGCCCCGAGTTTAACGTGATATCACTCGACAATGGCGATCTTCATGGAGACACAAGCAAAACACAATGGACAAGATTTTAAACAAATATGAAACTCTCTTTATTTATCATTACATTAACATAATTGAGCTATGGGTGCAACTGATTTATTGAAGTCTTCACAGAGCAAGAGCCCGTCGACTGTTATCCATTCCATCCTGTATTTGGACTATAAAATAATTGTAACACTGTAGAATAAACATATAGTTATATTTAAATGTGATGTTTTTTTACATTCCAAATTCATAAAAGTTGTGTAAAGCAGTGACTCCTAACCACTTTACCACGGCACATTGTGTCATGAGAGTTATTAGTACAGTGAAACTCCTCTACAACGAAACCTGTAACAATAGTATTGTTAGATAGAGTTGTTGCTAGGGGGACCGCTTTGGGTGAGGGAACCGGAAGTGACGTGTTTCGCCCGATGTTACGAGACTGAGTTACGTACTTGTGCTTCCAGTGTTGTGCCTATTAAAGACAAGTAAGCAAAAGCTTTAACCGTCCACTCTGTTTGTTTAGAGAGAACAGAACAGAGCGAAACATGGTGGCAGCGTGTGTGTAGGGATTGGCAACGTGAAGAGAGTGTTGAACGAAACGCTAGCTCGATAGCACGGAAGCTAACTGCGGACGTTAGCACGGAAGCTAACTGCGGACAGAGGCTACGATGGAAGGCCTGAGACCACCGCCGATTCTTTCTTTGAATTCAAGCAATCTGGCAAAGACATGGAAGACGTGGAGAGAGGAATTCACATTGTACGTGGACCTGACGATGCCCAACACTGAGGAAGCCACGAGATGCAAGCTGTTACACTACCTCATCGGAGAAGAAGGTAGAGAACTGATGAACACCTGGCTGAGCGATGATGTGTCTCCAACGAACACCGTGAGGGATATGATGAGAAAGTTTGATGAACATTGTAACCCTAAGCTAAACGAAACTGTGGAGAGATACAAGTTCTTCAGGAGAGATCAAACAACGGGAGAAAATGTGGACAAGTACGTCACAGAATTAAGAGTTTTGGCCAGCACCTGTAATTTCGAGCAGTTAAAAGACTCCTTGATAAAAGATAGAATCGTGTGTGGCACAAACGACAATGGGCTAAGAGAAAGACTGCTAAGAGAAGATAATCTGACGTTGGAAAAATGCATCAAGATTTGCAGAGCATCAGAACTGTCGAGAGAAAACTGTAAGACATTGCAAGGGCGGACAGAGAATGAAGTGTGTTCACTCGAGCAGGAGAAGACAAGCAAAAGTGAGGTTTGCTGTAAATTTTGTGGCAAGACACACGAGAGAAATAAAAAGAAGTGTCCTGCTTTCGGAAAAAAGTGTAAAAAATGTGGAAAGGATAATCATTTTGCTGTAATGTGTAAGACGAAAAATACACACAGTAAGAATGACAGAGCACTAAATGCTGTTGAGGAGCAAGATAAAGACAAATATGAAGATGTTCTGATGATAACCCATAAAATGGTGACAGAAGAGAAAGTGAATCAGATGAGTGACAAGCATAAGCAAGAAAAACAACTATTTGCTGGAATGCTAATTGACACGAGACAAGTTAAGTTTCAAATAGACTGTGGAGCGAGCTGTAATGTCATCCCTCTACATCTTCTAAACCCAGATGTGAGGTTGGAACATTCTGACAAAGTTCTGGTCATGTACAACAAATCAAAAATGAGTCCATTGGGCCAGTGTCGAGTCAAGATAAGGAACCCCAGAAATGATAAACTGTACCGAGTGCTGTTTCAAGTAGTGAACATGGAAGGAGGTGTCCCAATCCTAGGCAGAAAGGCAAGTGAGGACATGAAGCTGATCCGAGTACAATATGAGAACATCATGACTGTGGACAGCATTGTAACAAAAGAATTGACACCGATACCAAAAGAAGAACATTGCAACAAAATCATGACGATGGAAATGATAGAAACAGAATTCTCTGTTTTCACTGGTGATGGCTGTATGGAAGGAGAATACAGGATTGAGATAGATGATAATATACCACCAGTAAAACTGCCAAAACGCAGAGTGCCAGTTGCAATGATGGAACCACTCAAAGAGGAACTTAAAGAACTAGTTAAAAGAGAAATCATTGCTCCGGTGGAACGAAGTACAGACTGGATTAGTAGCATGATTTCATTGAGAAAACCAAGTGGGAAGATGAGGATCTGCATAGACCCCAAACCATTAAACCGAGCACTGAAACGAAGCCATTTTCCACTCCCAACAATAGATGACATCTTGCCAGAGCTTGCAAATGCGAAAGTATTCACCGTTTGCGATGTCAAACATGGATTTTGGCACATTAAACTGGAGGAAGAGTCAAGTTACCTCACAACATTCTCAACCCCAGTTGGACGCTTTAGATGGTTAAGGATGCCAATGGGAATAAGCCCAGCGCCAGAGATCTTCCAAAGGAAACTCACAAATGCACTGGAGGGCTTACCTGGTACATATATTATTGCTGATGATATTTTAATCACAGGAGAAGGATCAACCCAAGAGGAAGCTACCCGAGACCATGATGTGAAACTGAGACGCTTCCTACAGAGATGCACGGAGAAAAACATAAAACTGAACAAGGGCAAGTTCAAGCTGCGACAAACAAAGGTACCTTATATAGGACATCTACTGACAGCTGAAGGACTGTGTGTTGATCCAGAAAAAGTGCGAGCAATCAGTGAGATGCCGAGACCTACAGATGTGAAAGGAGTACAGCGACTGGTAGGGATGGTGAATTACCTGTCAAAATTCTGTGAACACTTATCAGATGACTGTGAAGTCATGAGACAACTGACACACAAGGACAACATGTGGGAATGGACAGATGTCCACGAAGAGGCATTTGAGCGACTGAAGGACAAAATAGCGAACGCTCCAGTCCTGAAATACTACGACCAGAAAGGAGACCTGACGCTGCAATGTGATGCATCGGAGACCGGACTGGGAGCTGCCCTCATGCAGAATGGGAGGCCTGTGGCATATGCAAGCAGAGCTCTGACACCCACAGAGAGGGGCTACGCTCAAATAGAGAAAGAATGCCTCGCAATTGTGTTTGGACTAGAGAAATTTCATCAGTACACCTATGGCAGAGTCGTGACCGTCCAGAGTGATCACAAACCCTTAGAAAACATACACAAGAAACCATTGATAAGTGCACCAAAGAGACTACAACGAATGTTACTCAGGTTACAGAAGTACAATATTCATGTGACTTATGTACCAGGCCGAGACATGTTTTTAGCTGACACTTTGAGCAGAGCATATTTATATGACTGTCAGAAAGGGGACGCTGAGTCTGAGATGGAAACTGTCAACATGATTGATCATCTACCCATCTCTACAGAGAGACTCATCTCCATTCGATTGGCAACTAAAGAGGACCAAAGATTGCAACATTTGATTCAAGTGATCCAGAAAGGGTGGCCGAAGAGCAAAAAAGAAATCCCGGCAGATATACAACACTTCCAATCATTTCAGGATGAGTTAAGCTATCAGGATGGAATTGTTTTCAAAGGAGAGAGAGCAGTGATTCCCGATGCACTCAGAAGTGATATCACCTGTCGCATCCACTCTTCTCATCTTGGGATTGAAGGATGTCTCAGGCGTGCAAGAGACTGTGTATACTGGCCAGGGATGAATCAACAGATAAAGACTTTTATATTAAAATGTGATGTGTGCAGGTCTGTAGACTCCAGACAGCAGAAAGAGAAGCTACAGCCGCATGACATGGAATACAGGCCCTGGGCAAAGGTCGGAACAGACTTGTTCTCATTTCATGGGAAGGACTATTTGATAACTGTGGATTATTATTCCAACTTCTGGGAAGTGGATTATCTTCCGGACACAACAAGCGTGACAGTTATCCGAAAACTTAAAGCACATTTTGCAAGACAAGGGATCCCGGATATTGTGGTATCAGATAATGGGCCACAGTATACCTCCCAAGAGTTCAAGCGTTTCAGCCGGCTATGGGAATTCAAACACAGAACATCATCGCCGGGTTACGCGCAGAGTAATGGGAAGGCGGAATCAGCAGTAAAGACGGCCAAAGCTCTCATGAGAAAAGCTGCAATGGATGAACGGGACCCTTATCTAGCAATATTGGACCATCGCAACACACCGAGCCAAGGTCTTGCGACTAGCCCAGCACAACGGCTTCTGAACAGGAGGACGAGAACCCTCCTCCCAACAAAGGATACTCTTCTGGAACCAGAGCTTCAAAATAATGAGCAAGGAATCAGACAAAACCAATACCGTCAAGAGAAATATTACAACCGCACAGCAAAGAATTTGAATGCTCTGAGAAGTGGAGACAAGGTGAGAGTGCAGCCCTTGGATCCACATGGAGTATGGAAACCCGCACGAGTAGTCAGACCTGTGGACAACAGATCATATGAGGTAAAACTGGAATCAGGAGGTGTTCTGAGGAGAAATCGACGACACCTCAGACAAGAAAGTGACGCAGCTTCCATCATTTCGACGAGGAACGAGACTCAGAGAACTGCACTGTGTGAGGTCACTACCCAGCATTGTGACACTGAGGACCGAACCAAGATCGTCACCAGATCAGGTCGTCAAGTTAACAAGCCGAAATACTTGGAGGACTACACGCAATGAGGACAAGAACATTGAATATTTGTGAGAAGAAAAAAAAAAAAAAAGGAAAAAATGTCAATGTATAATTTGTTTGCATATAAGAGTTTGCGAATACTGATAACGTTGTGCATGAAGATAGTAGCAAGTAAATGCACTATTTGAGTCTTTACAAAGATTGTACTTTGACACTTTATTTTGGGTTCATTCACAAGTAATGCACTGAAAGTGACACTTTATGTTGACAGTTATGCATGTCATTATTTTCGAATATGTCTGTAGTAGTTTTTTGTAGCTAAGAAAGTTATATGATTACATTATAAGTCAATGCTTTAAATTGAAAAAAGAAAAGATGTAACAATAGTATTGTTAGATAGAGTTGTTGCTAGGGGGACCGCTTTGGGTGAGGGAACCGGAAGTGACGTGTTTCGCCCGATGTTACGAGACTGAGTTACGTACTTGTGCTTCCAGTGTTGTGCCTATTAAAGACAAGTAAGCAAAAGCTTTAACCGTCCACTCTGTTTGTTTAGAGAGAACAGAACAGAGCGAAACAAAACCTACATGGGCGAAAATACCCCCTAGTGTGAAAAAACCTTCATGCATTAACACTATTCCCACTTTCCTGCGCCCCATCCAACGAAAAAAAAACCCTGTCGCGTTATACGAAATCTTTTTCTCTGCTCTTGCCTCGCGACGAGATTCACTACAATGAAGTCTAATCCAACAGCGACCTCTACTGCTTCGTTCGGGAACGGCAACATCAACCACCACACTGGTTTACACATGCGCAGTAGTCCAGGAAGTATTTGTTATTGTTCGTTTCAGACGCAGCAAGAACGTTGCTATGCTAAAATGGCTCCAAAACGGACCTTTGGATGTCAAGCAGCTAAGACAAGAGCTCTGACGCTGGAAGAGAGGGTAAAAGTGATCAAATGAAAGACGGAGGAAGCAAAATAAAAGGCATTATCCAAGAAATTGATGGAAGTGAAAGTGAATGCTGATCGTAAATTTCACAATTTCTTTCCCTTTTTTTCTTTCTACACTGACAATATGAAGTGTCACATAAGTGTGTGCTCATACTTATGCACTATTGGAATAAAAATAAAGAGTGCACATACGTTTGTGTGTGTGTGTGTGTGTGTTTGCATCTGAGATCAAATTTGCTACAGTGAAAAACCCCCTGTTGTGAAAAATTTCTTGCTGCAATCATGATTTCGTTGTAGAGGAGTTTCACTATAATTATCGCATTTTACTGAATTGGTCTATAGATTGTATCAAATGTATCTTGTTCTTCTGTCAATGCCAGTGACAGGGGGAACAATTAAAACCTCTTCCACTAGATGGCAGAAGGTACAATTGACCTATGTATCCACACGTTGCCAGTCATAAAACGAAATAATAGCTTGGTATTCAACCAAACAGGCTCAGATTATACATGTATTTATTTTGTTAAAAAATTGCAACAAGCTCATTGATATACTTTGTGATTGTTGGTAGACTGTGAGATTTATTAATGTAAAAAAGGTTCTTGGCCACGGTGGACGACTGGTTTGCACATCACAGTTCAGCGGTCCCGGGTTCAAATCCGGGCTCCAGCCTTGCTGTGTGGAGTTTGCATGTTCTCTCTGTGTCTGCGTGAGTTTTCTCCGGGCACTTCCACTGCATGGAAGGCTGATTGAACCCTCAAAATTGTCTCCAGCTCAGATTGTGAGTGTGAGTGTGGATGCATTCCAACTTAATTTGGACTGCTTAATACATTCCAGTATTGTTGTAGTTTATACAAAAATTTGAAAGTGATGGACTCCTGTGACCTTTTTCCTTGGAAGCTTGACTTACCATACAAGGATGCTTTCACCACCAATCAACACCCATATTTTTTTTCAAACTGATTTTTCACCGTACACTGTGACTGAATGGTTATATTGTACTACATGGAAGTGTCAAAATGTCATTCGCTCAAACTGTACGTTGAGCTCAACTGTAAAAATGGATACGCAAAGATCGGTGTAGATGTGGTGTATTCCTCTCAAATCAAGAAAGAAAGAATCACCTTTGGAGTTACAGTCAAACCTCGGTTTTCATCCATAATCCGTTCCAGAAGGCTGTTCGAAAACCGAAATTGTTCGAAAACCGAAACCACGCTCTTTTTAAAATAAAAATGTTTACTGAACACGTCTGCTCACAATGGAAAGCAACACGAGGAAGCGTCACTTCCTCGTCTACCCGAGGAAGCGTCACTTCCTTGTGTAAGGGAGGCGAGAGGAGTCAAATGGTGCATTCAAGTGCATTCAGTTTGTTCGAGAACCGAAATTTGTTCGTCATCGAGGCATAAAAACCCTGAAATTTTTGGTCGAAAACCGAATTGGACGAGAACCGAGGTTTGACTGTACTTTGAACATATTGCATTGGGCCGACAGGATGCATACACCTGACCCGAGTTCATCGTGAGTCTACCAAATGTTCAGGTGGACACATTTTCCACTTCCGAACAAAGCGCACATAGACGAGTGACATTCTCCCTGTCGGTTAAAGCACAGAACAGCTCAGACATGCAGACACTCTCTGAAAGCCTTTGGGATTAGCTATTTCATTGGCTTCTCACTCTGATCCTCTATTCAGCTGGCCTACTTTTGACCACATCTGGTCATCACATTGCAGGGTATGCGCGACTAAAAAAGTGTCCTTTGATCTGCATTAAATGAAGGGCTCCTAAGTACCTCCTGGCAAAGGTTTCAATTCTAAATAAAGCTTCAACATTTGCTGATCGGCCAGTTGGGAATTTTATAAACAATGCCAAGGTAGTTTAACGAGTCACAAGTTGAAATCTACAAGTTGGTATTTGAGCCACGATGAGGTCTAAATAATTTGATCATGTATCGTTTAAATATCAACATCATCGAGTTAGGCAATAGCTGATTTGTGAGTATTGCCCAAATAAACAACTTTTTCGTAAAAAGAGGTGCACTGTTATTTTTGGGCAAGGGCAATGGTCTAGTTCAGCGCGTTTTTGTGAGTTTTGTGGAGGCGCTACACCTCATTGGGCGCACCTGCCACGCCCTTCAGTGCATCTGCCAATTGGGTTACAAAAAGGTAGACCGGACTTTAGACTCTGTAAAAGCAGGGCTGACTCGTGGCGCAGGTGGTGTAATGCAATTTTGGGACTGAGGCGCAGGCAGACAAGTACGGGGGTACGTGTGATGGATGTCAACCATTTCATTCATAAATGGCATCAGTGTGGGACAATCCTTAAGAATCGTCGTAGAAATCAGTTCACTGAATGAATTAGAATCTTTCAAACATTTTAACAGCACCAGCGTCACTATTGAGCGGGTGGGGTGAAACGTGGACCCCCGATTGTGTGAAAGACGGACTCCAATAGCCCATGCACGGCTGACTACATCATCCGCTAATGGAGATATTGAAATTTACCTGCTAATATCATGCAAGGAGCCCAGCGAGTCTATTTCTGTTTCGGTAACGTCAAGCACGGTCTACTCGTGCGTACTGGGATCCAACCGCCCAGATTTTACAAATGAGCGATGCCACTAGGACCAACCGGGAAAAGACTACAATCAAACCTTGGTTTTCGAACGTCTCAGTTCTCGACCAATTCGGTTTTCGACCAAAACTTTCGAGTTTTTTTTTATGCCTCGGATGATGAACAAACAAACTGAGCGCACTTGAATGCACCATTTGACTCCTCTCGCCTTCCTTACATGAGGAAGTGATGCTTCCTCGTCTTGCTTTCCATTGTGAGCAGACGTGTTCAGTAAACATTTTTATTTTCAAAAGAGCGAGGTTTCGGTTTTCGAACAATTTCGGTTTTCGAACAGCCTTCTGGAAGGGATTATGGACGAAAACCGAGGTTTGACTGTACTTTCATCTTTCAACGGTGTACAAAGGCGCAAATGCCCGGTTACACTCAATTGTATCTGTGTAAAGTCCAGCAAAATACCAATAGAAAGAAAACCACCAATGCACACAGTTAGATTTTGCTTTGTGCTCGCCTTGCGCCGGCAATGAAAATATGGCCCCAGGTGTGCAAATTAAATCAAATCAACCGGAGGTGTAGTTATTTGATTAAATGAGCCTGGCAATGAATGACGTTGGCATTGTTTTAATGTCTTGTCTGTACAATAATCAAACACATACTTTGTAATCCAATGACACGTCACGAGATCTTAAGGAATCGCTCTTTCTTTCATACCCTGAAAGTCAGCAAACTAACCAAAAAGATTGTCCATGGTCAGTCAGGGAGTGCATGCAGCCACCCTCCTCCAGATCCCGCAGGAAATGTTGAGCACACATTTAGAGCTCCAGCTTCTGTATGATTACAGCATTTGGCCGCCCAAATTAGACGTTGTAGAGCTAATTAGAGACAAGCTATGCATTAACATATCTTTGTACGCTTACGATCCTCCTCCACCCTCTTCCTGGTCCTTCCTGTTTCATCCCATCTCTGTACAGCAAGCATGTCAAAAGCCTGGCCAACAGGCAATGCACGAGTGTGCAGTCCGCATGTCATTTTTTTACTGGCAAATGTTTCGATGGCCAACATTAAGCATGCTCTTTTCTGCATTATTTATACAGTGGTGCTGCTCCATACAAGAAAGGGGAGTTCTAAGAGGAGCAAGTGACAGTGCAAAGCATCACCAATGAGTATGTGAATCGCAGATAAGGATAACGTTTAATTTGCCAGACTGTTATTTTAGTAATTAAAGACTACAATGTTCAGACACAATGAAAACAAACCTACATGGTGGGGAAGTGTCAGAGGGAACAACAATGTTAAGCCAATGACCAATTGCATGCCAAGCAGCGCTAGCTCACCTACATTTTCCATGCCCCCCACCCCTCCTTTTCCTATTGGCAACGCCTCTGAATAGAACGAACATAGTTAATGCGACTAAGCTGAAACTGAAATGAACCGTATTTTCTGCACTATAAGGCGCTTCGGATTATAATGCGCACCTTTTAATGAGTGGCCAATTTTAAAACTCTTTTCATATATAGGGCACGCTTCGTAATAAGCCGCACAGAATAAAAGCTACAATAGTGGCTGCTGTTGCCCTATGCATCCACTAGATGGTGCTATGCTGAAGGGAATACAATACAATACAGTGCAGCTTTATTTAGATAAAGCCTTCACAACCGCTGCAGCTGTAACAATGAGAATTGGTCAGAAACACAGACATGAAACATATAAATACAAATGGCATTACAAAAAAATAAATGAAAGACATACGTTCTGGGGCGGCCCGGTAGCCCAGTGGTTAGCACGTCGGCTTCACAGTGCAGAGGTACCGGGTTCGATCCCAGCTCCGGCCTCCCTGTGTGGAGTTTGCATGTTCTCCCCGGGCTTGCGTGGGTTTTTTTCTCCGGGTGCTCCGGTTCCTCCCACATTCCAAAACATGCATGGCAGGCTCGTTGGGCACTCTAAATTGTCCCTAGGTGTGAGTGTGAGCGTGGATGGTTGTTCGTCTCTGTGTGCCCTGCGATTGGCTGGCAACCAATTCAGGGTGTCCCCCGCCTACTGCCCGAAGACAGCTGGGATAGGCTCCGGCACCCCCCGCGACCCTAGTGAGGATAAAGCGGTTCGGAAAATGGATGGATGGATGGACATACGTGGATGGATGGACATACTGATGACATTTGACACGTAGTCAGACGCAGACATGTCTGTGTTTGTCGAGGCTGTTAAAAGCATAAATAAAGTGTACGTTTTAAAAAGCCAGCACCACCGCTCTCCTTTTTCGGAGCTGCAAAATGTATCTATATCTATTCGAGCTATATTAGCCTACTATCAAAATCTTTTTCCATTATCAAACATTTTTTATTAAGCTCCATGGAGCCATTAGATGTCGCTAAAGAGCCGCGTGTTGCCGACCCCCGCACTAGGGGCTAAATATCCCCTCGAAGTCTTGCTTGTCTCCCTATTCCTTCGTTAAGTCAGTATATATATAATATAGTCCGTAGTTAACTATGCTTGTTTCATAATGGCTGTGCAGAGCTCACAAAGTAGTCGTCTGTTTGAGTGTGCGTTGGCGAACGCACACGTCAATTAGTGTGCAGAACCCTTTTAGGTTCCAATTGCTTCCTGCTAATAATCACCACTAAATGGCATAGGAACACTATCGGGAAACAACTCAATAGGGAACATAAAGAGAGTTACAGTCTCTTTATATTACTCGAATCGGATTATAGGGCGCACCCTATTTGAGAAAATTTTATGCTTTTAGGTGCACCTTATACTGGGGGAAATACGGGACTCGGATAAACTGGACAAAAAAAGAAAACAATCAGCCACAACACAAATACTTTCAATCCCCAGCTAAAAGAGTGAGAAGAGAGATTAGAGATGGATGAAAAGAAGTAACCAAGCCATCACAGCATTGTGACCACCTGCGCAATCTGAGGAAATCAGTTACCATTTTATTAAGCAAACGTTTTTATTAAATTTTCGTTAAATTAAATTTTGCTCGTGGTCATATTCTTGTGGATGGTCTGTTTGGACATGAATAAAATATATTACACAGCACATCTCCGCCCACACTGATTGGTTGGTTTCAGTGCCTTGAATAAATAAAACAAGAACATTTTTCTGCACAGGCGTCATGTGCTTTCCTGTGTCTATCCTGATATCTTTCTTTCCCTCTTATGTCTGACATCCTCCCATGTTCTCTCCTTCCCGTTCGTCATTCACACTCTCGCTAAGCAGGCTCATCGACAGCAGCATGAGGGAATATCTCTGAAAAGCTTCAAGTTTAATTTTGTTTTGTTTTTTTCCAAAAGGAAAAAAAAAGCAAGCTTTTTGATATGCTTCTACTGTTGTGATTTATTTCCAAGTTGTATACATCTCATTACTAGGAATACACGTAAAGCCTTTTCATTCTGATTCGCAATTGCAAATCGCATTTGGACCAACCTTGAAGATTAATTTTCATCGATAAAACGTTTTGGATAAATGAGGTCATATTTCTGTTGATGACAAAGCTCAATTGAAAATGACTGCTACTCATTCGCAAAGCAGGCCTATTCAATGTTTTATACGTTTCCATCGCTCTCAAACATCTTAAGTATTTTCTATAGAGGAAAAAAAAAAGCTCGGCTCACATTAATTTTTGAATGCAGCCTGCACTCAGCAGCTTGGTATTTATTCTTCATTTTGCATTTTAAAAGTTGCCTATATTAAATAAGTGTAAACGTTTCAAAGGGTGGGAACCATATGGGGGTGGGGGGGTCGCAATGCCATCATCACAAAAGATGCAGGGCTATATCACAAAAAAAGGAAACTCACCTATTTTTGGAACATGTCACCCCTGAAAAGAGAGGCAACGCTCTGTAACCTACTTAAATCATCTTTTGCGGGTCATCACTCGGTTGGAGCGCTGTCATTATTTCCTGCAGGACATGGCAGAGGTCAGTAGAACTCGAGCTTGGATGTGGGATGGAGTGATGGTGTATGGATTTGAAAATTCACCCCGAGGATGAACTCAATGTGTCTTTTATTGCTGTAAAATCTTTTTGGATTATTTATTATTTATATATATATATATGGGCGGCCCGGTAGCCCAGTGGTTAGCACGTCGGTTTCACAGTGCAGAGGTACCGGGTTCGATCCCAGCTCCGGCCTCCCTGTGTGGAGTTTGCATGTTCTCCCCGGGCTTGCGTGGGTTTTCTCCGGGTGCTCCGGTTTCCTCCCACATTCCAAAAACATGCATGGCAGGCTCATTGGGCACTCTAAATTGTCCCTAGGTGTGAGTGTGAGCGTGGATGGTTGTTCGTCTCTGTGTGCCCTGCGATTGGCTGGCAACCATTCAGGGTGTCCCCCGCCTACTGCCCGAAGACTGCTGGGATAGGCTCCAGCACCCCCCGCGACCCTAGTGAGGATGAAGCGGTTCGGAAAATGAATGAATGAATGAATGAATGAATATATATATATATATATATATATCCATCCATCCATCCATTTTCCGAACCGCTTCATCCTCACTAGGGTCGCGGGGGGTGCTGGAGCCTATCCCAGCAGTCTTCGGGCAGTAGGCGGGGGACACCATGAATTGGTTGCCAGCCAATCGCAGGGCACACAGAGACGAACAACCATCCACGCTCACACTCATACCTAGGGACAATTTAGAGTGCCCAACGAGCCTGCCATGCATGTTTTTGGAATGTGGGAGGAAACCGGAGCACCCGGAGAAAACCCACGCAAGCCCGGGGAGAACATGCAAACTCCACACAGGGAGGCCGGAGCTGGGATCGAACCCGGTACCTCTGCACTGTGAAGCCGACGTGCTAACCACTGGACTACCGGGCCGCCCTATATATATATATATATATATATATATATATATATACACACACCGTAATTTCTGGACTATAGACCGCACCTGATTATAAGCCGCACCACTACATTTTTAAAGGAAAAAAAACATTTTGTACACACATAAGCCGCACATGTCTATAAGCCGCAGGTGCCCATATTGTTACATGAAATATTTACAAAGAAAGACGGTACACAGGCGGCCGTTAAAAACGTCTTTATATAGGCCGCTTCATTAAATAAGCCGCAGAGTTGAAAGCGTGTGACAAAAGTCGCGGCTTATAGTCGCGGAAGTTACGGTATATATTAGAGCTGTCAAACGATTAAAATATGTAATCTAATTAAAAACGCAACTGTCATAATTAACTCAAATTAACTCATAATTAATCGCGATTACTCACACATTTTTTATCGTTTCTGAATTTCCTTTTATATTTTTTTTGTCCTATTTTTTCCCCATTTTAATGCTCTCATCAACATGGAGAGCATGTTGTCATGACTCACAGTATGTGGCAGAAGACCTGAACAAGGTCAACTGTGTCCAGCAGACACACACACTCACACATGTCACAGAGGAGATTATGTAAATTTATTTAATAAGGCATATGCAATCTGTTATGTTGTTAAAAGCGGACGTATATACGGATGTATAAACCGAGGAAACAAGCAGACTATCATCCTCGGCCTTTGTTGCACTCCAGCGGTGACCTGAAATCGCAGAGGCATCAAATGAACCAGAGTTATTCCAGTCTGATGGCTGCTAAACCATGTCATTCAATGTCAATATCATGAACCAGCTCGGAAAAGTTCATTTGTTCTGACTTTTGTCAATGAATGTTTGTTTTGAATGAACAGGTAGCTGTCAGTTCAGTGTTGTAACATGTGAAATGCTGATGGACAGTTCATTTTTGTCACATCTCTCTTAGTGCACACGTGTAGTTTATCTTATTTTTTCTTATTTTCGTGTCCGATTCTACAACTCTTGAAACGTCAGTTGTGGACACCACTTATTTCTCAGCAGCTATATTTAGTGTCTCCAGATGTGCAAATATATGAATAAATGTGTGCAGTGGCGGGGGCAGGTTGCTTGCTGCTTTTGGCAGGTCTGTGCGAACAGACTGTGTGAACACAGAGAGATTATGTTTCCACTGCGGGTCCTGCTTTTACCTCGACGAAAGGGGCAGAAAGCAGGATTTGGGTTTGGTTGAGTTAATCTTCCCATTGTGTGGTTATATTTGGAAAGTATGTGACCGCATATGTGGATCTGCCAATCATCTACCTTGTTTATTGATGAAATTATAGAAGACTACATCATTCATCGTCACCTTGCACACAATTGTCTATGACCGGTTTGTATGACTCCATACACTGCATTCAAAAGCTACATGCTTGCTGCCGTTTTCGGGAGGGTCTGTATACTACTTACAGTTTGTATATTCAAAGGAATAAAAAGTGAAAGGACACCCAAATCGAAAATTACAAATGGGCGCGAGTGATACATTTCGTTTAACATTGTTTCACGTATCTCTGTGAATCTATTTAGAAACATCTCTGTGTCTAGCTCCACCCTAAACAAATATTTGCTCAAGTTCAGGACGAAGTAAATAAACATCCATCCATTCTATCCGATCCGCTTTATCCTCACAAGGGTAGTGGGGGGGGCTGGGGCCTATGCCAGCTGTCTTCGGGCAATAGGCGTGGGACACCCTGAACCGGTTCCCAGCCAATCACGGGGCACACAGAGACGAACAACCATCCGCGCTCACACTCACACCTGGGGACAATTTACAGTGTTCCATTAACCCGCCATGCATGTTTTCGGATGGTGGGAAGAAACCAGAGCACCCGGAGAAAACCCACACAGGCCTGGGGAGAACATGGAAATTCCACACAGGAAGGATCCATTAACCTGGCAGGTTAATGAAACACTCTATGTCCCAAGTTGTGATTGCAATCGATGTTCATAGTTTGCCTTCCACACAGGAAGGCCGGAGCCGGGATCAAACCCACAACCTCTGCACTGCGAGGTCGACGTGCGAACCGCTGGACCACCGGGCCTCGGAAATAAACATTCCAACCATATTTCAGCAAACTTAGTCGAACGATACTTTCACATAGGCATCCTTAAAACAGCACCATCTGGATATATCGATAGTTGTAATACAATATACACGTATACAGTCATCTTAAAGTTCTATGAGTCTTTGAGTTGCGACTTGGTACAAGTTGTGTGTTTCAGATGTGAGCCATGTTACAAGGCTTTCGAGATTTACGACAAGCAGCCACACAGGGGAGGAAGTGCTTGCAAAAGACCACACAGCGTTTGAAGGCACCACACGCAATCTGTCATTACCTGCGTGGGCCACACGCCCTGTGCTAACCTCAATGAATGTGTATAGGATGGCTGGGAAGATGAGAGGCCGAGAGAGCGGCTCTGTACAGTAATTAGTAAGGTGCTGAGGTTAAAGATGACATCTGGACAGCGTGGGCTGCCCTGTTGTGCGGCATGTTAACCTGATTTCCAATTTCCTCTTCATTCTCGTTCTATTCTCAGCCTCACATATGGTCAGTTTTCGATTCAACAAGATTTGCTGCAATAACACTACTGAGTGGTTTGAGCCAAAGCCGATTCGGTTGAAAATGGCAATCCTGCGCTTTGCGCTTTTGAGTTTTGGTTCCATGAACACGATGAAGACCAAATCCACAGGGAATAATTTACGTTTAAAAACAAGGTGTCTTTATTATTGAGAGAATCTTTGAGGAACAAAAAGGAACGCGTTGACCCTAAAGCTTGTGGTGGATTTCCTCTAAAATGATCCAAAAGTGAAAAATACATTTGTAAAAAATGCTATTGTAACACATATGTAAGTTGAGGGGTTCGTTGTTTATGAATGGATGGCTCTACTTTAAGAAACAGCGTTTGAACGTAGCCTTTATTTCAAAACGTCTGCTCCGCAGCACGGTCGAAAACACACACTTCTCGGCAACTGAATCACTTCCTGCTTTCCTTTTCTTCAGCCAATCAGAAGCAAATAACATAAAAACACGTCCAAGCAATTATTACACAACAGAATATAATGAATGAATACAACAGAATATTTAATTTTATATTTGAGCATTATATTCTTTTGTGTTACAGTTACCTAGGTTATATTCCGTTTCATAATTGCTTAAACAGGTTTATGTTGATATTGTCTGATTGGCTGAAGAAAACCAGGAAGTGTTTGAGTTACCGGAAGTAGGTGTGTTCTCGTTCGTTCGGAGGTGCAGACGTTTGGAAAATAAAAAAGCTGCCTTCAAAGGATTCCATCTCTCCTTTTGCCCATTCTTAAAGTAGAGCTATCCACTACAAAACTACGACCCCCTCTTACAATAATATAACAGAAGCTTACACATATACTCATTCGCATTTAAATCATGGGCAATTTAGAACCAGATTTAACATGATGTTTTTTTGTGCAAATCTTCTATCAGTAACCAGATTTTACGGTGTCCGTTTAGTTGTGTTTTGTGCTCATCTCCCGCTCTGTCTACTTTCACACATCTCAGTTGAACGTAGCTGAAGTTAGCTTAGCGCCTCATATTGTTACTTAATATTTTCTGAAGTTGATGGGCTTCCCCTGTAGTCCTCTTGCGCCCCCATGGGGAAGGCCTAACTTTCACTTTGAAGCCCGCTGTTTTAATGGAATTGAACCTTGACGGCATAACTTTTAAATGGCAGCGTTACGCAAGCAACGCTCTTCTGAACATTTTTGGAGTTAAGGTTCTGTAAAAAGGGCATTTCAGCAACTCAGCCAGTGTTTGCCATGACATGAACTTTGTGCTGTTTCTATAGCAACATTCAACACACAGCGAGAGTGACCGTCAGTGAGCGCTTATTTTTTCCCCTCTCTTCTTCCAAGTGCTCTCTGTCCTTTTTTATTGTCATTTTTGCGGCTACTCTTTCTGGATGTCAGACAATATTCATAGTCACAAATGAGTATGTTGTTAAAGACGTGCGCTGCCGCTTATGTGAGAAAACATCAGGCAGAGAAAACTAAATCTCATATTTTTTGTCTTCATTCGTTACAGTGCTTACTGTATATTCAAATGACTTACGAAAACATTTATTTCTATTTCAAACTGCAATCTACATCAGTGGATGGATGAGGGGGCTGATGGACATTTCTTCGCTCACATAATACTGAATGAAGTGTACCGTATTTTCCCCACTATAAGCCGCACCGAAAAGCATTCCATTTTCCCAAACGTTGACAGTGTGCCCTATAATTTGATGCACTTTATATAAGGTGTCAAGCTCTCTTTATTTACCCCATTAAATTGGTTCCCTGTTAGTGTGTTTCTATGATTTCTAGTGGTGGTTATTAGCAGGAACCAATTGTAACCTAAAATGGTTCTGCCCAACACTAATTGACGTGTGCGTTCGCCAACACACACTCAAGCAGACAACTACTTTTTGAGCTCTGCACAGCCATTATGAAACAAAGATAATACCACAAGCATAGTTAACTACTGACTAAATGAAGGAAGAGGGAGACAAGCAAGACTTCTACTAGGGCTGGGGTGCCCATTACGTTAATCGCGATTGACCGGTAGATCGCGGACTGGTCCCAAGTCGATCCAAGCGGTGCAGAGGTGAAAAAAAACCAACAACCATTTGTGTGTCTTTGTGCATGTTAGAAATATATATTTTTTGTGTTAATGTACACTGCACCGTAATCATCCTATCAGTCTCATTTTCACAAAAAGTATTTAAAAAATCAAATGAAGCAGGTAAATCTTTAACCTACGATGGCGCGTGACCTGCGTCACAGGAAGTTGTTAGCGCTCAGCAGTCTGCAATTGCAGCTTGTGACCCGAGCTGTTGCGCAATATCTTTTATCGTCATCATTATCCTCATGCGGTTTGTTTCATGTACAATTCATCGATCGCACGGGCAAAGAATAGGAATCTAAAGGGCTGAGGGAAGCACTTTAAAACGATACGTGTGAGCTACGATAGTTAACAGGCTGCAAAAGTCGCATGCCTCCGTATATGTGCGTGTGCGTGCGTGGTAATGGGTTGATCGCAGGAGGTTGCTTGATCGAAAAATCAATCTTCGGTCCAAAATGTTTGGGCACCCCTGTTTTAGGGGTTATATTTAGCCCCTTGTGGATGTGAGCCCACAAGGTTGTGTGCCTCTTTGTTGAATCAATTGTCTTCAGAACGTATGTCTTTCATTTATTGTTTTGCAATGACATTTTCATGTCTGTGTTTGTAATCAATTCCAACGGCTTTGTTGCAGCTGCAGCGGTTCTGAAGGCTCTATATAAATGAAGCTGTATTGAATTGTATTGTATTTCCTTTCGTGTAGCTCCATGTCATGGATGCATAGCGCAACCGTAGCCACTATTGTAGCTTCTATTCTATGTGACTTATAACTTATGTGGTGCGCCCTATATATAAAAAGCGTTTTAAAATAGGCCATTCATTGAAGGTGCACCTTATTATCCGAAGTGCCTTAAAGTGCAAAAAATACGGTAATTAAAAGCGGACATATATATATATATATATATATTTTTTTTTTTTTATATAACCCCTACAGAATTGATTTTGTGATTTCCTCGCTTGATTTTCTTTGTGGTTTCTTTGAAGTAATAATTAATTCACGTTTTCTGGAGGCGGCCATGAACGCCTCGAGTGGAACGGAAGAAGGCACGGAGACGGACAATGACGTACAGTACCTGTACTTGTTGAGACTGTGAAAACCATTAATAAAGTCTGCGTTTAAAAAATAAATAAAACCACAGCTCTCCTTTTTTCAACAAATACAGGTGAGTCTTTGTCCGTCTCCGTGCCTTCTCTTCCGTTCAACTCGAGAGGCGTTCATGACCCCCTCGGAAAAACGCAGTGGCATTTCCTTGATCATAGCGCCACGACTACTACGATCAGATGTCAGTAGTAGTTATTTATTCCTTTGTTGTGTATTCACAAATGATGAAATCGCAATAGAAATTCTGTCGGGGTGGCTTTTCAGTTTTGATGTATTATTTTAAATTTTCGTAGTTTCATTTAAGTAATCATTAGTTTACGTTTTCCGCAGACGGTCTTGAACGCCTCTCGAGTCGAACGGAAGAAGGCACGTAGACAGACAAAGACGTACCTGTATTTGTTGAGACTGTTTTAAAAAATGAACACCCCAGCTCTCCTTTTTTCGGAGCCGCAACAAAAACGTATTTAATAAAGCAGCGACACAGCTCACTGAACCAACAGCAAGTTATAAACATTGGAAGCATGTCTCCAGGAAGGAGCCATCTTGGAGTCGATGTATTACCGTAATGACCATACAAAAGACGCACCGGATTTTAAGGCGCTCGGTGAGCTTTTAAGAAAATTTAAGACTTTTTGGTGCGCCCTATAGTGCGGAAAATACGGTGTGATATATATATATATATATATATATATATATATATAATATACTTTTTTTTCACCAATGAAGGGTTCCGTGAATGTGCATATTAACAATGTATCGTATGATAATCATTGACCAGATGCGGCCGCCTCAAGCCAGATGGGTGCCTCCCGTCCTGGTGTTTAGCACAGAGACAGATGATCAACTGACATCCATGTGACGTCGAGCTCCACTGAACACTGATTGCTTTGGATTACACAGAACAAACATCAGCTCGGCACACAATCCACATTCATCCAAAAGTAGACACTGGCGGTCAGGATGCACAAAAGCGCACCCACTAAGCTTTGCCAGACTGGAGCCAATATGGATTGCCACCCAAAGGGCTACTGGGTAATTGTGAGTCATGATTATAATATATTGGATGTGAGTGTAATAAGTACACGTCCCCGAGTCAACGGGATTGTCGAGCAAGTTGCTTCAAGGGTGATGATGGGTCAAGAAACCTTGCAGTATGGCGAGACAGACCAAAAGTTAGATTGTGTCACTCCAAATACTGTTGCCTGAGGAATTGTATCCCTTCTTGCCACACTCTGCCTACACTGTTCCTCTTATTGATGGTGTGATATGCGTTCATTCGCATTGTTATATAAATTTGACAAACTCTCCACTTTTTTCTTTATCCTCAGTGCATCCATTCTCTGTTTCACTTCTCCTCACTCAGGTCAATGATGTGCTTAGCCAAGAAGCGGAGTATACACTCTGGACTGATTGCCAGCCAATCGCAGCTCTTTTTCTTTTCTCTTTAATAAGTTCAACGTAGGGGTTAAATAATATTCATTTCTTCCAACTCACTTCCATTTACCGTACAGATTAGGGGTGACCAACGTGATTATCAGCCTAATATTTCGACATCACAGATAACCTTATTGTTCATGTGACTGAAGTGATTGAACCGCAATTCTGAATCTCCCAAGAAAGTCTAAGAAGAGGAAAACCTGCGCCTCTTCATTTTGAAGTGTCTGCGCTCACGTGTTTGGAGTACATCGTCATATCACAGCTCCATCACATCAGCCCTGTAACAGCTTCCCAAGGCTTGTGACCAGGTTGCCATCACAACAGCCTGTTCAGAGCTTTGTGAGATCACGTGTGTGTGTGTGTGTGTGTGTGTGTGTGTGTGTGTGTGTGTGTGTGTGCGTGCATGTGAGGAAGGCAGAGAACAAATCCTCAACAGCACACCAACATGGTTCAGCAAAGTAGGTGAATTTTGCCTTCTATAATTCTACACACACATTAAAGGTCATCATCATATGGCCAAATAAATTACATTGAAGTTTTCTAATACCGGTACTTACATTTCAATTACATATTCGTTATAATGGTTTTCAGCCCCGTACTCACCTGATTTCCCGCAAAAATGGTGCCATTTAGAGTACTACTTGATGATCCAGAGGCAGAAGCACTGAAGCTTTGAGGGAGAAAAAGTGATGACTATTCAATGGCAGTGACATGGAGGGGCTCAATGTTCTCAAGGTCCCCAAATCCCTCATGGCAACCCGAAGGATAACTCAAGGGTTTTTTTTTTTTTGCTTAAATTTTGTCTGCCATTATACTCGTCCTGTCCAAAAAGCTTCTTGTTTTGAAGACTTCTGGCTTCAATTCAGACCTAGTGCAGCTACTGTATGTATTTTGCTTTGTTTTTGTTTGTACATATCTTGTGCTTAGTGAAAGAGAAGTACTTCCAGCAGACACATTTGACACTGTCTTCCACGAAGGGATCCGATGCAATGTTGGGTTAAAATGTCACAGCAAACTTTTTTTTTTTCTTTGGTGTACAAGCCAGCCACAAAGATGCGTGTCTGTCACTTGATGTTGAAGGATATGAAGGCAGTGCCCACTCCCTTGGCAGATGAAGCATGACTTCTGACAGAAAAGTGGAACAAGTTCACCTTTTGTCTTTTGTGCTGCAGAATTTACGAAGCATGTGATGGAAGTTATTTTTTTTTTACCTTGACAGACAGAATTGAATACATCAAAAACATAATTTCAGTGTTTAAATATGATGCTAGATTTAAACACTGAAATTGCATTGTCCATCCATCCATCCATCCATCCATCCATCCATCCATCCATTTTCTACACCGCTTCTCCAGAACAGGGAGTTGCTAGAGCCCATCCAAGGTGACTTCGGGTGGAAGTCAGACTACACCCTGAACTGGTCGCCAGTCAGTCGCATGGCAAAGGACCATTCACACCCACATTCACTTTGTCACTGAGTGGGACCCGATCCCATGTTGCCCGTGCGCAAGTCCGGCGTGTGTACCACTACCCCAACAGCGACTACATTGCATTTTGTTCAATAATTCCAGTTATAAACCTAGAATTGGACAAATTCATGAAGAAATCATGAATGCTAAATACCTTACAAAAATAAATGCTGTACAACAATTCTATTTTTCAGTTGTTATTTGGACAGCTGAAAAATGCGACATGTTTACACACACACACACACACACATGCACACACACTCACATACATACGCACATGTATGGTACACTACAAAACGGAATGTTCTGATTCCCTATTATGACCAAAAAACACACACAGCATTAATTTTTAAATGCAGAAAAAAATATTAATTATGTCATTTACCCCCCCAACCCCGTCTATTTTTCTCTCTCTTGCTTTCTCTCTCTGCTATCAATTTGTAGGTCCTGAGAAAATGGTGATGTTAAGTGGTTTCCTCATGAGGTCACCGGAGCCCTTGCAAGAATAGATCCATCGTCAAGGAAAACGATCCTATCATGGCCACCTCCTGCTGCCAGTCTAGACTAACTTCTGCGGGTGGTATAAACGCAGAAGACGACCTATGAACATTCAAGTCCAAATCATGTAGTGCAGCTTTTACCAATTTAAAAAGGGACCTTTCAAGATTTTTGTTGGGTTTTACTGTTTCAGATCGATGCTTGGGTAAAGAACTCATTATTTTGTAGTCATTTGTGAGAATAAAGTGAAAGAAGTTTGTACTTATAAGAGAGAGAGAGAGATGGTCCTCCACATCACCCCTTACTCCAGTTCCTGTCTTCACTTCCTGGATGGCTTGTCATGGAGCCTGGTGTTCCCCTGTTACTGGCTCCTGGATCAGCTCCTGGCCTCCTGCCTGGCTACTTCACTCGAGAAGCGCCAGCGTTCTCAGGACCCGTGCTCCCTCCTCACTTTGTGTGTCCTAATAATGGCGCCTCTTTATTTGCTCCTGCTCCTCGCCTCTCTGCCTTTCGCTCTGCTGGGCTTTGTCATCTGGGCTCCTCTGCAGGCCATCCGTCAACCCTACCTGTACACCTACCACAGGTATGGAATATGTTGACATCAATTTCTATTGCTACAAATTGGTCAACTGCTTAATATGCAGAGTGACACAATAACGTCTGTATTTTTTAATATTACACCCACTGCGTCGTGTGAGTTGCATATCAACTAATGCTATTGTGAGCCCCATAACATTTTTCAAGTCAAGTCCCCTATTTGTGTTCCTCTCAGCTCGTTATTATAGTTTGCAAGGTAAAAGGATGTACCAAAAAGTTTCGATTTTGTATTATCACTCTGACATTGCTGGTTTAAATTAATCTCTTCAGAGTTCCAATGCAACTGGCTAATTTAGTCAACAGATTTGGAGCGACAGGCAACAGCAACATTATTTTATTTCGTAAGAATCTTGGTGAAACAAGTTCATTATGCAGAGGTTTTAGCAATTGGATTATTAGAAGGAAGTAACAGCTGGACTCGTGTTCACTGTTCTGTGACTGTGTGACTGTTTAATCGAGGTAAGCAATTGGTGTAAAATGTTTGCCAATAAAGTTTTTCAATCTTTAATCTTTTTAAAACAATGTAAATAATTTGTTGTTGTTTATCAACAGTGCTAGAACTGAATGGAGGACAATGCAAAAAAAATATATGTATATTTTTGTGAAATGTCAAAATTCAACAAACGACACATCAGCCTTGATTTGAACTTTTACCAGAAAAGTGAGTCAACAAAAATGTATTTGGTATAGTGTTTGTTGGATACTGTAAAGGTTATAAGATCAAACCTGTGGTTTTTTAATCTAGTTTTCCCTGTCTTGTGCAGACTAGAAAAGCGCCAAGATGAGCAAGGCGATGCTGCACCAGGGTTTGTTGGGGTCAGGGACTGGAGACCTCAGGGCAAGAGCTTCTGTTTCTGCAGCGCCAACGTTTGCCTACTGCCCGACTCTCTGGCCAGGTTCAACAACCTTTCGGACACTCAGAGGAGAGCACGGGAAGTGGGCAAGAGGATCAGAAATGGTGCCTGTCGACCTCAGATTAAAATCTACATCGATTCACCAACCAACACTTCCATCAGGTATGTAGACGATCTCAGGTTTACTTTTACAGAAAAGTAAGTTATGTATCTAAGATACACTGATGTCTGTCATTCTTTCTCTTGGTGTGTCTGAACCATTAGTGCGGCCTCCTTCAGCAGCCTGGCCACAGGTTTTCGTCGTACCTCTTCCTTGGGCCAGCGGCCAGATCAGACACACATTGTGAATGGCCCAGCAGACACTGAAAACGAGCCACTCGCCGAGTGTCCCATTCACCCTGCAGGCGTTACAGACTGCCCGGTTCATCCATCTGCAGGAGTTCACGGAACCTCTGAATGCCCCCTTCACTCAGATGCAGGGAACACACCAGTGGACTGCCCCCTACACTGTGTGGGGACTAACAACAGCTCAGACTGCCCTTTACACACTTTGGTGCAGGTTCCAGAATGTCTAATGCATTCTACAGGGGCACATAGTGGCCCCGGTAATCATGACTGCCCCATGCACGGAAAAGAGACACATGCTAATCATGACTGCCCCATGCATGGAAAAGAGACACATGCTAATCATGACTGCCCCATGCACGGAAAAGAGACACATGGTAATCATGACTGCCCCACGCACGGAAAGGAAGCACATGCTAATCATGACTGCCCCACGCACGGAAAGGAAGCGCAGGCTAAAACCTCACCAGATTGTCCACTTCACACCTCGGGTGTTCAAATCAGCATCAGTGCCCCTGAGCCAGACCCCCATTCCGAGGAGACAGAGATAGGGAACAATCAGTCAGCGGAGCGGGCAGCAGGAGATGTGGGCAGCATGACCGCCTCAAGAGAATCTCTCGCTCGGTACCAAGGAAGCGATGGTTGCATAATGATCTCTTCGAACAACACCCTTTCTCACGTGCCTCGCACCTCAATATTTAAACGCCCCGGTAGAAAGCGCCGTCACGGAGATGAGGCATTCGATCATGACATTTCTGCATTTTTTCCTGCCAACTTGGATTTCCTCGCCCTACAAGAAGTGTTTGACCATAGTTCAACAACACGACTGCGGCAGCAGTTACATCGCTACTTTCCTTATGTGCTGAGTGATGTTGGGCGCTACGGCTGGAAGGGATGTTGTTCCAGGTTCAAATTCCTCAACAGTGGCCTGCTGCTGGCTAGTCGCTACCCAATTCTGGATGCACGCTATGAGTGCTACCCCAATGGGAGAGGAGAGGATGCACTGGCAGCCAAAGGAGCCCTCTTTGCCAAGGTCAGAGGTTTTATTCTCTTGTACATTTTCTTTTAGCTCCGGTGGAGTGTTGTTTTTGCTGTCATATCTGCTTTGATTAGTTGGTTGTATAAAGGTTGGACCTGAAGGAACATCTCTTTGGAGATGTAGCAGAAATTTTAGTTTCCACAATAAGAAAAATTCTCATCTGGGCCACTGCAAAGTAATAATGTCCACTAATCCAGGGGTCCCCAACCTTTTTTGCCCCACGGACCGGTTTATGTCAGACAATATTTTCAGGGACCGGCATTTAAAGTGTGGCGGATTAATACAACAAAATAATATGGTATGAGCTGCATGAAAACTGTGGTGTTTTCGAAATATAATAATAAACACAAGGAGCGTCTAATCTGGCCGCAACACTGATCGCTATGGTAATGCCTTGAAAATACGATACAACGCAAATTCAAAGTGCATGAAAATGACGACTCACTACAGCCCCCAGCTTGATTTTCTGCAACCAGACGGTCCCATCTTGGGATAATAGGAGACAATGACACCTAAAGTGTGTAATCTACTTCGTAATTTTGTTTTAGTTGCCGTTGCTGCAGAAAACCCACGCCTCACACAGGTAGGATGTTGGAAATAGCAACAGTGCTATTGTGGCGATCTCAGGGTATTCAGCCATACCTTGAATCCAGTTGTCTTGAACGTACTTTTAAAGTCACCGTCATTTGCGAGCTCCAGCGTTTTGTTTTTAGCGTAATCGGTCACATGACGGAGAAGCGTGGCTTGACGTGAGTCAAGCGTGACACAGACGGATGTAACGGAGAATCCGGTAATTTTTCAAAATAAAACATCTTTCATCTTCCGAAATAAATAAAACGGAATTAAGGCAAGTTCTTTCTGTGCGGCCTGGTACCAAATGCCCTGCGGACCGGTATCGGTCCGCGGACCGGCAGTTGGGGACCCCTGCACTAATCTATTTTCTGTAACATTTTTCCTTATTAGAATTTCATGAAAGCTAGAGCACATTCCAGATCATTTTGGGTGAGAGGCGGGCTCCCCCTTGGACTGGTCGTCAGGATCAAGGCAAAGCAAAACATGTATTACCAGTACAAAGTTGAGGCATAATTTTTATTGTAATCGCTAAATTCAGAAATTTGATCAGTCTGCTGGCCTTAATTTGATGGTACAGAGGCAGGCTACCCCTGGACTGGTTGTCAGGACCAAGACGAAGCAAAACATGTACAGTCATACCTTTGTTTTCGAATGTCTCTGTTCTCGACCAGAAAATCTGAGATTACAACCGAAAATTGGTTTTCGACCAAACTAAGCAAGCCTGAATACGCCAGTCGACTCCTCTCGGCTTCCGGTTCTCGACCAAACTGAGCAAATCCGATTACGCCACTTGACTACTCTCGGCTTGCTTTCTCGAGGAAGTATTTCGGTGCCGCGCCATGATAACTGTTGCAGTGTGTTTGATTGTACCGTTCAACAATGCTACTCCCCATTTTTTTTTCCCCACTTCACTCAAGGGTTGCATATCTGAAGCTCACTTGTAACTCAAATTTTGTCTCACTACCAGGGCTTGACATTTTTTTTTTTTTGCTCACCAGCCACTGCGGCTCGTGGTTTCCCAGAGTTACTTGCCACTTGGCATTTTCACTAGCAACAATTTCATCCATGTCATTAGAAAATAGGTGTCATGCGAAACCACGTTCTGCATTCTGTTGAACAGGTCAGAGATAAAGATAAAAGCGAAGAAAAACTAAGGAAAAAAGGCTGTTGATAATTTGGATGTTGTCACATCATATCCAATCAAACTACCATGCAGGCATCTCATCATTTGATCATCAGAACAAATGATGATGATGATGATGATCCATTACATCAATATACTGAATATGATTTTCAAAGTGGCTGTCGTGGGAGTGGCCATGTTAGCATACAATGCAATACAATAAACATTAGCTGAAATTCACCCTCATTTGGCCGGTCAGCAGCTGTTAAAGTCAAGTTCCGTCATGACACAAAGCACAAAAATTTAAATCACGCAATGGCTCGTCAAAGAAACTTGAGGTAGCTGTAATTCAATGTACCACTGCATTATTCCATGTCAGTTTGATTGATCGACTGCCTTCCTGCACCCAGACAATAAATCACATTGTAGCTGTGACATTTAAAAAAATAAATTTTTATACAACAAAAATGTGGTTGAGGTAGCACGTATCAGTCCTCGGCTCTCACCAAAAAAGCCATGTAGGACTTTAAACTTGGTTTCTACAATGTTTTCAATAGACTTTAATTATTACAATAACTCTCTTGCCTATTAAGAAGGTACACGATTTTCTGTGCATGTCTGAACTCTAAAGCATTCTTACTTGATTGTAATTCAACGTTTCACACCAGTCCACAGTAGATTCCTCTATAGACAATCTGAAATCTCTCCATTCTTTTATTCAGAGAAGTTTAGTCATGTTTCCCTTTGCGGTCAGAAGCAATGCAGGATGTTTTTACTTAACCACTGCACTTAGTGCGAGAGTGCATCAGTGGCTTCAGCATTAAGGAAGAGTAGATTTGACATGACATGAAGTGCAGTAGTCTTAATGAGTTGAGGATCCACTTTGAAAGTTGTGTTGCATAAGCACGGGAAGCGCTGTCTTGATGGCATGACAACCAGAGCATGAATGTGGCATCAAGCTGAAAAATGGAAATGTCTTCCTTCTTCATTTGGATTAGCCTTTCTGTATTCAAACAAAATACAGTATACACTTTCTCCAAAAGTAGTAAATGTAAAGGATAATGACACCAGTGAGCATCAATAATGATACCAGCTGCAGTGTGTTCAGTTTTTTTTTGTGCATCCATGTGAGGTTTCTGTCTGAGATCATGGTTAAGTTTACCATTAATGTTTACACAAATACAGTCAAACCTCGATTTTCGTCCATAATCCGTTCCAGAGGGCTGTTCGAAAACCAAAATTGTTCGAAAACCGAAACCACGCTCTTTTCAAAATAAAAATGTTTACTGAAACTTGTCTGCTCACAATGGAAAGCAACACGAGGAAGCGTCACTTCCTAGTGTAAGGAAGGCGAGAGGAGTCAAATGGTGCATTAAAGTGCGCTCAGTTTTTTCGAGAACCGAAATTTGTTCATCATCCGAGGCATAAAAAACTCGAAATTTTTGGTCTAAAACCGAATTGGACGAGAACCAAGACGTTCGAAAACCGAGGTTTGACTGTAAATAGAATATACTATGTGTAGATTGTGATCTAAATCTAGAGTAAAAAATTGTACGTTTTGGTTCAATAGAAAGATTGACAAGGTCCGAACACAGACCGGTGGAGTGTGCATCCGAAAAAAAACGCAGTCTCCAATAAATACCGATAACAAAAGGTGTTTATTTCAAGCAAAGCAAGAGACCGACAAAGTAATAAACAAAAATCGCTGGTGACAAAAAGCCAGAAACATTAAATGAGAAACAGAACGCGTTTGCAAATTGCAAGGAAAGTTGTTTGCTAACATTCATAGCAAAGGCAAACTTTAATTTTACAATCAAGTTAGCTTGCGGAGCATTGTAATGTTTCATTTCTTGTCCCAGTGCCGATAATGTTTTGTTCCCTGGTTGTTGAAGTATTCAATACACCACTCAAGGTGGTCAGTACAAAGAACCAACAGGAAATAGGATTTCACTTTTACAATGCTGTTTAACTTTTGATATTCATCGTGTTTTAACACTATTTCCTCATTTACCTACTGATGATGTAGCATCAGGAGCAATTGGGGGTTTAACATTTTGCTCAAGGAGAACTGCAGCATGGTCACAAGGGTTGAGGATCAATTCCGCAACCTTCAAGATGGGAGAAAACCACTCTACCACTGAGCCATGTTGCCCCCGCACCTGAAGAGCTCATCTGCCATAGCATGCTTGTCACGGAGAAAGTGTGAGGAGTTGTACAAGATGGCCGTGATTTTGTCCTTCAGCTTCCTGAGCCACAAACTACTGGGACGTTTTCTTGCTCTGGGCCAAACCACAGAGTGAAAAATGTTTCGCCGAGTGGAGAATGAAGTCTTGCAAATTGCCACGGAGGCGCCAAATGTCAGACAAGCTTGAAAGCAGGCAGCTCACTTGGCCTTTCCGTCAGATGCGTGCGCTACTTTGACAGAATGTGAGGTGACCATATTGCTAATGATTAACACTGCACTTTCAAAGGTATGTTTTTTACCTTTAGATTCCCATTAATGGCTCAAACTAAAATTATTTGGACATGGACTGAATCATATTCAGAAGAAGGCAACACTGCACGTGGATTATCGGCAAGGGGGCACAGTGAATGCCATCCCACGACACTGCCACCTTAATGAGCTTTCTGACGTCATCATTATTGACCCACAAGGAATAGTGAGCTGGCCACCACATACAGCAGCCTGCTGCATCTGCTCTCAAGAGGTCTGCTCTCTGTCTCTTCTCAAAGAGGGCATAATGCAACCAGTTCAGTTAATTATAATTAATGTATCCACCTAATTACTTGTGTGATTCCACCTTCACCACTTTCTCTGCCTTCATAATGACTGGAGTAGCAGTGTCACGTCACACCTCGGTTTTCGTCCATAATCCATTCCAGAAGGCTGTTCGAAAACCGAAACCACACTCTTTTTAAAATAAAAATGTTTACTGAACACAATGGAAAGCAACACGAGGAAGGGGTCACTTCCTCATGTAAGGAAGGCGAGAGGAGTCAAATGGTGCATTCAAGTGCGCTCAGTTTGTTCGAGAACTGAAATTTGTTCGTCAGCCGAGGCATAAAAAAATTGACATTTTTGGTCGAAAACCGAATTGGTCGAGACACACATGGTTGATGATCTGATCAACCATTTGTGGGTCACAGAGTCATTGCCTGATGACTGGAGGCAGGGCATCATACTTCACTTCTGGAAGCACAAGGGAGGCCAACTGACCTGCAGCAACATCGAGCCATCACGCTCCTCTCAATTAACGGCAAACCGCATTCTACTCACCCGAGCTCTGCCTGCAACCAGAAGCAGACATCGCCAACACCAAGTCGGATTCATGCCTAACCGTTCCATCATCGAACACATATCTGCTCTATGACTGATTGATAGAAAAGGCTCGGGAGTTCAGAAAGGACCGGAACGTATTTGTTGTTTTCATTGACCTCAAGGTTGCTTTTGACACAGTGGACCACGGGTCCCTCTGTAACATCTTAAAATCCCTCGGAGTCCCAACCAAGATCTCTTCAAACAACTGTACCAGGGTGCGGAAAGTTGTGTACGTGTGAATGGCCAAGAGTCCGAGTGGTTCCCCATCAACAGCGGGGTAAGGCAGGGATGTGTTGCTGCTCCAGAGCTCTTTGACTGCGTCAGTGACCACCTGATGACAAGAGTCTGTGAGCGGATTCCTGGAGTGTCACTCGCCAACTGCATTCTAAAGGACCTCGAGTATGCTGATGGCACTGTCCTGTTCAGAGAGACTGCCGATCAGCTTCATGAGGCCCTGTGTTTGAGTGTTTGATGAGGAGTCTAAAAATCTTGGCCTAAAGATAAGTTGGACCAAGACAAAACTGATGCATGTTGGCGATGGACCTGACACACCATCTTTTGTATTTGATGGCACCCCTGTCCACTTTGTCTCCACCTTAAATAACTCGACAGTGAACAACAATGGAGACCTCAAAACAGAGATCGACTGTCGCCGCACCCTTGCACCCTCTGTCATGCGGTCCTTGTGGAGACCGCTGTGGTGCCACTGGCACATATCCCGGGATCAACAAAGCTCAGAGTCTACAATGCCTCAGTCATCTCCGTCCTCCTGTACGGCTCCGAAACCTGGCCACTGAATAACACTCTTGCGGTCAGGCTTGATGGCTTTGACTCCAGGGCCTTCAGGAGGATTGAAGCCATCTCGTGGACCGAGGACCTCACAAATCAGACTCTAAGAGACGAAACGAACCAGCCACCAGCCTCCCGTCTCGCAGCAATGCGGCGAGTGCGATGGTATGGCCATGTCATCCGCCTGCCCTAGGAACACCCAACCTGCACCACCTTGGCCTTCAACCCCCAGCAAGCTGGCTGGAGATGACCCAGAGGTGCCCCCCTGCACTCGCTGGCTGGACGTAATAGCCCTGGACCATGGGGCCTGCAATGTGACCCTGGAATAAGGTCAGCACCTTGCCCAGAACAGATCCAGATGGAGAGACCTGGTTGCAATGGTTGGCTCTAAGCGCCATAAAGTGCAAGAGGACCAAAGAAAAAAGATACACACACACACACACATTAAATCTTGTGGCGGGCGTATGCAGTAGGAAAAAACCTCAGACACATGCGTAGCCATTTTTGATATAACTGACCTCCAAAATGGGTGTGGTACCAGAGTCGAAGTTATTTTCACGGGGAACAGGAACGAACAGGATGATTTTTGGGTTTTTTTTTTGACTGTGGTTCACAATTTTCTCTGTGGTAGTGAAATGGGACAGAAGTGAAAATCCACTCCCCTGTCACTCTCAACCCTGTACAGTACGTGGCAGAGAGGGTTGCAGGAAGAGGTCTAATCATGTGTTGCTGTCCAAAAAGAGAGTTAGGAATTTGAATAGTGTCAGTCTCTAGGTTGGAAGGAATCCGGTTCCTGCTGAGCTCGCTCCACATGTTCATGTTGGTTGTGCCAGTAAGCACAAGTCTGCGTTTTTGAGTGTGTGTGTGTGTGTGTGTGTGTGTGTGTGAACATTTGTTTCCTTGTGCCCAGACAGATCCTTTCATATACAACTCCAAATGAAGACACACTCACACACAGCTTGGTTGCTGACCGACTCATCCTTTTCATTGCAATTCAAAAGCTGGCCTCTCATATTCGCGGTCACTCCAGGCATTCCCCTAACAAGCTGGCAATCATTCAGCCGGCCCCGTAATGCAGAGTATGTCTTAACGCCAACTTAAAACATATGTAACTCTGAAAGGAAACATATACTGTGGTCTACTGTGTAATAACGTGTTCGGTAATATTATCTGTGTCCATTTTTTTTTAAAGGAAAGTACAAATAAATAATCAAGACAATTAAGTTGATAATATATTGAACTTTAATGTGGAGCCTGTACCAGCTTTCCTGACATGCTTCGAAATGATGGTGCAACTTCAATTGAATAATACTGACTAATGACTAACACAGAGGCCTTCACATTTTTATCTGTAAAAATGTATTGAAATAATATTTAAAATTGTTAGCACGTCGGCTTCACAGTGCAGAGGTACCTCGAACACACTATGCATGGCACGATTGCAAGAGGAGTACTGGGATATCCAGCACCCCCCGCGACCCTAGTGAGGATGAAGCGGTTCGGAAAATGGATGGATGGATGGAAACAAAATTCACTCCTCTTAAGTGTCAAGCTTTTTTTTAAACACAGAAGACAGTGAATCAGATGAGTAAAATTTGATTTAAAAAAAAACAATCCGTGCTAAAGAAAATTAAAATCAATACTAAGTATTGGTTTTTATAAGTATTGTTGTTTTTATGTAACATTTAGAGCGGCACGGTGGTCGATTGGTTAGCACGTCTACCTCACATTGCAGAAGTTCGATTCCGGCCCTAGACCTCCCTGTGTGGAGTTTGCATGTTCTCCACGTGACTGCGTGGGTTTTCTCCGAGTACTCCGGTTTCCTCCCACATTCCAAAAACATGCAGGGCATGCTGATTGAACACTCTAAATTGTCCCTAGTTGTGTTTGGAAGCATGAATGGTTGTTCGTCGATGTGTGCCCTGCGATTGGCTGCCAACCGGGTCAGGGTGTACCTGCCTGCTGCCCAAAGACAGCTGGGATAGGCTCCAGCACGCCCCATGACCCTTGTGAGGATCAAACGGATCGGAAAATGGATAAATGGATGCAACCTTTATTTATTCAAAACATTTTGCTTACTAGTATGTACGTTAAATTACACTTTCTCCTTAATTGGTGGCACTAGTAGGACACAACCTAATTCTCCTAAGGATGGGTGGTCGGATTGGTCTTATTTAAACACACTTTTTATCCACACTATGGAGACAATATATGGAACATTTATGATAAAAAATTTAATTTAGTATCCATCGATTTATTGCTAACAGCCAGTGGTGGCAACTTGAGGCATGTTGTAAGTGTGGCAGCTTGCACCCATTGCTGCCCTGAAAAATCAACTACAGAACTCGGTCCAAAACCCAAAATATCTTCTTTTATTGTCCAGTTTGATTTGCTGCCGTGACACTTGACATCAACCTACAGCTTTATTTTGATCACGATGGAAGCTGCGCATCACTTATGGATTTATGTAAACCATGGGCAGCACATACTCATAATCATAATTTCCCCGTGGATGTATTTTCCTGGAGAGCAGCAGCAGGTCAGCAGCATTTCTCAGAATTTTATCTTGTGGAGAGATAATGGATTAGACTAAAAGAGAGAGAGAGAGAGAGGAGAGACAGACAGAGCTTGAATATTAATTAAAAATGTTTCCCTGTAGAGGGAACCAGTGCTCAGTAATTAAAGCTTTTCAGACTCAACATTTATCCCCTCTTATAATTATTCCTACCGTGTGTGTGTCTGTGTGTGTGTGTGTGTGTGTGTCAGTTTTAAAATGTGACATATTTTAACTTTTCTATTTCTAGGTGTATCTGAAAAAAAAATGAATGATCATTCATTTGCAGGATTCTGCACAGTATGCTGTAATTTTTCCGAAATTACAAAAGATTGAAAAGATGCGATTTGGGGTTGACTGACAGCCAACAGCACAACTTATCAGTCTCTTTGTTTCATCAAGGCAAAAGTAAAGTGATCAAGCTTGTGGGAATAATGAAAGATGAAATCTTGGCTCCCTCCTCATGATGTTGATGTGCAGGTAATTAGTGACAGCCGCCTTGGGCCTTCGCTGATTGAGGCTTTTGTAATTCAGCTTGATTTGGCTTCGAGTCTGAACTCGCTGCTCATTTTCACTTCCCGCTCTTCTCTGAATACCCTGTGATGAGAGATACGTATCAAATAAAATGATTTCATAACGCAACGAATCAAGCAACATTTAACATTTCCGATGAGGGCTTTGTTTGTTTCTTTGGAACACTGGTAACTTTTTTTCAGGTTTGTTTTTCATAAACTTTAAACATTCAAGAGTTGTTACAATATCACATCAATGGAAGCACCTGCTGTGAGAGAGAAGTGATGACAACGTCTCATTTTGATCCTATATTATCATTCAACATTAGAGCTACTATATACCAGTGTGTGTGTGTGTGTGTGTGTGTGTGTGTGTGTGTGTGTGTGTGTGTGTGTGTGTGTGTGTGTGTATATATATATATATATATATATATATATATATATATATATATATATATATATATATATATATATATATATATATATATATATTTATATACAGTAATCCCTCATTTATCGCGGGGGAAAAAAAGAATCAGTGATAAGTGAAATCTGTTAAGAAGTGAACTTAATTTTTTACTTAATTTTTTTACAGTTATGATACAATACTTAACTATATATACAATGAAATCAAATACCAAAACCTGTTTTCAGGCCCAATTAGAAAAAAAAAGAAACATTTTCAACAAATAACTATGGTTTTTGGAAATACAGTCAAACCTCGGTTTTCGTCCATAATCCGTTCCAGAAGGCTGTTCGAAAACCGAAATTGTTCGAAAAACGAAACCACGCTCTTTTTAAAATAATGTTTACTGAACACGTCTGCTCACAATGGAAAGCAACACTAGGAAGCGTCACTTCCTCGTGTAAGGAAGGCGAGAGGAGTCAAATGGTGCAATCAAGTGCGCTCAGTTTGTTCGAGAAACAAAATTTGTCATCCGTCATCCGAGGCATAAAAAAACTCGAATATCTTTGGTCGAAAACCGAATTGGTCGAGAACCGAGATGTTCGAAAAGTCGAGGTTTGACTGTACTGTGCTGTCGACACGCAGCGCCACCGCCGCGTTCTGATTCAAAGGGTTAAAAGCATTAAAAAACTGCCCTAAAAAAATCCGGGAAACAGCGAAGCCGCGTAAAGTGAACCGCGTTAGAGCGAGGGATCACTGTATATAAAAATAGATAGATCGTGGGATCACCTCCAGCACGTCCCCGCGACCCAGAAATTGGATGGATGCATGTGTGTGTGTATGTGTGTGTGTATGACAAGCAACAAAAAGGCTCTTATTGTTGCCTGTCTATTGTCATTTTGTGTACCTTCGTCCCCACTGACCCAATTAAGGAAATGCTGCCATGATCTACTTGTTGAGTTTACTGTACCGGTACCTAATTGCAATGCAAACATTCCCCATAATTTACAACTTGATATGTTTATTGACATCCTGTCAAATTTATGTCTCCAGGTTCACGTGGGCACCTCCCATCAAGAGCAGAGGGTTGTGGGCTATCTCACATGCACCCACCTCCATGCCATAGAAGGTACAATGATGCAATGATATGAAACATTTCTGACTCCATCCTCATTTTATCGAGCTAAGTTTTACTTTGTGATTTCCATTTCAATGTATTTGTTTGCAAGGGGTACAAACATATTTATATTTGTTTCGGAGTGGGGTGATCCGAACGAGCCACATTTTCATTTCTGTATGTGGCGGTACAGTACGTCCAAAGCACCACATAAATGTGTGCACTGAAATTTCTGCGTTCTTCCTCCGTCAGTTGCCTTGGCAACTGGATGAAGCTGTTTAGAGCGTCAGAGCCCTATTTAAAGCTCTGGTCAATGGCTCCCTCGTTTTTTACTCGAGACATGTCTTCCACCCCTGCCTGATATGTTGAGCTCCTCCTGCATTTCTCACAGTTCTAAACATAGCACTGCCAGGGCGGTTACTAAATACAGAACTAACATAAGGCCCTTCGGGGGAGGCGAAGAAATGGGGCTAAGAAAGAGGAACAGCAGGGCTAAAGAGTATAAAAGAGAATAAATATATACATGGGCACTCAAAGAGCAAATGGTTATGTTATGCACAATTATGTGTGCCATTTACTTTTTCATCCATCCTATTTTCTACTGTTAATTGTGTTGGCGAGGAGGAAACGGAAGCACTTGGAGTAGTGTTGTTTTTATCTTTACGTACATTTACAGCAATTACACATAATTAGGCGGCCCGGTGATCCAGTGGTTAGCGCATCGAGCTTCACAGTGCAGAGGTGCAGGGTTTGATTCCGGCTCCAGCCGTCCACTGTGGAGTTTGCATGTTCTCCCCGTGCCTGCGTAGGTTTTTTCCCGTGCAATCCGATTTCCTCCTACATCCCTAAAATAATGCATGGCAGGCTGATTGAACACTCTTAATTGTCCCTAAGTGTGAGTGTTTTTATATGGGTGTTATTCAACAAAAAAATGAATCCTAATTTTGACAAGCAATGCAAATTGTGCAAGGAATTGACCTCCATCCATCCATCCATTTTCCGAACCGCTTTATCCTCACTAGGGTCGCGGGGGGTGCCGGAGCCTATCCCAGCTGTCTTCGGGCAGTAGGCGGGGGACACCCTGAATTGGTTGCCAGCCAATCGCAGGGCACACAGAGACGAACAACCATCCACGCACACACTCATACCTAGGGACAATGTAGAGTGATCAATCAGCCTGCCATGCATGTTTTTGGAATGTGGGAGGAAACCGGAGCACCCGGAGAAAACCCACGCAGGCCCGGGGAGAACATGCAAACTCCACACAGGGAGGCCGGAGCTGGATTTGAACCCGGCACCTCAGCACTGTGAAGCCGACGTGCTAACCACTGGACTACCGGGCCGCCCAGGAATTGACCTGAATGTCACAATTTTTCACGCAAGCTAAAACCACAGTTTGGTGGGAGCGGGTGGGGATTTTCTGTGATATAATGTGTGTGTGTGTATATATATATATATATATATATATATATATATATATATATATATATATATATATATATATATATATATAATATTTTTTTAATTAAATGGTCGTTGATTTGTGGGGTGTTTTTTCTGCACCAGCCTAAACAAATCCATATTGGCCAGGGCCATTTTATTATTATTGTTATTATTATTATTATTATTATTATTATCATTAATGGTGGTCATTTTTCTGCAGCTGATGCTCCAGCTCCCTCCAAAACAAAAATATACATTTTGGATTCACTGAAGACTCTAAATTGTGAATTTCAGTGCAAATGCATATTTCTGTGTGTGCCCTGCGATTGGCTGGTAACCACTTAAGTGTCTACCCCGCTGCTTACTTAGTGTCAGGTCCAGTTTACGCATGAACCGAGTGAGGATAAGTGGCATCGAAAATGGATGGATACATAAAATGTTATATACTCTGTTCAGTAATTGTAAAATATCATGTAAGGGTCACCAATCATCGCTGGCTCAAAGCCAGCTGGGATATTTCAAGATCATCCATGAGGCTGTACTGGATACGTAGCAGAAAATGAATACATTAATATAGCAGAAGAAAATCAGAGACAGGATCAATATGTTCCATAATTATTTGACTTTTATTCAAGAATGGTGTTTTAGATGGAGTGGCATAGCTCAGGTGGGAGAGTTGTTGTCTACCAACCAAGAGGTTGCGGTTTTGATCTCCGGCCCTCAAGATCATGCTGAAGTGTCCTTGAGCAAGATAATGAACCCCAGTTGCTCTTGATGTTGCGTCATCAGTCGGCGAATAAGGAGTCAGTGGGAAGCGCTTTGAGTGCCTTGTAGGTGGACGATACAAGTAAAAGCCCATTTATTATTCACGTCAGTTTTGGATGAGTACTTACAAAAAATACAACAAATCTAGATTTCATTTAACCATAATTGAGACGTTATAAGTGAAGCACAAGCGACGATTTGGTGACAGAAAGTAGAATAGAAATTAGACCAGGTAAAAACAGGTCCAAGTTGTAACGCAGTTGCTGAAAAGCAATTTGGGCGAATTTGATTGAGGCAATACCAGATCAAATTATTTGATTGGCTGCGATATTTGACCATCCCACTATGAATGCATGCAGATGAAAAACCAGACGACAAAGCTAGCCAAAGTAGCTGTTTTGGCCAAACCATGCTCAGAGCCAGTTCCTTGCCTGTGGGCCATTTCAGACCGGACAGCCCGCTTACCATATTGCAGCACTTCAATGCAATGTAATCAATGTCAGGAAATACGGGCAGTGATGTGTGTCTGTTTTCTGGAGCTGATCGCTACCAACTGACTTAAGGAGAGAACCAGAGTAGACCGACACCGGACTGATCAGACGTATTCACTTTTCCACAGCTTCTTGATTTCAGGTTTAATGCACCTTTGTTCCAACCTTGCTGTTCGATATCCTTGTAAATGGCAGGGACAGAGAGGAGAAGATTTTTTTGCTCTGCCCACCTTTGGTGTTTGGGTCAATGCCAGAAGGGACTCAGAGATGTGGTCATGGGAAATCGGATACAATGTGGAATCCAGCGATATATTTTGATTCTTCTTCTCACTTGTAAGAGAATCATAGTATTATAAATCCCCAACTTATCGGACAAATCCAAACTACATACAATGGAAAAAGAGAGGGCCTTATCTATAAAGAGTAAAAAATCATTTATTTATCATTTATAATCATTATCATTTTGCTGAGGTCATAAGAACCAGTCTTTTTCCATGTTTCCATTTCCTTTCTTTTTACCTGGTTTTCAAACCACATCAGTTAGTTAACATTGATGACAAAACGCTGTGTTTCCATTCCTTCACTGTATTTTCGACCAGGTGATGCCTCTGTGCGATGCGAACAGCTGGACTTGTTGCTCCAGTGGGGTGCGGAGTTCCGCCAAGCTTCATCACATCATTCTGGAGGGGAGAAAGTTCTTGAAGACCTCGTGGCCTTTGATGTCATTCTGGGTGACCTCAACTTTGACAACTGCTCTTCAGGTATGAATTCAGGTTAAAATCCAACCATTTTGCGAAAGGACCTGCGGTTTTTTTCAGACATGCAATACAATTTTCTGTTTTGTTATTTTTTTTCATTAATTCATGATCTGTCCTCCTAACCCTAACACATTGGCTCTACATAATAATGCTAATAACATAACAATTATATATACATAACAATTATATACATATATTTATTTATTTTTTACTGTAATTTTTTTTACTCCCAATTACAGTAAAAAAATGCCAAATTAGATGAAACAGTGTTTCAAGACACTTTATGGGTTGTAATGAACTGAAGATAATCTTTTTTTTTAATTATTACTGTATTATTATTGAAATTGAAACTGAAATTATTGGATTGTGTTGAAGATTCCTGAAGGCAGAAGGCAGAAAAATTATCTTTACAATTGAATGTTTTATGTGCCCCCACCACTCAATATGAATTAAGCAGAAAAATCCAAAATTTTAATCAATCTCAAGGGGCGGCCATTTTGCCCTTTGTTGTCAACTGAAAATGACAGCACAGTGCCAAGGGCTCATCTTGCGAACGTTACGTGACCAACCCCAGAAAACAGGTGAGCTGTGACAATCATTAAACGGAAATTAAAATGGCAGACTTAGTGTTGGATTTAGTGTATGGCTCCAAGAAACATTTTTGTAGGTCCTTAAATGTTACATACTCTTTGCCTCCCAATTTTTGTAGGCCGAGTTGAAACGAAACAGCCAGGGCTGCTTCGTTAAAGTTTTGTATGGAGAGCCTGTTTTCTGGGTTGGTGACATTCGCAAGCTGAGCCCTTGGGCACTGTGATGTCATTTTCAGTTGACAGCAAGTCGGATTGCGAGGCAAAATGACGACCCCCTGAGATGGATAAAAGCGGAAGGATTTTTATGCTTAATTCATACTCCACAAATGCAACATTAATAAGAAAACCATGTTTGGACTGGTGGGGGCACATAATATTGTTCAGAATTTTTTTTGGACTTCATTTCGCAAAAACCAGGGCAAATTACCAATGCTATCTTCATACAACATAGTGTGCAAAATGTGGCAATTACCAAACAAGTAAATTCTTTGAAAAGTTAATGACAAAGGGAAAGAAGTTGTTCGAATGGCTGCTGGCTTTGGCGTGCAGCGTTCAACAGCCCTACTTGAGAAAAGGGGTCGGAAATGTAGGCGTACAGCGTGAGATGAGTCCGAGGAGACTTTGTTTGCCCATTTGTGAGTACTTGCAGCCTCCCAGTGGGAGCGGAGGCACCGCTGTTTTTTTTCCAGTGACCATATGGGATGCAAGAACAAAGAACTGATTGAATGAATGCCTCAACAGCTCCTGTCACAGGCCGTGCTTTCCCTTCAGAAAGTGTCATCTCTGTGGTCCTTTTTGAGGATGTGGTTTATGTTGGACTTCCACTTCAGGTCAATCTGAATATGTGTTTGTAATTTTTTTTCCCCCTCCCAGAGGACAAGTTGGAACAACAACATGCACTTTTTTCTATATACAAGGACCCGTGTCGGCAGGGGCCAGGAGAGGACAAACCATGGGCTCTGGGTAACAACATACACACACACACACACACACACACACACACACACACACACACACACACACACGGAGACTTAAAGACAGGATACATGTTTGATAGAAACAATGTAAGCCAAGCAGAATATCGTGAAATCTGGATCTTGGGTTGAATTGGCGTGCTCCGACCTCTTAAACTGAAATCTGGTCTGAAAAGTAAGTGTTATTTCGGCCAACAGTATTTCAGGGACAATGTGTTTTTGTTCGCTTAGGACTTATTTATGTCGATGTGATATTGTGTGATGGACAAGCACGAGTCAAATTTTTTGGGGGGCAATTTATCCATCCAGTTTTTTTATACCGCCTGTCCACATTTGGTTGTGTCAGGTTCGAAAAGAACCGAATAATGTTTTAGGATCCCAGAATGGTCGACACCAGACAAAACTCCGCAGCAAAAAATATTTATTGCCTTGCTACGAGGTTCACTACAACGAAAAAAAGCCTTCCGCAAAAGTCTAATCCGACCTCAGCCTGCCACAGTGACTCCTACTGCTTCGCTCCGAAACAGCAACAGCAACCAACACACTGGTTTAAACATGCGCAGTAGTACAGGAAGTATTTGTTATTGTTAGTTTCAGACGCAGCATGAACGTTGCATTGCTAAAATGGCTACAAAGCGGACCTTTGCATACCAAAGAGTTAAGAAAAGAAGCGCTCTGACGCTGGAAGACAGGATAAAAGTAATAAAAATTAAAGATAGAGGAAGCAAAGTAAAAGACACTATGCAAGAAATTGATGTAAGTGAAAGTGAATGCTGATCGTAAATTTCACAATTTTCTTTACTTTTTTTCCTTCTACGTTGGCTATATGAAGTGTCAAATAAGTGTATGCTCATACTTATGCACTATTGGAATAAAAATAAAGAGTACACATATACGTTGTGTGCGTGTGTGTGTTTACAGCTCAGATCAAATTTGCGAGAGTGAAAAGTCCCCTGTTGTGAACATTTTCTTGCTGCAAACATGATTTTGTTGTAGAGGAGTTTCACTGTCATCCGAGAATATCAACGAAATGACTAGAGTCCAATTTCACAAAACAAAAAAGATCCAAGCCAAGGCGTGAGATGAGAGAGCAAAAACGACACGATCAAGAGATCTAGAAAAAAACACTTGGGCATGAGCAGCAAACAAGGTCAATAATCCAACAGAGACTTGGCACATAGGAACTCCTTAAATACATGCCTTCACTTGATTAACACACTGGCAGCAGGTGTGCATGCTGGAGGGAAAGCCCTTCTCTGCCACCTGCTGGAGACACACAAGATCAGGATCATGACACGAAAGTTCATGCAAGAACAACTACAGGTGATGAGCAAAATGAAAGAATGTTACCAAATTACAGAGTATGATTTTTATTTCTTTTACACATTGGTCATTTCAAGGAGTAATATATTGCAAGGAAGACTACTTAGCAAAATAATAATAATAATCATACATTTATCTGATACTGTGCTCTTTGCCTGTATGCTGAAGTACTGTGATGTGTTTCTTCACTACCATTGAAAAGGTACACTGCTGGATCCCAGTGGCCTTTACGATGATGACGTCAGTTCACCGGAAAGTTTACAAAAGTAAGTCATTGATTTTGTCTTGTTTTTGTCATAATCTCAATGTTTTTTGAAATGTTTAGGACCATGAGCAATAATTACCTGGTCGCACAATTAAGTACCTTATTTTCCGGACTATAAATTACTCCAGAGAAAACCGTATTGGCCCGAATATAAGACGGCCCTGATTATAAGACGACCCCCTCTTTTTCAAGACTCAAGTTTGAAAAAAGACTTTTTGAACACCAAATTAATTTTTATACAGAAAATAATTACAGTACATCTGAAACAAATGATTATAACAATATATTTGAGAGAAAAAGCATGTTATTTTGCCTCATTCAAATCCAAAGTGCAATCACATTCGTAAATGAATGGCTTCTGGTTTTTGAAATGTAAATTACGTCATAACTTCTCCTCAGCTGCCGGTTAAGCTGGCCGATCTTCGACCCACTTTTCTCCAGATTGTCACTACGTTTCTCCATTTTCTGTTATCTCTTCTATTATTTTCTTCTCTTTTCCTTCTTACCGCTATTTTTTATTTTTCTTCTTCGTGCTACCGCTATTTTTATTTTTTTTCTTCGTGGCAGGGGTTCACTTTGGCCTGGGTTGTAAGTTCAGCATTCGCTTCAATGATATCTGACGCCATCTAGCGTCGTGAATGGGTATAATGTCTAGACCCCGAATATAAGACGAGCCCCACTTTTTTAGTCTTATTTCAATGCAAAAAACACCGTCTTACATTCGGGCCAATACGGTAATTCGTACTAGCCCGAAAATGCAGAATGAGGTTGAACAAAACATAAGTCACATTTTGTAATTTATTCTACAAAATACGAGATCAAAAACAGATATTTTTAATCTTGGAAGGCAAATTCTAACATGAATAAAGGAATAAAGAAAAAAAATAAGATTGAAGGTTATTCAGCTACATGAAAAATAACCATGAATAGATAATATAGTAAATGTTCACCAAACATGTTTCATCTCTGTTGTATCAACTTAGAGTGATGGAGAACGAGGAGGGCCGAAAGGAGTACCTGGTTTTTCCTCCCAGTAAAAGCCATTGTCCCTCCAAGAGCCAGAAGGGAAGAAACATTCCACTAAAAGGCAACGGACGCCGGATTGACTACATCTTGTACAGTGATGAGGGCCTGCAACAGGATTGGAAATTGGTATGGCTACGGAACAATATTACAGTCAAGTCAGTGTTTCTAAACATTGTACTGTACTCCAAAGGTTTCCATTTTCACAAGCAAAACAGCTGTGCCACTTTTAATTAATGGTGTGTTGCATATCGTTACATGTATAAAAAGCTATCGTCGCAACTAAATCACAAACTGTATTCTTCCTCTTATGATTGTCTTTGATTTTCCATGGCAATTTGTGTCATAAGCCGACATCAATTTTAAATGACATCTTTGGCTGATGTTAAATGACAATGGTTGCGTGAAGAACTACGTCAAGAGATGTCAATTTCCAATTTTAAAAAAAGTATTTAAATTGTCTCTTGGAATTGAATTGGATCTTGGAAAAAAAAAATCTTCAAAGGCATCAATTGCACTGAAAAGAGATACCACACACGTTAGACACCCTGTTTTGTTCAGTCTTCAATTATTCTTTTGGATAAAATCATAAATCCACCTTCTTCCCAGATGAGATGGTTGCCTCATTTGATCCCATCAAAAGCCTGCAGTAGTTCATTTGTTCATCTAGAACTGCGGTCCTCCCAGGCGAAATTGAAAACTAGAAATGTAAATATGTCAGAAAGCTAGAAGGGGTGAATAATAAAATCTCATAAACTGGAATCCTCTCACATTATAAAATATGTTTGTTGGGGGAGGATTGGGGGGGTTAGAAAACCCATCACATGATGCCCCCTTGTGGCAGAACATGGTGACTGTAAATTCCATTCAGTGACCATCAGTGACTCCATCTTTTTTGAGTGGCCCTGCAAAACAAACCTGAGACTACATTTCATGATTCGTTTTGTGTTTTTTGTTTCAACCAAGCAGCCACAATGTAATTAATGACTGTATGCCCACCGTGTTGAAAGAAGATGGAAAGTATCACGTCTGACACAAAGCTTCAAGCGCCCATAGGTCAAATTCTTGGCTAGCAAACCACCTCCCGGTAAACAGTCACTTTTAATATGCACACAAATGTTACGTAGTTTATGTAAAATTAATGTATTCAGTATATACGTTACATTTCACAACCTTAGTGGAGATACAGTATTCGGCACAGACGATGAATGAACGAGTGGATACATGCTTAGTATTGATGATCGTATGAAGATAAAAAGCACAAAATGAGGAAGACATTACTCTGCCTCACAAAGGCATTGCCATTAAGCAAAAAAAAATTATAATCATAATAATACTAAATCAGGCAATTGCCGCCCCAAACGTTATATAGAAACTGAAATGTTTTCTTTGATTTAAAGCAATTATATATACCGTAATTTCCGGACTGTAAGCCGCGACTTTTGTCACACGCTTTCAACTCTGCGGCTTATTTAATGAAGCGGCCTGTATAAAGACTTTTTTAACGGCCGCCTGTGTACCGTCTTTCTTTGTAAATATCTCATGTAACAATATGGGCACCTGCGGCTTATAGACAGGTGCGGCTTATGTGTGTACAAAATATTTTTTTCCTTTAAAAATGTAGTGGTGCGGCTTATAATCAGGTGCGGTCTATAGTCCAGAAATTACGGTATTTTGGTCTTCATTCACGCGCATCAAAAGGGTTAATCCATCAGGATCATTGCGACCGCTCCCTACTCATCTATGGACAATTCCATCTTTTCATCGTGCGTGCGTGCATGTGCCTGTGTGGTGGTGCTGACCACCACTGATTCTCTCCTCTGTAATGAAAATGAACAAAACATCACATCGTGGCCTCCGCCCTGAGATTCTCTACAACACAGAAATGTCCATCCATCCATCCGCTTCTCCTCACGAGGTTCACGGGTGTGCTGGAGCCTTTCCCAGCCATTATCGGGCAGTAGGCCCGGGTACACCCTGAACTGGTTGCCAACCAAACGCAGGGCAAAGTTCAATGAACAACCATTCGTACTCGCAGTCACACCTAGGGACAATTTAGAATGTTCCATTAACCTACGTTTTAGGAATGTGGGAGAAAACCTGAGTACCATGAGGAAAACCCACGCAGGCACTGGGAGAACATACAAACTCCACAAAGGAAGGCAAGAGCTGGAATCGAACCGTTAACTAGTTGCCTACTGTTGTCAAGAAAAGATGCCAAGTTTCCAGCTCTGACAAAATGGCACAAGCTCAAAGACAATGACTTGTTTTGATTCATTATTTGACCTTTAACTGTAAAGCAGCATTTGCATATTTTCAGGTATTTTTACAGAATGTTGTTGACAGATATTTGTTAGGAGAACCACATATCTTAAGTTCAAGTCGATTCGTTTTGAAAACGATTATCTGTTTTGATTCCGGTTTCTGCTCAAAAACATTGCGTTTCAGTCTGTTGCATAAATCCTGTTTGGTCCGTTGCCTGAAGTGCGGATTGAGTTTTGGCCGCCCTGCTCTATCTGAACAAAATGGCTGCCTGAAAAGACACGACAGTTTGAATGATTCAGCATCATGACCTTCCTTCCTTCTTTCCTTTCCAGGAAATAGAGGAGTTCAGCTTTGTCACACAGCTGGCTGGCCTCACGGATCATCTGCCTGTGGCCATGCGATTGGCTGTCTCCACAGGGGAGGAAGACTCTTAGATTGGTCACCTGCATTTGTCAGGAATATCTGCCATTGAAGGATGACCGACGAGGAAGATGAACAGATGATGTTTTTAGTCGATAAAAAGCAGCTTGGGACGGCACATTTTAAATGGACAACACGGACGATGATCCCATTCATAGGGAACAGACTCCAATGTCACTGAGAGTTGGGGCGACCACAGGACAAAATAAGGAGAGCAATCTCAGATACACCATGCACACTAATATACACGCAGTTTGAGCGTCTGATACCATCTGGCCTCTCTGCTGCTCGCCCAGTGGACAACACACCTCCTATCGCACTCCAACCACGAATACATTGTTTCCACTAGTTTGTGAGTTAGCGAGCAATTTCCACATTCACGGATGATGTTGGCGTTTACAGAACGGGAGGATGTTGCTCTTTTGATTCAAGGGTGGATTTGATGCCATAGTGAGTCAAACAGCATGAAGTGAAAGTGCACCTTAATCCAGATCTGCACAAACATATACTGGATTACAATGTTCCTCGGCACCACAATGCTACAAAATTGTGTTAAATGTTTTTTTTTTGTTTTTCTGCGTGGGCCAGGTTAATACAGTGAAACTCTTCTACAACGAAATCTACATGGGTGAAAATAGCCCCTAGTGTGAAAAAAATCTTCATGCATTAACACCATTCCCACTTTCCTGTTTCAAATTTGCTACAGTGAAAAACCCCCTGTTGTGAAAAATGTCTTGCTGCAAACATGATTTCGTTGTAGAGGAGTTTCACTGTAAGACAAACGCCTGCGACTAGCTTCGACAATGACCATCTGTGTCATTGAGTCTTGCTCCTCTCCCAAAAGGCAACTGGTCAGTTCAGTTGTCAGTCCCTACCCTACCAGTCCCTCACCTCAACAAGTGTCTTCTTTAACAACCAACAAAAATACAAAGAGAAGAGAAGAAACGAAGCTAGTGTGATTTCTAGTGTTTTGTAGGGGGGTTCCAATCTTTGTTTAATACAATACAACCCATTTTTTAAAAAGTATATCTAATATATAAAATAAATATGAGGAAAAAATAATGCTTGTAGCATGTTTTACAGCTTTGACAAGTGAAATAAAGAAAGAGGTTTTTACGATTTTCTGATGTATAATGGAAAATGGGATCCATTTAAAATTTGAATGCAGCAACTTGGTGATACAGTAATCCCTCGTTTATCTCGGGAGTTACGTTCCAAAAAGAACCAGTGATAAGTGAAATCCGTGAAGTAGTGAATTTTATTTGTCTACAGTTATTACACAATAATTAACTATATATACGATGAAATCAAAGACCAAAACCTGTTTTCAGGCTCAATTACAAAAAAGACAAACGTTTTCAACAAATAACTATAATAGTTTTTGGAAATACTGTACTGTTGACACGCGGCCCCGCCGACGCCTTCTGATTTAAAGGGTTAAAAGCATTAAAAAACTGCACAAAAAAAATCCATGAAACAGTGAAGCCGCGGAAAGTGAACCGCGTTAGAGCGAGGGATCACTGTACCTGCTTGCTTGAGTTTGGATCCATAATGACCTTGGAATAGGCCCTAAAATTTACACTTTCACAATTACTGGGCACCAATGCAACACGCCTGTATGCGTATTTAAGTCCATGGGGCTAGTTTTACCTGACACTGCCATATATTCTCGAACAGCCATATCAGAGATCCTGGTTTACATTTGTGACAAATGTCGCCCCACGTGATTTGGGACAGACCACACATGAAAAGAGGATGTGGGGTCGACGCAAAACCCTGTCTGACAACCAAGAAAAGCCATCTTGATGACTACCCAATACAGTATTGTGGTTTTTTTCTATTTTTTGTTTTTCAGAGTGGCCTATGAGAGGCCTATGAAGTAGATATTTAAATTAAAAAAAAAAAAAACATACCCCACTCTACACCTCACCAGTACTTACATTTGGAGAAAACCACTTTTTCACTCTGGAACGAAAATGATGACTTTGCACGTAATCTTGCTTTCCAGGTGTTATAGAAAGTGTGTTGCAAATTTCCCCAGTGCGGGACAAATAAAGGTTTTCTTATTCTTATTATTATTCTTACACATTGGTGATCTATTAATAACACAAGGAGAGAGATTTCAAAATTGCATTGTGGAACATGAATAATACATTACTGTAATACAATCAATTTAGGCTAACAAATCGGTCTTGATATGCGAAGTCTGTTCTTTGAACAACACAAGTGCTTGTTTGTTAGTTTGTTGCACTAAATTACTTTTTTAAAGCAAATGTATGTGCACATCTTAGATAATTGTTCATATTTCAGATTTTATGAACTGTTGTTTCTCCAAATGTGATTTAGCATAGGACCATGTCCATACTCATATTGTAAACAAGAGCAATGTGATCTGATCAAATTAACATGTACTTATGCCACTTTGCTGCTCTGAACACTCCATAAAGTCTTTTCAGGGTACACGGAAAGGATATTTATTATCTATACAATTTAATATTAAAAATATTTCACTTGTTTGATAAGTCGTCATGGAACTGCACACGTGGACAAAATGTTTGGCACGCCTCCGATCCTGAAATAATAATAAATAAAAATGTAGTGAAAATTAACCAATGAGAAGCAGACATTGCATTTGAATTACGGTTCAGTGGAATTGTTTTTAAAAACAAACTCATCATTCGAGCCTGTACAAAAATGAGAGTACCCCTAGAGAAGATTTAAAATTATACAACAATAGGGCCATTTTCAACCACGGTGTGCCTCTTTAGTTATCATCACGGGTGTGTTCAAACTTGTAAACAGTCAGTCGGCCTGTTTAAAGGAGGACAAGTAGTAACTGTGCTGTTTGGCTACATGGTGTGTACCGCACTGAACACGGACCAGATTACGCAAAGCAGAGAGTTTTCACTGGAGATTAGAAGAAAATACAGTAATCCCTTGTTTATCGTGGTTAATGGGGACCAAAACCACCCATGATGAACGAAAATCCGCGAAGTAGCGACCAATTAACACATTTATATATAAAAAAAAAATTACCCCACGTGAGCCTTTGCGCTTGAGCAGAGCGCACTACACACACACACACACACACACACACACACACACACGTACTCACACACACTTCTAATACAGATAGAAGCTTACTTAAAAAAAAAAAAAATCACACACTTTTCCCACACTCAAAAGTACAATCACAGACAAATGACGGCACAAATCTCAGTAAGGTTGCTTATTTTATCTCTGCAGTATGTTTGCAGGATTGTAAGCAGTGAAATCTGGTAATTAGTTGTAAAGGGAAATCAATATTCAATTTTTTTTCGCATGTTAAGTCCTGATCATCAACAAAATGTCAGGGCAAAACAAATTGGGAAGTGAAAGATGCATGTGGGTACTTCTGCTTTTTGGAGAGAAGGGGGAAAGGAGGGAACTTCAATACGAATTTACATATGACACTCATGCTTATTAAGGCTACCCTGAAACCACATTTAGATCACACACATACAGAATGACTGTCCAAAAATAAAAAATAAAAATTGCACTGTAATTCCCAAGATAAGAAAAAAAAAATCTACAATGGTTTCCAATGATAACACATTTTCAAACCTCAGTAATAAATGTCTCTCATACATGGATGTTATTGTTGTTGAACCTATACTCACATTAAATTCATTTTCCTTTTTCTTATGTATTATCTATTATTGATAAATATGTAGAGCTGAGCAACTCACCGGATGTTGTTTAGTTGACAAAATAATTAACCGTGAGTAAGTGAGAGAAATGCGTTGCTAAATGCTTGTCGATATCTGTTTTAAATTATTTGGCAAGTTTTTCACAGTTGATGCGATTGTCAGAACCAAGCTGTAGTGCACGCATAAGGACGAATCACACTGGCGCGGAACAAAGGGAGATCCTTCCATTTTGAAAACAAGGTAAGGGGCAACGGGTAGGAAAAAATCAGGACATATCTGACAACCAGCTTGGCACAGGAGGAAGGATAAGTGACCTGAAATGAGAGGAGAGTCATTCTTTCAAAATAAAACAATAAAACAACCCTCACCGCAGTGTGACAGTAATTTGACATGTCACCATCCATCCGTTATCCAAATCACTTACCCTCACAATGGTCGCGGACGTGCTGGAGCCTATCAAAGTTGTCTTCGAGCAGTCGGTGGAGGGGAAGAGATACCCTAAATTGGTCACCAGTCAAATGCAGGGTAACACGGAACACCAAACTTAAGGGCAGCTGTCTTGCCTGTTTTCCATCTCTCCCTGCTGCGACACACTTGATTCAAGTAATCAGGATCGGGATTTTTATCCAGTTTCTGCAGACCTTGCTGATTATCTGATAAGTTAAAACAGGTGTGTTTGCAGCAAGAAATGATGGAAAACGGGCAGGCCAACGGCCCTCGGAGCACACGATTGAGGAAACTCGACTTAGTCTGACGACAGAAGTCCATGTGACTATATGACATGTAGGAGGTGAAAGTAAAACTCATATGCAGAGAAACTCCACTGGGAAACATTCAATGGTACTTCCTCCTTTGCATTTGTTGAGTCAGTTGTTGTTTTTATCCATGACTTTTCATTTTGAGAAGTGAGATGAATTTTATGAAGCACAGATAAAGAAGGGACCATGATTCCTAGTAAAACCCCCGAAACCAAATTTTAAAAAGTCCCAAAATAGAGGTGGGGTCTTCCCCAGTCGGTTCATCTTCTCTATATAATGTGAAGGCAGATGATGTAAAACCACACAGGAGAGAACAGACCGAGCAGCTTTAAACATTACACACTTCATGATGAACTCTCATCTTCCCCTGTCTGTGTTGGTGCTGCTGCTCGCGGCTGTGACTTTGAGTGAAGGTAAGGATGTGATGCTTTTTATGCTGAACTTTTTTTTGTGTGTGAGCTACACAAGATCTCACCTCTAAAGTAATCCAGGTTTTACTGTCAAATCTGATTGGCATGTTCCAAAGGTGACATTGCTGCTTTATGGATGATACCTGTTTTAAAAGAACACTGGAGAAAGAAATTAAGCTTAGGTGTGTGTGTGTTCTCGTTTTTGTGACCACATGGGGACTAGCAAAAAACGTGTGCGTGTGTGTGTGTGTGTATGAATGCACGATTGGAAATGTGTCCACAAGTCATGTCATCAATCATAACATAATTTCTTCACATGCTTTTGGGAAACGTTGATGGTCTGAAAGTGTGGCTGTGTGTTAGCATGCGCCGATGTCATTGTTGTTGGCAGCGGTGTTTTGAGCTCAAGCAAAAGGTTGACCAGTCAATTTTGGCCCAAAACCTTTTATCTGATGAAGTTAAAAAAGGAATTTCTTTCACCCTTCACTATGACAATGACCTCAACCGTTCAATCCAAATCAAAAAACCAATGGCTTTGTTTGATGAAAATGGAAATTGGCCAAGACAGAGCCCAGACAAAAATGTCAAAATCTATGCAATGACCTGAAGAGGGCAGTGCACAAGAGAGGATACCTTATCAACCAAATAAGATTTGTATCACAATATTACCTAGTGAGGATGTGCCATGCCTAAAAAATTAGTCTGTGTATTGAGTGACGCAAAGAAATTCATTTTGAAATATTTATATTGTATTTGTGTATGATTTACAGTTAATTTCAATGTGACAAGGACAATAATCTTTTCCAAATTAATTGCAGTTCATTTCATTCGTTCTTTTATTTTGAAAGATGTATTATTGTCTCTTTTTTTTTTTTTACTTTAGAAAACAATTGTATCATAAGTACTGGCTTAGTAACTTGTGTTCTTGAGTTATAGGGTATGTTCTTGTCTGTAATTGAGTTGCGTATTGTTATATCATGGTGAGTTGTTGATTTTGGGCTCTTTGTTTGTAGGTTTGCGGGGATTTGGACCGAAGAACTGTTGCCATCGTTTCAATGAGAACCCTATTGCATCACAGCGAGTAGTTAGTTATGTCAAGACTCCGCAGCAGTGCCCCATTCCTGCTGTGAGGTTGGTACCCAGTCTTGCAGACATTTAGCTTTATCGTCACGTTTGAATCACGATAAACCAACCGTCTTGTTTATATATTCTTACAGACTGAGGACAGTGATTGGTCGTTACATGTGTGCAAGATCTTCAGCCTCATGGGTGAAAGACCTCATCAACGAACTAGATGCCAAAATAATCCCAGGAATGACAAATCAGTTGTAACCTTCACTATATCCCGAACCCAATGAATGATGAATATATTCTGGGGGTTACCAACATGGCGCATTTGAGGACTACATGAGGAGCCCTGTTCCATAAATGGCTCACCAGTGAGGGGACATGATGAATTCCTGAGAATGCTGCTGAAGTAAAAATGTAAACACTTGCAGAGATTTACACAGTATGAAAATAAAGTGTTGGTTATTAATACTTCCCTGTTCCAAATCTGGGCAAATCATTATTGTTAAAAAATCATTACTATTATCAGTGTCTTTAGTTTGATAAATATCCATCCATCCATCTATTTTCCAATCCGCTTCGACTCACAAGGGTCTCGGGGAGTGCTGGAGCCTATCCCAGCCGTCTTTGGGCAGTAGGCGAGGGACATCCTGAAAAGGTTGCAAGCCAAGCGCCGCGCACATACAGACAAACAAACATCCACGCTCAAAATCACACCTAGGGACAATTTAGAGTGTTCAATCAGCATGCCATGAGCAGGAATGTGGGAGGGAACGTGAGTACCCGGAGAAAACCCACACAGGTCCGGGGAGAACATGCAAACTCCACACAGGGAGGCCGGTGCTGGAAATGAACCCGGTACCTCTGCACTGTGAGGCCGACACGCTAACCACTGGTCCACCTTTGATAAATATAATTACTGTAGTAATTATTAATAAAATATAATTTAGGATACATTTGGGCAATGTTTTCACTCAGAAGTGTGTACCAAAGGAGTAGCACTTTTATTAATCAATACATAAAAAGTACCTCTCAGTTTTTTTTCAAGAAGTAGGTGACAACTCTTTTTACGATTAAAGTTGTATGAAAAAAAAAAACCAAGGATTAAATACAGTTTTGTTTGTATGTCAAAGTAATGTGTGGTGGTACAATAAGAATGAATCCAAAATGGATTTACGCTGTTTATCATTCTTGGTCTTCTGGGTTACATTGCTCTGAAAACGGTAATTACTCCATAAAGGCTGTTTTATTTTGATAATTTGCAATCCCGCTGAACGCCACTTGGTGGCGTAGCAGAAAGGAAGATACGCTGTTGTTGGAGGCCTGCTGTGAGCGTTCTTTCATCATACAGAGAGATACAGTACATGTATAAGATGCAATAACCTCAGTGGCAAATTCGTTTTTAAAAGAACTGATTAAAAAAAAAATCTATCTTCATACCAGTTCATAAAAAAAAAAATGAATTATTTGAGTAACAAGAGAAATATTGTGGGGTTTCAAGCACAGTCATTCAAAGCTAATGGATCGAGCTGGAGCTGTGTGAGGTCCCATCCTGCCTCAAACACTCTACCATCATTCCAGTTCCCAAGAAACCAGCAACATCGGAACTGAACGACTATAGGCCTGTCGCTCTGACGTCTCTGGTCATGAAGTCCTTTGAACGCCTTGTGCTGAACCACCTAAAGAACATCACCAGACCCCTGTTGGACCCTCTGCAGTTTGCCTACGGGGAAAACAGGTCTGTGGTTAGCAGGTTAATGTATATGCTGTGTCCATGCAGAAATTATGGTTACGTCTAGTTGGTATGTCTTTCTCAACAGACATCAGCAAATGTAAAGAAGACCGCCAATGCAGAACTGAGTTTTTCCACATTAAATCTCAGGTCCACTTTGAATGATGCCAGATTAAGCAATCTCGGTGTACTTTGCATTGCATCTAGGAGGTCAAAAGCACTGAATCTTGAATCACTTCGGACGGTTTGACAGAAATCACCAAAATCGCACAATACAGTTGCTGTAATAGTACTGGCAACTTAAGACTGTTCCACAAGATCTGCACCTATAGGAATCTTTTATCAGCATTTAATTCCGTACTACTGTGATGATTATACTGTTTGTCATCGTCACTGTAATGTTATGTCTGCAAAGGTTTAAAGCAGGGGTGCCCAAACCTTTTGGAACGAAGATCTACTTTTCGATCAACTAACCTCCCGGGATCTACCCTTACCGGCACGCACGCACGCACGCACGCCATGATGAGAAACAGCCTGAAACTGAGGCATGCGATGCACTTTTGCAGCCTGTTAACTATCGTAGCTCACACGTACCATTTTTAAGTGCTTCCCTGGGCCCTCCTAGATTCCTATTCTTTGCCCGGGCCCTCGGTGAATTGTACACGAAGCAAACTCTGAATGAGAATAATGACGATAAAAGAGAGCGCAACAGCTCTGATCACAAGCTGCAATTGCAGACTGCTGAGCGCTAAGAACCTCCGATGACGTAATCACGCGCCACCGTAAATTCAAGAGTTACCTGCTTTATTTTATTTTTTAAATATTTTTTTGTGAAAATGAGACCAATAGAATGATTAGGGTGCAGCGTACATTAACACAAAAAAATATATTACTAACATGTACAAAGACACACAAATGGTTGTTTGTTTTTTTTCTCCTCGACACTCCTCGGATCTACTTGGGACCTGTCTTAGATCTACCGGTAGATTATGATCGACGTAATGGGCACCCCTGGTTTAAAGGTTTGATGAAAATAAAAAGTCAAATCAGATTTCAAATCTTTGTCTTTTTTGCCCTGGGTTGAATGTGACCCTCTATCAAAACCCCAGGCCCCAGCCAGGCCCCCTCAGTGAAATTGATCGAGAACCGCCACTGGTGGTACCACCGCACAACGGTACCCTTTTACATTACGGAATGTCTTTTCGTACTTATTTGTCATGTCCCTATTTATGATGATACTAGTGTAGCCTGTACTACCATAGACAAATTCCATGTGTGTTCTACATACTTGGCCAATAAAGATGATTCTGATTCTGAATAAAACAATTAAACCCGCGTAGGACGTCCATATGGAAGCCTCCGAAGATGCGTTTGCGGCTACATGTGTACTACGACTTCCTGTGGCTAAATTCGCACGGCACAGGAAGTTTACAGCAGTTGTTTTCAAAACAAGAGATTAAAGCCTTAGCTGGGTTGCAATACTCCAATCATTGGCTGTAACGTTAATCGGATCTAAAACGATGCTTCTATTTTCTGGTATTCAATGCAGTACTGTAAAAAGTCAGAATAGTTCCTGCGTTCAAATTAAAACACATTTTTATTGGGGTACAGTTGTATATTATTTTTCATGAGAAAACCACACCTCAAAATGTAGCTAGAAATTTGATCATCTCATTCAAGCAGAACACGATTAAAAAAAAAAAGATGTTTGAGCTCTAAAGATACGTTCACGTCAAAGTCAACCTTTTAACTTGAAGTTTCCAGTCGGAAATAGTACTGAGTTGAATCGGAGTAAACCAGTAGTGGACAAAATCAGGCGGCCTATTTTCTTCGCGGATATTCGTCTGTTGGCTGTGTAGCGACTGCTGTTTGTTCGTCATATGTAATATATTTGTTGTTTAGTTTGACGCACGGTGGTGTAGTTTATTATCAAGAAGGCACACTTGCTGGGGAAAACGCGCATTTCTTATCCTTCCGTCATTCTCTTGGACGCTTGTCTGTGTATGCATCGGTGACTGTCCATTGCAGGCTGGGCGGTGACAGCATTACAATGATTGAGCGACCAGAAACTGCGGTTCCCAGCATTGCTGTAAGTCTTTTTTTTTTCTTTCAAAATAGCCACGCGAGTCAGCATTGAGATTAGTGTTTGTATGCAGGAAAAATTCACAACTGTACCTTCTTCGCAAAGACTCAATCCTCTCATCCAAAACGTAGTTTCTCACGTTACTCCCTGTTAGCTTCGTTCCCTCATGCACTTCAAGTCCTTTCAGAATTGGGAGATTGAAGCGTAGTTACTCGTTCGTTAAAATGCCCCTTTTTCGAAACATACCCCACACAATTTGACATTTATTCGCCGTTCTCATGCCTTTGGAAGTCATTACTCGTGGGAAAAAAAAAAAGTATAATGGCTCCCATCAAAGATTGGAGCACAGTTCATATAACGAGCGCTAAAATAAAATGGGTACAGACGATGGCTCGCTGGATAGATATTCTTTGGATGTTTGTATTTTGTTAATGCCCTAATATAAACCCTTTTCAATGTAGCAGAAGAAATTGCTGTGGTTAAATTCATGCGCGTTTTCACACAGGCATGGGCTGGCATGCTAGGAAAATGTGCATAATGAAAAAATCCAGGACGACGTTGCTCTCCCCTGCTCCTCTATTAACATGCCATTTAAGAATGGACGCAAGAAATTATTCAAAGCTGACGAGGAAAATTAAACTGACGGGACTTTCAGCATCACCACCAGGATGCTTGCGGGCGTGCGTGCGTGAGTGAGTGTGAGGCATCATACATAGAATGTAGTAACCACGCAGCTACTATGACCAGAATGTAGACTGGGGGAAGGGTTCACATGAAGAGTATGGCTGAGCTTTTCAGGCTCTTTGTCACTCTTTCATCTCCTCTTACATAATTTCCCTCTAGGCATAACGCAATACTAAGGGAATAATAAGCCAACATCCAACCTTTGCTGCCATACGACAGTATACTGAAACCCTTTCCCCTAACATCTGCTCCTCTGCATGCTAACACATTTAGTGAAGCCACTTTCACACTTTATTCACTTGGGGAAATGATAACGCCAAATGCAGTACGCCATGTTATCTGTGTATCTGAGCTGTGCGTGAATGTGGATGTACCGTTAAAAAAAGGCCTATTATATAATGGTGTGTAACAAATTGTTTCTCTCCTTTCCCACCTACACTCACAACTTGATCAAATATGGAATCGGTTAAGTGCTTCAGGCAAGATCATTGGAGCTGCGAGGACATTGACAAGGCAGATGCATTGTGTCATGATGGAATGTCGTCCCGTCTGTCCATACTGGACGTTGTTGGATGTCATTGGATGCTGATTTTTAGTGTAGTGCAGTTCTACTCGATGTCACACGTTTAGCATGCATGGTCTGGCTGTGCGTAAAAATTAAAAGAGAAAGACACAAGCTCTTTTATGATTTTAGCCAGCTGTGCATCAATTTTTGCGCAATTTGAAAATCGTCCCAATTTCAAATGGATCGCTCAACTGTGAATCAAACTTGAAAAAAGCTTAATTTTAAGTGACTATAATGGGAGGGAGTCAGTTGATGGGAGATCAAAGCAACTCTTTGCATATACAGTCAAACCTCGGTTTTCGTCCATAATGCGAAAACCAAAATTTTTCGCAAACCGAAACCACGCTCTTTTTAAAATAAAAATGTTTACTGCACACGTCTGCTCACAATGGAAAGCAACACGAGGAAGCGTCTCTACCCGAGGAAGCGTCACTTCCTCGTGTAAGGAAGGCGAGAGGAGTCAAATGGTGCATTCAAGAGCATTCAGTTTGTTCGAGAACCGAAATTTGTTTGTCATCCGAGGCATAAAAAACTCGACATTTTTGGTCGAAAACTGAATTGGACGAGAACCGAGACGTTCGAAAACCGAGTTTTGACTGTACTGTAAACCCTTTTCATGGCAACATGAAAGTAAAAGTATTTTTCTTGAATGCCTTTAATGTCCAACCAAATATTGCATGCATTACTGTTGTGAGGATATTAGAAAATTAAAGAGTTCAGCTCATCCATCACCTTACAGTGCATGTCACCGGTCTTGTAGTAATCATTTTTATCCCTGTTTTATTTGTCATCATCTTTTCGACTGTATATTATGAAACTTTATCCATCATGAATGCAAAACAGCATTTTTCCATTCACACTATGTAGGGCAGAGCCTGAGAGGTTGCTCAGAGGCAGGCAAAGCAACAATCAATTGTTTTTGTCTCTCGTAGCGTGTAGGACAGTTTGGCAGGCGTGGGTGCTGGGTGCAGCAGGGGGTTGTTTGCGAGTACAATGTTAGACAGGGAGTCAAACGGAAGAGAAGCGGAGCCGGGCAATACCTCACGGATTGGACAGATTGCAGCCGCTTTTGACCTGAGATCTTCCTCACATCCCATGGAATCTATTCAGAATGTAGGATATTGGCACAACGGGATGTTCATGCTGCGTTAGCTTTACTCCACTGTGTGTCTTGGTGTGAATCTCTATTGATTTGCTTTTCTTCATCTTCGTTGCATCAACATCATCTTAGCTCGCTTCTCTCAGGTCACCTCCGTCCTTTGTGCAGTGCTTGATACTCTTTAGTTCAAAAGCAGCACTCTTTCGGCAATAATTCTAATTGCAGGTTAATTTCAAACAGCATTGTTTAGACTCGCTACATTTGTGAACAGCTCGAGTTGTAGGCATTTGTATTAGAGGTAAGATCGGGCCGCCCGACCCGACCGGTCCTTAAAATGTCAAGCATTGCTTCGGGTTCGGGTCGGGCTTCTCTCTCGCTGACTTTTTTTGTCTTGTTTCAAGGCCGTGAATAGTTTTGGCCACGAGAGACCGTAGTTCGCAAAAAAACAGAAGTCGCCTCATCACAACACGTACTGTACTAAACTCTTGCAATAACAATTCAAAGAACTCCTTCATTTCTCTGTCTATTATCCGCCTGTCATTGTTATTCTTTGTCTCGCTGCTTCTCTCCCTTAAAGTGCTGCGCTAGATTCTCTAGGACGTACTGCTGCTGTGGTGTATGGCCCAATTTTCAACCCGTCAAAATGACGGACGACCTTACATTTTTTCCGGTCAACTTTAAAAAAATCCGTCAATGATGGAAAATTGTCGGTTAAAGTAACCTCTTCAGAAACAGAAATATAAAAGATATAAATGTTTATACAGTCTTGTTTAACTTAGATTTCGTTACAAAAGACAGGCTTTGTTATCAGAAATCACCCCTCCTCCTCCCGAGTCCTCACAAATAAAATATGAAATTTCGGGTTTGCTTCGGGCTCGGGCCTGCAAATCAAGTTAAGTGATCGGGCCAGGTTGGGCTTAAATACCCTCGGGCCGGTTCGGGTCGATTTTTTTAGGACCGATCTTAGCTCTAATTTGTATACATGCATGTCTCTGTAACAGTTTTCTGGCATCAGTAATGGCTTCTCAATGCTTTGACTGAGCCATTTTTTGCAAAGTAAACACTTTTGGCATGTAACTTACATTTTTGGACCGACTTGCTTACATTAAACCAATGTGTTTGTGTCTTCTGTGCATCAGCAGCGGAACCTGGAGGGCTATGTGGGCTTCGCAAATCTTCCCAACCAGGTGTATCGGAAATCCGTGAAAAGAGGCTTCGAGTTTACATTAATGGTTGTTGGTAAGTAAGAGACATTCTCTGCCTGTGTCTGCTCTCCTCAGCATGCTTCAAAGTGTGAGTTACTGGGTCATCAGCACGAGTTGAAAGAACTCAAAATATTTGAGGCATCCAGTATGCTCATTTGATCAAGGTGAGCAACTGACAGTGAGGGGGAAAAAAACATGTTTGTGCAGTGGTTTCTGGTCGGGTAAATCATCCAAGTGGAGTAATTTACAAATTGTAACATCACTTGTCTGGGTTGGCGAGTACACCGTTTTCCAAAGAGGCATTTTTGCTTATCCCTTACACACAGTGACACATTTTTTAAATGCACACATATTTTAATAACGTCTCGGATGATACAGTGAAACTCCTCTACAACGAAATCTACATGGGTGAAAATACCCCCTAGTGTGAAAAAAATCTTCATGCATTAACACCATTCCCACTTTCCTGTTTCAAATTTGCTACAGTGAAAACCCCCCTGTTGTGAAAAATGTCTTGCTGCAAACATGATTTCGTTGTAGAGGAGTTTCACTGTATACTGTAGAGACGCACATTTTGGTAATAACTCTGTGTACTTCTCTGCCTGACCTTTCAAAGAGGGCAACGTGTGCTTGCAAAGTTCTGTCCTCTTTGAAAAATGCCTGATTAATGTTTGCATGGGGGGCGGGGGCGGGTGGGAACTGAAGTATCACGGAAAATTAGAAATCTTGAGGTGCTCAAATGATGCCTAAAATATAACGTAGATTGACCCTGTTGAACCCATCACAGAAAATGTCCACATCAACAATGCACATTTCTTAACTCATTCAGTACCAGCCAATTCTGGACCACGTCTGAAAAGACGTTTAAAAACGTCTTTGGGAGTGAATGAGTTAAACTGGTTGTGCTCCAAAATATTTTAAATGGGATTTTTCCACCGGGGTTTGTTTTATTGTATTTCTATCTCTCTTTTATTCATTTGATAGTTTTCTCTGTATCAATTTGTGTTGTATAAATAAAGAGAGTAAAGGTGAGAGAAATACTTGCCATTATTGTCACATGATTGAAAGGAAAAATATTCTTATCTGGGTATAAAACGATAATAGAAAATTCTACAAGCACAAAGTTAACCTGGGAAAGGTCAATAAAAGGCCCTTCATCCCGTCTCGTCATTGATTGGATCACTTTATGTCTGGAGGAGTTTCACCCACACAAAATAAAACCAGTGAAAAGAAAACTTGGTCTGTTGTCCCAGACAAGTTGATGTAGATCGTCTGGGATTGATTTGTAAGTGTAGCGCTTAGCAATGAAGTGGGCTGTTTTTGGGGCTCTTCATGCTCACAGAGACAACCACCCATGCGTGACCTAACGGATCCTGTTTGTGGCTTCTCTCGCACATGGCCTTGGGTGGGTTTCTTCCCATTGCCGTTGGATGCCATCCTTGTGTGCCGGAGCGGATTCACATTTCACAATTGACAAACAGTAACAGTATGCAGCGGGCGGTTTAAAAGAATGATGGCTGATTCAGCCCTCAGCAAATTCTTTGTCTTGATAAAACTGCCATTCACCTTGGCATTTTTTATTTATTTTTTGGTCTAAAACATTTCAAACAATAGTACTGTCTGCTGCGTTACATTCCATTGTCGTTGTATCATGAACAACTTAAATGACGTGAAAAGCCGAAAGTTTGCAAGCAGATTTCAGCGGTACACTTGCACACGCATGGACTCACTCATGCACACACACTTACTTACGTCATTACGCTCTGCTTTTTGCTCTTATCTTTAGGCTGTCTTTGTTCCATGCAGCCAACGATACGCATCGATGCATTGTATTGATTATACCTCATGTGGTGGCCTAAATCTTTTTTGGCATGAATAGGTTTGCAATGCATCACTTTATTTAAACATATATTATTTGCAAGTCATTAAATCAGACTCATTTTGTCTGTAACAAATGCAAACAGGGAAGACTGGAGTGGTAAGCTCAACATAGGGGCAATTTGATCCACCCCTTGTTCCTAAGAAACTTACCAAAAAAAACAAAAACATGCAACTAAATGTTTTGGGGGTAAGACTATTTTGTGGAAGCTGTGCTGGTGTAAGAGCCACATGGCGGAATTAGTTAGATGTTTATGCCCCCCAAAACACATTTCACTCATGGGAGTTAATTGACCCTAGCATCATCTTCATAATGATTGTGCAAATACCAAAGTGCATAGTTTTAAATTGGCTTTATTCACGAATTAGGATACAGAGGTGAGCTGATCCATTATTTGTCATCCATCGGGGGCGTGGGCACCCATCCGTCATTGCCTCGCTGACATTCTTCTTTCAGCCGAACCAAACAGTAATCGTCAGTCAGTCCGTTATTTTAACCACGCTTCTGTCATCAATTCCCGTCAGTAAATTTGAGCAGTCTGTCAGTTCGTCTATCATCAGTCATCTCCGCGCTTTGAGAGCCATTGCCTCTGTTTAATGATTAATATTTGATAAATGAATGTTACTGTTATTACAGACGAGGGCTGTGTGATGTGGCCGAATTTTAATATTTCAATATTTTTGTCTTGATAACAATACAAGAATGACATTACTGTGGGTTCAATGAAAACTAAGTTGGTTTTTTTTTTAAAAAGAAAAAATTATCACTCCAAAAGGATGTCAAAGGTGTTTTTTGGGGGTGGAAGGCATTTTATATCACAATAACGATATACCACAATTTACAGTAATTTAAAAAAAAAATATATATATACAACACACTTTGACTGCTCACCTTTTGCCACTTAATTTTGTCACCCAAATATCTACTGGGGGATGTTTGGGAGCAAGATTTACCCCAGTATCATAAGAATAATCGAAAGGATAATCGACTCTAAAAAGATTTGTGACCTGTGACATTCCTACTCTGGACAATAAAAAGATGACTCGTATGTAATTACCAAGTATTGTCATGCATATCATATCTTCTGTCTCAAGTCTAAAGTGAACGCAAAATAATTTTGTCAGTGATTGACTGTCAATTGGTAGTTATGGGTTTTCTACCTGGCCCAGGTAGAATTGAAAACCAGAGTGATCACTCAACCACCTCCTGAACAAAGCAGCCACCAAGTTGCATGGGGAAAGAGACAATGGAATCAAGCTGCTTTGGTTACCATGGACACACCCTGGATTGGAATGTCATCACAAACTGCTGCCGTTATGTTTCATTTTCTTCACTCTTTTCTGCGTTTCCGCCGCTATTCAACTCTTCTTCCTCGCATTCTGCTGTTATGTAAGGGGGAAAAGCTGCTTCCTGCTTCTTTGTCTAGCTGGCAGTTATGACAGACAATCCTGGCGAGCTTTGTGAGATCCATTGCCTATGCACAGATCAGAATATCAAGACCTTATTGTAATTCATGTACTGTTTTTTTCTGTGCGTTTTTTTTTTTTTTGGGGATTGTTTCAAGAAACTCTGAATGAAGATGCAAGGTGACAAGTAACCACCATTTTATGGAATGGAATGAACATGGAATGAACACTTCAAACTCCTCTAAAAACCCTCCATAATACAGTGAAACTCCTCTACAACGAAATCATGTTTGCAGCAAGAAATGTTTCATAACAGGGGGTTTTTCACTGTAGCAAATTTGATCTCAGATGTAAACAGACACACAAACACACACACACAAACGTATGAGTACACGTGCACACAATCGTATGTATACTCTTTATTTTTATTCCAATAGTGCATAAGTATGAGCACACACTTGTTTGACACTTCATATAGTCAGTGTAGAAAGAAAAAAAGGGAAATAAATTTACGATCAGCATTCACTTTCACTTACATCAATTTCTTGGATAACGTCTTTTATTTTGCTTCCTCCGTCTTTCATTTTGATCACTTTTACCCTCTCTTCCAGCGTCAGAGCGCTTCTTTTCTTAGCTGTTTGACATCCAAAGGTCCGTTTTGTAGCCATTTTAGCAATGCAACGTTTATGCTGCGTCTGAAACGAACAATAACAGATACTTCCTGGTATCCCGGTGACTTTTCTTTCCACTATCTCACTGTCTCGACCTCCCCTCGATCGCCACCCAAGACAGCGTTGCTCAGCTGATGTCATGCAATGAACTTTTAAGCCAGTCATTGGACGCTTCGTAGTCCTCGATGGCCATAGTTAGCGCGATGGAACTCGCCTTCTCTCTAATTAGCGCTCCAGTTAGCATAAGCTTTTTAGCATGATAACTATTAAAGCATTCCAGGAAACGTTCGTTTATTTGAATGTCCGTTGAGCCATAAGCAATTTACTCTGAGCAGCTAATCGGATGCATTCCACGCTATCTTCCACAGATCAAGCTACAGTATCTACACAGACAATGTGTCTATGTGTGTGTGTCTCTTGGCCAATCGGAGGCCAGGATGATGCTCGGTAAGCCAATGGCAAGAGCAGCTATGAGTATGTTGCGTTCAGAAAACTCGGCGCTGTGTAAACCAGTGTGGCGGTTGCTTTTGCCGTTTCCGAACGAAGCAGTACAGGTCGCTGTTGGATTAAACTTCGTTGTAGTGAATCGCGAGGCAAGAGCAGAGAAAAAGATTTCGTATAACGCAACAGGGTTTTTTTTCATCGTATGGGGGGGCAGGAGAATGGGAATAGTGTTAATGCATGAAGATTTTTTCACATTAGGGGGTATTTTCGCCCATGTAGGTTTCGTTCTAGAGGAGTTTCACTGTATGTTCATTAAAAAAAACTAAAATTAAAACCAATCTTGATTTACATACAACCCACACTGCACTTCTCTCGAATTCTATGTCAGCCATTTAAGACACGTTTTTCGCGCAACTGATGGTACTTAAAACTTCACGCCTCGATTTGAAGAACTGCCCGAAATTTCGGCCCTACAAGCGTGTTGGTGTTTATTTTTTGAATTGTATTTTTTTACAGAAACTTGCCAGCCAATCGTAGAAGTGTTCCTTGAGTAGCAGCTGAAACTGATATGTCAAGGAGATATTTTGAGAAAAAATGAATTTGTACCGGTTTCTTGAAATCATTTTTTTAAAACCAGATTTTCGATATGTTGTATCACACAGAAATGTTCCCATCCATCCATCCATTTTCCGAACCGCTTTATCCTCACTAGGGTCGCGGGGGGTGCCGGAGCCCATCCCAGCCGTCTTCGGGCAGTAGGCAGGGGACACCCCGAATTGGTCGCCAGCCAATCGCAGGGCACACAGAGACGAACAACCATCCACGCTCACACTCATACCTAGGGACAATTTAGAGTGCACAATCAGCCTGCCATGCATGTTTTTGGAACGTGGGAGGAAACCGGAGCACCCGGAGAAAACCCACGCAGGCCCGGGGAGAACATGCAAACTCCACACAGGGAGGCCGGAGCTGGATTTGAACCCGGTACCTCAGCACTGTGAAGCCGACGTGCTAACCACTGGACTACCGGGCCGCCCAGAAATGTTCCCTAAAAGGCAAAATTTTTTCAACCCAAAAACTTGCTCAGAAACTCATCCGATTTTCAAAATTCCTTGTGCGTTGTACTCCGGTAGAAATGCCCATTCCAACTAGATTATGCATTTTAAATGTTGTTTTGGGGAAACCTGAAATACTAAAATACAATACAATTTAACATGCCAAGGTACGGAAGCGTGGAGCTGCCAATGTGAAGTAAAAATATTTTGACCGGCAAATACGTTTGAATGTACTGTACTTACGAGTACGATCGAATGAATTTCAATATTTTCACGAGGCTCAAAATGCAAATTTTGACTCACAAACTGCGATGACAATGCACCTATTTCGAGCCTTGGCATAAGTATAATACATGTATATTCAGCAACACGAAGCTGATGCCTCTGTGTCTGCATTGAGCGTGTTCCTGCTTGCTCATTCAAAGCACTTCAGGGAACTCTCTTACCCTAATTTCTCATCTCCCAATCTCTCAGCTGCTATTTTGAGATACGCATGTCTGCTGTGACCCGGCCCTTGCCCATTCTGATTCATTCTCTCACCCAGTTGATCACAACTATGATTATCACTTGGTCTTCAAATTTATGGCACATAGACATGGACAAAATCTCACGATACAGACCATTTTTAAATCTTAGTAACGATATTCCTTTATATATTTACAGTTATTCTTTGGAAAAAAAAGGATACATCCCAAGACTGCTTACTTTTTGTCACTTTATTTTGAAATGACATTAAACAGACCTATTAATGAGAAATGCATCCATTAGTAGTGCTATATAAAATTATCAAATGTAAAAAAAGCAAAGTAGCCTACATATTACACAATTTTATTCTGTATATCAATATAAATAAGAGGTGTAAAACCTGTTTCTGACAAAAATTGATTAAAAAAATGAAAATAAAATGATGAGCTTTACTATAAGGTAATTTTGGGAATTCAATATTCCATATTCATCTATTTTCTGAATTCTAGGCCACCTTTACAGACTGATGCATCTGACGCTGTAACTATCATTTCCTGTTTAGTAGTGTGAGTAGCTTTATTTTTTTAATAATTTCCTCTCTGGACACTTATTAAATTGCCTCCGCTTTAATGCGGTTCCCCTCTTGCATTATGTTATTAATAGATTTATAATTGTTTACATCTACTTTGCCACACGTCTGAAGTAAATGATTTCTTCCCCATGTTGCACATGCATGTGCGTATGTGCATTTGCGTTTCCGCTTAGAATCAAAACTGACCCTCAGGAAAAATAACGATTTTCTAAGTCCGACCCAATCCAAAACAACACTATTGACTGAGTTAATGGATGAGCTGAAATGTGACAGAACGAGGGCAGCGAGGAGAAGAAATAGGACAACTCGAATTGTGCTCGCACTGATTAGTTTGAGATTTGTCGAGCACGTCAATCACAACAAATGGTCGACATCATTTTTAACAATTATTATTATTATAATATTTTTTTTACCCCCGAGGCATTGCTGGCACCGTTGCTTGCCATCCACACAGACATGGTAGAAAGTGAAAACCAGTGATATTTTCCAGGTTATTGTCACGTACGGTTAGGTCTCGCAACAGTGATTCAATGTCTGGCATAGTTTTTACACCACCAGATGCCCTTCATGATGCATCCAGCTTTTTAAATGCTTTTTAAGGATGATTTTGGAGGGTCAGGGCTTGTAGTATGGGTGTAGTATACCCTGGTGTATGTTATTCTCAGAGAATTACAGTAGTTCATGTTTTGGGAACACCGTGGTAACGTTTTCATGATCTTTACTGTGTGAATCATCGGCTAGCTTCTTAGACAGTGAGACGTCTTAATCCACATGGTCTCACAGTTGAGGCCGGTGTCCTGGCTGTTTGCTCAACACATCTGTGTATTTTCTCTGTTTACATTATTAGCTCAGTCAGACCAAACATTTAGGCAGCACCGGGGTGGCAGCTCGTTAACCCTGACTTGATCTGTTGAGCAAGGCATTCACCCCACCCCTTCAGCTCAAGAAGTGCGTTGCTGTTTACACACCCAATTCACACAGACATTTTTCTTAGCATTCCCGCATGTGTGATGTGATTCTCTGTGTGGTGTGCAACTGCAAGACAAATAAACAGCTGAGTGTGAGTTTAATTTCCCTTTGAAGGCTTATGAGAATAATAAATGACGCCTTCCTGAGCTGAAAGAATAAATGGTTCTTCACATTCCATTTGAACAGTACCCTTGTGACATTTTGAGTTTGAGTTGTTGGATCTAGATGCCACCTCTTTGTGATTTTAGTCATTGTTAGTTTCTTAAATGGTTCAAGGTAGTTCTGAGAACTGAGGAAAAATAATTTATTCATCTCTATTATAAGTAAGAAATGCAATATGTGATGGTGCAGGGCCAGCCCCACCAGCGAGACCCTCTGCAGACACTGCCGGAAGCGTGACGCTTTCCAGTTCTAAAAATAGTTTATTACTTGTATACCTTTCTCTTTCAATTTGCCTTTTTTTGTGTGTCCATAGGCGAGTCTGGTCTTGGAAAATCAACACTTATTAACTCCCTCTTTCTGACTGACCTTTACTCCAAGGACTACCCTGGGCCATCACAGCGCATTAAGAAGACTGTACAGGTGAGTGGAAGCAATCTTTAAGCCCCCATTGCATCTGACTTGTAGTATCTATTAGGGTTGCACAATATACCGGAAAAAAATATTGTCATTGCAAATTTGCAAAAAATGGCCCGTGCAATCTGCAGATTGCTCAGTTTCACAGAGGTGACAACTGTTATGGACTGTCCGTATTTTGTGAGGGAAATAACTGAAGGCAAACCTTGTTACGCCCTTAGAATGATTGCTGCAAATATAAAAAAAAAAAAAAAAAATCGTGGATCGCATAATTGCACAAACAGAGTAATAACTAGCAAAAAATATATATATTTTACAGATAATTGCAGTGTGTTTGATTACACGCCAATTGCAGACATGACGTCGTGCTCATGCAGTCGGAGTGGAAGCTATCTGAGTCTGCCTCTGACATGAGGCACAAGTTAACGATTTGAGATTGACCCCAATTACCGCAAACCGTAATAGATTAATATCAGTGGTTAGGAACGAGGTCAGCGACACATTGTGAAGCTTCTTCGCTAGGTTATTATGTTTAATAGTGCTCAGACAACACCTGTGTGCTAATGCAAACTTAATTTATCAGAGAATAACAATTGCCATCACATTTTATGACACCTGTGTCTTTACTGTTGTAATACTTAGCGATACATGCAGGCCCGTTGAAGCGTATTGTGAGTGAAATTTTATCCAATACACCGTTATCTATCTGTCTCTGTCTCTCTCTCTGTCTCTCTCTGTCTCTCTCTCTCTTTCTCTCTGTCTCTCTTAATACATATATAAATTAGGGGTGGAACGATTTTTGAAAACCATCAAAACAGATCGATTCAACCATTTTGGTTCATTGTGAGTCTATCCTGTTTGGTGATTTCGCGCGGTTCTTTTTTTTTTGTGGTTTTTTTTCTTTGCCCCCCCCCACAACCCCCCACCTTTTTATGACTGCTAACCCAAGATGGCTGCGTGCAGTGTTACAGTATGTTGGCGCGTTATGGCATGTGCGTCATTCCCTTTCAGCAATGTGGTGGCCAGTCACATTGCAGTGGACCATGTCCAACCTCATAAATGTTTTTTTTTGCCTTTGAGGCTCCTCCATTTGGATTCATAACAGTAGTGTCAGCATTGTAAGCCCTAATGAGCCTTTATACTGTATATGTGCCACAAGATCTCTGCTGGTGGTTTAACATGAGGATATTCGATGCTAGCATGCAGGTAATCGGCCCTCATGGTTTAAAAACTGGGAGGCATATGGACTAAACCACAGGTGTCAAAGTCATGGCCCGGGGGCCAGATCCGGCCCGCCACATCATTTTATGTGGCCCGCGAAAGCAAATCACGTGCGTCAACTTGCGTGATCTTTGCTCAAAACTCTACCGAAATATCAAATTGCCATGTGTAAAAAAAAACACAGAGATTTTTTCCCCTCTGTACACCAACTTGAACAATAATTGTATAAAAGTCGACTTGACTAGTAATCCATTAATTTGTTGTTTGCAAGTCATAATGCAATGAGACGATGGAACAATTTTTATGGTTTCACGATCATAACGGCCCTCCGTGGGGAGACGCTACTCCAAAGTGGCCCTCGACAAAAAACGAGTTTGACACCCCTGGACTAAACTGTTATAATTCCTACAGCGCTTACCTGATTTTCATGTACACATCTTGTTTGTTTCATTTGAAACCCAGTGTGGTGAAGTTTAAAGTCATAAAGAAGACAGTCGTATTCATTTCCCGTGAATAAAGACATGAAGAAGTAATGGACTTCATGCATCATCTGAGCTCATTCATGCATAATTATCATTAAGTAGAGTCATACAACACATATTCATTCCTCCGTCTGTATTAGATATGAATTATGACACATCTGAGTCTATTATTCATAATTTACTTTGAAATAACTGCAGCTTTTATTTAGGCGGGTAATTATTCGAGCAGTCTTTTCCAACCTGTGGCGCCAAGGCAAATATTTTGTGTCAGAAAAACCTCATGGTAAACCACCAAACAGTAATAACAAAAAGTATGCATGCTGAAATAATGACATAATGTCTCAGTTCTAACAACAACGTGCGTGTTGGAATACTTATTACGATTGTATTATTGTCGATGTTTTATGTTATGTCTTCTGTGTTGTTGTGATTTTATGTTATATGTTCTTGAAAACGCTTAGTTACAGCTGCAGCTGTTCTGGAGCACTATATAAGTAAAAAATGTCTTGTATTTCGACACAAATGTATGAAGTCAGTGTGAAATTTAGGCTTGCATAGTTGAACACAAAGCTGATGTATTTGCAGTGAACCGTGACTGATTCTGTTGTCTGAATGGCCACAGATGGATACACGGGTTGGGTACCTTTTGCCAGACAAGTGAAGTCTCTTCTCTATATATTAATAGAACAACCCATTTCAATACTTCAGGAATTTTGTGAAAGATGCTAAAATTTGAATTCCATGGCCATTCAAGGCCACATTATTTGGACCATGTCACACTAAAAATACTCAAGGTGAAAAGAGGGAGAAGAATCTGAAGAAGACTTGAGTTAGAGCAGCAGCAAAAGAAGGAAATGAAAGACATAGCATGGCACCTCAGGGAAACTTTGTTACACAGGGCCTTCTTTTTTTCCTTGTATGGTTATGTTTTAACAGAGCAGGAGAGAGGCAGGCATCTGGTGTAGCAGTGTAGAAAAGCAAGGGAGCGATTCAGGAAACAAATGACCGAAAGTGGGGCGGGGAAGAGAAGAAAAATGTTAAGTTGGGTTTCCTTTCCTAAGTTGTCTTGGTCACAGACAGACCATGAATGATGTCAGTGAGAGACTCAGAATTTTGTAGCCAGCCATTGTTTATACGCAGAAAAAAAACACAGTACATTGGATGCTTTGAATATGCAAATTTTGCAATCTATAAGCATTAGCTCAACTTACTTCCATCAATGGCTATACTATTGGAAAGGGTTTTCGAGTTTACACACACAATTTAACCGTTTAAAAAACTTCCCAAGTGCCCTCCTAATAGCATGTCTATGGCATGTTTTTGTCAAGATAACCCAAGTTACAGCGATTGCAAGCACATGTTTTTATAAGATCTCTTGCCAGTGTTAAATGAGCTAATTAGAGGATCATTCTCATGCAGTAATAGAGCCATAACCCAGCCGCAAATGCTGTCGGGCCAATGGCGGGCCAAGTTTTTGTTAAAATGACTCCCAGTAGGCTGGATCTCAACAGAACATTCCTGCCACTGTTTGGATGTCTTCTCTGATCAACTACTGTATTTGCTTTTACCAGCGGAAGCAGAGCCCGTTGTGCGGAAAGCAAGTGCCATTAGTTTAAAGTCCAAAGCATTTTAGCTTACGGGTGCAGATTTAACTGTGCACAGCAAGTGGGTCATGACATTGGCAAACACCAAGCATCTACCGCCCTTGGACTCCTTGAATGGAGCAATCAAGAAAGTGACACTAGCACATAATACTGATCTGTGCATCGAACACAACACTCAATGTAGCTCTGTTTAACTTGTGTGAAGCCACTGCTGGCTTATTTAACCATATAAATCCCCACCATCACCGTCGTCACGCACGCACCGAATGTTTTTCTTTCGTCATTATTTAGCCTCATTGTTTCCCTCAGCCTGCTGCACACTGGTGAGCAAAAAGGAGGGATGTTCGATATGACTTTTTACTCATCATTACCGATACAAGTAACCGATACCATTGCACAAGTATAAACTACTTTTAAAACATACAATTTCTATTAAACTAAGGACAGATCATTTTAAAGAACATTTCTTTTATTTTTGACTAAAGGCAGAAAAAGTCCAAAATAAAGCACAAACAACTCTCTTGAGTTTAGGATTCATTGGTAATACATGAACTACAGTGCAAAATAAAATGGACAACTCCCTGAGTTTTAGTATTTGTTCAAAAGCAATCGAATTGCAAAATAAAACCAGTTCAACTGTTAACTGTTAAGCATGACACAATGAAGTTTAAAAATAGAGCAGGGAGATATGGCTGACATTTTTTTACAATTTCCCTTTTTTCACATCAGCTTTTTAAAAACTTATTTAAAATGAGAACAAAATAATGAATATATTGAAAATAAAATGTAACTATCCACAGGCAAAATACAATTACAATTTGTGATGAAATGAATAATGAACATTTTTAGTCAACGAAATTTACACTGTGGAGCATAAAAGACGGATCTCGTGGTATAGTCGCCAGGCAGAGGTAGGTGACGCAGGCGGGATCCCCAGCGGCATTCTCCCATTCAGTCCTGCACCCACTGCGTGCACCCACCATGCTCACCCAAGCATACTAGGTAGTGCGAGGCTGCACCATATACGTACTTGGCGACGGGCAAGTCTTGCTCACTTCCAAACCTGGAGATGTAGATTGTAGATGTTGTGTGAAGAAAGCCTGTGTGAGTGGGTAACATCACCACACTGGTCTGTATGCAATGGTGTGTTCATGTACGCCATGGAAAATCAACAACTCTTGTACTCCCAGACAATCGTACATGCTTCTGAACCAAAAAATGGCATAGTTTGATTTCAAGTGCTCGGTGAGACCGATACAAATGCCCCAAAATGTCTTCGTGTCAAGTCACATTTATTTATAAAGCCCTTCATCACAAATAGTCTCAAAAGGCTTCACATGCCCACAGTTGACAAGTATTCACAACGTCCCCCTGACCTTAACTCCCACAAGGCCAAGGTACCCTACTCACCCGGGAATGACCCAGGGCACACTAGAGTCTTGGTAATGCCTGGGGACCCCGGCAAAGGCTGGAAGAAGTGGCTGGGGAGAAGGAAGTCTGGGCTTCCCTCTTAAAGCTGCTACCCAGGATAAGCGGTGATGGATGCATGGATGGATGCATGGATGGATTGAAGGTCCCCTGCATGAAGAACTTGAGAAACGCTGCTTGAGCATTAAGTAGGCTAAGCAAACAACTTTTCCTCACTTGAAATTTGGCTTAAAATATCAACACAAAATGGTCTTCTCATCCCACAAGTCACATATTTTCACATTCAACCCTGCCTATTGTTGATCTACCACTTCCTGCAGTTACTCTGCCACATACTTTCACAAGGACGTCGACTTATTTTAGGTTCCCCCTTTGACTAACTGCAGCCCTCATGTTCTAAAACAAACATTCTTCAGCTTCCACAAACCTTGAAGTCGGCTATCTGTACAGCTGCGCACTAAAGCACTCACATCCATAGGCGCGCGCACACATGCTCACGCATGCACGTACACACATACAGTATTGCTTCTTTAACAAATTATATTGCTAAACATGTCCGGATAACTCAAATCTGATGTTTGTTCAGTCAAAGAAAAGGACAAATGCTGACGGGCCAAAGACATCGTTAAAACATATGATCTGTTGGAACATGAGCTTTTACTGGAATAAAAATACACTGACCCTGTCCCTCTCATTCTGCTTGAGAAAATACATTACCATATGTACACCCCGTTAACTAATAAATTACGCACACAACATGCACCACTCCTTAAGCAAATGATTGTGCAGATTTTTTTTTTTTTTAAGTCTTAACGCAGCTGCCTGAATATATCAGAAAGGCTCCCAGAGATTCTGGTTCAGGCGCAAACCTCTGAATTAAACATTAAGCTAAATCTTCAGCATGAGAGACATAACGCATCTATGTCATCAGTATGACATAACAGTGAACCACCAGGCTTCCCGCTCTGTCTCCCTCTGGTGGTCATTGTTAGGTTTATGCTCCTCTGAACGAGTCGTAACTGGGAAGGTAAATTCCTTGCGTGTTTTACACACTTGGCCATGGAATCTGATTCTTATTACCGGTAATAAAAATGAGTGACTTAATGGCTAATGTCGGATTGAGCAAATGCTTTGCAACACACAAACGTTCTGCACAGTGTGTAGCGTACAACATCTGCATTTGGGTGGGGGGAAAAAAAAATAAAAACCTAAGATCGACTCATAAATTACTTGCGCTTTACTCAAGTGCTGAGCTTAGTTTTCCTCTTAGCAAAAAATATTGAAGTAGTCAACATAATCCGTTTCAGAACTGTCGAAAACATAATCTGAACACGTCTGCTCTGGAAAGAATAAGGAAGGCGAGAAGTAACTCACTAATCATCTTACATTTTGGGTCGGAAACCGGAGGGGAAAACCAAAAAAAATAAAAAGCCATAAGATTGACTCATGAAACTTACTGTGCGCGTTTCACCAGTGTTCTTAAGTATGTTGTAGAGAGAATGTGGACAAGGTCATTGCTACATATCATTTTCTACCGCTTATATGGGGCTGGAACAGCCCATATCAGGGGACTCTGTATGCCATACTCCCGAAGCACCCCCCCGCCCCAACGCTCATAACAACATGCCAACTGTGCGCTCCTGGAAATGCCGTCTTGTAAGTCAATGAATGGCTTGTGTATTTCAGGTGGAGCAGTCTAAGGTGCTCATTAAAGAAGGGGGCGTCCAGCTGACGCTCACCATTGTTGATACACCAGGATTTGGAGATGCCGTAGACAACAGTAACTGGTAAGTAGCTTTCTTGTTGATTCAGTCAGTCCAATTTTCATATTTGAGATGGGGTTTTTTCATGTTACTGCTTCATGTCAAATTCTCTCCTTTTTCAGTTGGCAACCAGTTATCAACTATATTGACAGCAAGTGTGAGGACTTCCTGAATGCAGAATCGAGGGTGAACCGCAGATCGATGCCAGACAACCGGGTGCACTGCTGCCTGTACTTCATTGCACCTTCTGGACACGGGTAGAGGATACGTTTATTTAATCAGATTATATTTTGGATTTAGCACATTCCATTAAAACACTGTCAACCATGTTGAAACACTACAATATATCTGATGTCAAGGAGATTAAACTGTATTTACCAGTATCGTACAGTATATACAGTATCATGGCTGTCAAACCAAAAACTTTTTTTTTTGCACTCCAGATATGACAGATTCTGCCCCTGATGATTTGTTATCAGTAAAGTATGTTCAAGTTCAAGTCAGCTTTTTTGTCAAATGTGCTACATGTGCAACATACAGCACAGATTAAATTACTTTCGTCCGAACCACAGGAGAGAGAGGATGTGGATCATTACTGTATAAACTAGTCCAGTAATTCAATAACTACATTTGACACGCTATAGGTAGAATTCAATTCTCATCCTCTTTCTATCGGGAGCAGTTGTGATCGGTGCATAGATTAGAGTTCACACCAATGACTACGCCAGCCGTGATCAACAGAAGTGGATTTCAATATACGGTCCCAGGAAGAGAGAGAGGAAAAAAAAAGAGAGGTCCAGCAGAAGTGATGTTTGTGATTCTTTAGCCATGTGATACTGTTCCGCCCCATAATTTTTATGGATGTTTTTATTTTTTTATTAACCCATTTTGTACCTCTTTCTAACAGGATAACAATGAGCATCTGCTTATTTTTGTTGTTAATACATAATAGGGAATATTTAGCAGTTTTGGACGGTGAAATCGCTCAAGTCACCAATGTAATTATTAAGAGGCCAAATCTAACAGCCGAGCTGTTCGAGCAGCAGCTATCTCTGCTCATGCTCCACAGAGTCCTGCTCACGATTCCTGTGGTCAGTCGTGTGTGCCATTGAATGCTTTTTCTGTCACAATTTAAAACTGTTCCCAGGTGTCTAAATAACATGCACAGTATACGGCAGGCTTTTGTCAAAATAACCCAAGGACAGATCACATCCTATCTCCTTAATTGCAAAAATGATGCTATTTTAGGGGCCAGCCATCTCATGCAAGTCAGCCGGTCCTCATCCCGCCTCACATAAATCTGGGCCAGGAAAGAGCCTGGCCTTTGTTAACTTCACAATCAGTGCGCTACATAAAGCACATCTACACACACTCGTTTGGCTGCGAGTTTTCGTGGTGACCAGCTGCTGGCTCCGACTACCTTTCTCATGCTTTTGCTCACAATAGCGTTCGTACAACCATGCCAGTAAATACATTGACATTCTGTTAAAAATGCCAGCCTCTGTCAGCATCATCTTTGAATGCATGGTACTTGGGTCCCCTGCTGGTGACCCACTGAAATGTACTTTCTATATTACCATCATAGGTGGAAGGACTGACTATCCCTGTTTGATGGGGCATTGATTCTTGATTAATAAGATTAATTCCTTTCCCCAAATTTAAAAAAAAAAATTTGCAATACACATTTACTCGTGCAGGGGTGTATGCGTGCAATGAGGTTTACAATTGAAGACATAAGTAGTTCCGCATGAAAAAAAAGAACACAATCAGTACACTTTTTTGTGGTCCTCTTTAGTATTTAGATTACCCTAAATTGTTTCTTGTCTGTTGGTCGTGTCATTTTTCATCCATCCATTGTCTCTGTATATCCTTCAGACTAAAGCCACTTGACATTGAGTTCATGAAGAGGCTCCACGACAAAGTCAATGTCATTCCACTTATTGCAAAAGCTGACACTCTGACCCCAGAGGAATGCCAGCTTTTTAAGAAACAGGTATTTGTGAACTGTAAGAAAATACTATTTGTTAGTATGAGAATTTGTGATCTCTCTCTATACAGTGGTGCCTCTACTTATGAAATTAATTGGTTCTGGAAGAAATTTCTTAACTAGAACATTTGCAAATAGAGATATATTTTCCATGTAAATGCCCTAATCCGTTCCAAGCACCCCCAAAATTCAGACATAAATGTTTTCGAAAGCATAAAAATGCATAAAAGTATGTAACAAATACATGTTACAATTAGATTATTGCACAGTAAATGAGAGTTGTGCACAATGTAAAATACATAGAATAAAGAATAAAAACAATTTTCTTTTAATTTTTAACTACGTCCTCACTGTTTTTTTACCCTCTTGTTGTCTCTCAGAAGCGGTGTTTGCCTGGCGTTTTGTCACGAACCGATCCAAGGACGTTTGCTTTTATCGGCTTTGAACAATCCTTCGAAAATGTCCAAGGCAAACATCAGCAGAGTGAGCAATCGCCTAACTGGTGAACTCTTTTTCTGGGTGATTCACATTTACGTAAAACTATCGGAACGCCTCATGGCCTGAGGGGCGAATGACGAGGACGCTGCATCGACACAGATCTATCTATTTAGCGCTCTACACACAAAGACACAAACCCTCTTAGCCAATGGGATACCAGAATGATGCTCGATAGTAGCCAATGGCAGAACAGCTCTAAGTATGTTGCATTCAGGAGACTTGGCGCTGCGACTAGCAGCCCATACTGTATTTTTACCTTCCGTATCTCGGAATTTCTTTCGTAACAAGAGGCAATAGTTTCCTGTTGAGGCGTTTCGTAACTTGAAAATTTCGTATAAACAGACATTCGTAAGTAAAGGTACCACTGTACTTTGTTCTGCAAATCTTTACTCCCAAATAACAGGGAAAAGATGTATATATGTTTGACTTTAATGTTTCATTTTTGATAGATTATGAAAGAGATCCAGGAGCACAAAATCAAAATTTATGAATTCCCAGATACAGACGATGATGAGGACAACAAGCTGATCCGGAAGATCAAGGTAGTGGACCACAAATTGCTAGTAGCCTGCTGAGAGAATAAATAAATACCAAAGGGTCAGTCTGCCCTTTAGGTCATTTCCATTGCTTGCAGGTTTGCCCCAGTTTTAGCTGTAGCTCATCCACTCTACAGTGCCGGTCATTTATGTAACACGCCCCAGTAACTGGTCCCTCTGGCCAAAACAAAACATTGTGTCTGTTTCAAATGATTCCATCAACAGTGTTCATGTTAACCTGGATGGTGACCCTGCCTAAACCTTTCTCGGGGACAAAAAAATTGCATTGAAAATTTTACTCAGTCTCTTTACATCCCAGCTGAGGTTTTTTTTGTTATTTAGTCTATAAAATGGCCCACACGGCCCTTCATTTCGTCATCTACTGTAGCCTCAACATTGCCCATAGATGCAAAGGGATTTTAGTCATTGACAAAGGCTTTATTGCCTTGTGACAACTCCATCCATCCATTTTCCGAACCGCTTCATCCTCACTAGGGTCGCGGGGGGTGCCGGAGCCTATCCCAGCTGTCTTCGGGCAGTAGGCGGGGGACACCCTGAATTGGTTGCCAACCAATCGCAGGGCACACAGAGACGAACAATCATCCACGCTCACACTCATACCTAGGGACAATTTAGAGTGCCCAACGAGCCTGCCATGCATGTTTTTGGAATGTGGGAGGAAACCGGAGCACCCGGAGAAAACCCACGCAAGCCCGGGGAGAACATGCAAACTCCACACAGGGAGGCCGGAGCTGGGATCGAACCCGGTACCTCTGCACTGTGAAGCCGACGTGCTAACCACTGGACTACCGGGCCGCCTTGTGACAACTCAATGACAACAATTGTGATATACCCCTAAACAAATTATTGAAGCCATTTTTTCCACCTTGCACCAGGAGAAGATGCCATTGGCTGTGGTTGGCAGCAACGTGGTCATTGAAGTGAATGGAAAGAAGGTCCGAGGTCGCCAGTACCCGTGGGGTGTGGCAGAAGGTAGGATTCAAGCAGGCCATCTGCCAGAAAGAAAAGACACGTTTTAGACATTGTCGATCTTCATTTTTTGGATGTTCAAGAATTTTGCACAGTGTGTTTATAGGTTTGAGAATAGGCTGTTTCAGAACATATGTTCAAACCTGTATGTTCTCAAATCCTCCTTATATCCTCCAAATGTATTAACTGTCTGGTGATAAAATGGATCTTCTCAAAATGCAATCTGTGAAATGATGTGAAAGCCAGTTCAGAGAATCACAGTTTTTTTTTTTATATGTTTAAAAGATGTTTTCGGGAAACATTCTTTTGCATTTTTGCAATTTGAAAGTAGGGCTGAACAATTTTGAAAAATAATCTCATTATATTTCAATATTGCAAATCCCATTCAATATGCTTTTTTTTTTTCAAGGTCCTCTTTCCATGAATATAAGAAATAAATTTATCTGTATGAGTCAATAAACAATCTGATTTACGACAATCAATGTTTTGGTCTTAGAAGGTTAGGCTCATACTAAAATAAAGGCCAGCGACTCATGAAAAACAGTGAACTTATCTACTTTAATTTGAGCTTTCAATTTAGTAAACACTTTGACTTGCAGTCTTATAAGCTATCACGATGTCAACTTTCCTACCGAACAAGTGCGATGTAAATGTCAAGTCATGAACGAAACGTAACAATTTATGTACTGTAAATATGTTGACTGCATATTTTAGGCACTGAACATATCCACACAGTAAGGCTATGCACAAATCAATGGTGATTTGAAGATGGATTCTAGCCGGTGGAGAAAAGCAAGCATTGAATTCAAGCATATCAATTTTATATATATATATATATATATATATATATATATATATATATATATATATACACACTGACTGATTGAAATCTTTTATTTCCAATTTGAAGCCTCTGCAGTTTGAAGATTTGCATTCTTCTTCATTGCTATGTTGATCTGAATTTGACTGATTGTTCAGCCCTATTGGAAAGTGCTAATTTCATAATGTACCTCTGAATAGTATTGCATTTTGAGTTAGTATAGGTTTATTATGACAGTTAATACATTGTTTGCTTTTACCCCGACTTTTTCCCCCAACCAAATCAGAACATTCCTTCTGACGGACGACATTGGTCTTTATCATGTTAGGGATTCTGGAAAAGGAAGCTGGATTTTTCTTTGTTCCGAGATATATTTCTGACTCAAAGCATCCAGCTGACAATACAATATATTCGCCTTGTTTTTATTTACGCTAAATTGTCTGAATGATGAGAATTTATTAGTCTTTCACGTTTTCATTCTTTCCTTTCTCTCCCTTTTTTTTTTTTCTTTCATTCTTTTCCATGACTGACAGAGGGCATATTTGGTAAACAGATCCAGTCTTATCTTTATTTTAACCCCATTTTGTCACCTTCAATTCCCCATCAGAGCATCCCTAGCCTTAATCTTTCCATCACTCCTTTCCTCTCCGCTCTTTGGTTGCTGCGCTCACATCATTCGGCTGATGATCCAACCGATGCTTTTATCAGACTTGGGCGGGATACTAATTGCAACATTCAGATATTAAAAGATGCCCTGCTTTCACAAAGATGAAGCAATATTTAAAAAAAAAAAAAAAAAAAAGAAACATAACGCTGCAGAGGTCAAAATTACCCTTATTTGTTTTTTTAATTTTTTTGGACCCAGAACTCATTGGTATCATGATAGGAATCACATGTTGATGCACCATGTCCATATAACATGGTTCTTGCATTTTACCCGACTGAAGAACTGCTGCGTATTTAATATCATTGAACGATGTAGAAATGTTGTTGGTTGGTGCAAACATTAGCAGTCAAACAAAACTCTTGAATTCCTGGATGTTTTTCCAAGGTACCTGCAACTCTGCAAGTTAATCTCAAACTTGCTTGATCTACCTTGTGTTGAAAAAAATCCTGGTCGTCTTTCTGCTGTATTTTGCATTGAGTTTGGTAGCCTTTGTGAGATAGTAAAAATTGGCTTGATGGTCCATAACATTTAGGTGAGCTAAATATGGAAGAGGAAAAAAAAGTACTTAGGAAATGGGCACTGTCTTTATTTAGTTGATGCTGAAAGTATTAGAAATGAGGAAAAAGAGCCTTTGTTGTAACAGGGCTACAGATAATGCTTTATGGTGTCTTTCAATCGGGCATTAAAGTCTGACAAAACTATGTTTCATGCTATAAATAGCATTTTTTTAAACACATTTTTTGCTTAGTTTTGTTCTGCCCGTATCTAGAGACGTTATTTCAAGTAGCGGCCGTTTATTTTTGGTCCAGGTCTGATGCTGTGGCTAGTTTTTGTGAAAATCATTTGAAAAGCATTTTGAAAGCCAAACACTTTGGATCCCGTCTTTGCTTCTGTAGTAGTTCTTCAACTACATTTCGGCTTGTCGTTCCCTGTGTTGTTTGACTCAAACACAGGGATATACTGTATAGCCTAAGGTTAGAAATGCTGTTTTACCGAGCAAAGCTGGGATCCATGATCCGCACACATTTTGAATAGATTCATGCGCTCGTATTGTAGCAGTCTGTGCAAGTTATTCATGTAATGTGGCTTTATCATTATTTTCATTCATTTGCATTCCTGAGGGACACAAAAGACACAACACGCATGCTTTTGCATGTTTCAAAGAAGAGATTGTGTGCTTTTAACAAACAGTGTACAGTAGTTTATCATCATACAGGTAGATTAAAAAAAAAAAACAACCAAAAAAAAAACCGCCTCGGGCCTAAAACACCTGATGAACCATGAGAATATTCTTTGAAATGATGACCGATTGACAAATGGACTCGACATGCATTGTTCAGATTAATTCATCAGGTATTTTCTGCCAAAAGAATCAGATTGATATTATTAACAAGCCACGTTGTTTTTCTCCCCTTAAAATCCACGAGATCCTTGTTTGTCTCCTTAAAACCACCCCCACCCAGCCGGTCATGCATAAATCCTCTTCTTTTGATCCAATTATCCCACTCCCTTTATAACCCCTGCACTCTTAAGCCAGTCAGCTTGGATACATGCAGGTTATGGTGATGACCTGGGCCAAATCTGGGCTGATTTTGGGCCAGAATCGGTGTCTGAAAATACAAAACCCCAGTTACTCCAGACCCAGATTTTGCCCCCGATGGGCACAGACAGTAACTGAAAACCGTACCCCTCCCCTTCGTCAGAGCTCCCTCCTCTAGAAGATACAGGAGGTCAATGGCTGGCTTTGGAGGCCAAGGGGCAAGACTGCTTAAGTTTCATCAATGGTAAGGTGTCCTCCTTATTTGCTGTCCTGATGATGATTGACTACCAGTGGACTGGAAGTTAAACCAAGAAGGAGCAGCATTTTTGAATACAGAGGAGGCTGGAGATTGTCTACAGTTTGCCTACGACCACATTCATCCTCAAGAGCAGTCCTTTTCCAGAATCCCAGCCGATCATTAACCATGGCTGCGTAATTCAATTTGAATTAACCTCATTAACTATCCCATCATGAAAGGACATCTATGTGTATATACTGTTGTACCTCGACTTATGAAATTAATTGGTTCTGGAAGAAATTTCTTAACTATAAAATTTGAGACACATTTTCCATGTAAATGCCCTAATTTGTTCTAAGCCCTCCCCCCAAAATTCAAGTCAAGTACAATTTTATTGTTAAATTTAAACAGATTAAATTTTTTCCCTCTCAACTCGACAAGCAAGAGGAGCCACTGCGGGTGCCCGCGCCACCATCAAAAGAAGAGTTAACATAAAATGACAAAATAATACAACACAACACATAAGCCACAGACAGTCGTGCAATCTTTGCATGCATACACTTTGTTGTTTGAAACAGTTATAGATGAAAGAGGAGCAAATCAAAGTGTCCTTTTCACCAGTGGATCAAAGACGTCATGCTGAAAATGTGCACACGTCTGCTACAAGCTAGGTTTGTAAGCAAGAAGAAGCTGTAGCGTCCATTAACGAAAAAGAGATTGGCTCGCATCTCCTGTCCCATGTAAATCCACTTCAATTCCAAGCCACAACTGTATTTTTTACCTTTCGTATCTTGAAATTTCTTTCGGAACAAGAGGAAAACAAGAGGTGTGTGTGTGTGTGTGTGTGTGTGTGTATATATATATATATATACACACACACACACACACACACACACCTCTTGTGGTGTGTGTGTGTGTGTGTGTGTGTGTGTGTGTGTGTGTATATATATATATATACACACACACACACACACACACACACACACACACACACACACACACACACCACACCACACACACACACACACACACACACACACACACACACACACACATATATATATATATACACACACACACACAGTAATCCCTCGCTATAATGCGGTTCACGTTTCGCAGCTTCGCTGTTTCACGGATTTTTTTAGTGCGGTGTTTTAAATGCTTTTTTTAAAAACAGTGAATTGTGTTCTGCATCCTGATTGGCGAAGGGACTGACCAACATGAACAGTCTCCGCACCTCGTCTCTGTACAGCTTGCCAAATTTACCGTTGCAAATATTTGGTCTTTGGTTTCATTGCATCAGTGGCGGATGCTGGTCTGTCAAGGAGGGGAAGCTCAATTTCGGCCTACATCATAAAATGTGTTTTTACGTAAATTCTCCTCACCGTTCCTTTTCCAAAAAATTAAAAGGATGCCTTCCCAATAAGATCGATGATTGGCTCATTTCGCTGTCAATCAAAAAGAAGATTCAGCCTCAGAGAGATCATCCAATCATCATGCAGAAAAGCTGACTTCCGGGCCAGCCCATAAGCGCCCACTGTCCATAGACTCCCAGAGACGCTCAGCGTCTGATGGGCGGGGCAAAACCAGCATTTATCCAATGACTTGTCTTGTTTCAATGCATTGGGAGAACCTACACTGAACTCCCTAGATACCCAGCGTCCGTGCAGTCAACGCTCAGCGTTGCACACAGTTTAAAGCACAGTGAAGCTGCGGGAATGAATGAGAAAAGAGTCTCGTCGTAACCAGGAATAAGCTGATTCGGAAACAAAAGTTGAGCGTGTTCTAGCGCATATTTAGTCAATGACATGTCCACACAATTGTACGTACACACATATATTGGATCACTTACTTTTTGACATTTTAGGGGAAGCTGAGCTTCCATTGCAGTCGTAGAGCAATCGCCTCTGCATTGTATACATAGTTCAGTATTGTATAAAAACTGTAAAAAAATAAAACTGACTACCAAGTACCAAGTACAACTTTATTGACAAATGTGCTGTATGTGAAACATACAGATTTGAAATGTCTTACCGCTCACATTTTTTTGCCTTTTTTTTTTTTTTAAATCCTACTTCACGGATTTCACTTCTAATGGGTGTGGGGAGTATTTGCAAATTTCACAACAGTTTCAGTAGATGAGACTTTCATTGAGAACACGCAGTTCATTCCTGAGGTGATCAGACGACTCCTGCTGGAGGTCGGTGGTTCGCGAACACAGCTGTGAATGTCCCTCACATGGTGTCCTGGGGTTGATGTTATCTTCTCACAAGCAACAGTTAATTTGATCAGAAGCCGTTTACTTAACAAAAGGATGTTGACTTAAAAGCCAGAACAGGAGCAGGCTGAGCTCTCCGGGGCCGACAAGTCTCCCATTATCAAGTACTGACGTTACTTGCCGATTAAAGAGTACAATTGTCATTACTGCCATTGCGTCTTCCATATGTGATGAAAATGTGTTTTAGTTTCATGCAAGCGTTTCTTGAACATGGCCCAAGTTTCACTCAAATGAAACGCTTCTCATTACTGACATTTAACATCTGCGGTAATTCCATGTTTTACTAACAATCTTGCAACATGCCCTATATCATCTGCATAGCGATTATGTCAGGCTGCTCAAGTGGTACCGATTTTTTAGTATCAGAGATTTTTCCAAGTATGAGTACAAGCATACAGCATCAGCTGTCAGTATTGATGAGTTCCTCGTGTCAATTTTATAACCATGGAAATCAATACACTTGTCAGGATCAGAAATATCAGAAACTCGGTTATCATAGCGGCGGCCCGGTAGTCCAGTGGTTAGCACGTCGGCTTCACAGTGCAGAGGTACCAGGTTCGATTCCAGCTCCGGCCTCCCTGTGTGGAGTTTGCATGTTCTCCCCGGCCTGCGTGGTTTTCTCCGGGTGCTCCGGTTTTATTCCAAAAACATGCATGGCAGGCTGATTGGACACTCCAAATTGTCAGGTGTGAGTGTGGGCGTGGATGGTTGTTCGTCTCTGTGTGCCCTGCGATTGGCTGGCAACTGATTCAGGGTGGCCTACTGCCCGAAGACAGCTGGGATAGGCTCTAGTGAGGATCAAGCGATTCGGAAAATGGATGGATGGATGGTTATCATAGCAGGATTTCTCATACATGGACAACAGTCTTCTGAATATTCAGTTGTTTTGTTGTTGGGTTTTTTACCCTTCCAGAGCGCCATATTTACAGTCCTCAAGGATTGAGGCTTCTGGGATCCACACCACTCAAAAAGATTAAAGCACATTTACCAAACCCATCGTGCACGGATGTGGGGGGTTTTTTTGCACACAAATTTGGAACCCCCTATAAAAGCTTGTTTTATGTTGCCCTTGACTTGAAACACAGGCTATCTTGGGAAATATCTCAATGAGCTCTCCCTCTGCAACCAGTCATATGAATTCATTTTAACGCCAACTCGTATGCCTCAAAATAACTCATGGATTATTCATCACAACCACTAAGTTGTTTATTTTTGTACTTATATCATGTAAATAATAATAAACATTGTTTTTCTTTCACATTAACTGCAAAAGTTAAGCCTAGTTGCAAATGTTAAGCCGACATTTTCCCCTCTTCCCTATTATTGATTGCAACCACCAATTATGATGAGTAAATATGCTCATCAGAGTCATTCTAATATCTGTGCGACCATTGTGTCCCCCACTTGTTCTTGTGTGTGTGTTTCAGTGGAGAATGGGGAACACTGCGATTTTACCGTGTTGCGCAACATGTTAATCAGGTAAGAGTTGCAGCCACTCCACTTCACTGCCTAAAGTAAATTTTCCCTTCAAGAAAACGCCATTTTATAGTCTCGCACACAAACTTCTTAACAATCTCAGAACAGCACATGCCCAAATGCTTGAGAGTAAGTCAACATGTCAAGTCCAGTTGTCTTTGATTCGGCTCTTGTTGCACAACACTAACCTGAATCACTGTGAAACTTCATCGAATACAACTTTGCTCTCCCAACCCTTTGCCCATCAACAGGACCCACATGCAGGATCTGAAAGATGTCACCAACAACGTCCACTATGAGAATTACCGCAGTAAGAAACTTGCCGCTGTCACCTGTAATGGAGTGGATAACACCAAGTCCAAGGGACAACTTACTAAGTAGGCGCCATCACTTTTCTCAGACTAAAACATTGCTGATACATGTGCCCACGTGGATACGGTTATCGTTTGTAAATTATATGCCACTTCGTAAATGACCCAGCCACGGTCCCGCATGCTTTCTTCCTATGTACACTTAACTGTTCAGAAAAGACACTGGCAGCTTATAATTACTACGACCATTGCGATTGGTGTGAAACGTCACATGACTGCGCACGCACCCGCATGAGTGTCGCATGACCAGAATCACGCATAGATGGCGGATATATACACGTCAATAGTTAGGTAATAGGTAGGTCGAGAATATCATGTTTATATTTCAGTATATTCTCCTGTATGTACCTGCCGACATAAACGTAACAAGCTTTCCATGTGAGAGAGTGCAAAAAGAACGAGAGTGAGGGACACAGAGAGGGGGTAAAGAGAGAGAGAGGGGGAAAGCAAGAGAGAGAGATCACACCATTCAAAGGCACAAGATGCCAATATAGTCCTGTGTGTGTGTGCATTCACATAGTTCTCTCAAAACCACTTTATTTCTTTACCTTTCCTTCTATTATGTTTGTATAAAGTATATACGTACAATGCAGTACTCTTTTCATTTACTGTATGGTTCTTTGTGTTAAGAACGGATTAATGGGATTTCCATTCATTTCTATGGGAAGGGTTGATCTGAGATACAGGTCATATAATCTGCGTGCATGGAGATGGGACAAGTTCATCTCAGAAATCAATCCACCACTGTTCATGAAAATATTTTCCGGTTCACTGTAGATATGAGTATTCTAGATGTGTGTCGACCACAAAAAAAGGCCCTTGTTGATATGCGCAAATGAATGTCAACTAAAGAATTAATTACATTAAAAATGACTGATGCTATTTTGAACAGGAGTCCCTTGGCACAGATGGAAGAGGAGCGGAGGGAACATGTGATGAAAATGAAGAAGATGGAGGCGGAAATGGAACAAGTCTTTGAAATGAAGGTTAAGGAGAAGAAACAGAAACTGAAGGATTCCGAGGCTGAGGTACAACTGTGTTTTTATACATCAGGCATCACCGACCTTTTTGAAAGTGCGATACACACTTCTAAAATGAGAAATTGTCACCACGTTGGTGACCCCGGCAATACATCTGAATAATCATCTTATTTGATAGCCATATGTTGTGAGCCTGTTTGTGGTTTAATATCTGTGTCTGCCGTTTCAACCTGCAGCTGGAGCGACGTCACGAACAAATGAAAAGGAACTTGGAGGCACAGTACAAAGAGCTTGAGGAGAAAAGACGAGTGTTTGAAGATGAGAAGGCCAACTGGGAGGCTCATCAGAGAATCCTTGAGCAGCAGAAATTGGATGCCTCTAAGTAAGTAACAGACTCCCACCAACAGCTTGAGCAAATGAAATGCAGCAGGATTTCTGTCGCTGAGCACAACGCCAATCTAGTCATTGTGTATGTGGCGCAGACTCATGTTACACATTGAAAAATGTTCAGTGTGGTCCAAGTTCGGTTGTGCAACGGATCTCCGATAGGAGAGGTGGTGGCGGCGTAATGTCAGAGTGAACATGGCTGTCCAGTGAAAAACAACACAGACAAAATGGAGGGAAAAAAAAAAATAACGCCTTATCCTGAGCTCAGGGACATGAGACTAGAGCGGTGGTGATGCAGTAGAAAGAAGGCAAAGCGATGAATGTACGGGTATCGGGTTGCTTGACAGTGGTAGATGCCTCCGATTCACATATTTACATTACGGAATGTGTTTCCATACTTTTTTGTCATGTCCTTGTTTATCGTAGTTGCTTGTTATTGATGATACTAGTGTAGCCTGTGCTACCGAAGACAAATTCCTTGTGTTTTCTACGTACAGTCAAACCTCGGTTTTCGAACGTCTCGGTTCTCGACCAATTTGGTTTTCCACCAAAAATTTCGAGTTTTTCATGCCTCGGATGACGAACAAATTTCGGTTCTCGAACAAACTGAGCGCATTTGAATGCACCATTTGACTCCTCTCGCCTTCCTTACACGAGGAAGCGTCACTTCCTCGTGTTGCTTTCCATTGTGAGCAGACATGTTCAGTCAACATTTTTATTTTAAAAAGAGCGTGGTTTCGGTTTTCGAACAATTTCGGTTTTCGAGCAGTCTTCTGGAACGGATTATGGACGAAAAGCGAGGTTTGACTGTACTTTGATCGGATTTAGTTCATGAACGGTCCAGACCACACACGACCTGCTTCACAAGGCATTTTCAAATTTCAATGGTGCTTTAATTAAGAAGTGCAGGTACGAGGTGTGTATTTTGGCCATTTTCTAATCCACTTTTCTTGTTTCCTCAACTAGGACCATGGAGAAGAACAAGAAGAAAGGAAAAATCTTTTGAAGAACTGACGTCGCTCCTCTTAAGTACCAGCTGTGGCCCGAAAATCCTTTTTTTTTCTCTCTCTCTCTCGCACTCTCTCTCACACACACACTGTTACTAATATAACATTGCATTCTTTTCTTTGTCATTTCAAATTCACCATGTTTACCATATACCCAGTCACACAAAAGGTTTCTAATGAACATCTGTGATTTCAATGTGTTTGTAAACCTGCGATCCCCCTTATTTGTCCTGACAAAGAGGAGAAGCCCGAGTCCCTCTGAGCTGCAGTCTTGCGTTAACGCATTGTGAGGACCATCCATTAATACACATGTACTTAGTGTTATGTTAGTTTTGTGTTCTCGATATTCTTGGATTCCACTCGACTACACTCTTTGTAACTGAATAGCTGCTCGCGCACTAATTATCTTTGGGAGGATCTTGGGAGAATGCTTGTTGTATGTACAATGATGAAAAAAGTATTGGACAGCCTTTCGTTTAAAAAAAAAAAAAGAGAGAGAGAGACTGAAGCATCTTGAAGCACTGCAGTTTGCTTTTTTTTCCCCAGTTTGGACAAAAATGGGACATTTTCAATTAGGAATGATGTCAAACTGTAACATTCGTGTTATTAATGCATTTTTTAAGTGCGACAAATGAAATCAACTGACTCGGGACAGCAACAAAAGTTAGTTTGGGAGGAGGGGGGCGAATACCATTAGAAACTAGGCATTGAACTGAAGCCAATTTTTGTAAAACACGTCTGAAGTTGAACTCGACAAGCATCAGCTTCTCAACATGTCATCCATTTGAGACCTTGTCTGTGAGTTTCATGTTTCTTGTCAGAGTTGCTTTTGGTAACCGTCACTTAGTAAACAGACGTGCTCATAATCACAACACCTGCATTCGTTTCTTTCTTCGCACTGGCGAAAACTATTCAAACTGCAGGCCGTCTGGGAAGTGAAATTATGTTTACCAAAGAATTTAAGAAGAAGAAAAATGGAATTACTCCGCATCCCTTTGCGACATTCTATGCTTTTACATGATTAGGTATCTAGCTTTTTGTGTTTGAGTAAATCATGTGTTTGAAGGCGTCGACAGAGCTCAAAGAGAGGCCAGAAGGATCTGGAACTGCAGTCGGTTTTCCCTTGCGGTGTGTGTTTGCTAGTTGAACTGAAGATATTATGCAAAAGCCTCATCGGTGTCTATGTTGAGTTTACAGATGACCGTGATTACTAAAAGAGGGGGAAAAAACGTTTTATATTGTGATGTAACTGATGAGTTTTTTGAACCTGAGTTTAGCAGGCGTTTTCCCTGGTAAAATAACCGAACTGGACAGGTCGAAATGAATTCCTTCAAGTTTTCCTCCTCATGTACTCCAAAGTTAAAAAAAAAAAAAAAGGTTTGAGAAGTGTAAAATAGCCTTCCAATAGATACAATATAAAAATGCTTCCACGTTAACCAACAACGGCTTGCTTGTCTAATAGAATATTGTAAGTTCAGGGCAGAGGGCAACACTTTGAACCGTTACTATTTCTTACCCAGAGTTGTCCAGGTTTATTTTCTTACGACAGTGAATATGATGCATCAGGAGAAAGGAAAGCTCGCGCGCCGTTTTCTTTAGCCTCGTATGAATCCCATTATCTTACTCCAGACTGCATGAAAGTGTTGTTCTCGGTGCATTCAAACCATATGCGAAAGGGACGAACCCGAGAGCTTTGCATTTTGCTTCTGGCTGCGATAGATAACGTATATTGTGTATGTTTTGTGGAGGCCGTTCAGTTGCCTTTTCTTTTTATGTGACGTTTGTTTGGCTGATTTGTTTTCAAGATTTTTTTTTTTTTTTTTATATGCCAGAAATAACCACTGAACATTTTAATTTTCAGTCAGTGAAGAACTAATTGGAATACGGGTGCAACACATTTGAATTCATCAATTCCAAGACCTCTCTATGATGACTGATTTTCACAAAAGTTGAGATTTCTGTTGAGTCTGAAAACGTTACAATTTGCTGGCTCTTCTGGTTACTGCATTTTTTATTTTATTTTTTAAACTTTTTGTTTGTTTTCTCCTAGCTTGTTTTATCTGGTCTGTCTGTTACTGTACATTGACAATATTAAAATGGACATAAGTTTTAACCCCTACTCGTCCACAGTATCGTTTTTGAACAACCTTTAAAACTTATCTTTTACAGTGTGTTTTAATGCCCTCATTTGTAGTTTACAGATACATCAATACGTTCTCTTCTCCAGCGCTTTCTCCACGAGTCCAAACCCAGACCGACTACTGAGCCTGCCTTCGCAATGAGCTTGTTCTTTCTCATAGTGTGCTTTCTTCTAATACTGCCCCCCTCCAACACACAACAGCCTAAAACAGGACACTGTGTCATGGTTCCGTTTTGTTTTGTCTCCAGCAGATGGCAGTGGAGGGTTCATCCTCCCATTCCGCACTTATTCCTCATCACGTCATGATCTGTCACCTGTTTGTAGAGACTGTCAAGCCGTCACCAATCTTCTGATAATTCGCCTTGAGGTGCCAGGAAAAACAAGGCATAAACAAAAAGCTCCTGCAAAAGGCAATGTAACACCGATAATGTACATGAAATGACAAGCAACCACTAACACGAAAACAAAATAAGAGGAAGATCAAAGACAAAATACTGTATATCAAGACTTACTACTGAGGAAGTAGATGCAAAAGTGACGTGAGCGAGAGGTCTAGAAAGCAACACTTGAGTAAGAGCAGCGGCAAGGTCAATAATCCGACAAGAGACATGGGATTTTAGCAATTGAATACATGACTGAATCATGGTGATCACATCACGTTGGCATCAGGTATCCACACTGGAAAAGAAGCCTTTCACTGCCACCTGCTGGAGAAACAAAAGAACAGTATCATAACCTTGAAATACTGTACATGGATTCACGTTATTTTTTTGCATCCATCCATTTTCCGACCCGCCTTATCCTCACGAGGGTCGCGCGGGGGGGGGGGGGGGGGGGGGTGCTGGAGCCTATCTCAGTCGTCTTTGGGCAGTAGGGGGAACACCCTGAACCGGTTGCCAGGCAATCGCAGGGCACACACAGACGAACAACCAGCCGTCTTCGGGCAGTAGGAGAGGGCCCTTGGGGAAGGGATGCAGGGTCAATTCCGGCTCCGGCCTTCCTGTGTGGAGTTTGAATGTTCTCCCCGTGCCTGCGTGGGTTTTCTTCGGGTACTCCGTTTTCTTCCCACATTCCAAAAACATGCATGGCAGGTTAATGGGACACTCTAAATTGTCCCTAGGTCTGACTGTGAGCGCAAATGGTTGATCGTCCCTATGTGCCCTGCGGTTGGCAGGGAACCAGGTCAGGGTGTACCTCGCCCCCCCCCCCCCCAAAAAAAACAGCTGGGATTGGTTCCAGCACGCCCCGCACCCGTGTGAGGATAAGCAGATCAGAAAATGGATGGATGGATGGACTTTTAATAATGTCATTATTGCATGTTATTAATGTTTTGAAATATTACTTTATGTCAACGCACTGATCATGTTGATTTTTCACAATGACAAGGAAATAGATAAACAACAATATGCAACACTTTATTTCTTTAAATCTCGGCCAGTTTTTACATTTTCATATGATGACGTCTACAACATTCCTAGAAAATCACAATGTCCCATCACTGGTGAGCTATTTTTAGGACGGACCCATGGGCTATTTTTGTTGTCTTGCCAGTGGTCACCACGTTTGCTGTGGGTAGGCTGTTCGATTAATCACAAACAAGGTGTGGATGTATGGTTTCTCCCCAAAAACAGAAAGATGACGTCTGTAGGAGGTACAATCAATATCGATGAAATGTTAATTAAACGAAATCTACCGCCATTAATTTTTTAAACATGAATTTATTGTCTATGTCAATAAAAGGGGGTTGATCACCACCACACACCCGTTCTTGGTCAAAAGTCCTAATAATCATAGTTCATTAGCTGGCCACATTTTCAATGATAATATCGGATGAAGATAAAATACTGTACATTTTTTGTGACTTTTAGAAAATATCCCTTACATGTGTTCATTTAGGAAATTATCGACTGCACTGCCTTGCATAGCAACCACAATTCCGATTCGTTATATTATTCTCGTATAGGGTGCTTGGTAACCAATAGAACACAAGGGAAATTTTGGAGTGATTGGGTTGCCAACCAATGGCATTACTGTTACTGCCTGAGTGACCAACCCCTCGTATGCTGTGGGGGAAGGGATCGATGCTATTGACTGGACGGCAACGCCATCTTGAAAAGTGTCCTCCATTGCCAACTCTTTCACGTTGGCCACATCCAGTCAGTTTTAAATGTTTGATTTCCCCGTCACATTTTAGATGTATTTGTGTTTGGAACAGATTATTGCTTTTGGACAATTGGAAAGATATTCACGCTGGAGACTCGCCGGTCTCAAATTTGTTGGTAGGTACTCTGGCTACAGGAACGACTTGTCAGCAGTGATTCTACAGCCGGCGAACATGAGATGCGCATGCATGTTACTACTATATGTTACTAATCAAACAATATTATTGACGCATTGAAAAAATGGTGAACTTGGTGGCTATGGCTGGCGGAGGCGATGGTCAAATTGCATTGTTAATGAATGGCGTCGTTGTTGCTACTTTGACAGGTGTGTTTTAGGTTCAAGCAATGCATGTTTGTTGCAATGCGAAATTACATTTTGCATAACCGTTACGTAGCTTCCGCGCAAATAACAGCTTTATGGTCATTCTGGAGTGGGGAGCTGTAGCCCCCGAGCCCGCTGCTAATTACGACTGCACAATTCCCAAACCTTGACGAGTGAACCTGCTTGTCGCATTTTTCATGTGGCTGGTTTTCAGCTGCCGTAGAAAAGTATCTTTGACCACCACTTCCTTGTGTTTCACAGTCGCTGCGGAAGTTGACATTATTTCAACAACAAACCTTGACGCTTCTCATTGTCTGTAGGGATTGGACTCTGACGGACGTATTTGTTTGTCAATAGAAAAAAGACCTGCTTTCTCTGCCTGAGCAGTTCATTCCACCCCTCAAAAAATATTTTAGCCCACCCCATGTGAATATTGTCAGAGAGATGGTAACCTTTCCAAGCAAAAAATGGAAATATCAAATTTACTTTTTTTTTTTTTAATCACTCACATATATTTTTGGATCAATTTCAACGCAGGACTGCAAGGTCTCATCTGTGAGGCAAGTGCGATATTTTGATTTGATGCCGTTCTTGTTTGACGTTTTTTTTTAAACAACAGCCACCTACCTGGCATCCCACCCTGCTAATAGAAGCGCGTGTCGCAGGCTGTGACGCAAATCTTCGTTGACAGAAATTTAATATTTTCTGTCCGTTTTTATAGCATTGGAAAACATTAAGTATGTTTGTGTCATGTATGTCCTCCTACAGAAACCATCTTAAAACAAAAAATATATTTCCCTCCCCCATATTTTTCCATTTTCAAACATTTTTGAAAAAGCTCCAGGGAGCCACAAGGGCAGCGCTAAAGACGGCCCTAGAGCCGTGGGTTGCGGATCCCTGGTCTAGAGGGGTAATCCGTTCAGGAAATAGTTTGATGAATGGTTGTCAGAACACCCTGGGTTCTAAGTTATTTTAAATGAAAGGTTAATGCCACGTTGCCGTTATGTTGCCGGTACGATTTCCACAAAATGAATTTCCAGCTTGGTAAAGCACTTTGGACAACATATGGTGTAGAAAAACCACTTCATTTGCCACTTACTATCTAAAAGTCTAAAATTAGTGACAGTATTACTGTACAACCCGATATAATAAGGATATTGGAATAGCCACCAACCCTTGTAGGTATGTCACCCCAAAAAAAATCTTTAAAGATTAAAATAGAACAAATAATTGAATAGAGATTTGGGGCTTGGGGAAAAAAAAAGTCAGCCCTTGGTTTTTTTTGTTTTTTTTATTGTCACACACAGGTCATTTTAAGAAGAATTAAGTCTCATTACAACATTTATAAATATGGTACCACATTGTCCACTCATAAATAATGGAAAACATGTCGTTCAATAAAACGCAAACATTTTTAGTCCTCTGAAAGGCATGAAAGAGCCTCATTTAAGGGCCTTGTCAACAGTGCCCATGTTTGGACTTCCTGAATGGAGCAGCATAGGTGTCGCCTGCAGCATCTCGTCACTGGTCAGAGTGAGGGTTTGTGTGTCATTGTAGGTTTCAAATTATAGTCACAACTCAGTGTGCACTTTCGTAATGCCACGTGCACACCAAATCCGAGCATTTCTAGCAGTGCCATTCAATTAAAAATCAATGCAATTTGCGCGGTGGGGCGCAGATACATGCGCGCCGTGGCGGATGACGTGTTTAGAGCGGTGCAAAGTGTGAATGCGCACCAAAACTCCGCTCATTTCGTCTGTTCACCAAAACTTTAATGAATTCAACTTTTTACTCTCTTCGCCTCGCAGCAGCCAATCAGGCTTCGGATTGTACTTGGTCACACACAGCGTCCTGTACACTAGGCGGGATTTGTGAACCATAATACAAATAACAACGGTAAACAACATTTTACCAACACGATCCCGATACAACATAAATTTGCAATAAAATAACTTGCCACTGCACTCCAATGGCGGGCACATCAACACTTTGCCAAAACAATACACAAAATTTGGTACATTTGGTTGGTCACGTTTATGCATCTGGTGGGTCAACTGGCAATCTCCACAGAAGGGAAATGTTCCATTTGATGTGTGATAAATGAAATACTCAGGTTGTCTTTTACTATTTCCGCTTACAGGTGGTATACTGCTGAATGTGCGCCGCTGTTGTGATCGTCCATTTTGCTGACTAACCCGGAAGTGCTGACTAACCTGGAATGGGCCACGCATATCACACCCCAGAACTGCCTTTTGTTTAACCTGAGTTTTGGTGTCTGGACTACCCACAGAATAGGTAGGTAGATGAAGGTAAATAGGAAGGCGTTGTTTGGGTATTTGAGGTATCACAAATACAAAAGGCATAGCATCAAAGTGGAAGTTCTGCTTGAAATACTATTTGATCTGAAGTAGTGTATTGGCAAATTACATAGGCAACACAGACTGGGTGTGTTTTTGTCAGTCGTTACCAAAACGGGCGTCCATATTTGACCCAGTTAGGGACAATTAACTCATTCAATGCCCTTTTTCTCAAATTGGCTTATTCATGTGCAAGGTGATAATTTCATCTTTCTACAATAATAATAATAGCCGAATGCATTTTATTTGAAGGCGCCTTTCTTGCCGTTCAAGGACACATTGCAATGTTACATTCCGTTTAATGAAAATTGGAATTGAGAGAAAATTTTGGTTGGGACGGGACAAAATGACAGGTTGAGTAGTAGGCAGTTTTAAACATGGGCTTTTTGATTCGTGATCTGAATTGAGGGAAAGTCTCTTCTGCCATCATTCTGCCACGGTGTTATCGGTGCAAAGCCTGCGTTGATACTTTGCCATGTGAGCAATCGGGGCGGGAATCAGGTCCAAAGTGCCCTGAGCTGTCAATCTTTCTGCTGTTATGTCCTTCGCACAATGTCCTTTGAAAAGTGGACGCTAAGACGGCACAAAGCGCGAGGGGTTAATGAAGAGCAATTAAAGGTGCAATCGGATCAATTCATTCTTTGTGGATTCGGCTCTGAGCTTTGTCTGTTTTAATCTGTTCCAAACGGAACATAAATAAAATCCCATTTCTCTCTCTTTCTTAGGACAAATATGTTTTGGAAATTTGACCTCCACGCCACATCCCACATTGACACTCTGCTGGAGAGGGACGATGTAAGACTAACCGATGTAATGGATGAGGAGGATGTTCTGCAAGAGTGCAAAGCCCAAAACCACAAACTGGTTGACTTCCTTTTGAGACCAGAGTGCATGGAGGAGCTTGTCACCTTCATTACGCAGGAACCGAGCGCTGATGTTGAGGAAAACATTAAATACAAGTAAGTTTATAGTCTGTAAGCTGCTCTGGATTCGTAATTAGTTTAATTGAAGAATGTACTGTTTGTATTCTTGGGCTGTGTGGCTTTTCTCCGGGTACTATGCTTTCCAGAAACAAGCATGGCAGGTTAATGGAACACTCTAATAGTCCCTAGGTGTGAGTGTGAGTGCAAATGGTTGTTCGTCTCTGTGTGCCCTGCGATTGGCTGGCAACCGGTTCAGGGTGTCCCCCACCGACTGCTTGATGTAAGCTGGGATAGACTCCAGCACACCTGTGAGGATAAATGGATGGAGGTTTAGTGACAGTTTTTTGTTCCACATTTATCCCAAAGGGAATACATTAGCGGGGCTTAATTGTAGAACAATTCAAATGTTTTATTGAAATGTTATTACACATTTTTGCTCGCAGAATATTTGATTGAAACAGAGTTGGCAAATTTTTAAAATGTTTCATTCAAATATTTAAGAGTTGTAAGGCCACTTTTCTCCTTGTTTTGCTCATTTCTTTTTTTCCATTGTCGCTTTCTGTTTTCATTGAAGGTGGAAGAACATTGATTGGAAATTCAGATTTTTTACATTTATTTATTTTTTAAGCGAATGGCCCGCCGCTATTGCAAACAGCAAGTATGGGTATTACTTTGGTTGCTATAGATGTACTCCTAGATACAGTCAAACACAATCTGCACCAGCTGGTCAGCTTCCAATTTGTTGTACTGTCATTTCAAAGAACATTGAAGTTATTTTTCTTTCAAACTTGAATAGGCCTGCCACCATAATTACTATATCGACTTACCACTTGATAATTAAAATGGAGACAGTCACATGATAGTTTTCTCCAGACTTGATGAATTGCCATTTAGCTGTGTGTTTGTTTACATACCGTACATCAACAGCGTGCAGTCAGTTTCCTGACAACTGCGGTTGTACAACCACAGAAAGTTGAGTGGCATAAATGGAATTGGCTCCAAACCCCAATGCGGTGTTGGTTTGGGATTTTTTTAAACATTTTTTTTAATTCAAGCCAGATGAATGCGCTCAGAGCCGGTTATCAACAAACCAGCATGACGAATTTGTATGAAGGAAGTTGCAACACAACAAACCTCAAAGTCCATTTAAAACAGGTGTGCCAATTGCATCGCCCACAAGCCAGCGATCTCTTTATTGCCAAGGTGTGACGGTAGCTCTCATGGCATTGACGCAATCATGGCCAGCCCTCCCAGTTTTGTGCTATTCTATAATATACAGTAGATGCCTGTCATTGGTAGTAAATGATGTAAAAAAATAAATAAATAAAAAAAAGTAGACTCCTGCCTATCATTCATTGTGAAATTTGTCAACTGATTGACATACAGGGCAGCCAAGCATACACCTGTTTCATGCACCCAAACACGTGCCCTCTGAATCCGCGTCAAGGTTGCCTAGTTGGTGTGCTGGTGGTGGTTATGCTCGTGTTGAGGACTGTAACGACTGGCTGACCAGTGCGTCACGCCACTCTGTCCGCCCGAGGTGCTTGCTGCTGACCGAAAGTGGCAAATGTGGAGCGGCATTTTTGGGCCATTGATAAAAATATTCGGGCCAAGTACTGTTCCAACATAAAGGATGTTCATTGGAAACTGTGCACACGGTTTGATGTCAGTAGCTCCTGTCCGAAATCCATCCCCTGCTTGATTCCATTCAGGGCATCATCAAAGTAAAGGGAGGACAAAGAATGTACACTAGTTGTATTGTGCTGTATGGCTTCAAGCACTTACGCAAGGTACAACAATATTTACTGTTCATATAAAGAATTCAAAGTGTATTTTTCAAACAATAAATAAGGGAGATCATTTGGTCAATTTCTAAATCGCTCAGATGCGAAAGAAATGTGGGCACCCTGTTTCTTCAAAACACAATGTTCAACCAGGTTAAATAGGACATGCCGAAGGAGATAAAAGGCATCTCATGTCATGTCCTATAACCACAAATGTATGGTTGTATGAAATGCTGAATGTGCTAGGATTTGTTTCAGTGCATTTTTTTTTTGTCTGAACAGAGCCCAACCCTGTTTTATTTATAGTTTTCATTTATCTAATATATTTCATTTCCTGCTCTATCATACCAGTTCTAAACTTTCAGATATTTATTTTTTAAACCTTACTCCATACTTTTGCCTTTGCTATATGTATTTTCAGGGCATGCCGCTTGACATATTTTACTGTCAAAATGGACCCTGTCAATTGTTTTTTTTTTTTTTTTACTTTCTTTTTTTTTTTACAGGTATCCCAACATATCGTGTGAGCTGCTCACGTCAGATGTGAGCCAAATTAACGACAGATTAGTGGAAGATGAAAAACTGCTGGTGAAATTGTACGGCTTTCTCCAGAACCAGCCACCTCTTAATCCACTTCTGGCCAGCTTCTTCTCGAAGGTCTTGTCTATTCTTATAGGACGCAAACCTGAACAGGTGAGCATTTGGGAAAATGATGAGATGGGTGTTGTGACAGAGCGTGTGCGTGTGCCCAACCAAATGTGATGGGGTTTCTTTTGTGTTTAGATCGTGGAGTTTCTCCGGAAGAGGGAGGACTTTGTAGACCTGATGATCACACACATAGGGACCTCAGCCATCATGGACCTGCTTCTCAGAATGCTCACCTGCATTGAACCACAGCTGTTGCGACAGGATGTCCTTAATGTGGGTATTAGGATTGACCAGTGATTATTCCCGATTGATCCTGTGTTCACTTGAATGAAACCAGACTCACGGTCCAATTATAGTCCTTGATGTTCTGAAATTGAAAAGTAAATTTGCTGGTTGAATGAAAAATAGGGCAGGATGATAATTCAATACCTCTCTCTCTATTATATATATATATATTAAAAAATCTACCTTCAATTGGCGTATTGGCCCGAATATAAGACGGCCCTGATTATAAGATGACCCCCTCATTTTCAACGCTCAAGTTTGAAGAAAGACTTTTTGAACACCAAATTAATTTTTATACAGAAAATAATTACAGTACATCTGAAACAAATGATTAAAAGAATATATTTGAGAGGAAAAGCACGTTATTTTGCCTCATTCAAATCTAAAGTGCAATCACATTCGTAAATGAATGGCTTCTGGTTTTTGAAATGTAAATTACATCATAACTTCTCCTCAGCTGCCGGTTAACCTGGCCGATCTTCGACCCACGTTTCTCCATTTTCTGTTATCTCTTCTGTTATTTTCTTCTCTTTTCTTTTTTTTTTGCCGCTATTTTTTATTTTTCTTCTTCGTGCTACCGCTATTTTCAATTTTCTTCTTCGTGACAGTGGTTCGCTTTGGCCTGGGGAGTCAAGTTCAGCATTCGCTTCAATGATATCTGGCGCCATCTAGCGTCACGAATGGGTATAATGTCTACACCCCGAATATAAGACGACCCCCACTTTTTCAGTCTTATTTCAATGCAAAAAACACCGTCTTATATTCGGGCCAATACTGTAAATGGTTTGATAGGAAAAAGAATCAGGAGGCAAACCCAACCCTGGCATTTTATGTGTTGTAAGCAGAGACTAGAGTGTCGCGTTAGATTTGCGCCACCATAACAAGCACTTAAGAGGAAATTTTGAGCACAAAACCGTGTTCCGAGTCCAGCCGACTTGGGACGCAAAGAAGAAACGGCTACACAAATGAACAAGAAATGCACGCGTGCACGTGCGTGTGGCATTCACGTGCAGACTGAGAGTGTGGCAAAACCAGCCGAGTCTGTGCAACTTGTGCAATAAAATGATATTGTGCATATTAATCCAATTCAACACCTCTGGATGAATACCTGGTGTAGGAGTAAAAAAGTTCCCTGTCTCTATAGCTGCAGCGCCTATTTTGTTTACCAGATTTCGCTTTTCTTTTGTTTCAGTGGCTGAATCAGGAAAATATCATTCAGAGGCTTGTGGACATGGTTCAGCCATCGCTTGATGAAGATGTAAGCTTCACACTGGGGTTTTTTTCCCCCTTCACCGCAATTTAGATGTCACTTTCACATTGGGAAACAGTCGCTGCAGATGAAACATTCTGCTGACATCTCTTCAACTGAACCTACTCTTCCTCTGATGAAAAAAATGTCATCAACTGTGAAATGCAACAATTTCTGAAATGTTTTATAAATGCTTGGCCATGACATTGCTGAACCCAATGAATAAAAGCATACTGTATTGTCACAAGCTTCAGTTAGGCCTGGACGAGTAACAGCACATTTTTCTGGTTGCAGATGAGCAAGTATTTGAAAAATCTACTTGCACTTGTCCCAAAGTTTGGGGGTGAAATGCAACCATTTATAGACAGCCTGGAGCACGATATCAGTTGCAACATTTTTGCAAATCGTTGTATTCTGTTTGTATTTACGTTTTACACAACTACCCGACTTAATCAAAATTGGGGGTTGAATTCTTTAAATTCAAAATTTTTTCCCCTCAAACTTTTTCATAATCCTCATCGGGTGTTGTGTAGAAATTGGAGGACATGTCATTTTAGAATAAGGCATGCCAAAATGTGAGAAAATATTAACATTATGATGACGATGATGATGATTTTTTTATTTGATATAAAATGTACTCTTCCCACAGAGACACTCCAACGCTTCACAGTCACTGTGTGAGATAATCAGACTGAGCAGAGACCAGATGTTCCAGGTTCAGGGATGCCCGCAGCCAGACCCATTACTGGCTACACTTGAAAAGTTGGTTTTACTCATAAATACAGTACTCCGCAAATGTATCAGATCAATGACACTTGGGCTCATCAACCAAAAATAGAAACCGTTAGTAATCTTAATGAAATTACATCAAGTACAGTCATGGGCGAAAACATTGGCACCCCTTTGTCAGACCAGTTTTCCCAGGAAATTGTCTCCATTCCAAATGATTTGCTCTTCACATGTTAAGTTATTTTGTTTGGAGGCTGAGAAAAAAAGGCAAATCTAACCATAGAACTCCAAAAATTGACTAGACAACATTATTGGGTAAAAAAAATAGTTTAACCCCCTTAAAACATTAAATTGAATTTCGAGCATCCTGGACACCTTTAAATTGTAATGAAATTCACCTGTGATAAGTCATTTAAAAATCATAATCTGGGAGAATGTCCTGTGGACAGACGAGAGCACAGTGACCCAAAGTACACTTCAAAAAGCATCCAAAGTGGCCTCAGAAAAAGTGCTGGAGAGTTCAATATGAATCCCAGAGAGGATCTGCGGAGAGATTTCAAAACGGCAATTGGGAAGAGGTGCCCTTCAACTCTTCTATCTCTTATATCAAATAAGAGACCTATCCCAGTTGGCAAAAAAAAGACTGGGCCAAAATTCCAACAGAGAGGAGTGAGAAACCTGTTGATGGTTACAGGAAATGATTGATTTCAGCTTTTTTTTCCTTCTTTTTTTCTAAAGGATGTCCTACAAAATGTTGAGTTGAGGATGCCAATAATTTTGTCCTGATCTGTGTGGAATGATCAGATTTGGCTTTTTTCTTTCTCCCCCCCGTTGTTTCAATGTAAACAAACACAATACATGTGAATACCAAAGAATTTGTAATTGGTAAAATGTTTTGAGGGAGAAGTGGGGCGTTACCTGATAAAAGCGCCCTGGTTTTTCTCCATGACTGTATACAATTGATCATTTAGGATTTACAAAGAGTGAATTCAAACGTGTCCAAGAATTTCTGAGGAGTGTTGCCGAAGAGATGTGGTCAATACATGTAATGGATCTTTTTGTCTGTCTTCAGGCAGACCACGGTAGAGAAGCTTCTGTCCCATATCTTCGATAAGGAGAAGAATGAATCTGCCATTGTCAGTGTCATCCAGATCCTTCTTACACTGTTTGAGACAAGACGACCAGCGTATGTCCTGTGATCTTTCCCATTCTTTCTCTTTCATTTCAGGCATGTAAAATGCATTAGCAAGATGCCGAACACTGAATATTTCTAGCAAACGTTAACAAAAAGGGAATATTTTAAAGGTTAGGTGAAGCTTTATTGTCATTCTCTCATTTTCTTATGGAAAAAACTACTGCTGCAACAAAAATGCAGAGTTTTGATAGTGAAACATCCATTAATGTTGATTTAAAAAAAACAAACTACTTTTGGGTCAGAGGTTGTCAGTCTCAAGTTGGCTAAGTTGCATTACAATTCCATGTAAATCAGAAGTGTGAAATTGATGTTGTTCAGTGCTTCGGGATGTATACCAGGGATAGCCAGCCTAGAGCCATAACCGACACTGCCTCCGATATCCAATGGAGAAATTATTACATCGATTAGGATGTCGAAAAACTACGTTTCTACAAAATGCTACTGACCTCGACGCTAACATATTGCGTAACTGATTGCAGCTTCACTGAAAATGTTACGGATGGGTGTTTCTCTTCAAGGTTTGAGGGCCATATGGAATGCTCCCCTAGAATGTCCAATCCTTCATTCTCAGTCAACCATAGCATCTTGGAGGCTGTGAGACCACGACTCAAAGACTTTCATCAACTGCTACTGGATCCCCCAAAGGTAAATATGCATTGCAGCATAGTCATTTGTGTTAATTCCCCAGGCCCCCCAACCGCTGATCGCTTGTTTCCAATGTACCGTCTTTTCACGAGCATACAGCTCACCGCGTTAAGAGGCGCAGTGTCACTTACGAGTCATGTTTCTGTATTTAACACACATATAAGACACACTGCATTATTGGATGCAGGCATGGTAATAATAATAATACATTTTATTTATAAGCGCCTTTCACAACACTCAAGGACACTTTACGATCAAAAGCAAAACAATAAAACCACAGATAAAATGATAAATTAAAAGAGATGGATTTAAGTTGAATAGGTGGGTTTTGAGATGGGATTTGATTCTAAATTTGACAGGGAGCCAGTGGAGCTATCGGGGCATGGGGGTGATGTGATGAAAGATGAAAGAAAAAAATAACCCCTGCATGATTAACACGAACACATTTTTTTCCACTTGCTTTTATATCTGAGTCAAGAGTTTGTGCTCTCTCAAACAGAACGAGATGATGAGGACAACGTGGGGTGTGCTCGATCCTCCTGTGGGTAACGCAAGGCTCCATGTGGTCAGACTCGTGGTCAGTCTGTTGCAAACCAACACTCCCTGTATCAGTCAAGAGCTCATTCACCTCAACACCCTGGAAGTAATACTTGTGAGTATCCCAGTTTCAACTCAACTTCAATACTTCCGCAGCTGGAGCAGTGCTGTACATACTGTAAATCAGGGGTCTCAAACTCCGGTCCTCGAGGAAGCAAGCAGACTCATTCAAAGCAAGGAGGCAGCGACAAGCGTTTGTGTCAGAATTAAGACATTTTACCATCACTTTTCTTGTGAATTTGTGTTTTTCATACGGTGATTAACTCGTTTTTACACTTCTGTGACCCTTAATCATGTTGGAATTCAAATGTTTGCAATCCCTATTCAAAACGGTGATCATTTTTGTTTGGTCTTGAGATCAACAGTGGCGAGCAATTTTTACATTTGCATGACAATTCAGATTTTCTTTTCAAATGTGACCTTAAAAATGCTTGTGGAATGAAATGTTTGGTCACGTCAAGAGGAAAACATATCAAGTCAAGTCAGCTATATTGTCAAATATGCTCTATGTGCAACATACAGCACAGAAGAAATTTCGTTCCTCTCAACCACAGTGCAAACATGCTATGCATTGAAAACACACACAGCCAAAAATAAGGGCAGCGGAACTGAACTGCATCAAAAAAGACAAAGACAAATATAAACAAATAACATTTTTTGTTGATAACTAGAGCATTGTGTTATTTTTCATAGGATATGTATTTCAGATACATCTGGAACAACTTCCTTCACATCCAGGTAGAAATCTGTACAGCTGTGATATTGGTCATGCCACCTTTAACCAATGAAGTCCAGCTCGACACAGAACAAGAAAATCCCAGAGAGAGCATCCTCGTCAGACATGTAAGATTCAAATACATTATACATTGGCTACTTACTGTCTAGCGGGGCTGGGTGATAGGGCCTGAAAGGACACAGATTATGAAACAGTTATGTTTGAATGGCTTGAATACAAATAGTCTCTGGGGTGCCCCCGCACCTATCAACTGTGATCTTGTCAACTCTTGTAGGGTATTTGGTTTGGTGATGTGTAAAAACGAAATTCGCCTCCACTAACAAGCTCAAAAGATTTTTCTTAAAAAAAAAAAAAAAAATAATTGATATGGTGCTAGGCTCCACTGTCTGCTCAGAAATGTTGACTGCTTTGTTGTAGTTATTGTTGAGAGAGTTATTGTTGAGAATTATGGCAAATTATGCGATTGGGTACTGCACGACAGCTGGGATACATGGATGGCTGGTATTAGAAAAGAGTGCAAAAGAGTTGTAGTACAACAAAAAAATCTGTCGGCATTGAAAGCAAACAAACCCTTGTTCATCCATTCATGTCCTATAACTTGAACAGTTCATTTAGAAAAGAAAAAAAACTCTCGCACGGCACAACAATCAGCTGGTTGCTGTGTGCACATCTTAAATGTAGCAAACGCGTGTTCAAACATCTTTTGATTTAGTTTTAGCTTTTAGTCTATTTTGGGTAGCAGTCTGTTAACAGGCAGCTCATTTTTATTTTCAGGTCAAACATTCCATTTTCTTAATGATTAAATTTAAACACTGAAAGGTAAGTAAGTACGTGTGTGTGTTGGGGCTGGGGGGGCGGGAGATAAGCTTTTTTGTTTTACAGTATTTCAAATTAATTGTTCAGGTTATACCTAACAATGAAATGTGATCTTATCCGAAATAAAATCGTTTAAGAGGAATCTGTGCAATGTCTTGTTAAGTTTCCACTCTACAGGATACTTAAAATAACATGTGTATTATGGACTTTAACTGATTATTATTTGGTTATTAAAAAGTGATTACGCTATTCCTAATCTTATTTCAGTTTTCAAGGATTGAAATGTCTGCATTAAACAGAATTGGAATATTATTTGAAATTGCAATGGCCACTGTTTTGATAGATTCTACTGGTGGGGCTTTCATAAGTTTAACTCAAGGTGTTCAATTCCAGATTTCATTTTGAAATAAGAAGTTAACTTTTTTTTATTTTTTTTTGTAATTCCCTCCAACAGTTGTTTCAAAAATGCCATTTCATCCAGAGAATCGTTGATGCTTGGAACACTAATGAAAAGGAGAAGTGAGTATTTCTTGTTTATTTTTTTTATTTGAGGTGCATTCGTTTAATGTAGGTTGCTAAATATTTTTTGACGATTAAAACGTTGCCTGTGTAATTCATTTATTTATAGTTAAATTTTATTTATTTATTTTAATGTTACCGAAGATAGGCATATATGTACTTGATGGGTTGCTAATGTAAACGTTCAAAATTGATTTACTGCGTGGACTTTGTTTATGGAAAATCATTTCTACTTAACTTTTCTATTTGTGTTTTCAATTTTCACTGTTATTGTGTTAAGGAAAGGATATTGCTATTCCTATTGCAATTGATTTATTTTATTTGGCCTATTGGACCGTGCAGACAGTGAATCAAGAAGCAGCTTTCTGGGCACTCGACATTGTACAAATCTTTTTTTTTTTTTAAACAAGAAAAATTAAAGGTCAAAAAGCTGGTTTACTTTTGGGTGCTCTGTTTGCTCAAGATTTATAGGGGCCTTTTTTTTAGGCTAGAAGGTGGTCGGCGGCGAGGTTACATGGGTCACCTCACAAGAATAGCTAATTCAATACTTCATAACTGTGACAAAGGCCCTAACGGATTACAGATACAACAGCTCATCGCTGGTAAGAACACAGTACATCTGCATCACATCCGTGTTAAGTCTTAAAAAATACTAATAATTTGTTCTGTGCATGTAAACATTTCAAATACACAGTGAAATGATATTTGCACCATTAACACTGTGTACAGTGGGGATGGGGTGTGGCTGACCTCGACTTGTGACATTGTGAGTTGTTGGGGAGAAGACAGTCATACCTTGTTTTTTACCATAATCCGTTCCAGAAGGCTGTTCGAAATCCAAAACTATTTCATTCGCCCATGATAAGGGGCTAAGACACAATGCAGAAATAAAAAAAAAACAGATTTGCATAAATCACAACAAACGCGTCAGCTCACAATGAACGCTACACGAGGAAGCATCACTTCCTCGTGTAAGGAAGCCGAGAGGAGTCGAGTGGCATATTCGTGTTTGATCAGTTTGGTCGAAAACCGGTTTATGAAATATATGAAGATGAACTAACTGTGTGTGACAGAACTTAAAGTGGAGGACAGAGAAAAATGGGAGGCCTTCATATCTGGGCAGCTGGCTGACACAAACAAGAGAAACACTGTTGACCTGGTAAGTTATCACAAGCACAGTTGGTGCTCTTGTCAAGTGCGGCTTTTCACCAATGACACAAAAACATTTTTGTGTGTAGCTATCCCTGTGAACCTACAAAGCCTTGTGGTCTATTCACTATGTTGATTGTCTGTATATTTTTGGAGGCGACACAACGGTTTTATGGACAGAGGAGGCAAAGCCCCAAAGAGATGTCAACAAAGCCAGCACATAAGCATGAATGATTGTTCGTCTATGCGTGCCCTGCGATTGGCTGGCATCCAATTCAGGGTGAACCCCACCTAACTGCCGGAAGACAGCTGGGGTGGGCTCTATCTCGACCCTCATGAGAATAAGCGACTTGGAAAATAGATGGGCTGCTGTCCATCACAGCCAGACCACCCCCCAGCGGTCCCCCAGGCAATGCCCCCTCGAGCGCCGTTTCCAAATATTAGCGAGCGGTGGAGCAAGCGTCTGTTAAGGGGGTTGTGTCCCCTTTTAATAGCCCTTTGTTTATATATTTATTTACGTGGCGCTTGGTTTTTCTGTCAAAACTGCCTTGTTTCCCCTCTTTTCCCGCTGGCCAGTCATGGTAATCTGACTCATCCGTGATGTCAAGAGAAGCATTGTCGGTAATATAGTGTCATGGCAACAGAGTCTGAATGCCCGGGTGCATTTCACCAAAAATACTTCATACGATACAAAGATTCCTTTCATGACAGCATGGCGGTGATAAGCGAGTGTAGAAAACGGAAGGGCTTTTTCTTAGGTTTATGAACACCCAATAGTGATGCCATATTTTTTTTTGTCGGAGACAGCTTGTTCATCAATGTCATTACTCGTTCTTTTGACAGGTGACAACACACCAGATCCAATCCTCAACTGATGATGAGGTTGACTTTAAAGATAGCGGCTTTCATCATGACTCCTCTCTCCAACAAGTAAGGTTCTACTTCTTAGACAAAGCAGTTAACTTTCCACTATCCACGCACGCATGTGCAAGGCTCATCGTCACGCAGAAAAACGAGATGACTGTTCGGGGTTACATTTTTGCACTTGTAGTCAGACGTCAACATACACTCCACATTAAAAGCAGGCAAGGACTGCTGGCGTAGACCTCATGAAGGGGAGTGTTCTGAAGTCAAAGGTTACGAGGGGCCTTTTCGTTTGAAGGCCCAAAAATGTTTCATTGTCCATAACCTCAAGCCAAATTTGATGATTTCCTGATATTTAATGGCTGATATTCAATCTGACCCTTAAATGCTGGTCTTGCTGTTGGAAATTAGCATGAAGCACCACGCAGCAGTGGAGCGTGTTGTCTCTCCAAGTGCTCCCTGCTCTACAACACACAACACTCTCCTCCATCCACCTGCCGTCATAAAATTGAGACAAAAAATAACAAAATTCGCTTTGTTTGGTCATTACCCACTATAGTGGCAGAGTTTGAATAAATATACGTGAGATATTTTTATCATTTTTTTCCCTTTAAATCAACACATCAACCAATGTGATTACTTTGTTTGCCGCTATGCAGTATTCTTTCAGGTTTCAGGAAACTAATTGTAGCATAAAAGGTTAGAATGCACCACAAAATGCAATGTTTTGCTAGTTGAAATACAACTGGGTGTTTTCATTTACTTATGCATTTATTAAGCTCATCTGTAAGGACTTGGGCTTTAAAACCGCTGTGGACACAATGTAGAATGGCAGCTAGTTGTTGGAGACGTGCTCATCTGCTTCCCTGTTGCTGTTGAGTTGAGTTGCTCTTCAGCAAAGCTCCCCCGCACACGAGGCGCAACATCGTTTGCTGCCCTTCTCACCCTGACATCTCTCCGTGCATGCATGCAATCTGGTTCTCTTTGTTTTGTGTAACACAAATATTGAGCAGAGTGTGTCAAATTTACATTTTATACAACCCATTTGAATAAATACATTCAAACAAATTAAGTCGTTATGCGCTAGAGCAGTGGTTCTCAAATGTGGGCACGTGAGATTCTATTGAAAAAGTCGCATCGATGCAAAATAAGAGTTGTACTTCACAGCAGTTTGCCTCAGTGAAGTCCAGGTTGTCACACTAAAATGTCTCACTCAGTGCTGTAACTTCCAGACTACAAACAGCACCTGATTAAAAGCCGCAACAGCTAAATTTAGCCATCAATACTAATTTGTACATACATTAGCCACTTTGGATTAATAGCCGCGGGTCTCCGTTTCATTTATCTGTGTTCTCTCTCTCTCTCTCTCTCTCTCTCTCTTTTGGCCAACTCCTCCCGCAGCTGTAAAATAGCTGATGAATATTCAGTATAAGGGCGGACTCGGACGCTTTCATTGAGAGCCTCTGTGATGTGTTCTGTAATTCCATTGATCAGATGTAATACCAACAGGCAAATTAATTGATGGCTTCATGCTTGTCAGTTAAAATCCATAAATTAAACCGCATCACATTTAAAGCCACAGGGTTCAAAGTTTGGGGGGGGGAAAGTAGCACCTTATAGTCCGGAAAATACGGTACAAAAACACCCAGTCCAATGCAACAATATAATATTCAGTGTTGACAACTGGTAATATTGTCCTTTTGTCTTTTTATTTATTTTAAAGGCTTTTTTTCTGCTTTTATTTAAAATTAAGTTGGACTTTTTTTTTTTTAGAACAAATCTATACTATGATCCCAAAGAGGACTCTTTATGTTGTTCATTTTTTTCTGTGCCATATTTAATTAGAATAAAGTTTATTCTTTCTTTCTACTTTTAGTTATCTTTATATTTTTCCAAATAGTTCTAGAGATACCCACTACAAATGCAGTTCTACAGTGTAAGACATCAGACAGATGGCACAACATGCTGTTTTGAGTCCTTTGTTTGGCGGGGGCTGGGGGTGGGTGGAATCCGGAAATGCTTTGCGCTAGTTAGAGGGTACCTGGCTGAAAAAATATTTCACCGGGGCCGCATCATTGAAAATAGGCTGAGAACCGCTGCCGCACTAGAGTGACACCCACCGCCAAATAAGTCTGACACCTAAATCATGCAGGCATATGACTTATCCTCTTCTTGTACACAGGGTGTGGCCTTTGTGCAGTCAACCAATTCTGTAAATGCTATCTAGCTTTGTGTAGGCTCGAGAGCAGGGGTTACCAACCTTTTTGAAGCTGAGAGCTTCTTATGTACCGATGAATGCGAAAGGCTACCAGTTTAATACACACTTCTGATCACATTGAATTCCAATCACATTTGTTATGAATGATCATTATCGACAGTATGTGACGACACCGCTCATGTTACTAATTTGTCACTAACGTCAACGGTGATTTGATATGGTAGGAAACATATAAATGCTAAATTTGGACATTTTTTTTTCAAATGATAACGTCAACAACATTCCGACAACATCACAATGTTCAATCACTGGTGCGACTTTTTAGAACAGGCCGGCGGGCACCATGTGGGTGACCCCTGCTCGAGAGAGTACGTTATTAATCCATATTGGTCTTGGCTTTTGCTAGGCGTTTTCTGATTATCAGATGCAACAAATGACGTCCAATTTTATTGAGCAGTTTGGCTTCAATGACGAAGAGTTTGCTGATCCAGATGATGTTTTGGAGTGAGTACATGTTGAAAAATAAAGAAATGATTGAATAAAACTGATGGGACAAGACACTGAAGACATTTCAAAGCTGGCAAGGATACTGTATTATCATATGGGAATAGAGCCCCGCGCGCTGGCAAACTATTACATTTGATTGTGCCGATCAGTCTTTATAAGTCAAAACATGTTCCGGAATTTCTATATGATTCGTTTAGACAGAAGCACTTTGAAGTCAATGGTGTGCTGTCCCAGTACTCTTCAGAAATGAGATTTTTTAAAAGTCTGGATAGCTCTAAAACCTACATGGGTATACTTCAGATTTTTGTTCATGTCTGTTCCATCGTCACACCCGTCAAAACACTCTTGTTTGTCCAGTACCCAAAAAATGTTCCTCGTTCATGTTAAGGTGCCCATTCCATCAAAATAAATTGGTTCCACTATTATATATAGGAGTGGGCGATATTCATCATCCTCGATATTATCATCAATTGTGCTACATCATACGATCAACTCTATCAAGTATTTAATCTGTCTCCAAAAACGAGCTGGTCTATTGATTGGTTGCAAGTTAGGGAATTGATGATTCATTCAAATGTTCATTCTGTGAATGAGCGGACAAGATTCAGTCACGTGATTAGTTGTCCCCAAGCAGGCGGAAGAGGGTATTGTTTCAAATTGAGAAATGGAGGATTCTCCCATTATAGCAAGTAATTTAATAGCAAAACAAAAGTTGACATCCCTCGCCTTGAAACAGTTTGGGGTTTAACAAGACTTAAGTCCGTTTAAAAAAGAAAAATAATTAAGATATGTCTATTTCTGTTCCACCAACCATATGAAGGATTACGTAACTATGCGACTTGACATGCATGACTATGGCGAAATAAAAGATAAGTAAAGCTGAGCAACACACTCGAGAAGTCCTCGCCAAGTTGACATGCACTGTACTATTGACAAAGCAAATAAACACTGCCGAGACGTCAGAATCTGATTTATTTGGCCAAATATGCGAAACACATAAGGTATTTACTTTTCCGGTTAGGACATGCTAAGAGGAACATAAACACAATAACCAACAGAGGCGAGGCGGAACTGGAAGCGCGGTGACTTGCTGTTTAGCGCCCTGATATTCAGATATGAAAAGAAAAAAAATTGGAAAGAGGTGGGAAAAAAAACGACTGACTCAAACCATTCTCCTTCAATGGAAGCATGACTTGCCCCTGAGGGAAAAAAAAAACCTCATCACACGCACTGAACATTTCAGACATGTACAACAAATCTCAAGAGCTTACATGTACTGAAAGGGGAGGATGGAAGAATGTAGGGGATAACGCGATGCAGCCAGTCTGATTAGCAGCTCAGACCATGTGAGCGCTCTGTCAGTCACATGACGTCACAAGGGCAGAGTGAATCGGAATCCATTGAAGGCGGTGAAATCAGGGAGGTATCTAGTGCCTTGTTATCGTGGGTGTGTATGCATGTCAAGCATCCGCAGCTGTATCACCAAGTTTATCGTCTCCGTGGAGACCTCCTTGGCATATCAGACTCGGGTCCAGGAAGCAGGGGAAAGGGGGCTAATAGGAATGCTCGCGTCCGAGCCTAGTTTTCATCCAGAGGAAAGTCCAGAAAACTGTTGTTTTGGGAACAGGCCGTCATCAATTTCAGAGAGCCTGGAATGTCTTTTAGCCCGTGACTCTCAATGGCATCTATTAGCTGAATACTCAATCAAATTTTAGGGGTTTGGGTTAGAGTTAGGGTTAGATCAGGAAACCGCCAACATCAAACAGCAGGATAACTGTTATCAGAAAAACAATAATGTTAGATGTCTTTCACACCCTGTACGGCCAATGATGTTAAGCACACCACTCTCTCCACTACTCCCAAGGATCTAAGATGTACTCAGCAGTGAATGTCCCTGAGGGGAAAGAAGTGTCCCCACTGCCTGCTGTTTTCGTCGAAATGTTTTTATCCACAGTGCTGAGAGTCCAGTTGACTAATTCCATGATTTGTTTTTTTGGAACAAATATAAGCGGGCTAGTTTTAGAAAAAGGGACGGCGCATAATCAAAGTCTGCAAGCAAGCAGGGATAATGGGAGGAGGGAACAGGAGCCGAGCAAAAAGCATCCATCTTCGTCTGGATCCAAGCACAACTAAAACTACAACTAAAAACCAAAAAACCCAAAAATGACATACGTATGTGCAAATGAGTAAATGTTTGCCGGATGTTTCATATTCACATTTAGTTCCTACACGCTGGTAGTCCGCATCATCGCTACATTAGTTTCTTATACATAGGAACATTTCACAAACTATCTGTCAAAATATGGCGGCTGCATATGTTGTCATGCGTTTTCAGCCATCTCCGTCGGTGGCCATTTTTACCACCTTCTGTCGACTGAAAATGTTATCATAGTTGCTCACAGCTCAGGTCACGACCTATCATGGCTGAGCTTCAGAAAACAGCTGAGCCCGCCCGCCCAGTCCCCTACCCACTGACTGGAGTCGACTGGAGCTTGAAATGGGGCATCCTGCTCACTTGTAGCCTAAAATAATATAAAAAAACAAATATGCAAATCCGGTAATAGGTTATCGAAAGATTATAAAACATTAAAAAAATGAAAATACAAAATATATTGGCAATGGAACCTTTTCAAGAAAAACGTCATGAATCATTCCGAGCACAATCCAAACACTTCAATCCGTCTTCCATAATGTGTTGTTTACGTTCCTCATATCATGGTTCTTTTGGCAATCAAGTGAAAAAAATATATTTTCATTCACATGACGGCTCTTGAAATTTCTTCACAATTGATTTGGCACGTCTTTTTTGGTTTTTGTTTTGTCAAAATAGCTTTAAATTAAATGATCTAAATTCTTGTATTTGTTCTTTGTGACCGCAATTTGATGAAAATCCTTACTTTTTTTTTTTTCCAGTTTTGTGAAAATCCTTGCCTTCTTTTTTTTCACAATCATGCAAACATTATCCTTCCCATCATATACTGTTATGATTTGAAAATGACTGTTAAGAAGGTCACAAACTTTAGTATGTTACTGTTTATTGTAGTTGCCTTTGGCATTGGACATAATAAATAGAGCTCGAAACTAACCCATTTTTGTCTTTAACATTGCAGTATTCCCTTTGACAGAATATCAGACATCAGTTTTTCACTCAATACAAATGAAAGTGTAAGTACCTTCATTATTCATCTTGAATATTAATGTAGATGACAAAATGTATTTCCAGTTGTTGTCAATCCATGTTAGTGTATCACAGAGTCAAGAAGTGAAGTCTGGAGGCGTTGAGGGTCATTCCACAAAACAAAACAAAAAAATTGTATGTCTATATGCGTTTTATTAATATGATCTAGTTTTGTGTTAGCAGCCGGTGCGCCATAGCTCCCAAATCCCTGCTCAGATTGACCCAAAATTTGAGATTTCGCATATATCAACACGTACACCAAGTTTTCATTAACATCACTATCCACTTGGTTAAATATATTTCGATTTTTGGGGTGATTTGGGATGGAATGACCCTGCATCTTGAACCTGAAATCGCTTTCACAACACAGCTTAAGTAAATATCTGATATAAACTTTATTGATGGAAGTGAAATCTACCTTCTTTTAAAAGTAAAAGCATATCTAAAAAAAAAAATAATAAGATTAGTAAACAATGAGTTGACACCTGAATAATTAGACAGTATGCAATGAAGAGAAAAGTAGGTCATCAACGGTGCTTTTTTTTTTAAGTCGCAGAACTTGTAGTTAGTGTGATGACAATAGTACAATAATGCTTTATCAAGTAAAAATGACCATACACAATTTTCTTTATACTTGCTGTTGACTGAAAACATTTGGGTTACATACTAAAATTGCCATTTAATACGTTATTTCCAGTTATTTGTTCAGATCAGATATACTACTAATTTTCAACGAAACACACAAATAAAGAAATAATATTAATTTGCAAATCCCAGACCTGCAAATGATATTAAACAAACTTAGTTGCATTTTATAGGATCTTTTTCCAGGTTCTTAGTGTAGCCTCTTTTCAGTTATTGTTCGTTTCGGTTACCTCTTTAGCAGGTTAATGTTTTCAGTGTGAAGACTGACTTGGCCAGCATCTAACCTTCTTTGATATTTTCGTGCTGTTTCACAACAGTCCCAAAATGGGACGTTTTTTCCTGTAAGGGAAAGCTTGTCTCAGGAGAAGCCCTTTCCATCACTTTGGTAAAGGTTAATCAGTCCATAAAACTTTGGCCTAGAATTTTTGAATCTCTGTTTGTACCATGCGCCAGGGAAAATTAGGAGACCAATAGCACAGAGTAGCAGGTAAAAAACATGATTCATTCAATCTGTTTCTTCTTCGGTTGTTGGGTCGGGTCGTTCCGATGTACTGCTGTTGGTATAGCGCCTCCATAGAGGTGCAACGCTGCAACTGCAGTTAAAATGCAGAGCTGCCGCAGAGGAACATCAATCGTTCCATCAGCAGAGCTGAAGCTTTCCGATGTGTTTTGCAATATCAGTCGGTCTGGCTGAGGTGTGCACAAAAATAGCTGTTTTCGCGAGTTTCACACTTCCAATACATTTAATACTTCTTCTAACTCTTCATTCCGTTTTCGCACCTTTTGCCCTTGGTTGTGAAACAACAAAAACGAGGTGTCTCAATTCTCAGAGGGCTTTAGTTTCACATCAGGAAGCGGCGACAACTTCAAGAAATGGCCCGCGAGCAAGGTGCAGCCTTATGTGAGACCAAGCCCTCTTGTCACATAAACAAGGAAGAAAAATGCCACGGATAGGCATCCATTTTCCTTGATGCTTACCGAGGAAACCACCAATAAATAAAATAGCCTGTAGGTGGCGCTACCATTATGATGAATAATAAGTTTGTAGATGTCGTCAGGCCTGGACTTTTATCAAATACATTTGGAGAGGATAGCATCATCTGGGTCAAGTTACAGCAGCTTTTTTTTTTTTGTCACGGTCAATCATCAGACTTTGCGGCACTGCAAAGGCCACGTTCTTTGTAGAAAAGTCATAATATTCGGTCCAAGGAATGATCAACGTCTTGTGACACATTTTCAGTTGGATTTGGACTTGGTGTGGTACATAAAATTTAAAATAAGAGATTTCTTGTAGCCATTGGGTGGGGCAATAAGTGTAACAAAATAATGCCATATAGATGACTACAGATGATAAGGGAAATAATTTAGCATTTCCTGTTTTGTGGCGAAGGAAATAGAAACGCAAAATTTGATGCACTTCACCTGTCATAGAGTACTTTCAAAACGTTGCCCCCACCCCCCTGTTGTTGTCCCATGTCCTGAGATGGTACAGACCAAGTTTGGAATCAATCTGATGAAACCTATTTGACAAGAGTGCAAAAGTATGACCCCTGTAAATATGAAAAATTGGTTAAAAAAAATCTGAGAATATGGCTGTAATGGACTTATTGTGTAAGGCTCAGGGTGTTACTTACACATGCATAAGGTCAAACGTACTGGGATCATATTTTGTTTTTCCACTGTAGGTGGTGCTACAGAGCCATCTTTTGTCATTGTGAATGAGGGCGTTAAAATATCTTGCGTTTCGCTAGGCCCATGAATGTGCAAATTTTGGTGAGGTTTTTCATGCATTTTTAGGTCCCAACAATCCGAGTCATTGGTCAAAAAATATCAATCATAGTTGTCCTATAGTTCTGTAATGCATTGTTATTTATTATTTGAATCATTTATAAAATAGAACCCACCTTGGCAACAAAACAACTGTCAGTCACATTATCCAATATTTTTTCATAAATGTTTAAAAAAAATAATAGTCCCATCTAAGCTGTACATCTGATTCACATTTAAATACATGGAGACAAAATATTGATCTCTTGTCTCATAGTCCTAGTCATCAAACTGTTTTCAGTCTACAGCGAAAATAAAGTCATCAACTGTTGTGCGCCAGTGTTTTTTGGAAAGGAGTGTATATGTAATAGCGCTGCTTTAAAAAAAGGGAGTAGCACTGGGTGCTTTATTTCTGTGATGTCAAATGTTTGAATGAATGTCCATTTCTTTTACCAAATCAAACGTGCAAAGTGAATCACTACTATATCACCCTCCCTGCTCTCTCGCAGAGTTTTAAATATTTTTAATGGATTTAATTTCTGTCACCATTCAAATACAGCACTTCCCATCTGTATAAATGAGCTGCCATAAAAATGAATTACTTTCGTTGACAAAAGGTTTTAACATCTCCCATGGTCCTCTTTTCTGTGGCGTGATAGTTAAATGATCATTTAAGAAAATAAAAGGTGCATTCATAATCAATAAAAGAAAAAAATAAAACATTAAAAAATTCAAATTGGATGAGTGGATTAAATAAAATTTAAATTTCCTAATTGATGGCAAAATGGATGGATGAATATACTTTACTAATGTCTTTGAGGATTATAGAAAGATGGACCTGCCAACGCGGGCTAAAACATTTTTATGGCCTTGTTTTTCCAACGTACTGCAAAGTCTTTTCAACGTGCT